>OY757317.1:92278141-92915021 GCA_963583905.1 Stenurella melanura
CGCACTTTAATCTATATTTCGTGAAAATTTCATTGAAGAATGTTAAGAAACAAATAAGTTGTATATGTTTTACTGTATATGTGCATTTTCTGAACGTGTATGAATAATGTAGACAAATTCAAAAAGTACTGCGCACATTTAAAAAACTCTAAAGTCATTCGAAAGAACATGTTTTATTGCTTTTATAATCGAAAAATTAAGACTGGGCTATTATTATTACTTAAGATATAGCGAATTGAACTACAAAATTTGGAGGTGATTGATCGATGAGAAATATACTCTCTACTTTGATCGCAAGGCATGTTTTTCCAAAAAGTAATTGCAATAAAATGTTAATTGGATTAATATATCATTATATAAGAATACATAAGGAAAATGAATTATCATTCTAACGACTCCCGGCAAAAGTTATGAATAAATCTGTGGATCAACTGTACAAAGTTCACTGAGCCATCTTCGGACACTTTCTTTGATAAATTTTTTTATGAATTTTGTGATTAGTTCCACATTAAAACTGAGACTTTTCTCTACATTTTATGTTCTTTTCATTTTTTTTAGGGGCTCTGAATAGTAAGAATTATCGATCCATGAGCCCGGTCGTACGAAACTCCTGGAGAATTCTCATTTTTCGTGCATTTCGAAGCGGCTTAAAACTATAAGTGGAAAACTCGATTTATCTTCTAAACGGCCTAAGTAAGACAACCATTTGTAAAGACATTTTTTGTAGAGAAAAAGACGAGGTATAACTTTTGTTGGAAACTTCTTTCTAAATTTTCATTATTTTGGCAGCTAGAGCAAGAAAAGCGAAAATCAAAAAGTTTTTCCAAATTTTTTTGAGTTTTTCCGGAACTTGAAAGTGGAAAGAATGCATCATCTCATTCTCCAGAGATGATCCTTTTATTAATTTTGTTACCCTAAATTGTTAATTTGTCTGTACTATGTTTCATATGTTCAGTTGTACCCAAAAAATGATAAATCCACAAAGTACTATTAAATTTAGGCTTGAATTTTTGACAACGGAGTAAATTTGTCCACTTTTTAGTTTTTTAACTATAACACAAAAACTATACATATTTAGTATATGTATAATACGGTTCTTTGTAGAGAATCAAATTTCCTATCGAAATGGCACTTTATAAAGTCAAAAAAATTATTTTTCAAGAAAATAAGTCAAAGAATCCATTTTTAAATTTTTTCCAACCCCACTCAAAAGGATTTAAAATATTTCATCTCCACTGAATTTGGTGGTACATCCTTAAGCCATACTGTTTAGTGGCATCAGAAGTTGGTGGCAAATGTGCTAGAGAAAATTCTGTGCTCTTCGATAATCTTTGAATAACTTGTAAGCGACAACTACTTAACCTGTTGGTCTTAATGCCATACAGAGAAATTACGATGTGTTCAGATGCGATATCTTCAGGAATTGCATGATTATTTAAAAATACTTATACTATTTTTCCAAAGATAAAATATTTTTATTGATAAATTTCATGAATTTTTACTTTAAGAACTTGTTAATTATATAATGTGAATTAATAAATAATACATACGAACAAATAAGAAACAAGTAATAGATATGTAATTTTCAAAAAAAAGTTTTTTTAAAACAGCTATAAATTAGTAAACATTAAAGTTTTTTATATCTAATATCAGATGCATGTCAAAATTTTAAACAAATACCTTTATCATTATCATGGATATACCTAAAACAATTTTTATATTGAATAAAAATAATTTTTGCGCGTAAAAATTAAAAATAACGTGGTATAAATGTAAACAGTGGTAAAATTTTAAAAAAGTAAATAACGACTGTATATCAGCCAATTTTTATCAAAAATACTTTTATCGGTCACCATTTTGACGGAAATTACGTCAGCTTTCTTTTTTGTGAATCAAAGCCTATACCTAAATCCATTGAGAAAAAAGTTATAGACAAAAATCAAAGAGAACAAAAGATTGAAATTTTTCGTTTTTTTAAATTGTTTTTTTGACTTATTTTGTTGGAAACAAAGTTTTTTGACTTTATAAAGTCGATTGGATTTGATTCTCTACAGAAAATGGTAAGTGTATATATACTAAAAATGCATCAAATCTTTGAGTTATGGTTAAAAACTTAAAAGTGGACAATATTCCGTTCTCAAAAATCCAAGAATAAATTTAATAGCACTTTGTGGATTTATCATTTTTCGGGTACAATTGAACATATGAAACAATAAAATACCTTTAACGAATTAGCTCCTTTTATCCCTGCTTCTTTGGACATAGTCAATAACTTATATGGTCCCAGCATTGGGTCCTGGGTTAATTTCTCATGCAAATAGTGTTTATTTTTTACACAGATGTAATTTTTAGTACCTTTACTAATGGTGAAAGAATAATGATTCTAAACAAATTGCTAGAAAATGCTACCTATGGTGATGGCATAAACCAAACAGGATTGTCGAAGTTAATTCGAGCAAAATTGGTAGAGGATGCATATCCGTTGCATGATGGCCCTATTGATAATGATCTTTTAGAGTATACCAACGATCGACAGGTAACACAGCGTAATATTTATTTGATAGATCATACAGTCATGTATTTTATTATTAAAGTCGTACTTAGATATTGTTGTCACTTTGAAGGCAGCTCAGTTGATATTAGTCTAAGAGCTATTAGCCATTCTGCTTACTTTCTAGATTCTAGATATATTTGGAACTTTTAATAAGTCCAGGGAGTTAAGATTGACCGATCCTGCATTGTTACATAAACAGAATAAGAAACTGCTGCCTAAGAAATCAGTACTTCCACATCCAAGTTTCTTTAAAGGAAAACATCTTGACTGTATTTGCCCTCTAGCATGTGGAAATAATTGGTCATAGAATTTTAATAATATTATTTGAGACGGATACCAAAAAAAAATTGAGGCGTCTGTTTCTAGTACATACTCTAAAAATGAAGTCTATGGCCTCTTATTTGCTTGCTCTACTTATTTTCCCCAGTTCCCCAATTTAAAAAACCCCCTCCCCCCAATAAGATAGTATTACAATACATTCGTGCACCTTTTAGGTGAATCTCTGAATTTTATTTTAATCTTATCAACTCCTTTAATAATGGAGTGGAGGTGGTGGGAGGGTTGAAAAACATTATAAAGAAATCTAAGGCCTTGGTCTCTAGTATATACACCAAATCCCAAGTTTCTGTATTTTTACCAGCTTGCTTTATTTACTCTTTTTCCATTATTTACCTCTACTTACCCCCACCCCTTTAACGGAATTATCTCAAAACATAATTTAGTTCCAGATATCGTTATATTATACAGGGTGTAATCAGTTTCATGTCATTAAAAAAAATTGGTAATGGGGACCGACTAGAAAAACAAAAAACCTTTATAGCTTTTCCCTCTAGGGGCACTTTGAAAAAACTGACCCAGGTCAACATTTTAAATACTTTTTTAATATTAATGTAGAAAATAATTGAGAACCACTGTTTTTCTTGGTCAATGGACTTGTAGTTCCAATTACACAACTTTCATATTGTCATAAAAAAGTGCAGTCCTCGGCGCCACACGCGGTGTCAAAGCAAAGGCCTTGGATCATCGACCGCCTTTGATGGACCGCCTCAACCGAACTGAGGCAATTATAAAGAGGTAAATAATTCGTTATCTTTTCCTGCACAACTGCAAGCAAATAATGGCCATAGAAGTTTAAACAGAGCATTTCTTTACATGTGTGTCTTTTAATTTGGAACAAAATATTGGATTAATGTTTATAATTTAGAATATTTAAATGTGATTTATTAACGTTTCTAACATAAATGAGTGTCCTGGGCTAAAAGCTTACCACCTAAGTACATTATTCGAAATCTCTGTATCTGCATCAATATTCAGTTCGGTACGTCGAATTAAGGACATACGTACTCCGTTCAACACTAAACAATAAACTGTCAACTTACTAACGTTGTCAATAAAGAAAAATAAAAGAAAAACTTGGTCCAAAATCCAAAACGGAACACAAAAAAACGAACAAGTAAGTTGTGTCTGTACGTAATCAATAATTTAACGACTTGAACGGTAAAGTCAATAAAATAAATCTTAACTATAAATACACAGTGACCCGAAATTCAATAATAGCAAAAACAACGAACGGCGGGGCGGGTTGGACGTGTGTACATAACGAAACACCCACAGTAACTAAAATATTGCACAAGGGAGAGTCAGAGTATAAGACAAAGACACGCGCGACGGTCTAAACCTACCCCGATATTGCAGCAGTTCTCAAAAGATTTTATTGAAAATTTGCGAAATTTTTTAAATTTTTTTTCTCCAAAACTGTGGGCTTTAGACCCCATGTTATATAAGGTTTTTTTTGTTTCTCTTGTCGTTCCCTACCACCAGTTTTTTTTAATGACATGAAACTAATTACACCCTGTATATGTATACCAAATCTCAAGTGAATATCTCAATTTAATTCAACACCTTTAATAATGGGGGTGGTGGTACAGGGGTAGAAAAATGTTATAAGAAAATTTGAGACCTCGCTTCTAGTATATACTACATATCCCAAGTTTCTGTACTTTTATCAGCTTGCTTTATTAATGCTCTTCTATCTAGATTTGCTTTATTAATGCTCTTCTATCTAGATTTCACAAGTTGTATTTCAAAAACTATCCATTTTTTGAAGTATTCCTCGTTGGGACTTCTCATCAGAATCATAAACAGTACAACTATTTAAAGTAAACGAAGTCCTTTATTAACTCTACCTTTGTTAATATTTATTTCAGTTATTATTCCACTATTGGTCAAACTTAACCGTCTGGAACAAAGAAATGCCTCTTGACATGATTAAACAGTATTTTGGATGTGAGATAGCTTTTTACTTTGCCTGGCTGGAATTCTTCAACTATATGCTAATACCGGCCGCCATCATTGGAACCGCCATAGCAATCATGAATATAATAGTTTTAACCAGCTTTCACGTTAAACCAGTGTAAGTTTCATCAGGCATAAGTCACGAGAAAACGAATCGATGATCATTCTCAACTAGCACATGGTGCCTATTCCGCATGTATTGTAACTATAAAAGATTTCTTAAAACAAAATTAGTAAGTGTAATTTTTAGTAAGATTCCTTCAGTTCTAAATTAATTTTTTTTAAACAATTTACACAAATGAATAATAAATACAACCAAAACAATTAATTATGTTCTATCAATGATTTTTTTATTCTTCTCATACATTGAGTTTAAAGGTAAGGAGATGCCATCCTGTAAAAATTTCCTATACAGAGACGGCACCAGCAGGCGCGGCTAAATGTAGGAACAATATGGTGGTTTTTCCAGACCCGGACTATTTAAAATTATAAGAACTTTGTACCCCGATGAGACGGCCTATCTGAATAATGCAAATAAATGTTCAATTCAATAAATGCAAGATTTTTAACAAAAATATTTAGAATAAAGGATACATAAGTATTCAAATAAAATACAAAATAAACAAATTAAAACATATTTATTGGCCTCTAAATAATACAATTTTATTGATTTGATGCCTAATACTCTGAGACTTATTCATTGTATTTTTACTTAAATAATACAGTCTAATATTTGTATATTTATTGGCTAGTCCTTTTATTAACAATACTCTATGGCTGTCTAAAGGCGATTGATCAAAACTGTGTGTCAATAAGTTTAAAAATATATTTTCATGTACAAATTCCCTTAAAACAAAATCCACTACAACTTCGGCGGAAAAATCATGGCATGAAAAAAATTTGCAATTTATAATTTTTTCCGATTTTAGACATATAGGTATCTAATACATCTTCTGAAGGATATTGTAGATTTATTTTTTCAATTTTACCCATACTAGAAAAAATGTTTAAATCCTTTCCGTTATTCACTAAGGCATTTACACATTCTTCACATTTAATTTTCGCTTTAAAATATGAAAGATATAGCCTGCAATACCTATATGCTATAACATATTTGGAAAATTCTGAAACTTGATCAGGTAAATGATCATGATCTAATGAAGCTTCATATTGTATAATTCTATGTTCTCTGTATTGTCATCAGTTATTCTGTAGTGTCTACAAGAATGATTAATTTGTTTTATAGAGGATTTTAAAAACTTTGTAACTTCTAAGGGAATACAATTTCCACGAAAACTTTCACGTACTTACCTACTTAATTTTATATGACATATCATTTTTATATGCTGATTGAAATTGTCTATCAGTGGAATTATTATTATAACTTCCATGAGATCTGATGATCCCAAAAACAGTTCTATATGATCCTGTTTCTTTTTAATACGGCTCTGTTTGTTGTTTACACTACGTGTGAAATTGTAGTCCCATTAATTTCTTCTTATCAACACCATCACTAGAAGAGCAACTTCTTTTAGCACACGACACCATAGTTCTTTTAATGTTTTTGTCCAGAATTTAACAAACCATCGGTAACAATCACAATAGAAACACAAACAGAAACACGATGGCGAAGTGATGCCGTTCTTGATCACGTGACTGCTTCTCCCTTCCTTCTAACTCAATGTTCTCATACAATTTAGTATAGTAGATGGCTTTGCATTTAAAGATGGAAAGTGATTTTGTGGTCTTAATCAGACCTTGGTGACCATTTGCGGGGGTCACTTCAACGAGAAATTCAGTCACCATCCTCGAAGACGGGAGTAAGAACTACTTTGGTTGCATCAGACAATAGTCGGGTTTTTTAGACTCATAATCCACTAGATGCATATGGTTTAATATGCCTCACCTATATTCTAATTGAATTTCTATTTATACACTTGCCATGTCATAAATGAATTTGGACTATATAGATTATAGAATATTTGCGCTGAAGTTTGAAAAACTTATCTTTATATAATTTATATTTTAGAGACGAAGTTTGTTTTGTAAATAATATGATGGTTTGTCCCACGAGTGAATTTGGGAAACATTCCAACTTTGACAAACTCTCCTCATTCTGTCTCTTTGTTAAACTGAAATACGTATTTGACAATTATCTAACCATCGCCTTTGCAGTTTTTATGTCGTTATGGGGTAAGATATTTCGATTAATGTTGCAGGTTGAAGTATTAACTGACTGATGTTTTAGCATTTTTCTTTATAAAATGGTGGAAGAGGAAAGAAAATGGTTTGAAGTTTAGATGGGATGTACAATATGAAAACCCCATACTGGACACTAGGTAAATAAACAAGTTAGATACAGAATAGATACGTAATAAGAAAATATCCTTAATATCGACAAAAACCTAAGTACAAGATGTTATGAACGTAGGTACGGGGAGCTACTAACAAAAAATATATTGATAACTTAGTCAACGATAGAATGGGCTATTGGATCGTTCCAACCATTCAAATCACCTGGTGAGGATGGCATATTTCCAGCGCTACTACAAAATGGACTGGAGATACTGCTACCTTTCCTCATCAGATTATACAGAGCTAGTCTGGTATGGAATTATATTCCATCCAGTTGGGCGGCGGTTAAAGTGGTTTATATACCAAAAATGGGTCGGACAGAATCTGACCCAAAATCGCTTAGGCCCATTAGCCTGACATCATTTCTGCTGAAAGGTCTGGAGAAGGTACTGGATGGACACATCAGAGGAAACATCCTGAGTATACGTCCTCTCAGTGTCCACCAATATGCCTATCAACCAGGCAAATCAACAGAACTAGCACTAAACAACCTGGTTGGGAAAATCACCCAATCTCTACAGGCAAAGGAGATTGCGGTGGCAGCATTTCTCGACATCGAAGGAGCATTCAACAATGCACTGCCCGACTCCTTATATACAGCAGCAGCTGCCAGAGGAATCGAGCCAACCATAACTGACTGGATTCGGGCTATGCTGGAAAACAGAATCATTACGACATCTCTAAGGGGGGAAGCGGTGAGCTTTAGGGCCGCAAGAGGGTGCCCACAGGGCGGGGTTCTCTCCCCGCTCTTGTGGTCACTTCTTGTGGACGATCTGCTTGCCATTATCTCCCTGTGGGAAGTCGAGATTCAGGCATATGCTGACGACCTAGTCATTCTGGTTAGAGGAAAATCTGAAGTGGTACTTTCTGATACCCTTCAAGAGGTACTAGATGCCATTCATATCTGGTGTGAGAGGGAGCAGATGTCTGTCAACCCCCACAAAATGGTAATTATACCCTTCACCAGAAAAAGGAAGCTGGATAACCTGGAACCACCTTCCATATCAGGTGAAATCATCCCATTTGCGGAAGAAGTGAAGTATCTAGGTGTAACCCTAGATAAGTCACTCAGCTGGAATTCCCACTTGGAAAAGGTAATCCACAAAGCGAGACTGTCCCTGTGGACATGTCGAAGAATTTGCGGAAAATCCTGGGGCATTGGTCCCCAACAAATATATTGGATATACGTTACGGTCATTAGACCAATGTTAGCGTATGCGTCAATAGTTTGGTGGTCGAAAGGGCTGCAACAAACGACCAAAGCCAAACTCTCTGGATTGCAGAGACAAGCATGCTTGGCAATAACTGGTGCAATAAGCACCACACCGTCAGCTGCTCTGGAAGTCCTCCTGGAACTACCTCCTCTCCATATCTACCTGGAGAGAGAGGCCAGGTGGGCAACATACAGAATCCATCAAGCGGTAACTAATATCATGGAGCACAACAGGCTGTTGGACGACTTAAACTGTCACAGCATCCTGGGAATGCCTTCAGATGTGATGCCTACCTTGATCAACCATGAACTGCCCTTTAAAGTCCTGTTTCCTGGAAGAGACGAATGGGATCGGAACAAAACCGACCTACAAAGGGCAGACAGCTGTTGGTTCACAGACGGCTCCAAAACCCCTGAGGGAACTGGAGCTGGTGTATATAGTCGCAAACCAAAGGTAAAGATAATTTCAAGCCTTGGTGATAATGCGACTATTTTTCAGGCAGAAATCCATGCCATTGAGCTGTGTGTACGGAGGCTCGAACAGATGCAGCCGAGACACAAATCAATAAAAATATTTTCAGACAGCCAAGCGGCTCTTAAAGCTCTTGGATCCTACCGTTGTAATTCTAAAGCGGTATGGAATTGCCAGGAAGCTCTTGCCCGATTGGGCAGAGACAACAAACTGACTCTGATCTGGATACCTGGCCACTCTGGCATGGAGGGCAACGAAGTTGCTGATTCCCTGGCCAGAGAAGGCGCGGCAACCAAATTTATAGGTCCAGAACCGGCACTTGGCATATCTGCTAACTCTGCCAAGGCTGCCATCCTGACCTGGGCTGAATTGAAAACAATTCAACACTGGCAGGAACTACCAGGTTTAGTTCACTCAAAGGAGTTTATCACATACCCCTTGAAGTCAAGAATTAAAAAACTATTAGAGTTAAATAGGTTACACCTAAGAACTCTAATTGGCCTATACACTGGGCACTGCAGACTAAATCATCACCTACATAGAATTGGACTGGTGGAAAACACCGAATGCCGTCTATGTCTGGAGGATGATGAAACGGCAGAACACGTTTTGGGTACCTGCCCTGCAGCAGAAAGAATCAGGTTCTCACTTTTTGGCAAAGGGCAACTGGCGCCAGAGGACCTGGACAGTTTCTCACCCAACAAGATTATCGGCTTTATAAAAAAGCTGAATCTGTTGGGTGAACTATAACTAGGAGTGAGCCACAATAGACCTGATGGTCGCAGTGGAGGGTCTGACAAGAGCCTACTCACATGTCAACCTAACCTAACCTAACCTAGTCAACATAAAATCTCTGTAAAGGTAAACACAATGCAGGGTGATTCACGTAGGCAATTCATTAGAAGTTTTTCACCCTGTAGTTGGATTAGAAACTTGAAATTTGGTATGCAGCCATAATCGATCATGCTCGTTCTATCTAAAATATTTTCAGTCCTCCAACTATACAGGGTGTGCCAAAAATTGGTATCAACTTTCTTATTTTAAATGGAAACCTATATTTTTCTTTACATGGTTCGATTGGTCTTCTAATTCTGAGTTTAGAAAACCTAAGTTATGTTAACTTATCTATTACAATTTTTGACATATGTCCAATTTTTTGAAAAAAATTGCCGCTGTAGTAGTTTACGAACAAATTTGTATCTCGCAAACCTTTCAAAATTATGAAACCAAATTTGTGAAGCAGTTAGCTGGAAGTCCAGGCTAACTTTTGATGTCCCATCGGTGGTCCCATTTTGTACCATATGGGCGCAGTCGATTTTCAAATGTCGCAATCAAAAATTGTCAAAAAGTCAATTTTTTCAAATGGCACCTACTATTTTTTTTCACACTATTCGAAAGAAAATTGAATTTTAGGGTGAGTTACTTAAGCATTCCCTATACCTAACTTCACCCCATATCGAGTTATTCAATAAAAATCAAGAAATACCTTATCTTGCCGAGAGATTCCTTACTTCATCAAGAATGCCATGGAAACAAAAGACAGTTGTAATAATTTTTAAAGAAAAATATGGATTCTTATTTAATTACACACAACACCAACAAATTATTATTAACGAACAAGAACAATGTTGACGAAATTCTGTCAGTGAAAACGGTGCACACATTGAGCATTTGTATTGAAATAATTATTTTGTTAATCTGTTTATTTGTTGTTATTTTGTTGTTATTATTTATTATTGAAATACGATTTTTGAATAAAAATTAAAATGAAATGATTGTTTCCAAAGCCTACTACCCCTGAGAAAAAAAAGCAATATGTTTTTTTAAAAATGCCATTAACTCAAAAACGACTGTAGATAGACATACACAATGTTAATAAAAGTGGCCCTAAAGTTCAATTTTGCATTGATTTCTGGCGTCAGAAATGATAGGCGCAAAGATGTGCTACGCAATATGTTGAAAGTAGAATAATAGAATATTTGAACAAAAATATGGTGGTCACATTGAACATTAACGTCAGAAGTAAGTAAGTAAGTCTAGACTTCCAGCTAACTGCTTCACAAATTTGGTTTCATAATTTTGAAAGATTTGCGAGATACAAATTTGTTCGTAAACTGCTACAGCGGCAATTTTTTTCAAAAAATTGGACATATGTCAAAAATTGTAATAGATAAGTTAACATAACTTAGGTTCTCTAAACTCAGAATTAGTAGACCAATCGAACCATGTAAAGAAAAATATAGATTTCTATTTAAAATAAGAAAGTTGGTACCAATTTTTGGCACACTCTGTATAGTTGGAGGACTGAAAATATTTTAGATAGAACAGGCATGACCGATTATGGCCGCATACCAAATTTCAAGTTTCTAATCCAACTGCAAGTTAAAAAACTTCTAATGAATGTCCTACGTGAATCACCCTGTATAGTCCTGAAAGGGCTGGAACCTTCAGCGCAACACTGCCTCTGGAGACGTATTTTGCACAAACCCCAATACTCTTGAACGCAACACTCAGATACCAACATCCGACGCGCGTTTCGCTAACCACGTTAGTATCATCGGGGGATGATTAAATTGATTCAGTTTGTAGCAGCTATATACATCTCCGAAGGCATAATACAGTTTATTTTACATTGGTTTTGCTCCAAAAATAATTCGCTAACTAAGCAAAACTGTAAAGAATCTGTTCAGGCCTGTAGCCAGGAATAAATTCCAGTGCTTGCTCGATTTCAGGGTGATACCCCCTTCCTTTATGACATACAGAGCTACGAGTGCGAGGAACCAGGCGGTGCAAAGATAGTTAACTATTAGACTAGTACTATTTTGTACTGTTGATGCTGATGACGTCTGGAGGCATCATCTCCCTACTACCTTTCAATGCTCATGACACCTTTAGACGTCACGACTCCCAAGGACGTCACGTTTTTTTTTGTTAATTTTTGCTTCTATTTTCCTGCGAAGATTTTATTTTTGGCAATGTCTTGCCAAAACCAGTACACGTGCAACAGAAAAGCAAATTTAATTAGGTGAGCCACCTGATCATACAGGGTGTCCCAGATTTAAAGTGACATAGACCGATGAGAGATAGATCACACTTTTCTGAGTTCAGAACACCCCCACACTTACCCTTGAAAGTGAATGGTTTTCGAGATACCCTATTTTATTATTCTTGACTGAAACTAAAATTCATCATATATTTGGAATCGGTGGACGTATTTGAATTAAAGTTGGTACACATATAGTGCACTCATAGTCCAATTAATAGCATAGTTTAGTTTGTAAAAATTCCAGGACAGGACTCAATTTTTATTATTTTTCATTTAGGGTCAATTACATCACCCTGTATATCAGTTTTTTGTAAATGACGGATAACTATTGAAATGTCTATGGATTATTGTGCAAAACGCTGTCATAATATTAGATGGCACGTTTTTGGCTACTTCCTAGCAAATTTTCGAAAATAATGGTGAATGATGTTTAAATTCTACAAAATACGCAAACAACCAGTTAACGTCGCAATTTTATGAATTTTACTTAAACACTTGTTTAATAATTATTTAATGTATTATTGTTACTTAAATTTGATTCTAATTGCACTTAAAATTTGTACGGCCATATGCAATATTCCATAGAAAAACAGTTTCCTTAAAAATAAAAGTAGGCGTGTGTCAATTCTGACATTTATAGTTTAATACATAGTAATGTAAGTCACCTTTAGAAATGAAGTCTAAGTATTCAAAGAAGTCGCTTGAGTCACTAAAATAAGGTTTTATATTAACAAATCTACTATAATAATTTTAAGATGCCATTCCAATTTACAAATGAAGAATATGCAGATATGATTTATGTGTATGGTTTTTGCGACGAAAATGGAAGAGCTGCAGAGAGAAAATATGAAAGACGTTTTAGAAATCGTCGCATACCAAATCGTACAACATTTTCAGAGGTGTATCAATTTAGTAAGGAACATGGGCAATTTCCCTCACAGGCAAAACATGAACATGTTCTCAGAGATTTTCAACAGCGAGAGGAAGTATTATAGATTGTTCATATGAATCCAACTGTAAGCTTCAGGAAAATAAGTCATCAATTAGAAATACCCAGAACAAGAGTATGGCGAACTTTAAAAAAAAGAAAATTTATATCCTTTTTATGTTCAAGTAGTTCAACGACTTGAAGACGGTGACAGCGTTCCGCGTTTAACATTTTGTAGGTGGGTAGTTGCGCACAGACGAACGGTTTCTAGAATTTTGTTCACGGACGATGCTCAATTCACGCGTGATGGAATAAACAACAGCAGAAATTAACATCTTTGGGCAACTGAAAATCCACATGCTACGCTTCAGAAAAAATCCCAACACAGATTCAATATAAATGTCTGGTGTGAAATATACAATAGTCATCTAATAGGGCCACACATTTTTGAAGGAAGACTAATGGGTGAAGTTTATTTAAATTTCTTAATAGATGTATTACCAAATTTATTAGAAACCATCAATGTCAGAGGCATGTGGTTTCAACACGATGGTGCTGGACCCCATTTTTCTGTACCGGTGAGGGAGCATCTTAATCAACGTTACACCAACAGATGGATTGGTAGTGGGGGTGCAGTTAACTGGCCACCGAAATCTCCTGATCTCACCCCCATGGATTATTTTTTATGGGACCACCTAAAGTAACAGGTGTACAGTGAAAATATTAATACCCGTGAACAATTACAACAAATTTTTTTTAATGTATGTGACAAAATTAGACACAATCCGGCTATGATCGATAGATAGGTGAAAACGCTTTTTAAACATTTACAAAAATGTATTGACGCTAAGGGTGTTCATTTCGAAAATTCATTATAGTTTTAATTAATTGTACAAGTGTATAAAATAATTAGCGTCTTTTTAAAATTTGTGCTGTAAATTATGATTAAGCAAACTGTGTTTCTTTATTTTTTCCTTTTTTCTGTTTTTTCGTTTTTCTTTTTAAGTAACAATAATACATTAAATAATTATTAAACAAGTGTTTAAGTAATATTAATAAAATAGCGACATTAACTGGTTGTTTGCGTATTTTGTAGAACTTAAATATCATTCACCATTATTTTCGAAAATTTGCTAGGAAGTAACCATAAGCGTGCCATCAAATATTATGTCAGCGTTTTGCACAATGATCCATAGTCATTTCAATAGTTATCCACCATTTACAAAATACTGATATACAGGGTGATGTAGTTGACCCTAAATGCAAAATAATAAAAATTGAGTCCTGTCCTGGAATTTTTACAAACTAAATTATGCTATTAATTGGACTAGGAGTGCACTATATGTGTACCAACTTTAATCCAAATACGTCCACCCATTCCAAATATATGGTGAATTTTAGTTTTAGTCAAGAATCATAAAATACCCTGTATCTCGAAAACCATTCACTTTCAAGGGTAAGTGTGGGGGTGTTTTGAACTCAGAAAAGTGTGCTCTATCTCTCATCGATCTATGTCACTTTAAATCTGGGACACCCTGTATAAGCCATATTACGTTAGCAGTCATGTGTTAATCAATAAAGTAATAAAGCGGTAACAGTGGCAGACGACAGTGGCAAAAGTTGAAGCGGTAAAAAAACAATAAAAGCAGCAAAAAAATACAGGCAGTCTGCAAATACCAAGCAATAGCAAGCAATTATCTACAGCAATAATCAGGCGTCAGTCAACGGGCATAGCGTAAGTCTGAAAAACTTGGAAAAACGAAATAAAACTGATACCAAGTAAATAAAATGGTTTTCGGATTCGGTGTGGTGTGTAATATAAGTTACATTCGGATCGGAAAATGAAACGGTTATCGGATTCGGTGCGGTGTGTAACATAAGTTACATTCGGATCCGAAAATAAAGCGGATTGTAATTGGTTTCAGTTTGCGTTGCCTCTTACTGTTGACTGTGAGTGAATGTCTAATCTGCCGTCCAGACCTCTGAATATACCGTTTCCCCACTGTAGCTATCCCAGCCCTACTGCAACAGGCTGCGTTAGGAGGCTAGTATGGGACCTTTGCCCCACGTAAAAATTGCGAAGGTGGCGCTCGAGATAACCGAATATAACCGAAACATAGCTCAGCGCTAAAGTGACGTGTGGAGCTTGAAAATATTAGCGTTTCGTTTCGCGGCTACTCCGTGAACTCGTCAGTAAGGCTGGAGCAGCCAGTGCCTTATACGCTTTTCCAATGAACTGAACATGGCCGCTCGTATATATACTTAGTTGGCCAAATGATGTGGCGGTGAGATGTAAGAGAAACGTTACACGCCACATCATTCCCCCACCAGTGACAAAGTCACGAGAAACCTGATGGTAGAAGAAGAATGATGATAAACTGGACAGGAACGAAGCGAGTAGCTCACTCTTTACTTGACGCACTCTACCTGCATCGGCACAATCCTAGGAGAGAAGCTAAACAATGCAATGCTCGAGGAGGAAATGACTCATAACTCGAACATACTTGTGCGCGTTGCGCGTGTCTCCGTAGGGGCAGAGTAGGTGTAGAGTACGTCGTAAATCACGTTGCGTGTTCAGATCACGGGGTCACCAATTGTGGAGCTTGAAAATATTAGCGTTTCGTTCTGTGGCTACTCCGCTGGAGTAGCCCTGCCTTATACGCTTTTCCAACGAACTCAATATGGCCGCTCGTATATATACTTAGAGGGCCACATGATTTGGCGGTGAGATGTAAGGGAAACGTGACGCTTCCACTTGCCTATGCGCTAGGCAACTGAAAGAAAGCACGTCACAAAACAAACGTCTGTTTTTAAATTTATCTAACCATTTTCATAATAATAAAATAATGATACTAATAATAATTAATAATTTTATTAAACTACGAGAAACTTCCTAAACTATGCTATAATGTTTGAATTTGCAGATGATAACTGACAATGTTTTTTTAGGATTCGCATTTATAATGAGGTATTACTACTCTCTTTCATTTCCAAATAGACGTTAACCGCGTTGTGTCATTCAGCAGTGGTCTAGCACACTGCTATCATCTCAGTAACACATTAAAGACGCCGATAAACATCCACACCCTAGCCAAGATTCGAACGCAGAACCTCGCCCGTGGTCTAAAGCAACGCGCAATAAGCCAGCTTATTAGCGGAGATTTTAAAATATTAATAAGTTTCGCCACTGATTCATTTTATATACGACACAGAAAAAAATATACCTACTCTTTCTTACATTTTTAGGAAAGACTCCAGAAAAAGCAAATTTAACCTGATAACTGGAGAGGAAGAGCCATTTGTTCCAATGTACGTCACTATTCTGAGCAGAACTGTTTCAGTCTGTATTAGCCTGCTTATGGTGAGTGAAATTATGACTATAGTCCAGGCAGCATATAGGCATTCTCTACAGTCGTACGGACATGGCAGTATTTGCGCCAACTTCATTATTTATTTCAAGGACTTTAAAAGTCCACGCTCCGCCGAAGTGGAGCAGAATCAATTGGCATTTGATGATATCTTTTTGGTGGTTTGTTATTTATTAATTTTCTCTACAATTTTTATTTTGTTCATTTATTCAGAAGTATACAAAATGTGTAGGTATGTGAATGTTTTGAGGTAGATCAAGGTTGTCCGTTGAAAGTCAGTAGATGATATCCGAGGGCAAGGAGCATTTCCGCAATTTATATTCAATTGCAACAACGGCTCAAATGTTCCTTGTCCTTCTTGGATACCACCACTTTCAACGGACGATTTTGACATACCTCAAAATTTTGCAAACAAAATTTACCCCAAATATATTTTTGTATGATTTAGAAACATTGTAATAAAGAAATAATTTTTTTTACGTTACATGTAACTTATTACCATCTACTACAAATTATAGTAGGTAGAAGTTGCATGAGTCAAATATATTTTTAAATATAATATAACATTTTACGTGGGCGCCAAGCCATAGCCTAGAAAGAGCCAATAAAATACTCGCATATACTGCCATATCCATACGACTGCAAAAAATGCTTATATGCGTAAAAGCAACAGAATTCTTGCATGTTAAGTTGACCATAATTAGGGGATGATTAGAAAAAATTAAGTTCACAATTGAAAATGAGTATAATAATAATCCAAACTTTCAAAATCAATAGATTTAGAATGTAAAAAATAGTGTTCCCTCTTTCGAGCAGAAGCAGGACACTTTCAAATTTATTTACATATCTAATGCAGATATCTCCAATATTTTATCAAACTTTCTATCTATTCTAACCCCAGTAGAAAACGGATTTCTATCAACATCAAAATCAACCCTTTGATTCTAAAATTAAATCTACACAACGCATTAGCTATGGGAAAAGAGGTTCATGTTGTGTGGGTAAAAGCATAAAAAGCAACAACTTGGGAACCAAAAATATTTGTACCTGATTCTTTCAACATTTTATGATAGAAATTTAGATACAGAAGGTTAGAGTTGTAGCGGGAGTTCTGCCATTCCAATACTACAAAATATACATTTATTCATCCTCACCTCCATTTTAAGTTTTGGGACGACATATATGTCTACCCAAAAAAGTCTATAATAGCCATCAGAGAATGATGATACTTGTATATTACAGTTGGTCTAGTGTTCGAAATACAGCACAGCAAATGAGAGATTATATAACCATCTCATTAGGCCCATTTAAAATATTATTATTATAAGAATTCTTACTTGGTGTTACACGAAGGAATACAGCTCTCTTGAAATCCAATCCACGTTTCTTCTTTCTTTCACAACGTTAGTCAAGTCTCCTTCAACAGATCAGAGTCCAGATTTCAACAAGGGATCACAGAGACTCCTATTCTAGGATTTTCCTTAGAATGTGTGCTGTTCCCAAAAGTGGGATCTTCTACACTTCTTGTGAGCTCTTCTATTTGGAAGTCCTTGTACTTACTCAACTTTTTAGCTTCATTGAGCATCATTTGGGATGGACAGATCGATTAGCAAATAAGATTAAATCATTATGTAAGATGATGTCCGGTCGGTTTGCTCGACTTTCCTTATCAGTCCTAACGCACGTCCGCATCCCACATGAGTGTGACATCATTGGTGTTAACAGCTTTTTCAGGGGTATACTCATAATATTTTTTCGGTACTGCTTACACATGACTCGGTGGAGATAACTGGCTACTCTGTTGGGACGGTGAGTGTATCCGATGGTACCAAAGTAGTACATCTCACTATTAAGTAACTGAAAGTCCTCACATGCTACACGACGGGTCAACATGCTGTTGCAGGATCATCTTCTGGTGGTATCTGGCATTTAGTGCAACCATTTTGTCGACGCCTTCTTGTCCTCTGCTAGTCAGTCAAGGTCGTGGAAGAATTGCCCATGCTTTGTGCAGAGTACTTTTATTTTCCTTTCTATAGTCCTGCATTTAAATTTCTTTTTGGCGTCCTCGCCAGTGGTCTCGGTTCGCAGATATTCATCTTGGATTTTGCATATTTCGTTCTGAATAGAATACAAGTTTATCTCCTGATAACCTTCTTTAACTAGTCTTGTAAATTTGTCCTTTCTCTGTCGGATATACGTCAGATTTCAACTCTATTAGTCCTCGGCCACCGTTCTTTCTCTTTATGTATAACCTGTGCAATATGCACATCTGCCTTCGGATGATGAATTCTGCCTATTGTTAGGACTTTCTTTGTCGTCCTGTCTATTTTTGCGATGTCGCTTCCAAGCCAATCGACAATTCCAAATACCGGAATACAATAGTGTTTATTGCTAAGATTTTGCTCTTTGCGTTTAGCTCGGTCTTCAGAGCATGCCTGATGCGTCATTGCGTTGGTAGTATTCTCTTGCTACTTTTCTTTTCATTTCGTCGTTGTGGATTTCAGCGCATTATTCAATTCTCAAATACTGAAATATTTCTCACAGATCCGGAAAAACAAATTTTCTAAAAATTCGACATTTCGTCTTTTATTTTTAGGGTATTTAATTTAGGGTTTCCTCATAAACAAAATTTAAAAATTTTGAACGTAAGTATTAACAAAGGTACCACTAGGCAAACAATCTATACATAAAGCGTATAATTAATTTAATGTCATAAAAAAAACTGGTAACAGGGACCGGCTAGACACACAAAAAACCTATATGACTTTTTTCTCTAGGAGAACTTTAAAAAATACTGACGTAGGTTTAAAATTTGAATGTTAATGTAGGAAACTTTTGAGAACCACTGTTTTTCAGGGTCAATGGATGTTATAGTTCCGAATATTAGAAATAATAAAAACTGTAATACCCGACTTGTGTTCCCGCCGGAAGATGTGTGGTACTTTGATGGGATTACTTGTACCGAAATTTTTATACCACTAATTATAAAAATGTAAATAATTCCTTCTTTTTCGGTACAACGCAAGCATAGTATGGCCGCCGCAGGGGTTTAAATAGGATTTGTCTGCATGTGTTTTTAATTTGGAACAAAATTATTGTAGCTTTTATTGACGTTTATAAGAATTTATAAAATGTAAAAGTGGTTTATTAACATTTGTAACATTGTATTAAAAGCTTAAAAAATTAGTAATTATTTTATGAAATTGGAAAACGAACAGTTAGACGTCCGAGATACGATAACAGAAAATAGTTGTGTATTTTAAGTTAGGAAAAGAATCTGATTTTTTTAACGAATTGAGCGCATAGCTTTTCCCAATTAGGTATCGAAAACTAAAATTCGAGTCTTTGGTCTCTAAGAAAATCAGTATAAGTAAACAACAATAAACAGATCAAACCAAGGCGGCGAATATTAATAATAATAATCATACCGTTAATGCCCAATAGGTAACACCCAATAACTGAACAATTCTTTTGAACTTTTCATAAAAATTGTTCGAAATGACGTCCATTTCCACGTATACACATTTCCGCACGTCGAACGAAGGACATACGTACTCCGTTCAACACATTGGTAAATTGGGGTAATTTTTTATAGTTTCTATACACATTAAAATACGTTGTTGCAATTGTTCTAATGTGTCAATTGGATCACGGTAAACCAGATATTTAAAATGCCCCTAAAAACGGAAGTCCATCGGATATAAGTTGGGCGATCTAGCAGGCCATGGTACTGGTCCGCCACGTCCAATCCATCGTCGAGGAAACTTTCTGTTCAAAAAATTTCGAACAGTCAGACTATAATGGACTGGCGCGCCATCGTGCAAATACCATATTCTTCTGCGTGTAGCCAACGATTCTTCCAGCAAATTTGGCAATGTTTGTTGCAAAGAATTTAAGTATACATCACCATTTAATCCAGCGGGTAATTGTATAGGTCCAATTATTTCATTACCGCAAATTCCTGCCCACAAATTAACGCTGAACCGTCGTTGAAAATACGCCCTTCTTATTACACGTGGATTTTCGTCTGCCCAATAGCGCATACTTTTAAAATTAAACACTCCATTTCTGGTAAAACACGACTCATCGGAGAAACACAGAACGTTTAAAAAATCCTCATTTGCCGCGTGTTTTCTTAAAGTTTACCTACAAAATTGCATTGGAAATGCAAAATCTTGAGGTTCTGCAAAATCTTGAGGGATACAAGTTAATATCTCTCAATGTCCTCCATACCACAAAATGGGATACTCCCACACTGTTCGCGATATCGCGGGTGTTTAAAGTTGGATCCTCCTCTACAAGTTCCAAAATTTGAACCTCTGCGTCAATTACCTTTTCTTCGCGTTGTAGACCTCGTTCTCCTCCATATCCATCGAGACGACCTGTTTCTCGAAGACGCTGGTCAATACTAACAAATGTACGAGCAGGATGATGTCGATTAGGGAACCTTAAACGATAAAGCTCTTCCGCACCACCTGCATTTCCACCATTTTCTCCACACACCAAGTGCATAGCTGCGAGCTCTGGATAAGTGTAATCTCTCATAATGTCCAAAATCTGCGTTTTAAAACACCACAGTAAACTATGAATTAACGTTATCAATAAAGAAAACAAAAAGAAAAACTGGTGTACTTAAAGTACTAACGACTTGAACGATAAGTCAATAAAATAAATCTTGACATAAATGGCACAGAATTCAAAAAGAACAAAAGCAACAGACAAAACCAAGGAACGGGTAGATCGCGTCGTGTGTACGTTGTTTACCAAGTAAGGACACAAACTGAAATTATTCTCAAACTATGTTATAAAGTATTTTGGAAATTTTTGTTTTTTTTTTCTTCAAAACTATGAGCTTTAGACCCCATGTTATATAAAGTTTTTTTGTTTATCTTGTCGTTCCCTAGTACCAGTTTTTTTTTAATGACATATGACTAATTACACCCTGTGTATTATCCAAACGTTATTTATTATTTCCTTTTAAACATAAACAATTGATAGAGCGGATTATTAAATTTCTAATATTTTTCTTAAACTAAAACTAAAAAATAATATTTTTAGCAAAATATTATATTTTTCCCATTTTTGAAATAAATACAACAATGCACTGTTAGTTGGTGTGCATTATGGGAGATTAAACTAAAACTAAAAAATAATATTTTTAGCAAAATATTATATTTTTCCCATTTTTGAAATAAATACAACACTGCACTGTTAGTTGGTGTGCATTATGGGAGATTAATAATAATCGAAATCGTTTTTTAAGTTTTCACTGGTGATTGTGGGGATATTTGGAGTCATAGTATACGAATTAACCATTACCACCATAATGAATATGAGCAAACCGTACCTCAAAAGAGAACGTGCAAAACCTATGGCCTTGGTAACTGCTACTATACTACAAGTGGTTTTCATACAAGTATTTAGTCTGGTAGGTCCTTAAATAATTATTTAACGATTTCCGTTAATGTTTCTACGAAGAACCCCGAACATTTCTTAGGTAAAATGACTCTCTGTCAAATTGTTTGAAACTTTGCAAACTGCTACTTCATATCATCTTGATAAAAAAAATGTTATGGACACAATCCGATTTAATGTACTATAAAAACGACAGATAGAATCGGATTCTGTCCATAACAGCTTTTGGTCAGCATGACACAAAGCAGGAAATTGCAAAGTTTCAGGCAATTTGACAGAAAGCCATTTTACAAGAGATACGCGCGGGTCTATTCGAATAATGTCTGCATTATGTTCTAGGTATATAGAAAACTGTGCAACCTGTTATCAATATTAGGAAGTGCAAAGACGCAACTCGAGAATGAACATTCATTTCTGTACAAGAGATATCTGATTTCTTTTGCGAATAATTATGCCATCTTCTTTTACATCGCTTTTCTCAAGGTAAGTTATAAAAAGAACGCAACTATAGACTTTGTTTATACTACTCGTGTTACGAACCACATCGATTATAGTATATCAATTCAATCAATTCAATTCAATTCAAATTTCTTTTATTCAATTTAGTAATAACATATTATATGTACGTACTCAGAGCCAGCCAGACATGCGCAGCGCGAAGCATAGCTTGAAGGTTGGGCTGAAACAGAAAAACGGTTAAGTTATACTTACCCGCTATCCAGGATCTGGAGTTTCGGCCTCTTGTGCCTCGGAGCGTCGTTGGGGTCGTAATCAGTGGCTTGCCTGACCAGCGGATTCCTATGCTCTGCCGCACGGGCGTATAGATTCTTCGCTCTGTCCCGGATGACTTCAGTTACCGGCGTGTATTCCAGGTCTCTGAAGATGTCGGCGTTTCTGACAACGCATGATGCATCCACGGCGCACCCAAGCGCGACGTTTTCCACAGATTGTAGCCTCTTCAGGTGGGGTCTGCTTGGTATCCCTAGGCAACTGAGGCGTTGGTCGTAATAGGTGCAATGAGGATCCTGATAAGCGTGAGCTTGTTCCTCAGGCAGAGTTGGCTCTGTCTACCTATCAAAGGGTGAAGTAGAGTCCTCCTCGCCAAGGTACTTAACGGTATCGTGCTAGACGTTCAAGGAGACGTGTCCTGTGGGAGTTTGCTTCTTGACTCGCTCGACGAGGATAGCTTTGCTCTTATTAGCGTTGATTTGGACTTTCCACTTGTTGAACCACTCTTCGAGAAAGGATGCTGCTTCCTGGAGGTTGCGGGTGGCAAGTCTTGCACCCCATGATTTTGCGATTATGGCCATATCGTCTGGGTAGAGCGCTGGAGGTGTAGATGGTGAACAGGTTCCAAGAGAGTACCGATCCCTGAGGTACTTCTGCTTTCATGGGCCTGTAGTTCGAGAGCTTGTAAGCAATCTTCACACGGAGTTGCCTCCGGTGAAGGTGGGATCTTACAAGTTTGATGAAGCCGACAGGGTATCCCATCGACAACATCTTCGCTAGGAGACCTTTATGCCAAACCCTGTCGAAGGCCTTGGCTACGTCTAAGAATATCGCTGTGATATACTCCGTTAGACGAAGTACTTGGAATTGGGTGGAACTGCTCATCTGGGATGATCTTGAGCTCATCGGTCAGGGAGTATATTCGTCTTTCTTGTTATAACTTAACAGTGCATAATATTTTTTAATAAATGTTGATTTATAGCCAACGGTTTATTCATAATATGGATAAATGTGCACAAACGTATAGAAAATACTAAAGAAAACCGTTGCTTTAATGTCTGTGAAGTTACAAACATTTCTGTCCCAGCAAAGTTTCTGATAGTTATGATGTTAGAAATGAATATAGAAGGCGGTAAATCTATTTAGCAGTACTTAGCGCCTTTGCACCAGTAGTGGTTAGTGTTTACTCATATTTGTTCTCTAGTCCCTCCCTATACATTAGATAGATAGATAGATAGATAGATTTATTGGCCATAATTACACAAAAGTGTTTTGACAAGTCAAGTGAGATCGTAATATAACAATTGTAAAATACAAGATCTATAAAACAGGATATAAAAACGTACAACTATTTAATTAAATAAATGTATATAACAAGATTAAGATAAGTTACACACACACACATATATCTGTACTTACATAGTAACATATACACATATATAAATATATATATATAGGTGAAAAAAAAAACAATACAATCTTTAACCAAACAGTACATAATTAACCTACAGTTAAAAATATATAGCAAACAACACACATTATAACGTCATAGAAAAATCAGCCTGTAAGAATTCATCGAAGTCATAGAAAGCATTATTGCATGTCATCGGCCATCATGTTGTAAATATGATATGGTTGGAAAGAGATTCAAAAAACCACGAGATATCTTTTTGAATCTTAGAAGCAATCACAGGTAAACTTGGCTCATTAGCGGCCAATGAAGATACGCTTACCATCCACACGTGGGTTTTGACCGAGGTTTGCTAGACTTAGCCCAACGTGTAGCGCTAGCATTAGAGATGTGTCAAATATTCTTATGTTGAATGCTAGCATTGGTAGCTATAAATAAATAATTTAAAGTCAAGAATTTAATTACAGAATTTGGTCTATTTTGTCATAAAAGTACTGTGCATAGGATCTTCATTTTTAGATGCGATTACTTTATCACAGAACCGTGTTCCAAAAGACTATCTAGGTAATGATAAAGATGTCATGAAACGAAATTTTGGCTAAAGGCAAGAGGATTAGAAAAAATCGTGGTAAATCTTTACAACATTCATTTATCGTCTTTTGATTTTTTCTTTTGTGTGGCATGTAGTAGACACTATTAGAAGTGGTTTATGAGTAATGGAATAATGTGCAAATGTCCAATAGGCCTACAATCTTAAGGACGCCTTACACGTTCAGTAATAATGTCATTACCTGAAAGTGTAAAGTTATAAAAGTGGAATGATGACAAGTAGTGAAGCGGCAATGAACCGTATCCGGATATTTTGATATTCAAGAATCTTATTAGCAGGCGGAGGGGATACTGTCAGTAATAATGATCGTGTGAAGTCATTATTCAGTATTTCAACTGAAGATTTCCAATCTTCGGAGCTTCTTCCAGTAGCTAGGTATCTCAGGGTTAAAACCAGTCTTTTATTGACTGGTAAACTCCTTCGCATAACTGTGTTTTTCGGACAATTCGCGATATTTTGTTAAAAGTCTTCGTCCATGCGAAAATAATTTTTATAATCACTCACTTCCTTCGTATCACTTATTTCCTTCAATAACATTAGATGTGAATAATTTTCGCTCTTTTTCGACCATTCTTTCATCCAATAACGACGTTTAACATGACGTTTCATACTCAATGCAATAATTAAAGCTGGACATGCTTTTTTCTTGAAATCCATTGTCTGATAGAATAAAATCGGTGTGCTTTCTATCGCCACTCGAAACATAATGTCGAAAAAATAATGTCAGTAATATGAACAAGTAAAGTGCAAAAAATAATGACAGGGAAATTTTTAGTAATGATGTTTCTGTAATGGTCTGCTGGAATGATCTTATTACTGAACGTGTAAGCTGCCCTTTTCGGGATCGTGGAGCGAATAGGGGTGCTGGGCGGGTTAAAGTACGTAAGAAGAGAAATGTATCGCTGCAAATTTGTTGTATGTAAGAGTAATTTTGAACAGTGGAACTATGTTTTGTTTGAAAAATTTGGAGGTAGGTTAGGTTAGGTAAGGCCGTTCGTTGAAAGTCAGTAGGTGGTATCTGAGAAGGGCAAGGAATATTAGCGTCATTCTTGCAATTTATTTTCGAATGCAAATAATAAATGAAGTTCTTTGTACCATTGTAAATTGCAAATTACTGAAAATAACTGTTGCTTCTAATAAGTCTTATCACTTAATGTAATTTTTCAGCTGCCTTTAGGTTTATTTTAAAATGCCTTCAGATTTTTTAATTTTCATTTTCAAGGGCCGATTTTTCACAGTGCCGAACCGCCCCGAAAACATCCCCATTTTCCAGAGAGACACCTGTCAGCCGCTAACCTGCATACTGGGATTGAGTATAATGTTGTTCGTCTACCTCCTACTGAAGAGGTTTGCTGAGAACATCTTTACATTCCTGATGCCGTAAGAGTTATTTTTCATAAAGCTTTGTGTTTATTTTTAATCGCATTAGACGAGAGCTGTAACCTTATTTATTGTTGAGGCGACATATTTTTTAACGCATTATTTTTATTAACGTCCTGACGGAGTTTAGCCATAGCTATTCCGCCACTCACAGAGGACCCGCAAACACAGACAACAGCGCAACAACTATCCCCTGTGACATTGCCATCTGCTGCAGCTGATACTAGAATTTAAAAGAGATAACAACGACTTGCCGTGTTACGTCACTCAATCGTGATCTAGTCCACTGCTACTATATAACAAAACTGAAAATACACGATAAAGTGATTGAGGAGCGCAACTCAGTCAAATATCTGAGAGTGACCTTGCTGAAGAGGCTAAGTTTCGCTCCTCATATCACACGGACAATCAACAAAACGTATGCGATGCTCAATAAATTACATCCTCCATTAAATAGAACAAGTAAACTTTCCAGTGTGTTTTGAAATTTTATTTCTACGAAAACGCCCGATAAATATTTCTCGAGATATTTAAGAAAAACAGAATATTGAAAATTTTATCTCCATTTTTTCAGTGTATTCTAGAGAGATGTAAGCACTTGGGTTTTTTAATTAACATACTATCAAAATAACCGTGTGCCAGATTTCAGCCGTTGCCGAGAGTCGAGGACTTTTTCGACATTGGCAACTGGACTATACTGTGTCGGACTTACGTCCCCTGGGAGCTAACAGCTCATGAGTGGAAGCTGGAAATTGGGTGGCAATGGAGACGGGAAGGAAACTGCATGTTTGTAATGTAAGGAATATTGCAAGTACTGCCACCGGGAGAAATTGCAGGTCACGAGAACAGTCAACACTGTTAAGGTGGAGGTTTCGGACGATTGGATAATTGGAGCCTAAGACAAGATCAATTGAACGTTGATGAAATTGGGTCTATATTGAGTGCTAAAGAAGGGGGAACTCGTTCAAAATGGAACGATGTTACAGACAAAGAAGTGGGACTGAAGGCATTGTGGGCGCAGTGGGACTCACTGAAAGTCATGAACTGGCTGTTAAGGAGAGCATGGGAAAGCCTGGATGGGAAGCAGGTGGTTATGCGTTTAGTGATTCCGAGGTGTCGAGTAGCGAAGGTGCTTCAGGAAGTGCACAATGGACCATCCGGTGGACACTTCGATGTTAACAATACCCTGAAGAAAATACGAGAACAATATTATTGGATAAAAAGCCGTTATTGTGTGGACGCTTGGTGTTGCAAATGCAAGATTTGTGCTGCCCAAAGGGACCGTAGACTGGAAAAAAGTGTGAAATGAATCAGTTCAACGTCGGAGCTCCTCTCGAGAGGTTGGCTAAAAATATAGCTGATCCGTCACCAGCAAATGACCGAATGAAGGCTCGATATGACCGTAAGGGTAGTTCAGAAGGGTTCAAGGTGGGAAATCTGGTTTGTCTATACAACCCACAGTGAAAGAAAGGAAAAACACCGAAATTTCAACCACCTTGGGATGGACCGTATACTATTATTACCCGATTTCGTTTATCAGATTCAAAGAAGCAAAAAGTCCAAGATGAAGATCGTGTATTTGGATAGACTGGCGAAATACATTGATGATTCTGACCGGAACGATCAGGCTTAAGAATGCGGCAGTGTGACGCGCTTGCACCCGCTAGGGGCTAATAGCTCAAGAGTGGAAGTTGGAAATCGTGTAGCAATGGTGACAGGAAGGAAACACTCTGAAACACTGGTGGTAAGATATCTGGAAGCTTGTAGATGGATCTAGAACTCTACGCGAGATCCGTGGCGGAAAAAAGGAAGTTTTTGGAATAAAAAGTGAGGTTAGAAATCCGAAGTAAATACAAAGTGTAAATATCAAGCAGTAAACAATGTTAAATGTTATTTTAATCAGTAAAAGTGTATTTTAGCCAATGAAAGTATTATGAAGTTTTCAGTTATTAAATAAAGTTTATCTCTTGGTGTAATTTTTGGAATCCATGGATTTTTGAAGGTTGTTTCCTAGGGGTAGACATACATGACAATACCGGTTCGAAAGCACGTTATAAAAATCAAACAGTTGAAAACCAGAATCAAGATGGAACTTCTTCTACTCCGAGTTAAAAGTTAATACAAATGATTTCACGGAAACATATGAGATATAGGCAACTTCGATCTTCTCTTATTTTGTCTTTTCGACATCGGCAAGGCAACGATAGCCATAAAATCTGAAAACACGTTGTAAAACACCACCGTCATCTTTTCATTAATTCGTTGCATAAGATTTTTAATATAATTACTATATTTTGATCACATAAGGAGCAATTCTACCGGGCTTGGACAATTTTAAAAGAGGGTGTAATTAGTTCTATACCATTAAAAATACTGGTGATTGGGAACGACTATACAAACATAAAACCTTATATAACATGGAGTCTAATGTCCATAGTTGTGGAAAAAAAAATTCCAATGTTGTGAAAATTGTTGTTTGAGAACTGCTGATATATTAAGGTAAGCTGCATTGTCGTCTTGTGAAATTTTCAAGCAATATTTTGGTTTATATCGTTACTTGGCTAAGAACGTACACGCGACCTACCAGTTCGTTGTTTTTGTATTTTTTGTTCTTTTTGAATTCTGTGCCACTTAAGATTTATTTTATTGATTTCCGTTTAAGTCGTTAAGTACGTTCAGACTCTACTTATTTATTTGTTCTTATTGTGTTGCATTTTGGATTCTGAACCAAGCTCTTCTTTTTCTTTTTTCTCTAGTTGATAGTTTAGTTAGGTAATTTACCAAATGTGTTGAACGGAGCGCGTATGTCCTTAGTTCGACATGCCGAAATGTGTATTGATGTAGATGGAGGTCATTTCGAACATTTTTTGTGGCAAATTCAAAAGAATTGTTCTGTTATTGAATGTTTCCTGTTGGACAATAAAGGTATTATTGTTATTATCATTCTTATTCGCTCTTTTGTTCTGATCAGCTTATTATTGTTTACATTGCTTTCCATAGAGACCAAAGACTCCATTTTTAGTTTTCGATACCTGATTGGAAAAAATTATGCGTGCAATTCGTTAAAAAAATCAGATTTTCCTAACTTAAAATACATATAACTATTTTCTGCTATCTTATCTCGGACGTCTAACTGTTCGTTTTCTAATTTCGTAAAATAATTACTTATTTTTTAAATCTTTATGTTACTGAAAGAGATAACTAGTTTTTACATCTTCATAATTGATGTAAAAATTTCGGTTCGAGCGGCCCCATCAAAGTGACGTGCCGTGCCGTCCATTGATCCGGAAAAGCAGTGGTCCTCAAATGTCTCCTACCTTAACATTCAAATGTCCTAGATCAGTGTCTTTTCATTCAAAGGAACCCTAGAGGAAAAGTCACATTGGCTTTTGCTAGTCTAGTCGATCCCCATTATAAATTCTTTTTAATGACATGAAACTAATTACACTCTGTATCTACTAATACCAAAAATTTCTCATCTGTTAATAATTATTGTAAAATACCAGAAATGTGGATTTCTATCAAATATGGTTCCACTACGCAGTAAGATATATGCCGGCATACGTCACGCGTTGAAAATGGTCGTATCTCAAATCGGCTCCTGCCAGTGAGGACGAAATTCAACTGGACATATTGCAATCGTGTTCGTATTTGGCTTTTCCAATGGGCTTGTTCCATGATATTCTTTTTATATGGTTTTTATACTTTTCCATATAGTACTTGATATTCTCATTATACACTTAAAATTTCGTATTATTAACTTTTTTCGTTCTCGAGATATAAGGAGTTGAAATTAGTAATAGTTGCAAAAACCGAGCACTTATTTGTGACGTCACTATACGCAAGTGACGTAAGAAAAATGGCTTTCTGGGACCTTTCAAATTTAACCTGAAAAGTCGAAAAACATGGAATTTTAAAACGCTGGTAACTAAATAAATACGCCGAGTGGAAGTTCGTTGTATATGTCTACGGAAAGGAGAAGGTCGGCGATGAATTATAATCGTAAATTGCAGGGTCGAAATCGAAAATTCGTTCTGGCAGGAGCGAGAGAAAATTGTAATTTTTTTGACATTTCACCAAATTGTACTCCCCTACTGTCAAGTAGTAAGCAAAACAAACAATACTTCGAAGACACTATAATTATAACCAATAAGGAGCATCAGGTCTATTGAGATCGCCGAGTCTATGCGTATAGTGACGTAGCGCCTGGCCACGCCCCATTTTCGCGAGATGGAAATTTGTAACAGTTTTTAACATACTAAACGTGCGAATAAGATTCTGATTTTTTGCAGATCCATTAATTTATACTTGCACTTTCGATTTATGAAATAAAAAAAAATGCCGAACAAGCCCATTTGTACATTATTGGGTTTTCGGGTTTAGACTAGATAAAAGGAAAATGTCTTAGCCCTTATCTAACTCTGAAAAATTCCCCTTTAATACAGTACATTTATTGATTTTTAGCAAAAGATGGACTACAAAATTGATTTTAAAGAGGAAAGAATTTGCAAAAATGCCGCAATATGAAGAAGAATATGGGCTCTCCACAGACAGATTCTTAATAATCAACCGCTTTTGCGACATGGGTAAATTTACATTTTAAATTAAAATCGCTTTTATAAATTAGGAATGGCAGCATCTTTCCATTTGTTGGATTCTTTGTATAAATTAGTTAAATTCGACGAAAACTTCTGTACAATTTTCAAACATAAATTAGTAATTTTGTTTTAATCTCGCGTCCTATGCATCAGATGCCCATGAGGCCAATGTGAAAGTTGTAGAAAATTAATGTATCTACAAGATTAATCTTTTGCACTTTTTCCCAAAACCTAGCCATTTTCGAGATATTCAAGGTCGAAGTATAAAAGACCTGTTTTCCGCGCATATCTTGCTCCATATGCATTGGACCGCGACGAAGTCTACATAGAGATATTTGCAAAAAAACGTTTTTTTTTCAGCCTTGAATATCTCGAAAAGGGCGGGGTTTTGGAAAAAAATTCAATATACCATTCTTGTAGATAACTGAATTCTCTATAACTTTCATGTTAAATTTACTGTTGTCTGATTTTTTGGCGCGAGATATACGGGAAAAAACATGTTTTTGAAACTTTGACTTTGACTATCTCGAAAAGGAGGGAGTTGGGAAAAAAATTAAAAGACAACATGACATGTACACATTGACCTCATGGGCATCCGATGTATAAGACGCGAGAAATTTGCAGGAAACTTAGACATTCAGTATCTTGGGTAGCCATGTTGGAATTTTTGTGATTTTTGTTCATTTGGGTTTGGGATACCTCAAAGAACGTCTGTGCAAAAATTCAGATTTATATTAATTTTGTCCAGGTTTGCTCCTTTTCTTGGCTAATTTCCGTGGACTGTAAATGTGTCAGGTAATTGCACGCTGGTTTAAGAGCCAAGAAGTAAAAATTATAACAATTGTTATCAGTTCTTCCGTCTCCCATTCTGAAAATGACCAGAATGTGAATTAATATCTTAAAACTGAAACTGTGACTGGCTCCATATATTAATTGAACGTCATTAATACGTTTAGACTATTCAATGCATCATATGTTCAGCTAATTATATAATGGATGCAACCAATGAGAATAGATAGATAATGAGAAAAATTGCATTTAATACTGTTCTGTGCAATAAACAATTATTTATTAATCTCTTAAATATTATAGACTCTTATCTATTAAACAGGTGGCAATGTGTTCAAATCAGAGGCTGCAAATCGGAAACTTTTGTAAACATACAGGGTGCCCAAGGGATCAGTTCTCAGTCCATTATTTTTTCATTGTCTTCACTAGCGACATTTCTAGTAAGCTGCATATTTAAAAAAATTATGTCGATGTTGCTAACGGCGAACGTTCCTAATATGACCGTGGATAACTCCAAGAAAGTCTCTTGACAATATTTATCTTTAATTGCCAGGGGTCGGATTTACCTGTCGGATTCCAGGGACGTTTTTTACAGATATTATATATTGTAAACACGTACCGAAACATTCCCAAAGTATAAAAACAGAAAGTCATACAACATAGTAAATTCATTTTATTTAATTTTACAATGTTAATGTGTACCTAACTTAGTTTTATCGAAAAGATTTTACTCTCAATTAAAACTAAAGCTGTTGGTCATGATGACATTGGAATCGTAATGCTCCTTAATTGCTGTCCGTTTATTGTACCAGTTTCGACTCATCTTGTAAATTACTGCATTGAAAAAAGTACTTTTCCTTATATGTGGAAAATATCGCATGTATTACCATTACCAAAAGTGAAAATTCCAGGTAATTATAAAGATCTAAGACCCATTAGCATACTTCCCACTCTTTCAAAACTTATCGAAAAAATTCTGGAACAACGGATTAAAGAACATATAAAGAAAAATAACATTCTAGTTGTGCTTCCGCATTACTGAAAATAACGGACGACATGTTGGCAGCAGCGGATAGCAATTAAGTCATAGCACTGATTCATTTGGATTATACTAAAGCTATTATACTAAAACTATTTCTAGCAATTCTGCATTATTTCGGTTTTAATAGTCCTGCTGTGGCTCTGATTAGTAGTTAAATAAGTGGAAAAAAGCAAAAAGTAATACTTAATGGTAAAATATCATCTGCTAGGGACCTTGAGTGTGGTGTGCCACAGGGTTCCATTTTAGGTCCCCTGTTTTTCACAATGCACACTTCTCATTTTATGAGCTGTATAAAAACTTGCTGGATACATTTCTATGCAGACGATACGCAATTATATTTATCATTCGATATTAAGGACGTTGCAGAGGCAAACGTTATAATGAACCGTGATTTAAGTTCACTGATAAAAATGTCAGATGCACATTGTCTTAGTATTCATCCTTTCAAATGGAAGAGAGGGAACACGTGAAAAAATTAAAAATAATTTGATTACAACATTAAATGATATTAAAATGGAGTGTGCCAATTCAACAAAAAATTTAGGACTTGAAATAGATGCTGATCTAAGGTTTTCTAAGCTCATATCAAATAAAACAAAAGTAGCATTTGCAAATTTAAAACTCATTTATGTACAAAGGCAGATACTGAATTCATCGGCCAGAAAAATGCTATGTGATGCACTGGTGTTGTCACATTTCAATTTCGCTGATGTAGTGTATGGTCCCTGTCTTACCATTTCTGACAGTCAACGTATACAACGAATTCAGAATTCTTGTGTTCGCCTCGTATGTGGTTTACGTGGACGACGGGGAGTTTCTGCCAAATTAAGGACAATAAAGTGGCTAACAATGTTAGAAATACGATTGTTATATTCATTGGTGTTATTTAATAAAATTGTAATTCTTGGCAGTCCACCGTATCTGTATAATAAAATTAAATTTCGCATAGATATTCCTAATGGCAATATTATATTTAAACACTTAATTTCTTCTTTGCCACATTACACCACTATGTGTGAACGAAGGAAGCTTTTTTTAAAATATTTATAAACTGTATAATAAGTTACCATTTCTACTTAAGATTACAACCGGATATAAATTTAAGAATGGTGTCAAAAATTTAATTTTAAAAAATTGCATTTTAATTTACATCTTTACTGTCATATTTTTCTAACATTTTGTACTTTAATATTTCATTTTTTTTTATATTCTATGTGAATTTCACTATTTTAGGCAGTTTTGTAAAGCCTATAACTACTTCCACATCCACGCAATGGAGTGGAAGTTTGCTGATGATTTTTCCCCATTGAAGTGTTTAATGTATTTTATATATGTATATATAAGTATTATAGTTCTAGGTTAGTCACGGTAAGTGGAAGAGCAGGTGGTATGTCACCTGAACTTCGCCTATGTAAACAAACACTGTTTGTTTAATAAAGTGATTTATTATTATTATTATTAAATCCACCATATTAAAAAAAAACGTAATGCGTAATAGATTATTTTAAATGACAGTAGGTACCTACTGGAAATTTACATCACTGAAGTCCGATCCCAGGCGTGGAGGGGAGTAATTTAGTGGGATTCCTCACTTTCTCCCTTACTGTAGAATAATTCAGACGTTAAGTACTAAAAATGTGGAGTTAAAATGTCGCATCGTACTCAACGGATGCAAGCTACAGTAAATTTTTGGATTCACACCATTTTGCACCAGATGTGATCAAGCAATTTCGTGGTCATACAGACAAATATAATGCACATATTTCTTCGGAAAACCATAAACGGAATGTAGGTGGCTTTACTTACAGTGACAGTAAGGTAATTTGCCTTAGAGTTAGTGGAATTTATGTTAGGATTTAACATAGTGGTCGAAACTAGATAATTTATTTTTCATAGACAATTTTTGGAAAAATGTGTTAGTGGCAAATACAGCAATGTTCAGGTGCCTTCAGAGTCTACACTAAGAAAAAAACATTATTTACTAGTGCGAAAATATTGACAGAAATTTTTTTCTGGGCTTAATGTGAAGTACATCTGGCTTAGCGTGGACGAAACAATCAATGCTTGCAGATTCAAGGTAGCGAATGTTTTAGTGGGCGCATTGGAGGAAATTTGTGCAATTAGCGGACTCTTGATCGCCTTTAAAGTTGTAGAAATTACATATTCTCGCACTATAGCGAATGCATTTTGAGTTTACAAGACTTTTTGGTGACAAATATGCAAAGTTCTTATTGTTTCTTATTGATGTAGTGAATTATATGAAAGCTGCTGAAAGAATTTTGAAGGAAACAGGATTGCTGAAACTATTAGCTGATTATGTTGATAAATTAATAGCTTGTGTAAAGAAAGTTTTTCTTAAAGCACCAAGTCGTATAGGTACAGTTGTTTGACGAAATTCTACCAAATACTCCATTACCTCCAAAACGAGAACTTGGTTAAAGGCAGCATCGTACTATTAATGTCATTTTGAAAATGTCAAATTCTTAATACAGCAGTTAAATCCAAATGACGCAGTTGCTATTTCATAGGCGCAACAGACATTTATTAATTCAACTGTTCAAGAAAATCTAGAGACCATACACGAATGTTTTTCACGAATTCCACTTGCCATACGGGATCTTCAATATCGACCAACATTAGAATTTACTACAGTTAATGCAATAAACGTTGTGTTCGATCTTCGTCAATATATTTTTCAACCCTTGTTTCACCTCATAACCGATAGGTAATTTCGACCTCTGGATTGCCTCTTAAAAAGAAGAACCATTCACTCTATTACGTTTTATATTGGAATTGTTTATTTCATATAGCAGATCTAAGCATTGCCTACACTCATATTTCACTGGTTTCATTCATTTTTTAATTATATGGACTCTGTATGTATTCTGATGCCACACATTGTTGATTGGTCTAGCAACTTCTTTCAGTTACTGAATATGGTCTAGTGACATTTTTTGTGGCTGCTCTCCCCCTAGCTCCAATGTGTATACTACTGAACAATTTATTGGACGCTCGTGTCCACGCTTATAAGTTAGTGGTGAGGTACAGGAGGCCCGTTCCTAAGAGAACTGGTGGAATCGGAGTTTGGAATGGAATCCTACTTGGTCTCACTTATCTCAGCACGGCCACGAACGTAAGTCTACCTATTACCTGTACTTTTGTAATAGAGATTGTTACCCACAATATGTTCTTTTGTGAGAACAATAACTTAGTTTTTCTTATAAACGCTATTAAAATTATTGTAGTTATAATATTAGTTGGAGAATTCTCCCCTACTTTTCTTTTTGGGACTTCTGAGTGAGGTCCGAGAAATCTTACAAAATAATACATCCGGTATATTATTGGCAGGGTCCCAGAAAGAAAAATAGAAAAATTAGAAGTAGGCTTTTAAGTTCTGTTGTCGGTGTTAAGGAGGGCTATTTTATGACATCAGCGTTAAAAGTGGTTCATTATTAACGTCTTAAAATCAGTGGCGGCCTGTAGCTTTCAGCTGTTGCTGGGCACTTGTACAAACATAATAGTACAGTAAAAGCAGACTTTGAACTACATAAAAATTAGTCCACTCATAAAAATTTGGTTATAACTCCTACTCGACATGTAGTTTAAGATTAAGAAATTAATTAACCATTTAATCAATTTTAACACGTTTAATAATTAGTCATTCTTCGTTTTCCAGTTTGCTTTTGATGTATTGTCAAATGTAAACATATTCAGTTCAATAATTCAAAATTCAATATTCATTATTCCTTAGTTTATTAAGTTTTCTTTAGGCGTGGCATGCCCTCCCTAGATATAAATCGCCTATAGACTCAAGACATAGACATACGCCCCGTTTTGATACGTATTGTAGGCGTAAGAGAATGACAACCATATGTGTAGACGTAGTATAACACATTTTTAGTGTCCGCTGCCCACCCTGGTTACTAGATTAAGCGGATTCATATGTGAACTTGGCAGAGGCCGATTAATATATAGTAAAATCGATTGTGGAAGCCGTTACTTTGTGATAGTTAATCATGACGATATGAGAAGGAAAACTACTTTGTTTTCTACCACTAAAATTTATTGTAACATACACGTTACTGCAGTTTCGGTACTTTAACGTACCATTTTCAAACGTTTGAAAATGGTACGTTAAAGTACCGAAACTGCAGTAACGTGTATGTTACAATAAATTTTAGTGGTAGAAAACAAAGTAGTTTTCCTTCTCATATCGTCATATAGTAAAATATTAAAAATATTATCATAAATAAAAATAAATTTTTAATTTTATAATTTTTATATTAAAATTAATTAACTGCACAAAATTTTATGATTATCTACTGGTTGGCCTTGGCGCTCTTAGATAATTGGGTGGGCACTGCGTACACTGCCATTCCTGACGGGCCGCCACTGCTTAAAATAGAGTGCTTAAGCAAAAGGCTTTCAAATCTTAAAGTGTTTTTTTACATGAGTAACAGTAAATAACAATTTTATCGTTTTCAGGCATTCGTTATAGCATTTACGAGCGATTTTGTAGCAAGAGAAATATATATTAGTACTATGGATCCTTACTTAGGAGGATATATTAATTCTACGCTTTCTAGTAAGTATCAAAAATCTTTTAAACTAAATTTTAGATCAAAAATTGAATATTTTATTTCAATAAAATCTAACACCCAGCTGAAAAAAAAATTCTTATTAATATCATTGACAAATTGTATGTAACATTTCTGAGCTAAGCATAGAAATTGTATGTACGTTAAACTTTGTTTCCAGAAATTTTCGAGAGTGTATCACCAATGTGGTAATGTATACAACTAAATGTACAAAATTGTATCCTGTTGAAGCGTTTTATTTTAGTGTGGGCCACATACAACTTTGTTATTACACCGGGCATGTTATGCCAAACAAGCAATAAGTGGCAGGTGTTTTCCTTAATTTAAGATAGTGTAACCAAATGGTTTCTGATGAGTTTCGACTCCTGGGCATTCATGTGCAGGAAATAGTCACAGTACACAGCTGAATTGAGTGGGTGTTAAAAAAGAATCAGGGTACTATCCGCTAGTATCAATTATAAGCCTACTTTTAAAGATTAGTACCAAGAAGAGTAAAAAAATTATGCACAAAGCTTTTAAATCATATACCACATGAGTACAATTACAAAAATGGTACCTTTTACGAAAGCTACTAATCTATAATTTTCCAGAGAATATTTTGAGCTTCAATATAAAAGGGAAGACATTTTTTTTCTCTCTAAATCGATGGTATAAAATAGTGTTTTGGTGTGACACAAAGACAGGAAGAATGCTTATTTAGCGGAACATTTTTTTATTAAAAAATTGTGTCGATTTTTACGAGCTACAAAATGGTTTAATGATATTCAAACTCCATGACTTACTTTAAGAGTTATGGCGGAAAATCTCGAGAATTCGAAATATGTCAGATATATCCGTTATTTGGGGGGTTACGAAAAAACTTCTACGACTAAATTTTTTGTCAAAATGAAGTCTTATAACGAGGTATTAATCATTATTTTTTAGAACCGTTAAATATCGAGATTTACTGTTTAGAGTTTTAAAAAATATATCCTAAACAGACGGGAAACGATGACATTAAAGAGAGTGTTTTCTCCCCTTTGTAATATCACATGCCATTTTTGTTCATTAGAACTAGATTTAAAAACAAACACAGCATAAACTTATTTTTAAATTGCTTTTCCAATTTTTTTCTTTTATTAATTAAACGTGTTTATTCTTATTGGGAATAGACCATGCTTATCTTCACATAATGCATTTTTTCCTTTTTTTAAAGAGTAGACTTAAAAAAATTGTTGTATGTACTTGTATATTTTATAATAAAATTTTTTGTTGATGTAACATAATTGTATGTTCTTTTTTAAACTCTCCAAACTAGCAGAGTACATTTTTTTTATCATTCCTGGTATGGGAACTTTGTAATCGTTTACTAAACTATTTATAATTGAAAGTAAAAAAAAAACTTAATAGTCCAGACAATGAAGCCTAAAAGTCGAGACAACCATTTCATTTTCACCATAACTCCGTAAGTTTTTATGCTAACAATTTTTGCTAAAGCTCATTTCAAAGATATTTTGAAGTACTTTAAAAAAGATTTAATAAGCTTTCCTACAAAAATTCGTCGCTCTTTCGTTATATAAAGTTGAAAGGTTCGGTCTCAGTACTCGGCAAACAAACAGTCGCCTTCAACGAGTCATAACTCAGTTCGTATTGCATCTATAGAAATGAGAAAAAACCAATCGATTTGGTATTTTATAAGCTTCATTTTTGCCTCTGTTGTTTTTTTTTTATGAAAAGTAATGGATGAAAAATTTTCAATTGCGCATATACATGGATGCATGGATTAGCCACGCCGCAAAAGGGTTCGGGTCTTATTAGGACTTTTGGTCAGCTGGTCAGCCTTTTCATTTCTCTTGTGTCTCTTGTATCCTGATACCCACACCACGGATACTTTATTTTGCCTTTTTAGGTCTATAAGGGCATTTACACAATTCCACACCAAGAATTCAATTTGACGTGCATGGAACCGATTGCCTTAGCGCGGCTCGAAATCAGAAAAAAATGGCAATTGATTGGTTGCCAGTTGCATGTTTTATCATTTGCCTGGCATACCATTGTATTTGCAGCCACTTCTGCCTGACGCACTGTGACGTATCTTCCAAGACTTACCGGGATTTTTGCTTTTATCCCGCCCTAGCATATAACCGTAGGGTGATATTGGACTTTAAACCCTAATTTTTTCCACACATCAATCTGCAGCGCCTTCCCAGAGCTTGCTTTCTGTGTGATTGTTTAGATGTGATCAGTCTACGACAATTTCTAGTAAAAAATGACCATTAAGTATTTTACCTTAATGACGAATTGAGCCCTAGGGCTATTTTTTCATGTAAAGGTGACTGTCGTTTTGTGAAGATTTATGGAGGGTACCTTCTCATTACACCAACGGTCGATAATATTTGGGGCTCTTTGTGAACTTTCATATATCATGTTCACAAATCGCAACATGACTACTATCACTAGATCATCAAAATATACTAGACAGTAAATTGCCTTCAGCCTTCCGCAGAAATTTTCCGAAGAAGATATTCAACACAGATTGCTCACAGTAATGAACAATGTACTCCTCCTTGAGAGCAGCCTGCACTTACTTATGTCTTAATAGTAACCTCGTCTACACTGGATATTATTATCCTCCTTTCTAGGCTGACTCTAATCCACTGGCAGAGCACTATTGAGACTCTTCTGTTTAACAATACATTCTTTATTGAATGCCTTGTTACACCATTAAACTCTCCTTCTATATCCAGAAATGCAGCCACTGCCATATCTCCTTTATCAAATGACTTTGTCAGTACCCTATTTGGATGATCTCCACAAGGTCTGTTAACCTTCTTGGTTGGTATGCATATTGGCGCTCACTAAATGGCTCTCCCTCAGTATTCCGCCTCTAATGTGCCTATCCAGTAATCTTTACCATATTACAAGTAGGAAAGAGGACAGGTTTATGGGTCTGTATTAATTGAGCGTTTGGTCCGTTATCCTACTATTTCAATTTAGTCCAAGGCCGTTTTCATATAAAATGATCCAATTTCGAAACACCTGAGAGAAATCGACGAGAAGTATCCCAGAGATGTACTAAATCCATTTTCTAATATGGCAGACTTAAATTGCTTGCCTGTGTGCCACGCGCGCCATTAAAACTGAATTAACAGCTGCATTGGAAATCTTTCTGAACCTACCACCATTACACATATTTATCCAAGGAGAAGTTCGTTCAGTGTCGCGTGGGCTAATGCAAGGCCCTACACCAATAAGGCAGCAGCACGGAACAGAGTAGTAGAAGTTATACTTAGAACTGATGGCTGATCCCATTCTAGGAATGCCCACTGACATTATAGTCCCAAAGGGATTTAAGGTCAATAACGAAAATCCCAATAAGTTTAGGAAAATACGCCACAGTTTTCCGGGCTAAGGTGGCCGCAATACAGTTGCGCAAAGGCAAGGAACTGTTAATCAGTCGATTTCCATTTTTTCCGATAGTCAGGCTGCCTTGAAAGCAATCGGTTCCATACAAGTCGAATCAAGACTGGCGTAGGTACCGGGGCACAAGGGACATAAGGGAAATGAATGGGCCGATAAACTGGCCAGAGAAGGCGCAAGTGAGGTCCTTTTAAGGCCCTAGCCCTTTTGCGCTATACGAGCATCCATTAACAAACAGGTGCAAACTAAATCTCTGGAATGGTGGAAACGTTTCCCACGACAGAGACCGGCCAACGAGTTCATTAAAGAATGTTCAGTCAAATTTACGGAGAACCAATTATGTTATTAGAATAATAGTCGGTCTTCTATCTAGTCACTGCCGACTTAATAGGCATCTGAGTCTAATGGGTCTGGCAGAGGACGCAACATGCTGATTCTGCCAAGAGGCAGAGGAAACCTCAGTCCATGTATTGTGCCATTGTGAAGGCCTTGCTATACTGATATTCCAATTACTTGGTGAAGAAAAACCAAGAGCTGATAGCTACACTAAGGAGCCCTTATCAAGGCTGTGGAGTCTGATACAAAGGAGAAAGCTGGATAAGGAGCTCTAAGGAAAATAAATAGATCCGTAGGTGTCTCGGTGGTCAAGGACAATAAGCCAAATTTTCCTTCCCAAATCTATCTAAATCTAAATCTAGCGGTGAGCGCTTCTATGGGTTGTTTAATAAGCGACAGCATATTATTCTCTCTCTATCGATGCGGAACAAATAACTTAAAAACGTATTATTTTGTTTTAGTTTTTAATGTAACGGATACACCTCAAGCCAAGGACATGAAATCCTACCCAGACATATGTTACTACAGAGCCAAGCGTTACCCTCCTGATCACCGAAAACGGTACCAACTGACTAAAGACTATTGGGTTGAACTAATGTGGCGACTAGTTTTTGTATTTATTTTTGAGGTGAATTAGTGCTACTTAAAATATTTAGCATACTTAATTAACATAAGAAATTAATTTTAGCACGTAATGCTCTTGTACCACGGAATTATAACTTATGGTATATCAGATGTACCTCAAGATGTAAGGCTTCGCGAGAAAATAGACAAACAACTGGCGAGAGAAGCAAGACAAAGTTTCAAGAGACGAGCAAAAAAATATAAATAATATCCCTCCACATATATTTCATGGTTGATCCTTAGATTCTATAAACCTGATGTAGTTATGTATAAATGTACAATAAAATTTATGATAAGTTTCATCTTCGGTCTTAATTTATTGTTTGCGCTAGTAAGTATGAATAATAATAGTCTTTTAGTTTAGATATTATCAATTTTATTTCCCAGAAGGTTCACAACGATTCATTAATTCAACACTATGTTATATCATCCAATGATGCAATTTGAATTTCCCTCTTTTAAACCATATAGGTTAACTCCATTAAAATATTCCAGCTTAGAGATGTGATGAGAGGACTCCTAAAATGTAGAATATAAATAAAATTATAATAAATTCACTAAAATTCACTTGCTATATGGAAAAGAAATAACTTTTGACATGTGAATAAGATGACACGCCTCTTCGAATATATAAATAAAGCATTGGATAAAAGTCAGTTCAGCAAATCACGAAATGTATAATAGATAAAGAACACCAGCAATTAATTTTACACAAGAAAAATGTTTAAAAAATCACTAAAAACACTTTAAAAACTCATTTTTTTTACATTAACACAAATGCAAACTAGGTTATTGTCCACCAAGTAGCTGTGGTGGCCATGTTATGAAGTCAGCTGCTACTGCTCTATTACAACAAATGACATTTAACTACAGAATAACAATTTTCTTTTTATTGTAAAAAGGCAAAATAATTAAGAAATATGTTTTCAGTAGTATTACTGAAACTATAAAACATAAAACATCTATCTTTTCTATTGAATACAATTATGGATACAGCACACCGACCCCCGAAGATACATCTCAACAATCCACGAATAATTGAATGTTAATAAACAGGCTTGCGCTACAACATGCACTCACCCACACGCACTAACACATACACACAAAATAATGGTCCTTATAATAGTCTTATATATAGTTTTCAACATATGTCTCATTGATATGCTGAAAACGCCATGTTCAACGATCTCAAGGCTCTGGAGCTGAAAGTAAGGCATTTGGAGCGCCGTGTCCCTGGAGACTTTTCATCGGGACCTCGAATTATACAACATACTAGAATTTGAAGCAATTTGACCGAAAACCACTTTATAGGGGTGAGTGTGCTGGGTCCTTTGTGTTATGAGAGCTTGGACTATTACTTGTGTGCACAATATTTACTTAGCTAGCAAATTATTTTCAGGAAAAGACCAATAGAGAATGGACTATATACGCTACCTCCAGTGGCGGCTCGTCAGGGGAGGCAGGGGACGCTGAGCCTCCCCTTGGAAGAACCACCATATCTTCAAAAGTAATATCTTAAGAAATTTCAATTAGGTATATCTCAATTTTCAATATTTTTTATTGTTTATAATTCATTAATTAATGTTCAGTGTATATATAAAAGTTTTGCCTTTCCACAAACATACCTATAACGTTACAGTCCGGATAGTCTTTGTATGCATATTTCCCGGTCGGCCGGTCTTTTACTGAACGAATACTGCGGTTCGCTGGAGGCTAATACGAAATAGCTTCCAACTTTAACGCATTTGCTTATAACATGAATGACCTTGAATTTCTTTGCGCTGTGTAAAATAGCAGAGCAATTCGAATAGCCAGAGGAAGCCGGCCTCCGATCTCAGTTTTTTATAGCGCATGTGCACATTGTGCACAGGTCGTTCAGGTGATTCACAAAGAAAACGAACTGTTAGTTGCGGTTAGCGGGTTAAGTTGACGTAAAAATACATAAAACATTTGATAGGCGGGCTAAAAATGAGTGCTCTAGGTGAAAATATGTCTTGTTGTCCAGACGTGGTGGATTATTTGTTATTAAATGGATTTACTACTCTTACTTACGACGAAAAGGTAAGAATTAAAAGAAATGCCAGGCCTACACCAGCAATAACTTCGTTAGTTTTTAAAAGTGGTAAACAAAACAGAGGGTTTTATGATAACAATTATAAAAAAGTCGAGTGTTTAACGGCATCAACAGTTAGAAACAAATTATATTGTTGGAGATGTTTATTATTTACTAATGATCAATCCTCAATTTGGGGCAGGGCCGGGTTTAATAATTTGCAAAATTTATCGCGAGGTTTAGAAAGGCACGAAAAATCCCAGGAGCACATTTCATCTTGCATTAAATTCGAAATGTTTGGTAAACAAAATATTGTAAATTTCTTGGATTCTGCACATAAGAGAGAAATAGAAAATTTTAACGAAAAGGTCCGTGAAAATAGGGAAATATTAAGGAGGTTAATAGATGCCGTTATATATTTATCTTCACAAGAAAATTGTTTCTGAGGACATGACGAAAAACGAGAATCGTGTAATAAAGGAAATTTCAAAGAGCTGATAGATTTTTTAAAAACGTATGACCCAAAATTAGAGAACTTTTTGAATAACGCCACTGTTTTTTCCGGAACGTCTAAATCAATTCAAAATGATCTAATTGAGAGTGTTTGCTCGATTATTAAAGGCAAAATTTATGAAGAACTATATAATTGCGAATTTTTCTCGTGGCAAATTGACGAAACGACGGACGTTACTTGTAAATCTCAACTTTCTGTAATTTTTAGATATGTAATGCACGGAGAAGTTATTGAAAGGTTTGTTGGTTTTTTTGATTTGAGTAGTGGAAGAAACGCGGAGAGTTTATTTAAATTATTAATCGATGAATTTGGTAAATTTGATATGAAAAATAAATTAATAGCACAAACTTATGACGGCGCTGCAGTTATGTCAGGGCATCTTAATGGACTCCAAACAAAAATAAAAGATATTGCTCCTCAAGCTTACTTTATTCACTGTTACGCACACCAATTAAATTTAGTTCTGAGTAAAGCATGTAACGGAATTAAAGAAGTTAGAATATTTTTTTCAAATATTACTGGTTTTTCGCCATTTTTTTCAAAATCTACCAAAAGAACTGATGTTTTAAATAGAATTAATATGAAACATAGAATTCCGACAATCGCTCCCACTCGTTGAAATTTTTCATCTAGAGTTGTTTTCACTGTTGACAAATACAGGAAAGAACTTATTGACGTTTTTAATTTTATTTCGGAAAGTGAAGATTTTTTAAATGACGATCAGACTTTACGAGCAGCTTACGGATTAAAATCGTTATTGTTGGATAAAAATTTCATATTTTTTCTAAAGGCTTTTAAAATGATTTTTGAGCAAACTGATGTTGTTTTCCAAATTTTACAGAATAAACTAACTGATATAACATATTCTAAAATTAGACTTAATTCACTTATATCTAAATTAAAAGAATTTCGCAATACCGAAATACATTTCAATACTTTATACAACATTTTTTTAGAAAATGTTGAAAAAGTAGACGATGACGATGAGCCTGAGCCACAATGTAAAAAGAGAAAGACAACATATAACTTTGACAGGGCAGATACACATTACAAACAAATTTTTATAGAAATTTTGGTCACCATTATAGTCCAAATTGAAATGAGATTTTCTGATTTAAATTCTTTGCAATGTTTCGATTTAGTAAATCCCAATAATTTTACAACGTATTCTAAATCATTTCCTACTAGTCTAATGGAGAAATTAATGGACCATTATTCTTTTTTTGGCCGTATTTCGTTAAGAAATGAACTATGCGTGTTGTATTCTGACCAGCAACTTTTAGCAAATTCAAAATCATCTCAAGAAATGCTTACTTTTATATATAATAACAATTTAAAAAGCTGTCTCCCCGAACTGTACAAACTTTTGTCATTAGTGTCAACAATTCCGGTAACCTCAGCTTCTGTAGAACGATCATTTTCAGCACTTAAGGTGGCCATTCCCTAGAAAGAGACATCCGATAGGGAAATATTTATTATTTTAGCTCATTACTTTTTTTTCTTAATACGTATATTTAAAACAACTATAAGAGTACCTAAGTAGAACTATAACAAGACTATTACTATGAATTTTCACTCAATAATTTCAGTGGTTTGCAAAATAGCTCGATTTAAAACTACGAAATAGGAAGATTAACATAATTTTTAAATTTAAATCGAGCTATTTTGCAAACCACTAAAATTATTGAGTGAAAATTCATAGTAATTGTTTTGTTATGATTCTACTTAGGTAGTCTTATAGTTTTATTAAATAAACGTACTAAGAAAAAAAAGTTATGGCTAAAAACAATAAATATTTCCCCATCGGATGTCTCTTTCTAGGGAATGGCCACCTTAAACGCATAAAAACATTTACTAGAAACAAAATGAGTCAAGACCGCCTCTCAAATGTATCGCTTATTTCAATAGAAAAACGTTTTTTGTCAGAATTGAAGAAACACGATTCATTTTATGATGAAGTAATCAACCATTTTGCCAGTTCCGAAAATCGCAGGTTACCACTCATTTATAAAAATATTTAGGCTTTAAAGCAGAGATTAATATAGGTAGTTGTTATTTTAGAAAAAATATTTATTTATGTTACTTATTTGTTAGGAAATATTTTTTAATTCTCCATAATATAGAGTTCCGCGGTTATATTTTTTTATATAACTTCTGTCTCAAAACAATTTTAATTTTTATTAAAAGTTATAATTTTACACTCCTGGAGTGATAATGAATACAATTTTTTGTTTGTAGAAAAACACTTTAATTTTTTTACCAAACCTGTTTTTATTTTTATTAAAAGTTATATAATTTAATTACAAGTGGGATAGTAGGGCTCCTTTGGATACCGATACTCGAGTCGTAGGAACGAGAATTTCATGAGAATGATTTTTTCATCTCATCATATTTTCTATTTCCTTTTCTTTCTATTCTTTTATTAGTTCTATTCTCTCAAGTCGTGATTCGGTATCCTGGCGAACAACCCACGGCAAAAAAATGTAACGCGCCGTTGTACTACCTCAGGGGTGGTGGGGAAATGTACAAATTGTAGTCATATTGCACGTCAGTTGTCTTTCAGAATATCAAGCCTCCTCTGCAGACAATATCACGAGCCGCCGCTGGCTACCTCTCTTCTTAATGACGTTTGATGTCAGTTTAATGTCATTTAATATATTTAATGTAAGATTAATAATAGCATACCTCAGACAAAAAAATATATTAATATAGTGCAAACAGAAATGTGGCTATCAGACTTGTTGAGTATTGGACCTGAAATTAAGGAAGAGTGCTACTTTAAAGACAATAGAAGAAGAGTTGATTATGTCATAGTGCCTACTGATATTTCTTTAGACCCGTTGTCTACTTACATGAACAAGTTGGAGGCTTTGGGATTGGAAATGGAAGTAAACGAAGGCATAGTAAGACTACATTTACTATAATATATGATTCACATGTATTGAGGCCTCATTTTAGCTGCGAATATCTCGGAGAAGGAGCGCAAAAAATTGATAAAACTATATGTTCATTACGTGTTTAGTGGTATAGTATATATGATCTCAATTGGGACTGTATAAAAACGAAAACTCGGAGTAAAGTCGGCATCTCCTTTATGGGACATAGGCGGCGGCGGTAGAAATGTAAAAATGCTTTAAATGCTAAATAATTATTTTTTAATTGTTAAAGAAATGGATTTCTATAATACCTTTATTCAATAGAAGTGGTTAATAAAAATATATCTTTATCACATTATTTGTAAGTCACATAAATGATATATTAAGTCTAGGTCTAGTGACCTACCTCTCGTTCTGTCTTCCATCGGCAAAGTTATGCAATCTTAGGCGGGAGTTGCATAGATGGTATATAATCCTTCCGAAGGGGCGTAAAGCAGCGACTGTCTTGTTTATTAAATGTTAGGCCATGATACTATGAACTTTGCAGTATCGTGGTGTTAGGCAGGTGGAAAATTTCTACTATTCTATAAAGGAAAGACTCGGCAAAATTTTAAAGGGGGAACTCGTTTCCTGGCATCGGTAATTGGTCTCAGTAGCGCAAATAGGTCGACGTTAAATAAACAAATTTCAAAAAACTGTGTATATGAACTTTAAATAAACAATATTTCATTCGTAACTATCCGAGTTTTCAGAACTTGAATCAGTATTTAAATTAATAATAATGGATTAATAGGTGGTAATATAGAATATTAATTTTCTGTTTTTATCACATGAGATACACACTTCCTCCATATATCGCTTTTGCATATTTCGTCTACTATTAACTTTATATTCTTTAAGACATATTCTCACTTAATTGTGGGGATTGATTATATTGACGTAGTCTTGTTTTTACATCAGTCCACGCCATTTCAATGGGTTTGAAAACGCAACAATGGAGGCAAACGTAAAACAGCATGATCGTGTGCTTCAAAAAGTTTTTCAACGGCATATTCCTTTTTAAAATTTTGCTTTCCAATCAGTTATAATAAAGTAATTTTTGTGTTTTTTATGGCATTTCCAAGCCTTTACCTTTCATAAATTCAATGATATCGCCTTTTCTTGTGTTGGTGTTCGGAATTTTTGTGTGTTGCTGCATTGTTCATAACAATTACAGAATTTGGTGGGATAATTGGTAACAGCTGTTCTTTTGCCCACTTCTCAAATAATTCAGCTGTCATATCCTTGTGGTACTAGGGAGAGTATTGCATGCTATTTTTAGCAGACAACAACAACGCATTTGGAATAAAACCGTTTTTACTTCCAACATGTAGAATTATATTTTTTTTTCCCTAGAACATGGAGCACTTACATTACACTTTTTGGTGTTATCTACCCACCCGTATTGAACTACATCATGGGTGTCAAACCATGTTTCGTCAAGATAAATTATGTCTCTATTTGCATCTCGGTATTCTTTTATTTTACGCAGATGCTCGTGTCGATGATTAACGATGCGTGCTGATTTCATAACTACCATTCGTTTGTCCAATTTTTTGTACCTAAAACCGCAATCGAGCAAAACGTTTCCCAATGTATCTAATGATTTATAGTTATAATCTGGCTAGTCGCGTAACTTATCCCTAATCATTTCTAATGTGGGCACCTTCTGTTCATTGTAAAAGTCATACACAAATCGACGAATGACATCTTTGGACGCGTTATCAAGTTTTTTAAGTTTTTGTCCAACTCTTTTTCCGTCTAATAGAATGATCAATTGCATCCCCGGCTCTAATAACCCTATAAATTTTACTACGGCCAAATTTGGTTAATTCGCAGATCCTCTTCACAATTTGATTATATGCGAAATCAATATTTTCGCCTTTTAAACACGAGTAAATATTCAAAATAACCCTTTGAGTTTGAACGTGTAAGTCTTTATTTTCAAATTCCGCTTGTATACTTGTATAGCCTCCGTATCATAATCGTCCGCGTCATTGTCACTACTATCGAAAGGCCTCCAAAATGCCATTTTAAACAATTAATTGCAAGAAATCACTCAAACACAGTAACAAAACTAATAATTTGTTCAAATATTCATTAGAATTAAGTAATTTATAACGCAGTCTGGCTGTACTGCACTGCCTCGTACAGATCATACGATACAAATAGTTCATACGTATTTTATTGTTTTACACATTTTTGTATGTTTATTTCAGTTTATTTATACAATTGGGGGCAACCCCGTTTAATAAATAATAAATAAATAAATAATATAATTTTATTTTAATATATTGCTAATATATAAAATATATTTTAATATTTTAAATCATAATGTTCACACATTTTTACCACTAAAAACACACTTACTCTTTAAATTGTGTAATAATCGAAGCCATAGTATAATTTTATCAGTTTTTGGCGTTCTGGGCCGAAGTGGGTTAACTGTAAATTATATATATACAACTAGAATTAATCGTTTTATCGTTTTCAGACAATTGCCAAGAAGTTCATACTAATTCATTTACCCATGAAAGCAAATAGACATTTTGCTGAATTTTATAATGTTGGATTAGTAGAACATAGAGGGCATTTCAAAGTTGTGAGATCGATGTGGTTTCCCACTATCTTTACAACTCCCATTTCGCTGGTACCACCAAAGAAAAAAGAGTAAATATCTACAATATATATATTTTAGTACATGAGCTATCGTCCAATTAAGTGTTTTCACTATATGCAAATTTGTATTTTTCATATTATTAAAATGATATTAAATAGCATTATATCGTCCATCAAATTAAAATTTAAAAAAATAATTAACAAAGTTTTAATAAATAAAAAGTTTAAACGAGTATGCAAGACGCGCTATAATTGGCGATGACGTCATCGGTTTTATTAATGGCTTCAATCTCATTTAAATAGTCGCAAACACAACATTTCATTCACTTTATTTAAGTTTAACGTTATTAAATAAGTAATGTCTAATGCGCGCTTTGTTAAAGCTACTTCTGAAATTTACCTGCTGTAAATGTATCCTGGTACTGTCACTAAAACTCTTCCAGGTACGTTTTTGGATGTATTTTTGCATCTGGGCACAAAATACCACTTAGTTTTGATTACAGAATGTTAAGACTTTGCAAAATAACACGTGTTTATAATATACAATGGCGTTTGTTTACTGGCAATGCAACTGATGACATCATGAGTGCGCAGTGTCATGTCATGTTTTTGGAAGTAAAATTTCAATTCAAAATGAAAATGGTCTTTTACATTTTAAGGTATTCGACTGATTGTCAAGTGTTATCTTCACACTTAAAGAAAATTAAAAATTTGTACAAACGTGTAATTGTTACTCAAACAACTATTACATGTAACGTTTCTTGAATCGAAATCATATCTTGGCGTTTAATACAACATTTTTTGATTGATGGAAGAATAGTACATTCTACTGCAAGTTTCGGAATGGCCCATATTTCACACGAGCGAAAAGTCTGTAGTCCGAAGCGAAGGCTTAACGGCTTCGGATTTGTCACTGAAATTAATTTCCCCTTCCAAACAGGAATCATTAGTTTTAAAAACTTGACCTTAATCCTCCAACTTTCTCGCCATCTTTCACAAATTTGATATCAAGTTTTTTAACATTTTATCCATTATTGCCTCTTCTAAAGTTCCTCTACAATGTTGTACGCCAAAAAAAGTCATGCAAATATATCCTCTTACTTTTTTATTTTCTGTCAGATTGCATCGACCATACCTAAATTGAGATTTCTCGGTGATACAGCATAAGTAATTAAAAAGTAAGATCATGATTAAAGTAGCAGATGGTAGCAGTTTTTTTTCCCTTAAAAGGGTAAAATAGGTAAATATAGTTTTTAAAACGACAAAACATGAATTGAGATGAATAAAACTATACAGCTGTAAGAATTTGTACATATTCCGAAAATTACAATTCTCATTTGGTAAAAAATAACACCCCTATAAAAAGTAATAAAAGTTAAATGTTGGTGATTTTGTTTAAGAATAAAAAACACATTTAAAGCACTTTTACTGAACAATGTCTAATCATAAACTCAATTTTATTTGACCTGCACCGGTCTGTAATCCCTTATAAAACGTTTATCATAAAAATATGGAAGGGATAAGTAAGGCAAAATTCTCAGAACTATTTAGTTTAAGGTATTTATTACTAATAGTCAGAGAGCTGCCTATATGTTTTTGTGACAGGTAATGAGACTGTTTGTTGCCCATTAAATATGATTGTTGGTAGTGCCTCAAGTCGCCTAGTCAGAGTTTTTGAATTTCTATGTGGCAAGTTCCCGGGGTGGGGGGCTTTGAAGTACAGTCGGTTTGTGACAGGTCCTGTACCTGTCTGCCGTTTTGATATATCGTTAGATATGATCCTGGACATACCTCCTGCAAAGTTTGACCCTCGCATGTGGTTGCGATCTAGAGATATGCCCAAAAAACCATAGTTTTGGAATTTTGCTGGATACGACGATACATAAATGAGGTGACAGGTCCGGTAACTGCACAAAACCTTGTTAGCTGTCTTGGGGCTCGCGAGAGGGATGAATAAATACGTTTGGCAACGCGCAAGTGGGTCTGGGCAAGTGTGGCAGCTCTTTGAAAAGACCGAAATTTGACAAAATCTGCAATTTTTCTTAAATATTGAAAAATATACAATAAAAATATCTACTGGTTTTCTTTTAAACACCTAAATACAAGAAAATCCAAACAGCAGACATTTTTATTCGTACAAAATTATTTTATGCTAAAAAAACGAAAAAACATTTTTGGCGGTGGATTTGAAATCTTCCATATCTATTAGACCAAGCAAATGGGTAGGTTAAGTCGCAAAATGTGTCCGGAGGGAGATCTCTACGGGAAAAGTTGTATTGAGCCGAGATGTAAAAAAAAAGCCTAATACACTACTAGCCCCACCCTTTCCTTAAGGGCAGAAAAAGGATGAAATAGTTTATTTTTGCGTATAAATCGAAAACGATGGTAGATATGGAAAAAGGTTTCAGATAAAAATTGTAGAGCTTAAAATTCTGCTTAAAAAAGGCCATATGCATTTATACCGTATTTCTGATGGTTTGGCTGAAAAACCTGTATGACGCTTAGGGGCTGAATGGAATGTTAAAAAAAATCGTAAAAAATCGAAAAGTTGATATTTTTAATTATTTTCTTTTTGATTCTCCTTAGAAAAATCCTCAACTTTTTTTCCAGAGATAAGGTATCCTTGTCTACTTGTTTATATAAAAGTTATAAACATCTGAATTTTTAAATTCACGATTAATCAGGGTTGAACGCAGCGAAAAATATTTTTTTAAGCAACACTGTCTTCTTCGTGAAATTTCCTTACAAAAAGTCCTTTACAGTTTTTTTTTATCTCACATACCAACGTTGATATCTAAATAAAATTACTATAATTCCTACAATTTTTATTTCACTCGACGCCACTGGAATATAGTCTAAGAGCTACTGGCCTCGACAACATACCCATTTTCACAAGGCTGGAAATATGCCAAGATGTTAGTTTAAGGCTTCCCAAAGAAGGAATGGCCGGTGTTGCGAAATGATGTCGACGGGGTGAGCAGTGAGCACTCTTGCATTTTTTGAAATTGGTTTCCGTTTAAGTTGATGTTTATTTTTTACTTCTACAAAGTTTGCATTTTCAGATATCACATAGGAAGCCAGCGTGCAATCACCCAACATATTTATAAAAGCTAGAAACATTATTAATCCTGTTCCTTAGAGCTTGGCAGACAAAATAGTGATAAGAGAAATTTCTTTGGTGGTGGGAACTTAACTAGATGACTGTTGAAAGTCTACATGCTTTTCGTGGTTGGTGGAAGTTTTTGTATGGAGCTGATATTTTTTTATCGATTACTTGTGTCACAATGAGTACAAAAATATGATTGACATGCATATCGGTTGGTGGGTTTCCAGAAGCAGAAACTGTTAACCTGCGAGATATTTCACTGTGGATGGCAGATTTATAACAAGCTGATTTTTTCTGTATCGATTAATTACCATTCGGTAATTACGAAAATACGATTAGCATACATATCGGTTAGTGCCTATCTAGAGGCAAAAACTGTTCATCTGCATGACAGATTTGTAACAAGCTGTTTTTTTTTATTAATTCATTTATATTCTACAAGTAGAAAAATAATGGTGTTGAATATAGTGATATACGACTCTGAAGTGGTGAACAAATTCATTAACTTGGACATGGATTATTTCTATTTTTTTATAGTTTTTAAACGTCAATCGCATAAATGCGATGAATATAGGATAATAAATATCCGCCAAAAAGTTCAACATAAATTTTAAAAAGTTCAAAACAAATTTAAAAAGTACACCTGTACAGGATTCGAACCGAGAAATCCGCTATGAAAGTCGTCGCTTAACGCGATTTGCTACGGCCGGGATGGATTTGAAATTTCAAACAGTCTCGTTGGAGAATGCAAAACATGAAATTTTTAAATGGATATAACTAAGTAAATGCACCAGCAGGAAGGCTCCCGAATGTCGATATCGATACAGGTTAGGTGATGTCTTGAAAATGAGATAATGCAATATAAGAACAAAATACTGTGATATTTTTAACATTATTTTCGGTGCACCGTCACAGACTTTTAATTCCTGTTAGTGATGTTTGAATGGTAGTGGTAAATGCAAACGTTACTAAATCATGATTGTGTGTGGTTTGTGTCACTCTGCAGTCAGAAAGTCGGGTATTTCTTGTGATGTCTGTACAAAACAATTTCATTCAGCATGTGTTAGTGAACAAGCCGATCTAGTTCGCATCCTAGATAAAACTAATGGACTTACCTGGAAATGCAGTGATTGCACTGGTAATTGTGTTACAGTTAATCACACCGAGCTAAGTAAGTTAATAAACGAGAAAATTGAATCTGCCTTATCTACTCTTAATTCGACTTTTATCTCGCTTAAGAACGATTTCCTAAAACTCGCAGCTGATAACATATCTAATGCTAATGTATCTAAGGTTATCACCCAACCTAAATATTCTGATATCCTTAAGAGTAAGTCTCAACCTGCGGTCATCATCCAGCCAAAAAAACAGGATCAACCTAACGCTCAGACAAGGTCTGATATCAACAAAAAAATCAATCCTCTGACGTCAGAACTACAGCTGTCGAAAGTTAAAAATATTAAAAATGGTGGTATGCTCATTGGATGCAAGAGCAAAGCAGACAATGAAAAACTAAAAAAACTAGCCCAAGAAAATCTCGCAGATTCGTACGAAATTAGAGAAGTACGTGGTGTTAGTCTTAGAATCCGTGTCGTAGGAATCACAGAAAACTACTCCGAAGAAGTCTTACTGGATTATTTAAAAAAGCAAAATAATGATATCTTTTCCGAAAATTGTAGCTGTAAATTTATTAAACTCACAGCCACAAAGAAAAACAAAAACATTTATCAGGCTGTATTTCAAATTGATAGGAGCTCCTACGATAAAGTCATTCAGGCTGGCAATTTGTTCATAGGCTACGATAGTTGCACTGTTTTCGATGCTTTAGATATTTACCGCTGTTTCAAGTGTAATGAATTTCACCATTCTTCTAATAATTGCGACAAACCCGTGTCATGCCCAAGGTGTGCTCAAAATCATGAAGTTCATTTATGCACCTCTGAAACTTTAACATGCTCGAATTGCTCGAATTTAAAAAATATCCCCACAGATCACGCTGCTTGGGATACTGCGTATATTCGTGCACGCGATAAACTTCGTAGTGATATACTAGCTTTAACCATTCAATAGCAATCAGCGGCAAGTCCCTCAATGGAAGCTCATCTCACGAATGTAGGTCGCAATACGAGTAGTGGAGAATTTTTAATTTACTATCAAAATACGCGAGGTGTCAGAACTAAGACGGTCGAACTTTACAACGCATCGGCGTGCTCCGAATATTCCGTGATAGCTTTAACCGAAACCTGGCTAGATTCCTCCGTTTTTAATAGCGAACTATTCAGCAATAAATTCAATGTTTTTCGTTCAGATAGAGATTTTGCTGCCATTAATAGATCAAAAGGTGGAGGGGTACTATTAGCAGTAAATATAAAATACACTTCTTCTTTATTAAGCCTTGATACTGCAGGTTTTAACAACATACCTGCCATCGACATCTTAGGTATAAAAATTTCAAATAATTATCAGTCTCTTTACATATTTGTTATCTACATACCACCGAGTATACCTGTTGCCGATTTTGAATATTTTTTTGAGACACTAGGTACCCTGAAGTATTTACAAAATAGCGATAATAATATAGTCATTTTGGGCGATTTTAATATCCCCAAATATGCATCTTACCTAAAAGACTCAAAATCTAACGCCCAAATTAGAGCCTTGAATAATTTTCTAGACACTAATAATTTATCTCAATACAACTCAATATTTAATGGCAATGACAATATTCTTGATCTAGTATTACACAACAACAACTGTGATGTATCTCAATCTCCTGATCCGTTAACTAATGAAGATTTTCATCACCCTGCTCTGATCATATCAACTGAAATAAGTACTGTTAAGAACCTTATTAATAATTTTCCAACCAATCATGACGTTAGTTATAATTTCCGCAAATGTGATTTCTCCAAATTGTATGAAAACCTTCTCAACATAGACTGGTCCTCCCTCTCTTCTTTTAATGACGTCAATGATGCATGCACTCATTTTTACAACAAACTTGACTCTGTATTTGAATCTTGTGTACCTAAGAAATCGACTTCTCGTAGCGGCGGATATCCTCCGTGGTTTAATGGCAGTATCATAAAAAAAATTAGCCTTAAAGAACGTCTTAGGAGACAGTATGCAAGAACCAGTGATCCACTTATACACAATAACCTCAAAAACATCAGAAGGGAAATAAAATATGATACCAATTTAGCCTACAGAAATTTCGTGCAGAACTCTGAAGACAATATAAAAAATGACCCCAATAAATTTTGGGCTTTCATCAAAAGTAGAAAAGGGTCGGCCAGTGTATCTGAAGAGATGTTCTTCGAGGGATCTTCGCTAAACAATCCCTCTGATATACTAAATGCATTTGCCAATTATTTCGGTCAATCTTATAATGAGTCTTCATTAGATATCGAGGAACATCACTTTGAGACCGATATACCTAACAATAACCCTATTGTTAGCATAAACTCTTTCAGTGAAGATGAGGTTATTCGGGCTCTAAAACGAATTAAACCCAAAATGACGACCGGTCCTGATTCCATTCCAGCTTTTTTATTAAAGGATTGCGCTATCATCTTTGCATATCCTCTAACTCTAATTTTTAACTTAATCTTAAAAAACTGCCTATTTCCTGACCTATGGAAATATTCCAAAGTATGTCCCATCTTCAAAAAGGGAAACAAACTAGATATTGAGAACTTCAGACCAATCTCTGTAATTTGTAACTTCTGTAAAGTCTTAGAAATATTACTTCATGATAGAATATATCATTCGATTAACACCAAAATCTCTATTAATCAACATGGATTTATGAAAGGGCGTTCAACAACAACAAATTTATTCTGTGTAACTCAATATATTTCTGAATCCCTAGATGAACATGGGCAGGTAGATGTCATATATACCGATTTCTCCAAAGCGTTTGATAGACTTGATCGCCAGTTGTTACTTAATAAATTAGAAAAAACCGGCTTCTCATATTCTTTGCTCCTTTTGTTTAAATCTTATTTAATGAATAGGAGTCAGTACGTTGCATTAAATGGGTTCAAATCGATCGAATTTGCTGCCACATCTGGAGTTCCCCAAGGATCTATTCTGGGGCCCTTGTTTTTTAACATATTTATTAACGACATAGTGAACGAAATTAATTTGCCTCACCTTTTATATGCCGACGATCTAAAAATTTTCACAGTAATTGATGAAATCGATGACTGTTTTCAACTTCAGACTTCTCTTGACAAAATAAACACCTGGTGTATAGTAAATAAATTATTCATGAATCCTAGTAAATGTAACGTAATGTCCTTTTCTTTAAAAACATCACCTTTTATTTTTGATTACAGGTTAGATAATGTCATACTTCAAAGACCTATAACATTTCGCGACCTCGGCGTAACTTTTGATAGTAAATTATCCTTCACTGATCATATCGATACCATTGTGTCCGAAGCCTCCAAAGCCCTTGGATTCATCGTTCGTACTAGTCGAGAGTTCACTAATACTGATACTCTGAAAATTCTTTATCAATCCTTCGTCAGATCGAAACTTGAGTACGCATCGCTAATTTGGAGTTCCAGTTATGATGTTCACAAGAATAACTTGGAGGCAGTTCAACGTAGATTTCTTAAATTACTGTGGTTCAAATCCGACGGTACCTATCCAGTGATTGGTTTTCCGCACAGTAACTTGCTTGAAAGATATTCTATGACTACTCTTGAGGATAGGCGTACGTAATTTTCTCAAGTATTTTTGTCTAAATTACTACACAATGATTTTGACGCACCCGAAATAATTAGTAAGCTTAATTTTCACGTTCCCAGATTAACCTCTCGTAATCACCAAGTGTTCTATTTACCTACGCCGCGTACCAACGTACTAAATAATTCACCTTTATATACGATTTGCAGTACTTCTAACAAATTATGTAACGACTTCGATATTTTTAATTGCAGCCTTAGTGACATAAAACAAAATGTTCTAAATTAAATAACCAGTGAGTGTCTTTGTTTTTCTTAATTTGCTTTGAAGCACATATGTGTATATATGTATATATAGTTTTTATATTTAAACATTTCCCATGTTATTTTTTTTCTCTTTCTTCGTATCATTAGTTATTCATAGTTCGTACATTTAAGTAATTTTTTTCTTCATTTTACTTTCTTTCTATGTTGTTGTATATTATGTAATTAATGCTTTGTATGCCTTTATTCCTGTTCTGTAATTGGGTATCTTACCTGTTGAACAGTGTATGCAATAAATAAATAAATAAATAAATAAATAAGAACTGTGTTAAGTGACCTGGATAGCTATTCAGAAATAGACTTGTGAAAAAACACTATTAGTTTTTTCATCCAAAATTTATTGAAAAATATATTTTTTAACTATAAAAATTCACATTGAAAGCACGAACAGGATGTAATTCATACTTTAATTATATAAACGGAAATGTTTTGAATGAGAAAAGTTGAACTTTACAAAAAAATCTTACAATGTCGAATATGTTTTAAATTACAATAATTGATTATATATTTAGAGATCATTTTAGAAGCAAATGTATAACAGTATTTTGGAATGAGGAAGGATTCTATAAAATAGAATTCCACAAAGTTTATTACTTGGAGACCTCAAATGGTGAACTTAAAGCAGATCTCATAATCTTTAAAAAAATGTTTTTTTTCTGCCTTCGTTTAGGCACCACTATTTTTGTCTGCCAATACAGTTACATTACTAAAACAACTGTGCATACATTTTTAAACAAATTTTGAGCTGAGTTAAAGGGTTGAAGGGTATTCATTCGGTCCAAAAATATTTATTTCATGGCCCCGGGCCCAAAATCAAACCATTACATTATTCATTTATAATAAATAATGTTAGTTTATTGAACTCCATAACTGGAACATTTCCATCTATTTTAAAGATAGCCAAAGTTTTTTCTCTACACAAAAAATTAGATAACACATTACCTGAGAATCACAGGCCCGTGGCTTTTGTCAACTATTTCTAAAATAGTAGAACGTGTTATTTTTAACAGAATTGTACATTTTTCAGCAAAAAATTAAATATTGTCAAAATGCTCAATATGGTCTTCATAAAAAAAATTCAACAGAGGTCTGTTTAAGCGCCTCCGTCGGAATGCTTCAATTTTGGAGTAGCGTGATGCCCATAATATTTTGTATTAGTGAAAGAAAGTGTTTCTGATTAAAATGAAGTATTCTTAAAATCTGTAATTATACATTGCAAAAGGTTTAAGAAAAGTTCAAATATTGTTTTCATTTTACGTTCCTTCGCATTAAAAAAAAATTGAATATTCAACCAAGGATCTTAAAAAACTTGACATATTTACACATATCACTTTAAAATTTTGGCAGTAGATGGTATACAAAACTATAGAGTTTTTTTTTAAAGTTAACTCGCTCTATGGTTCTTCAATTGAGAAAAAATTAAATATTCAAAAAAATTCATTCAATATCTGAAACAATAAAAATATAAACGAAGATTTGATTTCGGTATGAAGTACCGTACTACGAGTTGATTCTTTAACGCAAAATCTTTATAATTGTGTGTACTATCGAGTTCAAAAATTTGAAAGTGATAACATGTCCAGTTTTTGAAAAATCCTAGTTGTCTTTTCGTGTTTCAGTTTATGAATTTATTTTATTGAGTATTTGATATTCTTTATACAAAGAAACGTAACGCAAGTTGACTTTTTAGGGACAACTCTAGATAGTTTTGTATAAACTATCGACAGAAAGGCGGAGCTTACTGCTAGCGGTCGCGGCGGTCTAGTCAATAATTCATGCTTATCGCAAATGTCAAAAAGATCCGTTTTTGATTCACTCGTGCCGAACTGAATTTCTGATTTCGCTGACGCAATTTATGATGCCCACAAAACGTCAATCACCAATCATATTTTTTCCATAGAGGCATTATACGAACTCCACTCGACGTATCTTTTTAGATATTAAGGTTTGAAAATGCGATGTTTGTGAGTTTGTACCTTTTCCGCCGAGATTATATTTAATATATTTTGTTCCATTAATTCGAAAATGGATCATTTTGTTTCAAATGTAGATCTCGATGCCAGCTTTCCGATGACATTAAACATTTATTTTTAAAGTCATATTGGCCACTTTCTTGAAATTTATATATAAACCAAATAACAACAAATTGATTTTTTGGGCCATTTTGAACTTGAGTTATTTTACTTTTAGTATTTTGGCCAATTATTGTTAATTAACAAATGGCTAATATTCGAACTGTATCATTTTGAAACATATTTATACCTCATATGAAACGTCCAAAAACATTTTAAACTTATAAAAACTGTTTTTCGAACATTTACATTTCATTGCTGTTAGCCTGAATAGCTTTTTTCAAATTTATATATCGAGATTACCTCTTGTTTTGTTGCACTGTGGTCAATTGTTTCCGGCTTACTTAAGTTAGTAGTTAGTAGTTAACGAATGTATTTAGGGGAATTTAATATTCTGCTAACTTATCTTTATAAAATTATAACCTTATTTTTCTTGGCTAATGTCAAATATTTGTTCTGTTCAGAGACAACTCTGTTTTAGCTCGGGAGGCAGCGACAGATTTTTCGCGTTAATATCAATAAAGCTAGATTTTTTTTCCAAAGAGAGTTTATATAGTATCTATAATGAAAGTGCAATTCTACCAAACTCTTAATGGTGCATAAAAGAGTAACGAATTAAACAACATGTTGCAAAAAAATAAATGGACGAAAATATCGTTTTTTGAATTGTCAAAAAATGACAATTCGCCTTCGCTTCTGCCGGCCCCAATTTTCGATTTTCACCTCGCGATTCATGTTGTACGGTCATTGCCGACCTTCTCCTCGTCATCGAGACATAGAACGGGTATCCAATATCACCGTATTTGTTCAGTTCTTACGTTTGAAAAATTGACTTGCGGTCGTGCTAATCGGTGACTATTTTTAAGTGGTTTCCCGAGTTCGAATCCCGCCCGGGGATACTTTTTTTTTTTCGTTTTCAATTTTTTGGCGGATATTTTTGATTCTATAATTGCCATTCGCTCCGTTCTATTGCATTTCTCGGAGAAGTTTTGCATTTTTCGCCGCGAAATATTAATCTGCATTATTTCGATTAAGAATCACATTCTACCCCCGCTATTGGGTGGATAAATCTTTGGTAGACGTTGCAAAAACGGCAATACGTAGTCAAATCATGCCAATTATATTCCTCATTAGTATTAATGAACAGGCAGTTTTTATAGATCTGTTAATAAGCTTTCATTACATGTTTCGGTAAGGAAATTTCTGATCTTTAATTAAAATAGTGCAAATTAATATTCCGCGGCGGAAAATGCAAATCTTTTCCGAGAAATGCAATAGAACGGAGCGAATAGCAATTATAGAATCAAAAATATCCGCCAAAAAATTGAAAACGAAAAAAAAACAGTATCCCCGGACGGGATTCGAACTCGGGAAACCACTTAAAAATAGTCGCCGATTAGCAAGAACGCAAGTCAATTTTTCAAACGTCAGAACTCAATAAATACGGCGATCGGAGACCCGTTCTATGTCTCTATGGCGAGGAGAAGGTCGACAATGACCGTACAACGTGAGTCGGGAGGTGAAAATCGAAAATTGAGGCCGGCAGGAGCGAAGGCGAATCGTCATTTTTTGACAATTCGTGACAATTCGAAAATTGAAATTTACGTCCATCTATTTTTTTACATGTTTAATTTTTTACTCATTTATGCACCACTAAGAGTTTGGTAGAATTGAACCTTCATTATAGATACTATCTAAACTCTCTTTGGAAAAAAATTAGCTTTATAGAAATGATTTCACGAAAACGGTCGCTGCCTCCCAGGATATTTCTATGTGTATGTGTGTGTATATTTATTGCTATTTATCTTTTTACAAGATGCTAAAAGTTAACTATCTCGAGTTCATATAGATGAAAATTAACTTTATTTTAAATCAAAGTTCTCGCAATTCTCTTTCTTTTCTGATAAAAAAAATTTCAAAGTGTCCTAAAAAATTTGTTGTTTTCAACAAAAGGTATATTTTCTGAAAGTTTGAAGCCGATCGCAATTCTTGACGTCCCTGGGCGTTAAAATGAAAAATGGCATTTTAGCCAGTTTATTTAATTTTGCATGATATATACATACTTAAATGACCCAAAACTAACGCAGATTTCTTGAAATTTTAATTGCCAAGATTTTGATTTTTTGTTTGTCCCGATCGGACCTCTAGAACCGGAGATATTCACCTCTTTACCTAAATAAACGCTGTTCGAAAAACAAAATTGTTTATAAAAAAAACACAATAGGCTTTGGAAGTCCAAAACTCAGATATATACTCCTGGTGATACCCCAGAAGGTATGATATAATTTTGGTGTTACAAAACTATACACATCAATGTCCTTTTTCGCTCCACTATGTGACGATTGGATTATTATATTTTCAAATAAAAAATGAATGTATGTAGGAATGGTACATGTATATTGAGGTCGGAGCATAAAGAGATTTCCGATGAAATCGGTATAAGCTCTACGATTTCTACAATTTTTAAGATAAGAACCTGGAACTTTCACATATTACTCTTGAAGTAATGTATAAGAAATCGCTGTAATTAGGTATGCTAAATAATTTTTTTTTAAAGTTATTAACGTTTATCTTATCCCTAATTTCACGAATTTTAGAACAAAAAATACTTTTTTTATTCTGTTAAAATTAAGAGGGTTAATATAATTTGTAAGGTAAATTACTTTGAAGCTTCGTAAAGGACATATTTCAAGCTTTAAAAATCGCCTACAGAAATCGAATAACGTAATTGAAACCAGAGTAATCGATGGTTGAAGTTAGTTATACATATCAAATTTTATCATTTTCTCAAAATTTTGAAATTTTGGAAGTGTACATCTTCAAAAATAAATTTTTTGAATTTTTTTCACTCTCCGGATCTTTTTATATATTACTTCAAGAGTAATATGAGACAGTTCTAGGTTCTTATCTTAAACAATGTAAAAATGGTTGACCTTCTAAGTACAGAGTTCATCGGAAATCTCTTTATGTTCCGATTTCATATATGTACTATTCCTACGTACATTCATTTTTTTAATTATAAGTATAATATGTTTCTTCTTTCAATTAGATCTTGTTGAGCTCAATTAGTTCAAAAGTTACAACAAATTTGGTGTAGCGCGCCCAAGACACCGCTCGCTTCGCGCGCCTTACGCATCGCCACGTTCCATTTTCGTGCGATCTGAAGCCTACATTTTTCATTGTAAAAAATAACTTCATATACATTTTTATGTAAAATTTCCCGTACTTTCGAACGGCGCTATTAGTTTTTATAAGAAAAACATATTTCAAGAGATATTTGACAATAACTGGTATTTGGCAACTATTTTGTTCAATAACAAATGACGCTCAAGGACTATTATTGGTAACTTTTGGTATGTTGTTCCCGACATGTCAGAGATGTATTTTCAAAAGTTACCGCTTCCCGGAATTATTAAGTAATGCATATTTTCAGCCTCATTGACTCCACTAGGTATGATATGTCAATATGTTGAGTTTTTGAAAAATCCTGGTTTCATTTTTGATTGTGTGAGATATTGAATTTATTTTATTACACATTTAATTTTTTTTTAGTGTGAGAAAACGTAAAATGAAAATAATGTATGAACTTTTCTTACCTTTTTCAATGTATAATTGTAGATTTCAAAAATACTTCATTAATCGAAAACACTTTCTGTCACTAATACAAAATATTATGACAAAGAAACATTTATAGAAGTGAACTATAGGTAACATAATATTCGAGCAAGAGATTTGGGTCGAAAAATAAAAAAAAAAAGCAAAAAATATTTTTGGCGCTACATAGGATTTGAACTCTTGACCTCTAGCGTGCTAAGTATTTCTGTTGCCGCTACTCTATTTGAGGTCTGTAACTCAAAAGTTTGTAGAAGTGAATAAATAAATATCGGGGGAGACCTAATCTAACATTTTAACATATTTCCAGCATTGGGACAATGGGTTGCCGAGGCCAGTAGCTCTTAGACTATATTCCAGTGGCGTCGAGTGAAATAAAAATTGTAGGAATTATAGTAATTTTATTTAGATATCAACGTTGGTATGTGAGATAAAAAAAACTGTAAAGGACTTTTTGTAAAGAAATTTCACGAAGAAGACAGTGTTGCTTAAAAAAATATTTTTCGCTACGTTCAACCCTGATTAATCGTGAATTTAAAAATTCAGATATTCATAACTTTTATATAAACAAGTAGACAAGGATACTTTATCTCTGGAAAGAAAGTTGGGGATTTTTCTAAGGAGATTCAAAAAGAAAATAATTAAAAATATCAACTTTTCGATTTTTTACGATTTTTTTTAACATTCCATTCAGCCCCTAAGCGTCATACAGGTTTTACAGCCAAACCATCAGAAATACGGTATAAATGCATATGGCCTTTTTTAAGCAGAATTTTAAGCTCTACAATTTTTATCTGAAACCTTTTTCCATATCTACCATCGTTTTCGTTTTCTTACTTATTTATACGCAAAAATAAACTATTTCATCCTTTTTCTGCCCTTAAGGAAAGGGTGGGGCTAGTAGTGTATTAGGCTTTTTTTTACATCTCAGCCCAATACAACTTTTCCCGTAGAGATCTCCCTCCGGACACATTTTGCGACTTAACCTACCCATTTGCTTGGTCTATATGGATAACTCGACAATACGATATATATAGAGCTAGTTTACACACAATAAACATATGCAATGGGGTTGTCGTTTACAGTACATACAAATACCGCCACCGCCCCCACCCTCAAACGTTCAGTACTCAGTAAATTTGCGTAATAAACTATTTTTTTTATTTCTTATGAGTTCCTAGCGAGTCGTAATCCTTTGTTTTTCTAAATCTCCACAATATTTCTCTGCACAAAACTCGATATACGCAGGATTTATTTTTAATTAATTAATTTTTTTCTATAAATGTCATTATCAATATCTCATGTATGAAAATAAGTTTATTCAATGTAAACATTCGTTTCTTAGAATAAGATGGCTCTTAAGATAAAATAGAACCAAACCAGCAGACATTTTTATTGTATTGTTGCAAATTTTCCACCTTTTACGAAACACCCTGTATGAATCCGTGGGTTCTAAATAATTTGAACAAGAGGTTAAACACTACTAACACTTTATTTGATAATTTACTGACTATGCAATACTTGAAAATACACTTTGTTTACTTTAACCTCACTTTTTCCACTTTCCAACTTGTTCACTTTTATAAACTGCTCTTTTAATAAACTTCTTCCTCTGCGCCGGTATTCGCGCCTTATATACTCTGAAATTACCTCTAGATTGAACCAGAATCTTCTTCCACCACACTCTAGAAAAGTTCATGGCTCTTTCTAGAGTCTTTCCAGTCACTATTAGTAGGCATAGGCGTATCATCTCCAGTTCCAAAGGGGTGTAATTCATAACAGTATATTTTTCAATATTTAACAAAAATTACAGAATTTGTTAAATTTTGGACTTCAAAGTGCTGCCAGATTTACCCAAAACCACTTGCGCGTCCGCTAAACGTATTTTCTCATCTCTCTCGTGAGCCCCAAGATAGCTAACAAGGTTTTGAGCATTTACCGGACCTGTCACCTCATTCATGTAACAGTGGTATCCGGCAAAATTCCAAAATTATGGTTTTTCAAACTTTGCAGGAGGTATGTCCAGGATCATATCTACCGATATATCAAAACGGCAGATAGTTATCGGACCTATCACAAACCGACTGTACTTCAAAGCCCCCCTCCTCGAAAAGTTGCCACGTAGAAAATCGAATATCCTGACTAGGCGACTTGGGACACTACCAACAATGATATTTTTTTATGGTCAGCAGACAGTCCCATTACCTGTCATAAAAGCATATTAGTACAGGCAATGAAGGCAAAATGTTGTAAAAACCTTGCAAAAATTAATAAAAGAATTCATCTCTGGGATTTAAATAGTTAACCTGTAGAATGGAATGATGCATTCTTTGCACTTCCAAGTTCCGGGAAAATTCAAAAAAATTTGGAAAAACTTTTTGATTTCCGGTTTTTTTGCTCTAACGGCTAAAATAATGAAAATACAGAAAACAGTTTTCAACAAAATTTGTAGCTCGTCTCTTTCTCTACAAAATAGGTCTTTACCAATTTTTGTCTTACTTAAGCCGTTTAGGAGATAAATCTAGTTTTCCACTTATAGTTTTGAGCCGCTCCGAAATGCGCGGAAAATGAGAATTCTCTGGGAGTTTCGTACGACCGTACATATCGATCGATAATTATTACTATTCAGAGCCGCTAAAAAAAATGAAAGCAACGTAAAATGTAGAGAAAGGTCTCAGCTTTAATGTGGAACTAATCACAAAATTCGTACACATTTTTATCATTGAGAAAAAAGTGTTAGAAGATGGTTTAGTAAACTTTATACAGTTGATTTATTCACATCTTTGAGTTTTATGCATCCTGCCTATTTTTCCCGTAACAATGGGTGCGTTTTCACTGCATGGATTCGATTCCACGCACTTTAATATATATTTCGTGAATATTTCATTGAAGAATGTTAAGAAACAAATAAGTTGTATATGTATTACTGTATAATTGTGCATTTTCTGAACGTGTATGAATAATGTAGACAAATTCAAAAAGTATTGCGCGCATTTTAAAAACTCTAAAGTCTCGAAACAATATATTTTATTGTACTTATAATCCGAAAATTAAGACTGTGCTATTATTATTACTTAAGATATAGCGAATTGAACTCCAAAATTTAGAGGTGATTGATCGATGAGAAATATACCCTCTACTTTGATCGCAAGGCATATTTTTCCAACAAAAGTAATTGCAATAAAATGTTAATTGGATTAATATATCATTATATAAGAATATACGAGCAAAATGAATTATCATTCTAACGACTCCCGGCAAAGATATGAATAAATCTGTGGATCAACTGTACAAAGTGCACTAAGCCATCTTCTGACACTTTCTCTCCTTGATACATTTTATTAATTTTGTGATTAGTGCCACATTAAAGCTGAGACTTTTCTCTACATTTTATGATATTTTAATTTTTTTAGGGGTTCTAAATAGTAAGAATTATCGATCGATGAGCCCGGTCGTACGAAACTACTGGAGAATTCTCAATTTTCGCGCATTTCGAAGCGGCTTAAAACTATAAATGGAAAACTCGATTTATCTTCTAAACTGCTTAAGTAAGACAAAAATTTGTAAAGACCTTTTTTGTAGAGAAAAAGACGAACTTCTTTCTCTGTTTTCATTATTTTGGCCGCTAGAGCAAGAAAACCGAAAATCAAAAAGTTTTTCCAAATTTTTTTGTTATTACCTACTTAAATCCCAGAGATGATCCTTTTATTAATTTTTGTTACCCTGAATTGTTAATTTGCCTGTACGATATAGGCAGTTCTCTGACTATAAAATATGTTGATAATTTTCGAATTGGAATGGGATGGAAATTTGAATTATGTATGCCTAGATTAATAAAATTCTGCGTCAGTACCAATAATTTGATCCCAGTTTTATCCGTTTCGCTGAATCGAAAAAAAAAACATGTTTTTTAAATTATGAAAATCTTTCAAGAACTCCCGGTCCAACCAAATTGGCGGAAAATTGGTTCTCCTTAGATTGAATGTCTCCAAAAATAATGTGTGGATCATTTTTTGCTGTTTTGCACACTTTGTAATTTTTTTTTATTAAATTTTATAATCTGACACGCCTTAGGGCCCACGGCGAAAAGTTACCGTCTGCCACTCAGTAATTGAAGAAGGCATATAACTACGAAACTTATTCTCTCCGAAAATGTTTGGTAGGGAGGGAGAATATAGAAGGGGGGGGGGGCATATATTTTTTAAACGAATGGTCATCGATATTTGTCGGTATAGGTAGTTAGTATATTATGTACTTCACAAATCCCAATTACACTGGCAGACGAAAATTCTGCTCGGTGCACGGTCGAGAAAATTTTAAAAAGGTAAATTGTCAGATATCGATGACTATTCGACAAAAAAAATGTCATCCTCTCCATATTCTCCCACCATATCAAAAATTTTGAGAGAGTAACAAGTTTCGTAGTTATATGTTCTCTTTGAGCGAGTGGCAGACGGTAACTTCTCGTCGTCGATTTTGCACGCCATTTCCTAGACTATTTGATCGAATTTGTAGAGGAGGTCAACGGCCGAAAAATCGAGTTTCGACCATTACGGAAACTCTAGGGTTAGTGCGCTCATATCTCTAACTATTATTACACAGCCACACAAAAAAAACAGCAAAATTTCGCTTCCACCAAACCTAGTACACTCTAGGTTTTTGGGGTCGCTAAATCTGAATACGAGGTCGGTTTGTCGGTATCAGGTCGCGTTAAGGTCATTTTAAGGTCAAATCATTAGATTTCAACAGAAAAATTTGAACAAAAATTGTGTATAGGTTTTTGAGGTCGCTGAATCCAAATCCAAGGTCGGCTTGACGGTATCAGGTCGCGTTAAGGCCATTTCAAGGTCGAATGGTGGAAAACCTGACAAAAGTATTCACCTGTTATTTCGCGATTTTTTCAACTCTCTTGCTAGATCGTTAAGTTACTTTCACGTTGAGAACTTGGTCTATTTTTCAAATCAGACACATTTAATTTTACAAGCTATGCACATTGTCGAGCGTGTTCATATCTGGTAATCGAGGGTGTTGTTGTCCTAATGTCCACTTTATTCTCATATGCTATAAAAAAATGGATTCTTTTGCCTGCTTGAACCATCTTGCGTTTCTAGACATTTGGTCGAAAATAACTTATTTGGACAAAGTGTCCGACTTCGATATACAGCTATTCTCGTAGCTTCAGCGATACCTTTTATGAGACCACTTTCAAGATAAAAATATATTTACAGTAGATCTACTCCTATTTATGACATCGTTCCTTTGTAAAGATTTTAAAGTGCATTTGGATTTCATTAAACATTTTAAAAAATGTTTAAGTCATTCCTTATGCATCTTTAAATTTTATTAATGAATGATGTAATAAATAAGAATAAATCTATTGTAAAGCATTTTTTCGATAAATTAGTCTTTACCTGCTGCCTCGTCAAGTGCGACGTCGGTAACAACTGTCCCGAAAGGGAATGTGTATAATGATACGCTCATCAGCTTGTCGAGGTACAAATCAATATTTCTATATCACAAATCTAGCTTTTTACGCGATCGTATACATGTTATACATGTTATACATCCTCTGCTTATGCATGAAATAATAGGTGAATATTTTTGTTAGTTTTTCCACCATCCGACCTTGAAATAACCTTAATGCGACCTGATACCGACAGACTGACGTCGGATTTGGATTCAGCGACCTCAATAACCTATATACAATTTTCTTTCAAAATTTTCTGTCGAAATCTAAAGATTTGACCTTGAAATTACCTTAACGCGACCTGATACCGACAAGCGGACGTCGAATTTGGATTCAGCGACCTCAAAAACCTATACACAAATTTTTTCAAATTTATTGTCTAAACCTAATGATTTGACCTTGAAGTGACCTTAACGCGACCTGATACAGACAACCCCAAAAATATAGGGTGTACTAGGCTTCGTTGGTGGAAGTGAACATTTTTTTTGTGTGGCTGTGTTATCGAATGTCAAAATATGTTTTTTTTTAGTGAATTTACCTCTGCGGAACGAATAATTCTCATAAATAAACTACTGGAAGATACTATGTATGGTTCAGAAGTACATGAAAAGGGGATATCTCAGTTGATTAGAGTAGGATTGGTAGAGACAGCATATCCTTTGCACGATGGTTATTACCACAATGATCAGTTAATGTATTCCAACGATCGACAGGTAGTACATTTTCCAAAGAATAACATTTATAAAATCTAAAGTAATTAACTGATCAAAATATTTTTTCTGTTTTCAACTAGTATGAAGGGTATGTAATGAAATTAAAACAGGGATAGAGTAGTCGCTTTGTCCTTAGAATTCATAAATAATGGGGTAACTCATGTACTGTCGTGAGCAAAAAAAAATGGGACAAATCAAATCAAAATCGTATAATAAATGTGTCCAATTTATTATTTGATCCAGCATAGTCCCCTACGGCTAAGCAGATTAAACTAGTATCTACACGACCCCCTACGGTATGAAGATTCAGTTAAAAATGAGAACAAAGGCTTAAAATGGATTTTTCTTACCTACCTTGTCTTAAAAAAGTTTTCATTCTAATGGATTACATTTTCACAAAATCTCTCATTCAGTTTCTTGGAAATGCTTATCCTTTGAAACGTTTTTCGTCCTTATTCTGGGCTCATCAGAGACATCGTTATGAGTGGCTTTGTGCCTTCCTGAGTGGTTTTAAAGGGGATATAAAATATTCTCTTGTACAAAAATAACAATATAATATAATTATCTCATGATTTTTTGTGCATCTAACTATTCACAGGCCCATAAAAAAAATAACTGACTATAAGTTATAAATGCATTACCTTTTAGTTCAAGGTAGTACTTCAATGCAGAAAAAGTTTAGAATAAAAATATTCACATTTACAAATTTAGCAGCATATTAAAGTTAGCCAAAAAAGGCTGCATATTCAATTTTTTAATGATATTTTTTTAACACAATTTTTTACCAACTATTAAATGATTAGAAACAATGGTTATATAATATATAAACTGAAAAAAAATGTTTAACCAAATTTTCAAGATGCTTGGGTTTTTTTTTAATTTCTAGGAAACAATAAAAAATTTGTATACTTCAACCTGCTGGTAAATTTGTAAATGTGAATATTTTTATTCCTAACTTTTTCTGATAGAGCACACCGAGAATAATCAAAATTAGTCATTGAAAAATCTAGTTGGGCTCTCGTTGCTGAAAGACAGGGTTTGCTATGTATTTTTTATCAAAATTTCCTTTGGCTGTTACTTTGTAAAGGAACGGAATAATAAGTTCATATTTGGCACATGTAATAACAGTGGCGGCTTGTCAGGGGAGGCAGGGGAGGCTGAGCCTCCCCTTGGAAGAACCATACCATATCTTTAAAAGTAATATCTTAAGAAATTTCTATTAGGTATATCTCAATTTTCAATATTTTTTATTGTTTATTATTCATTAATTAATTTTCAGTTTATATATAACATTTTTGCATTTCCTTTCCACAAACATACCTAGAACGTTACAGTCCGGATAGTCATTGTATGCATATTTCCCGGTCGGCCGGTCTTTTACTGAATGAACACTGCGGTTCGCTGGAGGCTAATACGAAATAGCTTCCAACTTTACCGCATTTAGTTATAACATGAATGACCTTGAATTTCTTTGCGCTGTGTAAAATAGCAACACTTGGAATAGCCAAGTATGAGGCTAGCCTCCAGATCTCAGTTCTTTATAGCGCATGTGCACAGGTCATTCAAGAGTCAGGTGATTCACAAAGAAAACGAACTGACGTTTAGCCGGTTAAGAACAACTTGACGTATAAATAAATAAAACATTTGATAGGCGGGCTAGAAATAAGTGCTCTAGGTGAAAATATTCCCAACAACATGTCTTGTTGTCCAGACGTGGTGGATTATTTGTTATTAAATGGATTTACTACTCTTATTTATGACGAAAAGGTAAGAATTAAAAGAAATGCCAGGCCTACACCAGCAATGCTTTCGTTAGTATTTAAAAGTGGTAAACAAAACAGAGGATTTTGTGATAACAATTATAAAAAAGTCGAGTGGTTAACGGCATCAACAGTTAGAAACAAATTATATTGTTGGAGATGTTTATTATTTACTAATGATCAATCCTCAATTTGGGGCAGGGCTGGGTTTAATAATTTGCAAAATTCGTCGCGAGGTTTAGAAAGGCACGAAAAATCCCAGGAGCACATTTCATCTTGCATTAAATTCGAAATGTTTGGTAAACAAAATATTGTAAATTTCTTGCATTCTGCACATAAGAGAGAAATAGAAAATGTTAACGAAAAGGTCCGTGAGAATAGGGAAATATTAAAGAGGTTAATAGATGCCGTTATATAGTTATCTTCACAAGAAAATTCTTTCCGAGGACGTGACGAAATACGAGAATCGTGCAATAAAGGAAATTTCAAAGAGCTGGTAGATTTTTTTAAAACTTCTGACCCAAAATTAGAGGACTTTTTGAATAACGCCACTATTTTTTGAGACAATTCCGGTAAGCTTCTGTAGAATGATCATTTTCAGCACTTAAACGCATAAAAACATTTTTACTAGAAACAAAATGAGTCAAGACCGCCTTTCAAATGTATCGCTTATTTCAATAGAAAAACGTTTTTTGTCAGAATTGAGGAAACGCGATTCATTTTATGATGAAATAATCAACCATTTTGCTACTTCCAAAAATCGCAGGTTACCACTCATTTATAAAAATATTCAGGCTTTAAAGCAGAGATTAATATAGGTAGTTGTTATTTTAGAAAAAATATTTATTTGTGTTATTTATTTTTTAGGAAATATTTTTTATAATTCTCCATAATATAGAGTTCCGCGGTTATATTTTTTTTATATAACTTCTTTCTCAAAACTATTTTAATTTCTATTAAAACTTATAATTTTACACGCCTGGCAGTGATAATGAATACAATTTTTTGTTTGTAGAAAAACACTTTAATTTTTTTACCAAAACTATTTTAATTTTTATTAAAAGTTATATAATTTAATTACAAGTGGGATAGTAGGACTCCTTTGGATACCGATACTCGAGTCGTAGGAACGAGAATTTCATGAGAATGATTTTTTCATCTCATCATATTTTCTATTTCTTTTTCATTCTATTCTTTTATTAGTTCTATTCTCTCAAGTCGTGAATCAGTATCCTGGCGAACAACCCACGGCAAAAAAATGTAACGCGCCGTTGTAATACCTCAGAGGTGGTGGGGAAATGTACAAATTGAAGTCATATTGCACATCAGTTGTCTTTCAGAATATCAAGCCTCCTCTGCAGACAATATCACGAGCCGCCACTGTGTAATAAACTAGTAATCCTGAATAAGTACTTGCACCACACACACAAATAATCCAGACCCGGACTCAAAAAAAAAAATTTTTGTTGATCAGTACCATATGTATGTTTTTTTTTATTAATTTCAATATTAAATTCGAAAAGTACATACAAAACTGAATAAAGCGGCTTCATTAATCTTTCTGCCACACTTTTGCGACATTCGAAATAAATTCCGCTAAATGTAATATGTGTCTTTAGAAATAAATAAATAGATAATAAATCAAGAATCTGCTTCATTCCTCTCATTTATTAAGAACTAAAACAGCAACATACTATGCCTATTAACAACAACAAGAACGGTAGCAACAAAGTTGTGTATCAATAATGCACATACTAGCAAACTATCATCATAACGAAATTGAGTAAAACACTACTATGTTTTTTACCACTATAATATAGTGGTAAAAAACATAGTAGTGTTTTACTCAATTTCGTTATTGTCATGGATTACCACAGAGTAACGGCTTCCTCAATCAATTTCCTATCATCATAACAATTGTAGGAAAAACAAAAAATGCAAATATTGTCATAAAACGTATTGATGAATAGGGACAACTAACTGATTAAAGTTGTCACTATTGATAATAGTAGCGTCGTATCATTTGTTTATAAGTTTTTTAATAGTTGTCATTTTGAAGTAAGGCTACTATGATCAATAAGGACAACTAATTGATTTTTAATGGTTAAATGCTTTGTTTGGTTAGCAACGTTTGGATTGGACTTGTAGGCGGTCACTTGTTAGGACCACATTGTTCTGAACGTACACCAACTGATAACGTACTTATTTTTTTGCAAGATATGTTACCGAATGTCAATATGCGAGGTACGTTCCTTCAACATGATGGAGCCTCGCCGTATTTCTCCTACCAAAATAAAAATCATTTAAATGATACACATCCAAACAGATGAATTGGTCGGGGAGGTCCTCATGTATGGCCGGCAAGGTCTCCGGATTTCAACCACGTTGATTGTTTTTTATGGGATCACACGTGAGGTCTCCAATGTGGACATTAATGACAGCTTTCAGTTAATTCAAAGAATTGTTGATTGCTGCGACGAAATTAGAAATTATCCAGATCAGATAAGAAAATCAGTTGAAGATCTCTTGATCGCACCAGAAAATGTACTGAAGCTAAGGTGGGTCATTTTGAACATAAAATTTAATTATGAATCTAATTTGTAAATACGTTTTCTAACAATATCTGAATATCTGCATTTTCTTGTTTTTCGTATAATAATTAATCTGCTGGTAGCTTGGTGGTATATGCTATTTTTATGCAAGTTGCTAGTTACCATTATCGTTGCTGTTAGTAAGTACATTATGTTGTTGTTTTAGTAGTTTTTAATAAGTGAAAGGAATGAAATAGGTTCGGTGGCCTGTAACATTATGTTTTTGTTTATTTTACCCCGTTCATAGAAATTGGTGATTAAAACATAATAATTATTATTGGTGAAAAAAAAAAAAGAGTAAATGCCTAATTTAATAGTGGAAGCATTCTTTAGGCGTATCATTCATCGATATTTTTTAGTCTCATATTGCATTATTTATAGAAATTTATATCAAATGCTGTAAAAGCGTGGCAAAAAAATTTATGAAGCCATTTTTTCCCGTTTTTATATACATTTCGAGTTTAATATTAAAATTTAAGGAAAACATATACAGGGCAAGAGAACAACTCTTGAAGAACAAAAATACATTTTTTATTCGAGTATGGACCTGGATTTTTTGTGTGTGTCATACAAGTACCTATTCAAGATCCCTGTGTTTTATTCTATGGGTGATAATGATTATTTTTGGTGTCCTCTATCGGCCATTAAAGCATGTCCGTTTCCTCGTGAAACACTCTGTATTTTCGAATTCAAGTTTAAGAATTAACATTTTACTTTACTTATTATTTAAATGTTATTGTTCCAAGACATGCATCTTGCGTACTCCCGATTCATAAATTGGAGACATTTATTTCAGTTACTGTATCATCACTGGTCAAAATTAACTTGTTGGTATAAAGAGATGCCTCTGGATATGATTCAGAAATATTTCGGATGGGAAATAGCTTTTTATTTTGCCTGGCTTGAATTTTTCAACTACAGGCTGATACTGGCTGCCACCATTGGAAGTTTGGCGATTTTCATAAATTACATGCTTGTAACGTCGGTTCCCATTGCGCAAATGTAAGTATATAATTTCATATTTGCCTATCTTTTTCCCGCAATTTTCACAAAACATACATACAATTAGAACCAGAAAGGAACATTCTAATAGTCGAAAAGCTGATAAAATTTTTACTTACCTCGCTTATCGAAGGGAAGTATTGTATTCATGAAAAGCACCCCCCGATATTTCTTCGGATTTTCACGTCCGATAACTGATTTTTCGTTATTTTTTCATGGTATTCAATAGTATTCGATGACCCAGACAAGCTGTTAAAATTTCAGCTTCATAACTATATCCAATCGTTATACAGTAGACGCAAAAGTTCTTCGATCATAGGATCTAGTAGGCGAATTTACAACTTCCAACGAATGGTATATTATAAATGCATACGCATGCGTAACTAGTAATCGACTCGCCGCAATCTCACATCACATCAAACTCGTACTCAAGCTAGTACTATTTGGGAACTGAAAGAGTGACCTTGTCGTTAAATAAATTCTTAAAAAATGTTTGAAACAGCCGAAAAAGTTCAGATGGTTAAGTGGTACTATCAAGGAAAGTCAAGGCGTCAAATTAAAAACACATTTAATGGTGCATCTCCCGGCCGACCTTCACCTGCATTATCCACAATCCATATTGTTGAAATACATGGTTGTGTTGATTATAAACAACATAAAAAATCGATTCCTCCCAATGAAGCCCGAGATGAAAGAGATATTATGATTTGTGCACTGTCAACCAACAACCCGGTACTTACTACTTCCCAATTTGCTGCTGAAGTAGGTTCTGCACCATCAACGGTTAGGTCGGTTTAAAAAAATGGGTACAAATCACACGAGGTTGGGAAAATTCATGAAATTTTCGAGACGGACAATATCAGAAGAATGGAATTTTGTGAGCAATTAATGGAAAAGGCGAATGCGGATGGACATTTTCTTAGAAACATTGTTTTTACCGATGAATCAACTTTTCCATTAATTGGTAAACATACTTCTACTCGGAAGTTTTACGAACTTCGCACTCAGTATCCCCAAAAAATAAATGTTTGGGTCGGTATACTGTGTGAATATATTATTGGACCATTTTATATCGATAGCATCTTAAATGGCCAAAAATATTTGGATTTGCTTCAATAGCAAATTGTCCCTGGGATTCAGGAACTAGTAGGTGCTATGTTTAATGAAATTCGCTTCCAACAAGATGGTTGCCCTCCCCATAATAGAGTTATCGTTCGGCAGTATTTGGAGGAAACATTTCCGAATAGACTTATTTCTGGGCATGGTAATATGTTATGGCCAGCTAGGTCACCAAACCTTGTGACTTTTTCTTGTGGGGGTACTTAAAATCAAAAATTTATGGTTTCCAGGAAAACATGCCCAACAATTTGCAGGAACTTCAACTAAATATTGAAAACGCCTGCTTAACTCTTACCCCTGTTATGTTGGGTAATGTTCGCCAAGGATTTTATAATCGTTTGGGATATTGCTCAGCTCAGCAGGGAAGTCTATTTGAGCATTTATTACATTAAACTTGTTAGGTGTAAGTAATAAATGTTTTCCTTAACTCCATACATTTTTAAAAACTTTTAGAATATTGTTATTTTGTTTGACCCATTTTTAAGAATTATGTTTGTGTTGAGAATTACTTTTTCAGTTTCTAAATTATAAAATTTTTCCATAATAGTACCAACATTTATAATGTTTTTAAAACCAATTGTTTTCGCAATTTATTAGATATCGCGAAGGAACGTGCATCCCACTTTACCTTTCCTGCATTACTAAACTCCTACGCCGCCTGTCTCCTAGATGGGCAGCGGCAGTAACAACCCTTTCGGTCGATGTTTCGATGTCCTTGTCGTGCTCAATAGAGAACAAGCCTTCAAGGTATTACTGCATCAGTGTTGCCAGAATATTTTATTTATCATGCAAACAATTTATGTTTTTTAAAACCCAACTCTTAGTTACGTTTTGGTAAGATAAAAAAGCAATTGAGCTAAACATAGTGATTTCATTGTTTAATATAAATTATAAAAATATGAATTTTATTTTATTTTAATCAATTAGATTCTATCATTCTACAAAACTTGGTGTCATTGTGTAATATTAAAGTAGATCTGCCAACACTGGATACCTCATTGGATATTTACGATAGTGAGATTAGGCAAGTGTAAATTGCGCTCAACTTTCCTATGATCGAAGAACTTCTGCGTCTACTGTATATTCAATGTTAAAGATTGGGTTTCAGTACAAAGCGCTTCGCCGACTCGTGGCGTCATATTGCATAAACGCTAAAGCAAAAGGTTTTGAGTTTGCTATAAGTAGTGAGTAGTCCGCTATAATCCATCAAACTTTAATGTCATGAAATGAGTTAATCTGACGTTTGTATAAAAAAAGTGTTTGTTTCCAAGATAAAATTTAACAATCAAACACCGTTTCCATACATACTTGTCTTTCACTCGATCAGCATATGCAAAGTGACGTCACGGGAAGCTCCGCCCTGTTTTCGCGCGATCCAACTTTGGTAATTTATTTAAGCGCTTAAACGTTCGAATATAAACCTAATAATTTTAAAATTGTCTTAAAAAGTGTTCTCCTATCGATTTCTAAAATTAAAAAAAAAACCTGTACGGGCCCATTGAAAATAATTTGCATTCTCCTTGCCCTTCTCGGATACCAGATACTAACACTCTGTAGCTGGCCGCTTCGGTTAACGAGTTCTTAGTGACGTTACGACCAAGATTCGACAAGGATGATGCGATCCATATTTATGATTTTTTTAAAGATCGTTCACAGGTTTCACAAAATTATAGAAAATCGATTTTGTGAATCGTTATTTTATTTATAAAACGGTAAAAATAGCTCATCTCGTTTCTTTCAATAATGTTTAATCATCAGAGGTCAGATTTACCTTTTGGATTCCAGGGATGGCTTTTACAGATATTATATAGTGTAAACACGTACTGAAACATCCCCAAAGTATAAAAACGTATATACTATAATCTAAATTAATTTTGTTTAATTTTACAATGTTAACGTATAACTTAGCTTTATTGAGACGTGCACTATATTAAATAAAAAAATGCCTAATATGTCATTTTAAATTGCAGCAGGTATACCTACCCACAAAACAAAATAATATGCAATGTACATACACTGTATATTAAGTATATGGATATGTGTATCCGCAAGATGGAGAAAGCATATCTAATGTACATCCAATGGATGTGGAATTAACATTCCTAGCATAAACATTTGTCTCCGACTTCCATATCTATTTCATATCCAATGAATGTACATAAACATATGCAATGTACATCACTGGATGTGAAACACACATCGTATACACAATCACATATTTTATGAGTATACATTACATATCTCTGAAGTAGTTTCCGCGGACATCAAAACACTTATTGAACACTGCACTCGATGCGTGTTGCCCCAGTCATGTTGCCATTATTGGGAGATGATTAAAACGAACAGTTTTAATCATCTCGATAATACCAACACGATTGGTGCAGCACACGTCGAATGAAAGTGTTCAAGTGTTTTGATGTTCCTGTGGACTACTTCAGAGGTATCCAGATAAGAGGTAATAAAACACAGATAGTTTAATACGAAATATATTTTATGCAACTATTTTAAACATACACAAACTTTACAAAATAACCTTAATTATTACACAATATTAGAAATTTTCAATATTTACGTATACTTTTTTACCTTCCGGTAGTTTAACAAATTGTTAACGTATGTATAATACTATAGTTACTCATGTCCTATATATGTGTTTAAAACATTCTCAACCATCAGTAAGTTAGATAATATGGACGTATGTAATTGTTATTCACTATATTTATAAAATACATACCCAATATGACTTGACATAACAGCAAATTTTTAGGTCTCTGTCACTTTGCGCCATCTTAACTAAACACACACCTGCCACAATCAGTTAAATATGAAACTTGTAAATTTTCTAACCATCAAAAAGTATGTATTTACAAATCTAGAGAATTGTATTATAATAAATATACTCTTACATCATGGGAGCTTCATGCAAATGTAACAGCATAATATAGCAATAAGCAAATATAAAATCCAGAGAATGAGAAAGAGTTAATTTTCATCACACATAAACACTGTGCACGCAACACTATAGGGCTTAATGGCTGCCGTCTGTTAGGAAGTACAATCCGTAAACAAATGATGCGTGGTGCGCTGACGTACATCTCATAAATTAGTAGCGCATGCGCATCAGATAATGAGATAAAGTCCGTGTACGTGTATAATTTAATTATATCTTAATGAACATGTTATGTATAAATCATTACGTATATACCTCCAGCAATATACATCGTATATGACAGTGATGGATGCCAGTAGCTGAATATACATTTCATATATGTATATTTAACAATACATATGAAATGTGAAAAATTCCAACATCTAATGCATATGCTATGGATGTACATATCAATGAGATATTATGTGGGTATTGGCTGTTTACCTGAAGCCCAGTCCCAGGCGGGGAGAAGAGTAACTTAACAAGATTACTCAGTGTCTGTCTTACTGTTGATTTATTCTGGCGTAAGTACTAAAAACCTGGAGTTAAAATGCCGCATCGTAATGAACCGACTCAAGCTACAGTAAATTTTTCGATTCGCGATATTGCTGATTTACATTTTGATGCTAGAGAACTGTATTGTACTAGATTTGACAAAGCAATTATGCAGTCATGCAAAACAAATATTAGTTCACATGTTTCTTCGGAAAACCATAAAGTAGGTGGCTTTATTTACGGTGGAATTTATGATAGGATGTAACATACCGTCGTCGAAACTAAACAATCCACTGTTCAGACAATTCTTGGAAAAATGTATTAGTGGAAAATATAACCATTTTAAGGTGCCTTCGGAAAATATTAGACAGATAATTTCTTCTGAGCTTAATGGGAGTACATCTGACTTAGCGTGGACGAAACAATCAATGCTTGCAGGTTCAAGGTAGCTAATATTTTAGTGGATGCATTGAATGAAATTACGCAATGAGCGGACACTTGTTCTCCTCTAAAATTTTAGAAGCTACAAATTCTCGTATTATGCAGTAAATTCAAGACTTTTAGGATAGTGAATATGCAGAAAATAAGGATAAGTTCTTATTATTTCTTACCGGTTCAGTGGAGTGACTTATATGAAAGCTGGTGAAAGATTTTTGAAGAAAACATATCGGAATATACTGCATGTAACATGTTTATCACATGGGCTTCACAGGATTGCTGAAACTATTAGGAGGTGCTAATCTAATATTGATAAATTAATAGCTAGCGTAAAGAAAGTTTTTCTTAAAGCACCAAGTCTTATACGGTTGTTCCACGAAATTCTAGCAAATACTCTATGACCTCCAAAACCCATTACAACACGATGGGGAACTTAACTAAACGTAGCATCGTACTATTACTGTTATTTTGAAAACGTAAAATCCGTAATACAACAGTTAAATCCAAATGACGTAGTTGCTATTTCACAAGCGCATTTGGATCCAACTATTCAAAAAAATCTGAAGACCATACACGGATGTTTTTCACGAAATCCACTATCCATGCGGGACCTTCAATATCAACCAACATCAGAATTTACTATAGAGGATGCAATAAATTTTGTGTTTGATCTTCGTCAATATATTTTTCAATTATAGGGAGATATTGCTGCGAGGGTACAAAGACAATTCCAGACTGTTTAAAAAGAAATCCCATTTGTTATGATAACAGGTGTAATAGACCCTTTAAACGGCAAAGAAGTAGACTTTGCTACACCGGGCATGAATGTGGTGACTTTGTAAAAATTTAGATATTTTAAGTATGCCCCAGTTACATCTGTCAACATCGAGTGGTCTTTTTCGGGAAAGTAGATTTTCAACGAAAGGCGCCGAAGCTTAACTCGAAAACATTTAGAACAGATGTTAGTAATACACTTTTATTCTTGTAATCGGCACTGAAAAATATTTGTGTAAGTTAATTCAGTGTTAAGTACGTCCCCTTACACCTCCAGTTCTCTTCGAGTGAGTGTTTATAATAAATTGACTTTATCAGCTTTGGATAATATGGAATCCGCTAAAATAAATGTCAACGTAAGATATTGTTTCACACGTGCATGAAAATCTTTATGCGCTGACACATAACCATCTAAAGCCAACCCTGGTTTCACCTCATACCCGACAGGTAATTCAGACCTCTGTTAATCATTCATACAATTAAGTAAAGGAAATTATTTTAGAGAAGAAATTTGTCATGAGGATAACATGTTGGTATGTCCCACGTGCGAGTTTGGTAAATACTGCACATACAAACCACTCTCTTCATACTGTGAAAGTGCTAAACATAACTATATGTTTGATAATTACATAACAGTAGCTTTTGCAGCTTTTACTTCATTTTGGGGTATGATACTTCAATCGTTCTTTCTAGTATTGTTATCAACTGAAAGTTTCTTTCAGCAACTTCATTTATGTATTGGTGGAGGAGGAAAGAGAATAAGTTGAAACTAAGATGGGACGCACAATATCAAAATCCTGTACTATGCGCCAGGTAAACACAATTTGTTTAAGATTTCAGTCATTTAGATAGAACCAATAAATGTAAGTAGATTGTTAATACACACACTGGCTAAAGAAATTTTTTTTGTTCGTCAAATTTACAGGAAGTCTGTGGAGTTAGAAAATATTAGCGTTTCGTTCCGCGGCTACTTCGTGAACTCGTCAGTAAGGCTTTCATCATCATCATCATAACAAATTTATTACTTTTCATTACAAGAATTGCCTCTCCGGATCGAGATCCGGGGCCAACCGTACAACCTCGTCGCGCAGCGCCGTGGTGTTAGTGCGGTTGGACGGATCGCGACCGGTTCGGAATAGCCACTGCCTTATACGCTTTTCCAACAAACTCAACATGGCCGCTCGTATATATACTTAGTGGGCCAAGTGATGTGGCGGTGAGATGTAAGGGAAACCTCACTCGCCACTGAGTCTCTTGAAAAGAACAGTTATAGTTGTCTTCATTCGTTTAATGCACATAAAAAACCTCAAACCTATGCCGTATGTCGGCTTTCGAGCAAACTCCTCTATAACATATTAAATATATTATACTACTTAATTCATAGAACATCATTATTCACATATAAAGTATGTTCTGTAATGATTAAAGTAACAAATTGACGAAAACACACCTGTTCCAATTATTTAATTTATTTGTTTTGTACATATTTACCAACCCGCACCCACGGAAAATATTTTACGACCTACTGGGGACGACAGAGTGGAACTATTAATATTGTCAGTGTCACGGAATTTCAAAATACCGTATCAGTTAAGAATATATTTGTATGTGCTTTATAAAATAAACATAGTTGTTGATCTGTGTTTACATTATATTTATATTGTGAGAGCTTTAATATTAACAGATATATGATATTTTCCTTTGTGTTTTAGCGTATTTTATGCAATTGTGTTTTTGTAAATATTTTGGAGGATAGTGAATTATTCGGGTATTTTGTGTTTATAAGTGGCTGTGGTAAAATAATATGGTGAACATGTTTAGGCCTTGGGAAGGTTATTTACCTAGCACTAGCAGAGAATGACAGGAAAGTATGAGGATTATTAACAGCTCGCAAATCACAGAGAAAGTTTCTAAACAACATGTATGTGAACATACTCAAAAAGTAGTTTTAAATGTTTATAAAAATATAAAAGAAAATGAAGAAGAAACTGGAGCTGTGGAAAAAAACGCCTACTTAAGAGAAATTTCAGAACAAGCTATTTATAAATTAATTAAGAAAGGGCCATTTAATCGAAAAGCTAAATTGGACAAAGGAAAATCGCGAGCATTAGATTCGTCTGGTGAAGTTGTTAAAACATTTAATTTACAGTAAGTATAAGGAAAATGAGATACCAACAGTACAATCAGTACATATGGAACTGACGACAACAGATGTAGTTTCATTTAGTGAACAAACACTTAGGCGATGGCGATTAAAGATAGGATTTAACTTTAAAGTGATTCATAAAAGAGCAAGTATTATGGAAAGCTACAGAATTGTACTGTGGCGTAATGACTGAATATATGCAACGTGTTAAAAAAATTCAAAGTTGCTCGAAGTTCTCTAGAATCGAAATTATTTATTGTTTTCTAGAATTGAATTATTTATTTAATAATTGTTTATTTGTTTTCTAGAATTGAATTTATTTATTTAATATTTGTTTATTTGTGTTCTAGAATTGAATTTATTCTTTTAATATTTGTTTATTTGTTTTCTAGAATTGAATTTATTTATTTAATCTGGGTCAATTAGACCAAGTTAGAATTATAGATATAAATAGAAATAACCTTAACTCTGAACCCGCACTTTTTGGCAAGGAATTGCTCGTATCTCCTCGTGGTTCTTGCTTGGCAAAAATAATAATTCAATAGATTAAATTATTATTGCCGAAACTGAGCAATAAGAGAATATTTGATAATTCTAATTTAGGCTCAAAATTCATCATTGCTCAACAGATTTAAATTTCTATCAGTGTGCACAAAAATATTAAGTACGGCTCTCTGAGACATCAATTATCTTAACGAGCCAAAATGGTACGTTTTTACAGCTTTTTTTACCTGCACTAAACGAATGAAGGTAACTATACTAAGGGCTAACTAACTGCAGTTTGTTTCGCAGAGCTTAATGCCGTAATATTATATATTTTTTTCCAGATGTTTTCCTTAAGTGTTAATAGTGCACAATAATCATACATATTACAAACATTATTTTTTAATACAGTTCTGGTATACTTACACTGACCAAAAAATGCGGAATATTGTTTGATTTATCTAATTATATCACACAAAGACCCATCAAAATCAAAGAGGCGCTTAAATCTTGTTCGAATATGTTACGACTGTAGAACGAAGAAGTGTAGGAGGAGGTCTCGCACGTCCATGCTGCGTACAAACACGTCATTATAATTAAAAGCAATCAAATAATAATTCATGTTTAAAAGTGAATTATTATTTGTTTGCTTATAATTGTATTGAAACATGGATGCTAATGTTAGAATGAGAATTTTCAAATAAGAAATTAGGCAAATTCATTTTAGGATTTTAATTTGCTAGCATAACCAGAATTCAGGTTATCGAAATAATACCAAGATTTCATTATTATCTTTACACATAGTTTTTCTTCTAGTTCTCATAGATAATTATTTTTTTCTGCTGTTTGCAAAATCATATAAAGAATATGTTTCAAATAATAATTCACCTTTAAACATGCATAGAGTATACTAGTTAGCTAATAGATAGGTGAAGGTCTGTTGTTTTTATTAGTCAATGTCAAATATAATTATTTCATACCTATTCATGAAAACTGATTTGGTTTTGCATGAAACATATTTGTGAGTGGCCTTATGTTTTTCTGATGAGCTCCAGAAAAAGGGCGAAACACGTTTCAAAGGTTAAGCATTTCCAAGAAACAAAATGATAGAGTTCATAAAAATGTAATCCATTAGAATGAAAAATTATTAAGTCAAGGTAAATAAATTCATTTTAGGCCTTTGTTCTCATTTTTAACTGAATCTTCATGACTGTAGGGGGCTATATAGCTTAATCTGCATGGCCGTAGGAGACTATGTGGATGCTAGTGATAGAATGAGAATTGTCAAATAAGAATTTAGACAAATTCATTTTAGGATTTTATTTGCTAGCATAACCAGAATTCCGGTTATTGTAAGAATGCAAACATTTCATTAATATTTTTACAGATAGTTTTTCTTTTTAGTTCTCATAGATAGGTTTTTCTGCTGTTTGCAAAATCCTATAAAGAATATGTTTCATTACGTCTAAACATGTTTAATAATATCAAACAAGAGCTTTACGTATCGTTGCCTTAGTACAGATTACATTTGTCATTAGTTGATTTTGATTTGGTCAAAATCATTGCCTACGATGATGCCACTATTATGTAAAGTGTTACAAGGTCCCATTCTTAAATCCCCATTACGGCAAAATTATACATTTGTCGTAGATATGGGTTTTTGCGATATTGACTATATCACAGAACACTGAACAAGGCTACACTGTACTTATGACTTCACTTATGGGTAATCGAACCCAGTTACCAATTGAAGAACCCAATATATCACGACAAATAACTGAAATTGGATGGGTAGTGAAATATATGGAGCCATTTCTCAAAAATATGCTTTACTTCATCTCAGTCTTGATAATACAACGCTTCCTAAAAAGAAATACTCTCTAGTTATTTCTTGCCCGGCGGAAATAATGGACGACATGAATAATCTCTTCATATATTACGTCAAAAAAACTCCAAATATTATCAAGTTAAATGATCGATCACGGCATGTAAATAGAGAGATATTGCAACTTCGGTTTACAGATCCTTTAATAAAAGTTTCCTTTAATTTGACATGTACGCGTGCGCATTGAAAATATCGTTAAGCATTTTCTTTTAATAAAATACAGACATCCCGTATTTAACTTAAATACGGGCAAGGCTTTCCTTTATTAAAAGCACCTTAATTTTGACACATTTAGGAACTTTTTGTCGAAACTTGCATCAGACGAAAATTCCCTAAGAAAATTGTTATTTTTGTTGGCGATAATGGCACAAGAAAAAGATAAAAAACGTGTGAGATTCAAATATGAGGAAGACGTAATTTCGCAATCGTATTATATCCCATCTTTAAAAACGAAAATTAACTTCTATCTCATCGTCAGTCATTATTTAAATCGAAGTTCACGGGGTCTACAGCGTTAATTTGTTCATTACCGATATAAATATCAATTATGTTATGTACTTAGAAGTAACATTTCAATTTCTTCATCATTAACACCAGATAGGATAGCTACTTCTCATATTCATTTTAAACTCGAACAAATGATAATAATACCGGCAATGCCCAATTTGGATTTTTTAGGTTAGGAAAAATTGTCAAAATAAAGTATCAACATAAGGTATGAGGAGGACACCCTTGCAATAACTCACTTTAAAAATGGATGATAAATTGGAATATAGGATACTTTATTTAAAGTTTCTTTTAATAAAGTCAGCCCCTTTTCGTTTTGCAATAACTCTCTAATAGTGAATACTATAGTGTATTCATGGATTATATTCCTCACAGTTTTGAAGGAATTCGACGATACTGATGTAACTGCCTGAATGGAAACAAGACGGTTGGATGCTGTGCCCATGTGGCAAGTGTGGTATATTATTTAGGACACGCGCAATATTTATATCTCACACTGTACGCTCTGCCGAAATTCTGTTAAAAATATTTTGAAATTATACTACCAATGTTGTAATAAACGAAAATAATGATGACGATTGAAATTATCTCGACATAAAATTAAAGTAAATAATTTTTATAGGAAAGTATTTTCCTTTGTAGTTAGGACCTACATATAATTAGTAAATTAGTTATTACTTAAAGAGCGCCTTTTTGATTTTGATGGGCGCTTGTGTAGTATAGTAGGTAAATCAAACAATATTCCATATTTTTTGGTCGGTGTAAATATACTAGAACTGTACTAATAAATAACTTTTGTGATTTGTACTATTATTTTGCACTATTAATACATAAAGAAAAATCTGGAGAAAATATCTCTCAATAATTGCATTTGGTCCCATCTTCCTAGCTTTTATAGTTTTTGAGAAAATTAAATTTGAATAATAATGGTGCTTGTTCTTACTTTCTCGAATACCACGAGGACAGGTCAAGGTCATGATAGATAGATAGATATATTTATTGGTGTTAAAAATTTACATTTTACACAAGTCAAACAATAGTAATAAAGTAAACATATTAAAAAAATACAATAAGTCACATATAAATAAATAAGTAAAACGTTAAAAAATAAAAGGAAAAAAGTGTTTCTACAACACGCATATAACTTAAATGTTTTGTAAGTTAATCAGAACATCATCAATGGAATAGTAGGCATTTTTTAATAGATACTCCTTAATGGCGACTTTAAATTTAGTTAAATTCAGATTCCTTACATGAGTAGGCAAGCAGTTGTAAGCTTTTGGACCATAATAATTTAACCCATTTCTTGATCTGTTTAACCTAATGAATTCTAAGCATATATTATTACGATATCTGGTAAGATGATCATGTGTACTTTCACAATTTTGGGTATTCAAGATATTTTTCTTCGTAAGTAATAAGCACTCTAGAACGAGTGCACGAGTACATGCTAGGTAAAGTTAAGATTTGCAACTATTTAGAGGCTTCTCTGCAGTCATCTCTATAATTTAAATGACTCATAATACGAATTGCCCTTCTTTGCAAGCTGAAAATTCTATGTGCTGAGGTGTCATGGGCCAAAGAGCATACATACAGATTCGGAAATATTAGTTCGTGATATATAAACATGTAGCTGCGCAGGTAAACTATGCCTTGTCGAGGATCAACTCAAGGCATTGGTATTCATTCATAGCACCACCTCTTGGCCTAGAGAACTAATGCTACGACACGTATAGACCTCGATGATAGCTGCGTGTGTCTATTTTTTTTCATTTCATAGAAAAAAGTTTCAAAATTATTCTTTCAATATGCAATTATATCTTAACCAAATAGATACCTTACATTATAACAAAGAAATACTTCATGTGACATATATTACAAAGCAACCTGTTTTTCTTAGTGACTTTGGGTACCAACAGTCAGCTGAGTTCGGTCGTTCGATCAGGACAGTGCTGTCCATTTTTCACTATTGTCCTCTCTTTCTAATGCTACTTTCTCCATCTGATTGTCACATTGTGACAACTGCGCGAGAACTCCAATTTAAATGTCGAGGTCAATGGCGCCATTGCTAAAAGATAAAAGATTTTCCGCCGGTTGTCCTATCTTGTTAATTCTCTAATCTTTGTCTTGGCCTCGTCGACCTGTCGACGATCCCACGCATTCTACTTTCAGATGTCTAGCCGTAAAGATGTGTTAATAAAATAAATTAATCTCAATTTCGTTAAAATGCCGGGCTGTTTATGCAACTGCAGAAAAAGTGCAAATTGTGAAGTGGTGCTTTGGGGGCAATTCCATTGAAGACACAATAAATTTATTTACTGTGGCATTTCAGGACAGGCAGAAGGTGGTTTGTTTGAACCCTTAGTTCGTTAATTTATTTTTTGGTAATTATTAGTTGATTTCAATTTCTGAGAGTTACTTTATTTTAATGCTCTATTTTTATTTCGTTTTTAATAAGTATTATTATTTTAAACCTATAGCCTTTATGGCTAAAAAATAATCTGCAGAAATACTTTTAATAGAAGAAATTTTTGTCAAAAATGTGACAAATAACTTCTTGGCTTTTGACGAGATATTAGTCTCGTTCCGTGTAAAACCTATTAGCAACGTACCCCATGCTCAGTTCATGCAGGACCAAATTCAATGTCGACTCAACTACTCTCAGGACCTGCGTTCACGAATTATGGGGCGGGGCGTTTATTTCCTATATCACGAACTCCAATTTCAGAATCTGGTTACGAAACATTTCGGTTCTTTTGGGATTGAATTTACAAATATACGTACATAGAATAATTTGTTAGAGTCTCTTGGCTAAAAAAATCCGAATCTGTATAGTATTCTATTGTAGTACTAATTTCAGTACATATGTTATTTCAGGCATTGGCCATGGGGGCCATTTCGCCATGCTAGTCTCGCTAGACCCTCTTCAGGTGCATGACAACGTCTCCCAGGTATCTGGATATTTTTGTTTTTTGAGTTTAATACTCAACCGTGATGTTTTGATTATTTCTGACAACCCATTCGAATTCAGGAGACAAAACTAACATATAACAATAACAAAAATACATATAATCATGTTGAAGGTAACGACTTTGCATTGGTACGTTCCTAATTAATAAGAAATATTGGAACAAATTGGACCACGAATTCGGGATCAGTGCGTTAAATACCTCGGAATACGGTGCTCTGCTCAGTAGTACATGAGCAAATTTTCGTATCTGTTGCTTTGCTATATTTTTCTTTAGAGTACACAATCTAGGTTGGTTAGTCTATATTGTGTATTTACTTGTTAGATTGTATGTTCTTTATCTTTGATATTGCAGGCTTGGAATTCATTTAACAGAGATAGATCATCTGATTTTGTTGAAACAGTTTTAATATCTTGTTCAAATTATATTAACCATCCTGTACATAAATGACGTTCATTACATTTTCAGGCAAGAGTACATTGATGCTGCGAAGGAAATGAGACTAAATCGAATAACTGGTAATCTAGAGCCCTATGTAGCAAAACATATAAGTTACTTAAGAATGGCTTTTTCACTTACTGTTTGTCTACTGCTGGTAAGTACAATTTATAACATAATCAATTTCTGGCAGATGATAGTTCACTCCATATAAAAAACTTAAAGCTGCCGACTGAGCTAAAATAATATAAAAATATAAAATTTTCAGTGAGAGAAACTGAAAATCAGCATAGATTTCGTGCGTCATATTCTTTATATAAAAAAGTTATTGACTATGTAGAGGTGGGTGAATGCCTTGTTTGAATGTTTTGTGACCTAAGCATTGCGTTCGAATGTGTGGACCACAATTAACTCATTGATAAATTATCAAGCTATGATATCAGGGGCGTTGCCCCCAGTTGGGTCCGTACGTTTCCGGGTGGTAGGAGCCAATACGTTAGTGTGATATTCCGTAAGGAAGGCACAATAAGTAGAGCCAATTCAAAATGTGATGAAGTTAAAACGGGGGTTCCACAGGGTTTAATGTTAGGTCCTGTGCTATTTGTATTATACTCCAACGAATTCGATAGTTCAAACGTCTTACCTTGTCACATGAATCGAATATAATCCTGGATTCATTAGTTACAGCAGTCAGTGTTTACATAAAAAAGTTATTGACTGTTGTAGTGGTGAGTGAATGCTTTGTTTGATTTTTTTTGACCTAAGCATTGCGTTCGAGTGTGTGAATCACAATTAACTCATTGATAAATAATCCAGCTATGGTATCAGTGACGTTGCCCTCAGTTGGGTCCGTACGTTTCCGAGTGGTAGGAGCCAACACGTTAGTGTAATATTCCGTAGGGATGGCACAACAAGTAGAGTTAATTCAAAATGTGATAAAGTTAAAACGGGGGTTCCACAGGGTTTCATTTTAGGCCCTATGCTATTTGTATTTTACTCCAACGAACTCGGTAGGTCAAACGTCTTGCCTTGTCACATGAATCGAATATAATTCTGGATTCATTAGTTACAGCAGTCAGTGTTTATATAAAAAAGTTATTGACTGTTGTAGTGATGAGTAAATGCCTTGTTTGAATTTTTTGTGACCTAAGCATTGCGTTAGAGTGTGTGAATCACAATTAACTCATTGATAAATAATCCAGCTATGGTATCGGTGACGTTGCCCTCAGTTGGGTCCGTACGTTTCCGAGTGGTAGGAGCCAACACGTCAGTGTGATATTCCGTCGGGATGGCACAATAAGTAGAGTCAATTCAAAATGTGATGAAGTTAAAACGGGGATTCCACAGGGTTTCGTTTTAGGCCCTGCGCTATTTGTATTATACTCCAACGAAGTCGGTAAGTCAAACGTCTTGCCTTGTCACATGAATCGAATATAATCCTGGATTCATTAGTTACAGTAGTTAGTGTGTTGTAATTTAAATTTGAATTTGTCTTTCAAGAAATTATTCAAATGTTTAACGGCAATTTCCTCGAAAACGGTTGGAGTTATCAAGTTCTACCAAGTGTACCTTTTATACGTAGAACTAACGCCCTTATCAAATTTTCTGGTCAGAAGCACCACAACGTTTCGTCCAAAAAAATATGAAAAACATTCATCATCAGATACATGTTCTGCGGCGCCCTAAATGATCTAACGTAATGTAATACATAAAGGCCATTTGCAAGTTAACAATTGTACCTAGCGACCTCTATCTATGCTCATTCTTTAGAGAATTTCATAACGAACAATTTTCCTAATACATATGTTATACTAAAAGTTAGCAAGAATGGAGATATTTAAGGAAATATAGAAAAAGGGCCTGTTTTACTCACTAATTGTTAATTATAAAATCAAGCGGTTCACTAATTTGTAAGCAAACTCAGGGCGTTCAAAGACACCCTATAAAGAAGCGATTCTCCTTCCTGCCGTCTATTATTATATCATTATAAAAATTTCCATAACAAAAAATGCTATCTGAGATTTTCCTTCAGTAACTGTTAGTGGGAGGATTAAACATCACAAAACCACAAAAATCAGTTCTGGGGGTGCCGCGCAACTCCCCCAAAGAACCACCCCTTCGATGAAAAAAACCTTATTTTACTGATAACTCGTTAACGGTTGAAAATATAAAAAAATTGCTCATCGTAAAAAAGAAAGCTGGAGTAATTTCCTAAAAAAAAGTCCTCTTGTAATTTTCTTGTATATGCCATGATTTTAGAGAAAATCGATATCGAAACAAATTGTAAAATTTGTATTTTTAATGCGAACGAATCTTAGTTTATTTGAATTTTTTTGCGCGCGGCCTATAGAAAAATTGAACTACTCAAAAACCAAACAAGCTAGGAAGAAAAATCAAAATGGGTTTTAAATGGGATATAAAATACTCTCTTGTGTTTCCATATTTGATGGCTACTGATATATATTAGTATATAAAAATAAAAATATAATATAAACTGCTGGCCACTCGAACTTACACATAGAGACTTTTAGGCAAAATTTAAAGTTCAATATTTTCAACAAGAATACAAATTTTTGAACGCGGCTTGCAAATTTTAAGAGCTAGTTTTTTTCGGATTAAGCTGCATGACGTATATTTATCGTAGGATCATAAGCTTATTATATACGGGGTGATCAATGAAGTCATGCAAAAAATCAAAAAGTTTGTATGAGTGAAATTTCCGCAAAAAATTTTTTTGGTCGTTGCAATATGGTTCCTTACTAAGGTAACATCAATATCTCTAGACGGTTTTGTCAGTTTTTGGAGGCCCTTAGGCCTTGTACACACTACTCAACATAAAATTTGGATACCGAAATCTTTAAAATGCTATAACTTGACATTGGATTGACGGTTCTTGATGATTTTTGCGGATTTGGAATCCTTATTTCACGTAAATTTCCTATGGTCTAAGCATTTTATTTGAGGGTTGAAATTTACACATTATACCGGGTCGATAATAAACAAAAACGTAGGGTACGACGCGCTCTAAAGTTTGGCATTATTTAAGTTTTTGTAAAATAAATTCTCACCTCAAGTTGTTTTTATTTAATGTTCTTCTCACTGTTCTGTCCGAAACTCACACCCCAGTTTGTTGTCTCAAAGAATCATTCAGTTTTACAGAGTTCTTTGTCCACCCCCATGCCCATAATTATGATCATGTGTAATTTCTACGCGACGCGTCAATTTCAAAGTAGGCATTGGAAAAACAAATTTGTTGCTATGGAATTAAAAACTGTTTACATTATTTTAGAAATAATCTGACATATTTCAATGTTATAATTTTGTAAAGTTTAATTAATATGAGGCGTTTAACCACGGCAGAAAGGGAAAATTGCATTCGACTTCTCAACGAAGGAATGTCAAAACAGCAAGTTGCGCACATTTACAATGTCAGCCGAAAGACAATTTATAATTTGAACCGCCGCGTCGAAACTACTGGTGATCATAATTATGGGCATGGGGTGGACATACAAAAAAAATAAACCAAAGAACCGAAAGAATTTTAATGAGAGAAACTATGCGGAATAGAACAAAGAACTCTAGAAAACTAAATGACTCTTTAAGACAACAAACCGGGGTGAGAGTTTCGGACAGAACAGTGAGAAGAACATTAAATAAAAACAACTTGAGGTGTGATTTTCTTTTTTTTAAAACATAGCATAATGCCAAACATTTTAAATTATAGAGCCCATCGCAGAGCAAAATGTGTGCGGTTATTACAACGCCATAGAGCGAATAGGCGGGCATGGGCAAATCGGCATGCGAATTGGGGTAATGCAGAGTGGAGCCATTATTTATTTACTAACGAAACGAGATTTAATTTGTTTCACTCCGATGGCCAAATGTTAGTTTGGAGAAGGCCAAATCAGCGATATTTGGAGGAAAATATGGCCCCTCAAGAAGCATTTGGTGGCGGAGGTGTTACAGTGTGGGGAGGTATCATAAGAAATAGTAAAACCGAGCTATTCATTACCAACCAAACCATTAATGCTACTGTTTATCAGGAGGAAATTTTGGAACCTATTGTTATTCCTTTTGCTCGACATTACGGCCCACAAATTCTATTGGTGGATGACAACGCTCGACCTCACAGAGCGCGAAGGATCACAGAGTTTTTGCAGGCACAAAACATCAATAGGATGGACTGGCCTGCAAAGTCTCCGGATCTTAATGTCATCGAACACGTTTGGTCTTATTTAAAACTTAAAGTAAGATCTCTTGATGTACCCCCTGAAACCTTAGAAACGCTCAGTGAGGCCATTCGTGAAGAATGGGAGAATATTCCATAAGATTTTATAAATAATCTTGTGGATACTCTACCAAATCGATGTCGGGAAGTAATATTTCGAGCAGGAGGACCAACAAAATATTAGCTTCTCTTTTTTTTAATTAATGTACCTAATTTTAATTATGTAATTTTAATTTAAGTTTAAATTAAATTAATTTTTAATTTTTTAGTTAAATTTTTTTTCAGTTATTAAAAATTACCAGAATTAGAATTATAAATTTTTTAAGAATTGACTTTTGGTCGTTGTTAAGCAATGTTGTATATTGTAGAATTTAACGTAATAAACTTGTTCTTGTCGCTACGTTTTTGTTTATTATCGACCCGGTATAATGTGTAAATTTCAACCCTCAAATAAAATGCTTAGACCATAGAAAATCTACGTGAAATAAGGATTCCAAATCCGCAAAAATCATCAAGAACCGTCAATCCAATGTCAAGTTATAGCCTTTTAAAGATTTCGGTATCCAAGTTTTATGTTGAGTAGTGTGTACAAGGCCTAAGGGCCTTAATCCAAAAACTGACAAAACCGTCTAGAGATATTGATGTTACCTTAGTAAGGAACCATATTGCAACGACCAAAAAAATTTTTTGCGGAAATTTCACTCATACAGACTTTTTGATTTTTTGCATGACTTCATTGATCACCCCGTATATAATAAACTTATGGTCCTACGATAAATTTACGTCATGCAGCTTAATCCGAAAAAAACTAGCTCTTAAAATTTGCAAGCCGCGTTCAAAAATTTGCATTCCTGTTGAAAATATTGAACTTCAAATTTTGCCTAAAAGTCTCTATGTGTAAGTTCGAGTGGCCAGCAGTGTAGTTACCTCTTGAATTTTTGCGCTTTTAACTATTCACCGGCCCATAAAAAGTAACTGACCTTAATATAAATTATATATGCATTATCTTTTAGTTCAAGGTAGTACTTCAATGCAGAAAAGTTAGGAATAAAGATATTCACATTTACAAATTTACCAGCATGTTGAAGTTAGCCCAATTTTGGCTAATTTTTTATTGTTTCCTAAAAATAAAAACACTCAAACATACTCAACATATCCAAACATCTTGAAAATTTAGCTCAAAAAATTTTTTTTGACTTTATATATCATATAACTATTGTTTCTTATTATTTAATACTTAAAAAATTGCATAAAAAAATCTCATGAAAAAATTGAATATGCAGCCTTTTTTGGATTTTCTTTTTGCTAACTTCATCATGCTGGTAAATTTGTAAATGTGAATATTGTTATTCCTAACTTTTTCTGCATTGAAGTACTACCTTGAACTAAAAGATAATGCATTTATAACTTATATTAAAGTCAGTTATTTTTTATGGGCCTGTGAATAGTTAAATTCACAAAATTCAAGAGATAATTATATTATATTGTTATTTTTATATACTAATAAAAATAATTAGCACCAAAAATGGATACACGGTAGTGTATTTTATATCCCCTTTAAAACTTATTTTGATTTTTCTTCCTAGCATGCTTGGTTTTCGATTTTGTCTGTAGGCCGCGCACAAAAAATTTCAAATAAACGAAAATTCGCGCGCATTAAAAATACAAATTTTGTCAATATCGATTTTATCGAAAACCATGGTATATACAAGAAAATTACAAGAAGACTTTATTTAGGCAATTAGTCAAGCTTTCTTTCTTATGATGAGCAATGTTTTTACATCTTCAACGGTTAACGAGTTATCAGTAAAATAAGTTTTTTTTCACCGAAGGGGTGGTTTTTTTGAGTGGGGGGGGGTGCCGCGCAACCTGAACTGATTTTTGTGGTTTTGTGATGTTTAGTCCTCTCACTAACAGTTAATTAAGTAATATCTTAGATAACATTTTTTGCGAGCTTCTGGTGTAATTTTTACTTTATCGGTTGGACTATTATACACCATTCGTAGTATAATAGTATATTATATTTTAGGCTTTTCTGGTACTGGTAGGGATCTGTGCCATGATGATATTTGACGTTATCATGGAATCAGAAATGGATAGTGGCCAGATTTCGTTTATTAGAAAAAATTCAAGAATATCCGTTTTCTTTACTGCTTCTTTCATAAATGTAATTGTCGTAAAACTATTTGCTAAGGTACGTCTCGTGAATAAGTAAATTTATATTCAACGCTATTGAATATGTCCAAAATAAAGGGGTAGAAAAGAACAATAGCTTTAAAGGGTTTTAATTGTGAAGTGAAGTGCTACTAAATTCCGGGGGTGCGTTTTTCAGAGCTAACCGAAAAGCCCATTTTTAAACTTTTTAAAAAACGCTCAAAAACAATGGAAGTATGGAGATTTTTACCTGAATACTTTTTTGTAAAAAAATAAATTTCTCATCCAAGTACGTTGTTAAAGAATTAAAGATCAAAGTTAAAAATTTACGAAAACTCAATTTTTCCTCTTCCAGTGAATCCATTATGAATAATATTCCACATTTCTCTTTGATAAATGGTCTTGGTCTGCCAAGGAAATTCTTTGTGATGATAGCGATAGCTATCTTTTGCTTGCTTACTTTTGTTTTTATTACCACTAATATATATGTTTGTATATAGTACGAAAGCATAGAGGGGCCATTAGTAGTTTTATTTTAATAATTCCGAGAAACAACTCGGAATTTTATTAAATTCAGACAAAAATCTCGAAATGTTGCTTAATTCTGAGATAAAAGTCGGAATATTATTAAATTCCGAGATAAAAGTCGGAATTTCATTAAATTCAGACAAATATCTCGGAATGTTGCTTAATTCCGAGATAAAAGTCGGAATTTTATTACGTTCAGACAAAAATCTCGGAATATTGCTTAATTCCGAGATAAAAGTCGGAATTTTATTAAATTTCGAGGTAAAAGTCGGAATTTTATTATATTCCAAGATAAAAGCCGAAATTTTATTAAATTCAGACAAAAATCTCGGAATGTTGCTTAATTCCGAGAAAAAAGTCGAAATTTTATTAAATTCAGACAAAAATCTCAGAATGTTGTTTAATTCCAACAAAAAAGTCGAAATCATATATCATACCGCACATTTCATCATTGCAACCAATAGGTTTAACAGCAGGTGTTCTTGTATCATCAAATTAAAGAAAATTAGTGAAATTTTTATTAATTTCTAAAGATTATTAATTACAGTGCTTTATTAATATTATTGATACAATTTTGATTACACCTGTTTGTATTTGACATCATGTAAACTTCTCATTCTTTTGGTTCCTCAGTACAGTTCCTATTTTTTTTAAATATCTGTTTCCTATTATACTTTTTATAGCCAGTAGCAATACGGGTATATCATTTCATTGTAGTTAACAATAATATGGAATGAAGGTACTAATATAACTGATCGATTAGAGCAGCTACCGAGCTTGGTTGCTGCTGATTTTTTAAATAAATGAATTTCAAATTTGCAAAAAAAAAAACGCTCCTATATTATTTTATTGTGTCAGCCATTGCTATAAAATTGTTGATGTGTGAGCTTATTATACATTTATTTCAATACATTTACTTTACATTTCTTTTGTAGAGTCACAAATCTTATTCAAAGTTTCGTAATTTTAAAATAATATTTAATTTTCAACCCCCTTAAAAACCATCCCCTTGATCCTTAGAATTGTTTTGCTATTTTCAGTGCATTCACGGGTACGATGTTAATTATCGTACCTACAAAGTTTCAGAATTTTAGAATTAAATACATTTTTTAAATCTCCCCAAAAATCACCCTTTAGTGTCTAAAATTTTGTCTATATTTTTCCGCTTTTCTAACGAATGTTTTCTGCTCATCTGCAAATTTGTAGAATTTTTTCCACCTAAAACTTGGAAATTGACCACTGTGCAACGGTGACCGAGATATCGCCATTCAAAGTTAACCATTTTTTGCCATATATTACCGAATTTGCTCTCTTACACTTTTTCTGTTTTAATTTTCAGTAAATCAATTTTTTGTAATAAAACAACAATTAAGTACAAGATAATTAATTTAATAATAATACAAATGTTTCTTTAACGTTCTAAAATAAATGTTACGTTTTTACGAAAAAGTAATATTACAAACAATTAATGTTTGTGGTTGACCTTTATAATATTAAAATTACATTTTATTCATTATTTAAAATAAACTGACTTTTAAATAAATAAATATTTTAGTAAAACATTATGAACTAAACACATTTCAAAAAATAACATTTTTATTCGTGAAGGTAAATAAATATTGTACATTCTTAATTTTAAAAAGTCGATTCTTCAATATTATAAATACTTTCGATGGCAATATCAACTTCGTTATCGATAAAGAATCGATATATTTAAATTTTAATATTATAAAGCTTAACCACAAAGATTAAATGTTTGTAATATTACTTTTTCCTAAAAACGTAATATTTATTTCGGAACGTTAAAGAAACATTTGCATTATTATTAAATTATCTTAAAATTGTTCCTTTATTACACAAAAATAAATTAATTTACTGAAAATTAATAAAAGATAGAAAAAAGGTATGGTAAAATATGGCAAAAATGGTCAACTTTGAATGGCGATATCTCGCTTACCGTTGGTAGAATGAAGCAGAAAAAAAAGCAATTTATTTGTTTTTTCAAGAAATTTTTTTCTCTGCTACCTAGCATGCTGTAAGGAAAAGTTGTGGACAAATTACTGGAAGAAAAAGAAGTGATTTTCGTAAATTTTTAACTTTGTTCTTTAATAATTCTTAATGCCATAAATCTTTGACAACATAGTTGGATGGGTTTAATTTTCTACACAAAAGTATTCTTGTAAAGATTTCCCAAATTGCATTGTTTTTGAATAATTTTGAAAAAATGTGGACTCTTTCGGTTGACTCTTAGAAACGCACCCCGGAATTTAGTATAGTTCTCTTCATATATTTAAAGCAAATAAAAAATGTCGGGATATTTGATCTTTACCGCAAAGTCAAAGGCGCCGACACTTTTTATATGCCTTAAGTATATGAAGAGAACTATACCACTTTGTGATTTTATTGTTTGTAGGTATTAAACTAACATTTAAAAACCCTTTAACGCAATTCCTTCCTTACTGAATGACATATTCAATAGCCTATTAAGATAGAAGCCAAAGTGTATCACAATCTTTACAAAATGAATAATTTAAATAGCATGAACTCACTCACTAGTTGATGCAATTTATTAATGTAATTTTTATTTATTACCTATAGCACAGAAGACAGGATAATTCCTGCCTTCTGTGCCTATAGGTAAACAATCTATTGTGGTTATATGTAATGGTATATTTCAGCGTTACAATAACTATGACCCATTTTTATTATAGTGCCACCACAAATAAATAAGTATTTTTGGTGTCCTAAGTGTTGTATATATTCCAAATTCAACCAAATGTTACCATTATCACATTGACAAGGTAAGATCGTATCAGTTTGCACATGTAGGTAAAATCATTCTTGAGAAAAACAAAATAATAGTAATAATAATAATAATAATTTTATTAATCAATTTGATCAACTGTCTATTTTACGAGGGCCACACCAAATATTTCGCTTAATATCTATTATAGAAGAATAAAGTTTTAGAAACAGTTATCCCATTTTTTGTGAGCTATATTTCAGTAAAAAGAAATTTGAAATCCATAGCCTACTTTATGAGATATATTACAAAAACCTGAAAAATAGGAAAACCTCAAACGGTTATAGCTTCCTTATTTGAGGAGATACGAAAAAAGTTAAAGGAATGAAAGTTGACGGCAAAGACAATAAGAATAATAATATTGAAACATTCTTTATAGGATTTTGCAAACAGCAGAAAAGATAACTATCTATAAAAGAAAAACTTTGTGTAGAAATATTAATGAAATCTTTGATAATGCAAAGATTTCATTAATATTTCTACACAAAGTTTTTCTTTTATAGATAGTTATCTTTTCTGCTGTTTGCAAAATCCTATAAAGAATGTTTCAATACAATTATAAGCAAACAAATAATAATTCATTTTTAAAGAATAATAACGTGTAACAAAAAAATCGAAAAATGCAGTTGGCTTTGACATACGCTATTGTGCAAAAATGAAAAATACATATCTCAAAGTAGGCCATGACGCCATTAATTCCGTTATTTTTTTCTCATTCCAACGATATAAAACATGTCACAGAAATTTAAACCGATAGTGTCAATATTTAATATTTTACGAATACCACAATTCATATAATTGAATCGTAACAATCAGCTGTGCCATAATTAGTGAAAAACAATGTATACAGTTATTAATAAATTTGACAGATTGTCACTGTTGTATGTTGTATGTTGCGTTGTCGACTTCTAAGACAGATTTTATATCAGTAATTATGGTGTACACCAATAATAACAAATTCGATATGATTACCATTTATTGTCAGTGCAATTTTGACGCTGAGATGGCAGTCACGGTTTACGGAGATAGATTTCCAGATGCTCCGCAGCCAAATCGAACTATGTTTAGGAAGTTAGTTCAAAATCTAAAAACTCACGGTTCATTTTCAAAAAAAGTAGTAAGGCGAGCGCATGTTGCGGATAATGTAAGAAAAGTGAATAGAGTAATGAATTATGTTAACCGAAATGAGGAAACCTCTTTGAGATAAATTCAGAGAAACTGTCGCATAAAAAAAGACAGTGCAAGAAAAATATTGAAAAAAAACGGATTTCGATGCTACAAAATGAGGAAAGTTCAACATTTAAATGAGGGAGATAAGCCAAGGAGAGTAAGATTTTGTAGATGGTTATTAAATAAGAAAAGGAATGACGCGCTGATATGTAGCAAAATTCTTTGGTCGGACGAATCAAATTTTTTTAATAATGGATTTTTCAATAGAAATATGCATTATAAGTGGACACGAGAAAATACACATTGGTGCAGAGAGACTGCTTTCCAAGAAAGATTTTCTACGAATGTTTTGTTGGGTCTTTTAGGGACTAAAGTAATTGGACCTTATTTTTATGGTGGCAAATTAACCGCTCGTAGATACCTTAATTTCCTGCAAAACGAATTTCAAGATTTTCTTTATGAATTAACAGTGGCAGAAAGATTAAATTATTCATATTTTCAACAAGATGGGGCTCCACCTCACACTGCTGTAATATGTACAAATTATTTGAATCAAGTTATGCCAGATAGGCACCTATGGACCCATTCTATGGCCAGCTCGATCACCAGATATTACTCCCTTGGATTTTTTCGTCTGGGGTTACATTAAAGACAAGGTATTTCAAACTGCCCCTGAAAATATTGAGGACATCAAAACCAGAATTCGCAACGCATGTGAGGCAATTACTCCTGAAATGCTCCAAAATGTAATGCGTGACGTGTCTCGTAGAGCACGTTTATGTGTCAGAATGCATGGTGCACAATTTGAGCATTTGTAGTTAGAAAAATAAATACACACAATTTCTTTTCAATATAGTAGTAGGTAGTACTGTTATACATAGTTTTTCGGCTTTTTCTTTGGATGTTCGTTTTGTACTTGTATTTTTATTTATGAGATATTTATTGGTTTGTATTAAATTGTAATAAATAATTACGGAATTATAATTATTATAAAATGAATTTTTACTATTATGGCACAGCTGATTGTTACGATTCAATTATATGAATTGTGGTATTCGTAAAATATTAAATATTGACACTATCGGTTAAAATTTCTGTGACATGTTTTATATCGTTGGAATGAGAAAAAAATAACGGAATTAATGGCGTCATGGCCTACTTTGAGATATGTATTTTTCATTTTTGCACAATAGCGTATGTCAAAGCCAACTGCATTTTTCGATTTTTTTGTTACACGTTATTATTCTTATTGTCTTTGCCGTCAACTTTCATTCCTTTAACTTTTTTCGTATCTCCTCTAATAAGGACGCTATAACCGTTTGTGGTTTTCCTATTTTTCAGGTTTTTATAATATATCTCATAAAGTAGGCTATGGATTTCAAATTTCTTTTTACTGAAATATAGCTCACAAAAAATGGGATAACTATTTCTAAAACTTTATTCTTCTACAATAGATATTAAGCGAGATATTTGGTGTGGCCCTCGTAAAATAGACAGTCTGTATATATCAGAATGTAAAGAACAGAAATAAAATAAATACCTAATTGAACTTTGTCAATACAGTTTCAATGTATATAAGTACGTTACTTACAAATAAAAACACGATGAATAAAACACGTACAAAACGATTAAAAAAATACAATACTACACAAAAGATGAAACATTAATTAATTCAAAATAACAAAATCACTATAATATTCATTTAGAGAATAAATAAATGTCAAATAAAATTGTACAATAAATAATAAAACATTTCTTTGAGAAATGTGGCAGCTACAATATCCCGGGCACAAACTCGTTAATACTGTAGAAGCCGCCTTCTGTTAACATGTTTTTAATTTTATTTTTAAACAGTTAGTACTACTGATTTCACGCACTCACTCACAGTGCTGGGCAGCACATTATACAGGATGTCCCAGAATTGAGTTCCCGGACGGGAACCCGTGATTCTTGAGTTCAAATTGGGTCCGTATAACTAAACTTACCTCAGTCCAAAATTGCATTCCTGAGGAAGTACATCCTCTTAAAGTGAGACAAAAAAAACAGTTTTTTCCAATGATTTTTGTTATATTGCAGATAAAATTTTCAAGTTTAGATGGATGCATTATCTCTATAAGTACTCTATGTAAATTTGCCAACAGCCAAATATCTTTTGTTTCTCAATTTTTTTTCATAATAATTAATATTTGATTGGCTATATTTTTTTACTCACCCTGTAAAATTACGGTATACTTGCATATTTTTGCTGAGCATTGAAAGGGCAGCAAAAAGGTACTCTTAAAATGTTTTGTAATATTAATCAAAATACAATACAAGAAATTATCGTTTTTTCCTCCATTTATATCTAACATTTATTTACAATTCTAGAGTAAAATGTTGCAATAACAGAAAACTTCAGTTTATTCTAAAAAATACATTAATAACAAATGCTCCACTGTAACGGTCACGTTTTGAAAGAGCACTCAGTTAAATTAAATAAAGGTATGTTTAAAATTTGCGTATTTATAAAATTATTTTTGCACGATCGTAAAACTTTAACTTCTACCCAGGTATAATGACCGTTTGACCTTTAACGCGATACGGAGGGGGCTTGTTTGTTTCAAAGCGATGTTTTTGGTTTAAAGCAGGGAGTTGAGTTTTGGCCTGGAGCCGATACACCACGTAACGGGAGCAGGTGAATTTAACCTTTCCGAATTAGTTAAGCGTGGTAAGTAATTCGAGCTTTTGGCTGCGTTGGCTAAACAATTAGAGCCGCCATATATTTATAAATATTTGTACATAGTGATTAATAACTGCTAGTAGAATTAGTAAAGTAGTTATGATGTTACTACTTTTATGAATTTATTGTGTGCCATTGCCCATCGCCGAATAAACTGTAAGCAGACTTTTTTATTATGTACGTCTCTCGTGATGCCAATGTTACTATTTGAAGCCGCTTGCAACCAGAATTATTGATGGCTTCATTACTTCATTTCACGATTGGCCAGTAATATTCTTTATTGTATCCAGTGTTACTGGCCGATAAAGACTTCTCGTACCCCATGAGAAGACCATAGTGCGTAAATAATTTCATGTGAACGTTATGTTTGTGTAACTATATCGCCCCGTTTTTAGACATCTCCCGTATGGTTTGGGCATAAGAAAGCATAGTGTTCGACTTGTTTAGAATTAAGTTTTAATATGTCCAAATTTATTGATAATTTTAAGCCGCCACAGGCGGCAGGAGTATTATCTTATTTTAACCATTTTATCGAGCTAAACCGGTCACGACCCGTCCAACCGCACTAACACCACGGCGCTGCGCGACGTGGTTGTACGGTTGGCTCCGGGTCATGATCCGGGGAAGCATTAACTGTACAAAACAAAAAATAAATATGTTGATGATGATGATGATGAACCAGTTTATGTCGATATTACTAATTGTCTGGCCATTTTTGTTATTAATCTTACTTACAGTCTGTATTATTCCCTTTTGTGAATCTTCATGTAATTTATTTGAGCCTCTTTATGTTAACGTAAGAATTCTTTGTTTTACCGCTCTGGCCAGATCGTGTTTATTTTAGTTTAATTATTTATTGTATAGGGATTCCTATTGTGTACAATTTTGCTTTGTATTTTGTTATGTCAGGTGGACTTTTGATGATTTTTTTCTATTATTATTCTGACGAAAGTTTTTGAAGTTTACCTACACCCTGAAGTCAACTGCTCTACCTTTGTTTGTATTTTTCAGTAAATTATTAAAGTAATTAAATTTAAATGATTCATTTTATTTGTACATGACGCCCACCTGCTTCAGTACACAAATTAATATTTTTAAAATTTTGTGTAATATCAGTGAAAATCAAGAATTACTTACTATTTTTTCTTTGTAGGTCATAGATGCTTGTGAAACAGGAAACCGGTCGGGTTTGAGAAACAAAAGATATTGAGTTGTTATCAAGCTTACATGGAGTACTTATAGAGATACAGGTCTCACGAAAATTTTAACATTTTATCTTTCATATAACGGAAATTATTGAAAAAAATTTTTCTCTCACAATTTTTGAAAATTTTTTTTAATCGTCTGATTTATATTAACGTCCTGGCGGAGTCTAGCTAATGCTATTCCACCACTTAACCAGGACACGTACACATAGACATCAACACAACCATTCCCTGCGATATTGCCATCTACCGCACCTGAGACTCAAACTCAGGATAGATAACAGCGACTAGACATGTTGTGCAACCCAACAGAGGTCTGGCTCACTGCTACCATCTCGGTAACACATTAAAAACGCAACTAAACATCCATACCCTGGCCAGGATTCGAACCTGGGACTCCGTGGTCGCAAGCCAAACCATTAACCATTAAAATTATTTATTGCGTATTAATTCATACAGAGTTTTTAAGCTTAATGCTAGGATCCTAAGCCTTAGCATTGCGCCACCGTGCTGGGTGGCTATAAGAGAATGTACTTTCTCAGGGATGCATTTTTAGACTAAGGGAAGTTGGGTTATACGTTCTCAATATGAACTCAGAAAGCACAGATTCCCGTCCGACAACTCAATTCTGGGACACCCTGTATAAACTAAACAGTTGTACCATGGAAAATGCTTACATATTGTAGTTTTATATTAATAATAATAATAATAATAATAATAATAATAATAATAATAATAATAGTAATAGTACACCTTAATTTAGCACTTTGGTATTTCTTACAAAATTCATTATAATCTTTATCTATATATTTATATCTATATCTGTCTATACCTTAATATCTATGAATAAGAATAGTTAAGAGTTCGCCATGTCTAATATTATAATAGACAGAGAGCTGTCTACATAAAAGAAGTTTGCATCATTTACACGATTGATTCCTATTGGAAAAGGATCCTTTAGTGTAGCCAAGTAGAAATCGTCTTGTCTGCCAGCGAGATCTCGTGGCTTAAACCAGGGGCGAGGGGTAAAAAATGTCAAATATGAAGATAGGCTCTGTAGAATTCTTGTCAGCAGTAATTGTGCTGACTTTGATATTTTGATGGCCGGTATTTATGGCCATTGTTATGTGCACTAAACAAATGGAGACCATTATACCTTAATATGCCATAAATCGGATTTGATTTTGATTTGATCTGGTAATAAATTGTATAACCAATAACAAAAAATACACTTTGGCCTTTTGCTTATTTTATTCATTTTTAGATTTGTCGTAGGCTTCAGGACAAAACTGAAGCTTTAACTAAAGTTTACGTTGAATTTCAGATGTTCGCAAGACTGGCCATTTGGCTGACAGATGTGGAAATTCCAAGAACGCAGTATGACTACGACAAATCGCATTTGTACAAGAGATTTCTTTTAGCTTTTGCAAATAATTATATGAATTTCTTCTACCTTGCATTTTTAAAAGTGAGTAATATGCAGTGATCGGAAATTTGATCGTCATTCCAGGGCCATACTAAGGTCATAATGTAAGAAATACGTAAAATTAAAAATATTTATTGATCTGACAAAAATCATGTGTAAATAATGTGTATAGTTATTTTGAATTATCTCTTGACCTGGTATTGAAGTTAGAAGGCATTTGGATAATGAGTATCCAAACAGATGGATTGATTGGACGTGGCGGACCCTGTCCTTGGCCGGCTATATCACCAAACTTCAACCCCGTCGATTATTTTCTGTGGGTATATCTCAAAACTGAAGTCCCAATAAATACTATAGATCAGTTACTTCATTTTCCTGTGTATTGACCAAATTAGAAACAATCCTTCGCAAATTAGAAAATCTATTGGCAATTTAAATAAACGACAACAAAAATACAGGGTGTAATTAGTTTCATGTCATTAAAAAAAACTGGTGGTAGGGAACGACAAGACAAACAAAAAACCTTATATAACATGGGGTCTAAAGCTCATTGTTTTGGAGAAAAAAAATAAACAAAAATTTCGCAAATTTTCGATAAAATTTTTTGAGAACTGCTGGAATATTGAGGTAGGTTTAGATCTAGATCTGATCTAAAGAAAACTATACTTTAACCCTCCCTTGTGCAATATTTTAGTTACTGTCGGTGTTTCGTTATGTACACACGTCCAACCCGCTCGTTGTTTTTGTTATTTTTGAATTTCGCGTCGTGTATTTATAGTTAAGATTTATTCTATTGACTTATCGTTCAAGTTGTCAAATTCTTGATTACGTATAGACACAACTTACTTGTTCGTTCTTTTTGTATTCCTTTTTGACTTTTGTACCAAGTTTTTATTTTATTTTTCTTTATTGACAACGTTAGTTGATAGTTTAGTGTTTAGTGTTGAACGAAGTGCGTATGTACTTAATTCGACGTAACGAACTGTGTATTTACCTCTTTATACTTGCCTCAGTTCAGTTGAGGCGGTACATCAAAGGCGGTCGATGATCCTTTGACATCGCGTGTGCCGGCCAGCACTTTTTTATGACAATTCAAAAGTTGTATAATTGGGAAGTACAAGTCCATCGACCAAGAAAAGCAGTGGTTCTCAATAGTTGTCTAACATAATATTAAATATGTTAACCTAGATCAGTGTTTTTCAAAGTGCCCCTAGAGGGAAAAGTCATAAAGGTTTTTTGTTTGTCTAGTCGGTCCCCATTACCAGTTTTTTTTAATGACATGAAACTGATTACACCCTGTATATGAAAACTGGAGTTTCTCATTTTGAATATTTGCTTTAAGTATCTGTAATGTTTTCAAATAATTTTTGTAAATAATTAATATGCCATTTTTAATTATTTGGACAATCAATATAAGCAAATAAAGCTGTTTTTGTTCAAGTTCCCCTTCTTGCCAAATTCAATCGCTTGTAAAAAAATCAACAAAGGTGCGACAAAAAATCTAGTTACATGTCTATGGTTAGTAATGTATGAACTTTTATAATTGGCACCTGAATTAAAAAAATATATTACAGGGTGATCTTTCATATAGGAATCGGAAAAATCAAATTAAAAAAGTCCGGCACTGGAATTAAAAAAAATTAAATTGAAATCTATCAACTGCGATAAGTGTATAAAGTGCCTAAAATTTAAACAAAATCCGATCAATAGTAAGGACGTTCTAGCCAGAATAAATTTAGACCAAAATCAGTTTATCACCTTGTATCTCAGAAATTAAGAGCAACAGAAAAATTTCAGTGGCCGTTCTTGAATACGCGAGTTCCCTAGAAATGTTAGTTTTACTCCACTAAATGCCTACATCTAATTTTGATTTTCATTTTTCAGGGCCGGCTTTACACAGTGCCAAATCGTTACCAATACTATAGATTTTTAGAGAGGCATACTTGTCAGCCTTTGAACTGTATTCTAGAAATCTGTATATGGATGAGTTTCCTACTGTTATTGAAAAAGTTTGCTATTAACGTGGTGAAAATTATAATAGAGTAAGTAGCACATTTTCTTTTACTTTTATTTTTGGATGGCACTCTGTACTCGAAATTTTCAACGAAAAAAATATCCTCCTAAAATTTTCAAAATTCAAAATTTGGTTAATCGACTTTTTTTTATTGAAAATGGGCCTTTTTTCAAATTAAATTCGCAAAAAATCAAAAAATGAATATCACGCTTCAAAAAAATTATAGCTATTTTGAGGTACAATAGTGTACATTTTCACCGAATTTCGTCAAAATTGAATCATTTTTGTGCAAGATAAAAATAAAAAGCCAGAAAATTGGTTTTTGGCGTTTTTCTCTATATTCTTGAGGTTTAGTACAGGAAACGAAGCTGAAAAAATGGCAGAACCTCGCAATTTTTTCGTCCAGCATCGATTTGTACAAAAATTTGGGATCAAGCTCATTTCACCCTCTAGTTCATTTTCTATATTGAGCTGTTGTACGCTCTTGGTTTTTTAAGGGTGAAAACTATCCCTAATTGTAAAAAATTATAAAATAACATTTTAAACTTTAATATGGTCAACATTTGGTTTGGATTAGTTAAATAATGATTGTTTTATGCTTTAGGATATAATATCATAATATTTCAACCCTTAAAACCACCCTTGTTGGAGCTATATATAAAAAATTTATTTATCCTAAAAGAATGATTTCGGCTTGCATCGATTTGCATAAAAATTTGGGATTAGGATCATCTCACCCTGTACTTCATATTCTATATCATGCTCATGGGCGTTGATAGTACCTAAAATTATAAAAATCACAAAAAAATTATACAATTCAACACTTAATTAAAAAAAAATTATTAATTTTCAAAGAAACTAACCGACTTATTTACTATAATAAACACAATTGAATAATTCTAAAAAAATTGTCAGAGCACGTGTTATTTCTTTCGAACTTTAGAACACACTGGCGAGGAATCAACGAAATATACACTCACACACGCAGACACATGAGCAGATGTTTCTTCTTTTCTGTCTTTCGATTTGAATGGAGAAAGTGGAACATATTATAACGTATTACTGCCGAAAAAACCGGTTCTGTGGTATTATATATATTGAAAATGCTCTATTACACTCCCAAGCGGGCTATTCGAATTTTTCGAAAAAAAAAAAATTAATTCGTTTCATAAACATAGCTCCTTCATTTTTGGTGATAAAAAGTTTTTTCAAAAATGATTTTGTAGGGTTTTTCAAGACATATAAGACTATGAGAATTAAATTCCGTAAGATCCCTTAGTTTTTAAATGGGGTGAGTTTAAAGGGCTCGAATAAGGGGGTGTTTGCTCGTAAATAGAGGTTTTAAACAACTATACCTCGCTAAATATTCACTGTAAAGAAAATCTATGCACAGGGAAATTTTAGTTATTAAAAAAGCTACAATTTAGTACTCTATCATTTTTTTCGTATCTCCAGTATTTTCGGAGATATTTTGAAGAAAAGGGTGAAAAATACGAAATTGCAAAAAATCAATTTATTTTTAAACTCCAATTTTTCTAAAATTAGGCATTTTAAATAGGTCAAACTTCTTGGGTGTATTGATAATACATATATAAATAGAATTACAGAAGGGTGAAGATCAATTTTAATTAGGAGGGTAGTTAGGGGGTTGTTTTCACTGATTTTTTCGTAGAAAAAAGTAGGTACCGACCTTATTTTGATCATGTCTCTCAATTTTTATGCTAGAAACTTTTTTTTTTTGTTTGAAAGGTCTAATTGTATACTTGAAAAAAGATTCTGTAAGTTTTCCTCGAAAAATGCAAAGTTTTCCCGTTATTTGGCTTTGAATATTTCAAATTATGCATTTGACGAAAAAAGCTAACCTTTAACATGCCGTATCTCGGTTTGTATTGGTCGTAGAAAAATTATAAAAACAGGATTTTGTTTGTTTTTCTAAAAGCTACAATTTTGATATCTACAGTTTTTGATTAAATGCATATTTTTCGAGTTATTCTCAAAAAAACCCTCTAAAAAAGTCGATTTTTTCGTCGAAAAACTGTTACTTTTAACCGCGAATAACTCGAAAAATATTAGTTTTACGAAGAAAACGTAAAGAACATTTTTTTCTTAGAATTACCTTTTCCATCGATTTCCATGGTTAAAATGTAATGAAAAATTTCCACCCCCGAGATAGGGTGGCAACCACCCCCAAGGTTTTAGCGTACAGCGGCATGATATAGAGAATGATCCTTGGGCTACTCCCTACCTTCTGTGAACATTTCAAGTAAATCCATGCTGGACGAAAAAATTGCGAGCCAAAATGCTTCATTTCCTAGCCTAGTTATGTAAAAAAATGGTTCGAATAAAAGCTGTAGACTTCTCAATTATATACAACTTTTAATTTAAACTTTTTTCGAAAAGTAGACCTCCTTTTGCCAGAAATAAAAAACCACGTGTTATCCCTAAAAACACACCTTTTCGCACCCCCTCTTCCGGTTATCTGTTGCGGTCCAATTGAGTTTTCCCCATTCATATACCTCTAATCCTAAATTTTCCCATCACCCATATACAGCTAAGAATTTTTCAGATTTTTGGCCTCCGAAAACCGGTTTGGTACTGGTCTAATATGGCAAGCCTGAAAGCGAATGCAATATAACAGATAGCATAGAGTTGGCAGATGCGATTAATTATTGGACCAAATAAAAAAATATTAGATTGCGGGTACCAACTAAATGAGTACTGAGTGTTAGTTTTTAAAAATATTAATTATGCATCTTCTTCACTTTGTACTTAGGACTATGTACTTATTTCAAAACAGTTGTATTTGTTATGATTTATAGATATAATATTGTCAGGTGTACATACCTATTTTTCATTTGCTCCATTGTTCCGTATGTTTATGTGAAAAACCAAAAGTCATTATGTGTATTCTCTTCCTCAGAAACTAAAAACTATCATAAACGAAAACAAATAATTTAAAAACAAAAGAGTTGTGACACAAAAATAGCATATTTTATTTTATATTCGCTATTTTTATAACTTTTGGATTCGGTGGAAGAGATGCATCAAATGGTTATTTTACTTTTTGTTATAAACGTTTCTATCGTCCTATTTCCTTGTTCCGTCTTGGTTAGAGTACCCTGTACATCGTACATAGTTACTTGAATTTGAATTCGATTTTAATTTTTTTAGTTTTAGTTACGCTTATAAAAAAATTCAGTAGGTTTTTTTTCGTCTTAGGAACTCTAGGAGTTGTATCAATATGTTACGTGGGAGAGTTGAAACATATTTTGAGGATATACCGCAATACGAAGCAGATTACAAGCTAGAGCCGACAGACAGATTTTTAATAACAAGCTACTTCATCGAAATGGGTAAATATGCATATAGCTCTATAATTTTACCATATAACTTCCATTTATAGATGAAATGAAATCACGAATCTTGTCGCTCATGTCATCAGCATAAATACTAGCGGCACTAGCGCATTGCAATGGAAATAACAGAAAGTCACGTCTGATGGGACTACGACAGAAGCTCCAAGCGAAACGATGAGTATTTGTTGGATAATCGAACTGTTTTAGATGGGCTGTCCAGGGAACTCGCAGCAAGTGTTTCCAAAATCACATTTCGAAAGCATCAATACGTCGCGAGTCATTTGTCCGTAGCGTCAGTTTTGGACACCAGCACCAAATTTTGCATGAAGCTTATACACATATTGAGGTTAAAACAACCACCTGGAGAGACTCTCCTGGGGGTTAAGATCATCCCTTGATGACGTCGTCAAGATGGCCAGTTTAATTTTGTACCGATACATTTAGTTATCGCTCGTATATCTTTGTTATTTTTTATCCAATTTTGACTTTTGATGTTATTTTAAAGCCTAATTAACACTCTTTAAAAAAGGTCATATTCAATTTTTGTGTATGTTTTTGCACAACTTTATAAATACCAGTAATTTATTAAAAATGCCGTATTATTATAAACAGCTGAGGTTAATAAAAAACATTTCAGTACGGCATTTGGTATTGACACATTTTTTAATTGAAAATATTTTTTCAGCCCACACCAAACCCCCCCCCCCCAAACTCCTATAAATTTGCGACTATCGTATGCAGTGTTGAACAAAAAATATGTAAGCTGCAAAATAATAAAAGAATATTTTACTCAAATTAACTTTTATTAAATTCTTTTTTAAGAAAAAAACAAATGGTGGTTTAAATCCTATATTTTGAAAAAGTCAACTTTATTCCCGGTACATTGCCTTCACATTTGCACAGCGTTGTGCAATTTAACACACTTTTTACACAACTATATCTTGATGTGCACCCCTTCGTACATTTTTATGCGATCAGCTCCTGTAATTTTTCCATTGAATTGTCTGGATTAGTTGACCAAATAAGCTCATAATTATCTCCAATTTTCTTCCATCCCCAATTGTTCGGATATGCCTGTTCCGCGTCACGTTGGAGACAATTTCTCCATACAAAGCACTGAAGAATCGTCCTCCTAAGATGATTTAATAAAACCTCATAAGTAGACGGAACATTTTCAACAGATCTGTTAAGTTGACAAAATAAAATTCGCCTTGCTTCGTTCACAGTTTCTGCTGAACTTGATGGATGATGCATTAGCACAACAAAACGTTAAAGAAGTATAAAAGCAGGATCGTTCTGTGATAGAGCCTCAACGTGAGGCATGTTTAGAAATTCATGAAAAGCTTCGTCTACTTCTCTGAAGGCCATCCACGTCTTCCATGCAGTGGTTTTGCCGGTACCTCCAAAATTTGAAACAGTGTCTGCCCCAGTAAAAGCATGAAAGAAAGGAAGGAAGTTTGAAACCCCAGGTGAAAGGTTCTGCTGCATCTGGTGAATTGGAAGATATTGAAAATGCCTTCCTGTTCCATATTCAATCCATAATTCCTCTATTCTATTTAACATAGAAAGGGCGTGTATGGCAATGACCACCACATCGTCATCTACTGTTTTATAGTTAATTTTGGTATGTCCTTCAAAGGTGCTAGCATGCCACACATGAAGCAGAAGACGAGCATCAGCTTCTTCATGAAAACTTGGAGATATATTATTGTAAACTTCTTTATAATTAGACCCAATTACACGATTTTTATACGTGCAAACTATTTGTTTTCCAATGGGTATATCCATGTTTACCAAGTTTTTTACCAAAATTCCAAACAAATCTTGTTTGTTTTGACTGTGCTAAGGAGTCAAAATTGTTAGGTATAACTACATTGGATTTTACGCTTACTCTTGTTGCAGAACCTCTTGCTTCTCTTCCACCTGTTTTAGGCTTCCTTTTTGGTTACCAGATATTGAAAAATTATTTCGTGTATTTCACAATTATATGATGTGAAAAAATTCGCGGCAAATCGGACGAAGAATGTTTACTTTTTTCCTACAACAGCTAGGCTTCCCAGATAGGTACAACCTATGGCAACCTGATGAGGACTGATACGCCCGAAACCTAGGCCTGTAGTTGGTTCCCTTAAATCTCGGAAGCCTAGCTGCTTTAGAAATAAAAGTAAATGACGCGAATCTTTTTACGTTACCAGATATGTTCGTGAACTTTGGAGAATAGCTCAAAAACTACCATTCGTACATAAAAATTGGAAACCTTTTTTAAAGAGCGTTACTTAAGTTTTAAAATGACATATCAAAAGTCAAAATAGGATAAAAAATAACAAAGATACGAGCGATAACTAAATGTATCGGTACAAAACTAGACAGACGTCATCAAGGGATGATCTTAACCCCCAAGAGAGTGTCTCCCAGTGGTTTTTAAAACCTTAATATGTGTACAAGCTCTGTGCAAAATTTGGTGCTGGAATCCGGAAGTGAAATATTTTGGCACTTAATGTTGCTAACGCCACGGACTGTTAATGAGGATTTGCGTCTTGCGGGCAACTGTGAAAGATATTGTGGGGCCGTCGGACCTGCTGTACACCAAAGGGAGACCTACTAAAGCATTTCGGTTCCAAATACGGTCAAGAACAAGTCTTTGTTTGTGCCGGATATGGGATAAGGGAGCTTTGCTGCAATAAGTGTATGGAAATTGACCACAAATAGATAATTATTTTTGAAAAATGTTGTTGGTGCATGTGTATTCACTCCCTGGGGTAGTGAACGAAAATATCATAACTCCATATATTTGTCATCATCACATGGTTCTCCACCACCAGTTTTTTTTTAATGACGTGTATCTAATTACACTCTGTATTTGTCATCATCACGGTTAAGCAGAGCTTAGTCTGAATTTAGTATCTAATCAATAGTATTTTTCAGCTATTGCGTATGGCCACGTGACATTGTTTGTAGCCGCTTTTCCTTTAGCTCCACTATGCATCCTAGTGAATAATATTTTGGAAGTTCGCATACAAGCTCGAGATTTAATAGCAAATTCCAGAAGACCTGTACCCCGAATAAGTGAAGGGATAGGATCATGGTTTGGGATATTGATGAGTATGAGCTTTTTAAGTATAATGACAAATGTAAGCTTACTGATATGATCCATTTAATAACGTTATTCGTATGATATAATGCCTATCCCACAAAATGATAAGCAATGTACATACACTGTATATTCAATCAATGCATATGTATATCCAGAAGATGGAGAAAGTATATCTAATGTACATCTAATGGATGTGAAATTAACATTCCTAGCATATATGTTTATCTCCGACTTTCATATCTAATTCATATCCAGTGAATGTACATAACTATATGCAATGTACATTCTATGGATATGAAACACACAACATATACACAATCGCATATTTTATGAATATACATTACATATCTCTGAAGCAGTTTCTACGGACATCAAAACACTTATTGAACACTGCACTCGACGGGTGTTGAGCCACTCATATTGGCATCATCGGGAGACGATTAAAACGCACAATTTTAATCATCTCGATGACCAACACGATTGGTGCAGCGCGCGTCGAATGAAAGTGTTCAAATCTTTTCGATATTCGTGGGAACTACTTCAGAGGTATTCATATAAGAGGTAATAAAACACAGATAGTTTAACAAGAAATACATTTTATATAACTATTTCAAACATTTTTTGACACAAACTCCATCAAGATATAATTATACCTTAATGGACATGTTATGTATAAATTATTATGTATATACCTCCAGCAATATACACTGTATATGACACTGATGGATGTCAGTAGCTGAATATACATTTCATATCATATGTATATGTAAAAATACATATTCAAATTCTAATGTATATGCATATGGATGTACATATCCACGAGGAATAATAGGCGGTTTTATACCTTCTTTTTAAACTTCTAATGCCGGTTAAACCGGAGTTTATTGTAAATGAACGTTTTATACGTCTCGTTGATCGCCAAATTGAGTTTAACTATCAATCGGTGGATAGGGTATAGTGTAAACTTCAATCTGAAGATCTAATCATGCGTAGTGTAAGAATCATGGCTGTCATTTGAATGACGTGTTGAAGTTTTGAAATTATAATCTAACTTGATCTGCTTTGTTTAATAAGTGACGAGGAAGATGACTTTATTCAAATTGTAGAAGCACCACGCCGTTTAAGAGTCTTTAGAGCAAGACCTAATTTTTTGAATATTGGGATGATATGGGATTTTTACAGAGCTTCTGATTGACCAAAACTACCAATAAAACTTCATACCTTTAAGCTTCAAGTTAAACTTATGTTTAAGCTTCAACTGAAACTGCAGTTTAACTTTTAGGTACTTATAAAACCGCCCGTTAGTCTGTCGAATACAATGTGTCTTTCAGAGTTCCTCAAGGGTTCATATTAGCACCCCCTTTTTAACAAATGCATGAATGATATTGTCGATGACTCAGACGTGAGGTACTTTGCTTACATTATGTAGATATATTCTAAAATTGAATACTTATAGTATTTATAGAAACCAACTTGTACATTTGTGTAAGGTAGGTACATGAGGAATCCTTTACCTCAGGGCATGAAAGGAAAGTGATATGAGAAATTTTCATAGTGGTGAAAACTTCACTAATAACTTAAAATGTCTTTTACATAGTTGTTACAAGTATTTATATCATGAGATTTCTTTTATCGGTTATCGGTTCAGTGAACATAAGAATTCAATTGCATACAGCCCGCTTAGTGGAGGTCCAGCGACAGACATTCTAAACCTGCACTCTTGGCATGGCAAAGAAGTATCAAGCTGATTTTTTCGTTATCGATTAATTACCACTTAGTTATTACAGAAATGCTGTCGTCATGATTCCCAATAAGTGAAGATCCAGTAGCAGGCACACGTCCCACTTCTTGGAGGTACAGTCGCAGACATTTTAAACCCGCAGGGTGTTTACTTTTAAACTATGATTAGTAAATGTCAAGCTAACTTTTTTTTAAATAATTAATTTCTTTTAGAAATTCAGTTTCCACAACTAAGAAAAATTCTCATATCATTTTTCGTGTCTGCCATGCTCTAAGGTAAAGGATAATTGTATCTTTAGCTTATACTACAGTCGCCAAATGAAAGAAGCCACCTGGCGCAGATTAAGTACCACCCGTTCTTTCTAAAACTGTACGTCACTGCGCTACTGACCAAAACTGATATGCAACACCTGTGTGTGCATGCATTTGGTCTCTGCGTAACCGCAATTGGTGTTTTTATATGTTTGGGAGGGATTTAGCAAGAATTCGTCATTCGAGCAAAATCATCCTATATGGCGACTACAGTACAAATGTGTCAGGTAACTACACGCTGGTTCTGTAGTATTAGATGATTACATATCACTTTTGGTCCATCAAAAATATCAACAAATATAATATAATGACGTATAAGACGGCCGAAGTAACATATGATTATCATATAAATGACGAAATGTTGACTAGGTAACTGACTTTTGATAAAATACTACCAATTACAAGGAACTCTCAATATGCGTATATTTTTTAGGCATTTGTTATAGCATTTACCAGCAGTTTTATAGAAAGAGAAATCTATCAACATAATGTGGATTACGATTTAAAAGGATATATTAATTCTACTCTTTCTAGTAAGTATTATTTAACATTACCAGCCGGTTTTACAATCGCTAGTTAACTGTCAGAGTTAACTTTCAGGTTATTATAGAAATTGGGTTTTACAATATCTGGTCATTTTCGATGTGGTAGTTATCTAGTAGTTAACTTTACTAGCAGATGAGGTGTGGGTTAACTAGAAGTTGGCAGTTTACTGGCAATTTATAACCTATAAAATAACTGTCACAAAATAATTTTTGATATTTTGCCTGAAAATGGATATGTACGAAGTAAATGCATATAGCAGTGATGAGCAGCCAAGGTAATCCTGTATAGTGTATAGACCTAACTTTTTCGAAGAATACGATGGAAGAGATTTACCTACTTACTTAGTAATAGACCACTTACTCATAAATTGCTTCTGACATTTATATTTGATAGCAGGTGACGTGACTTTGGACCAAAATTAATACATTTTATGTATGTTACCCATTTTTCCAGTACCAACATTATAAATTTTATTCACAACCTCTCGTTTACAAACAAATCATCACTTAACTTTACATTGAAAAACGCATGTGTCGGTAAACTTATAGTTAACCTGCAAGTAAAAGTCAACTAACATGAAAGTTAACTTGCGATTGTAAAACCGGCTGTGAGAGCTTTAAAAAATTAAATTATGAGGAAGCAATTGATATCAGCTAGTGGGGGGGTGGAGGGAGCAGCATGCAACAAATTGTTCGCCTACGTGGTTAAAGCACAGTTTAATAATTATAGTTGGGTCCCTTTCAACCATTTTTGTCCATGACCCCTTACTCCGCTATCGACGCGTGGACTACATTCAGTGGGGGAAGTGACCCAACTGTATTATAAACTGTGCTTTAACCACAGGATAACTTTTATCCTCGCGTTGATAAACCGGCCTATAGGGTCAGTTTATCAACGCGAGCATAAAAAGTATCCTGTGATTAAATCACAGGATAATAATACAAAAGGGTCACTTCCCCTACTGAGTGTTGTAGTCCACGCGTCGATAGCCTTTCTCCTGCTATCGACGCGTGGACTACATTAAGTAGGGGAGGTAACCCTAGCGTATTATTAAACTATTGTGATTTAACGATAACTTTATCCTCGCATTGATAAACCTGCCCTTAGAGGGCCAATTTGATTCAGTTAAATTTTGGTCTCGCGTGTTTTGTACAGATCTTTCACAGACAATATAGAAATGTTATTTTAGAGTTTGCTACGAAAGACTATAACGTTGATCTCTCAGGACACCAAGACACAGACATATGTTACTATCGATCTCGGCGTTTCCCTCCAGGTCATGCAAGGGAGTACCAACTAACCAGCGACTACTGGATTGAGTTAACATGGAAATTTGTTTTCGTTTTAGTTTTTGAGGTATGTACCTATTAGGTAAGGTGCCAAAATACTAATCAAGAATGGAAAAAATTCAGTACACAGTATGTCCTCACTTTTCATGACATATATCACAACGCCCTTATTAACAATGCGATTTTTTTAAATTTGGGTTGAAGGTACTTACCCATCAGGAGATTGTATCACGGTAAAACATTTTAAAATCCACCAGTGGCGTCCGTCCTTATGAAGGAAAATGTACCTAATTTAAAAAAAAGATATTAGGCAAAGTTTCAACTGTAGAACAATCTCATAATCTTATTAGTTGTTATCAATAACTCACCAACACCAAATTTTGATAAGCTAGTGTACTTGGTGTTCACGTAAGAGGAAAATAAAACCTCCGTACCAATTATTACAGTCATAAATTTATTTTCGGATGTAACTAAGAGTTAATTAAGCTGGAGGAAGACAGGCTTTCCTTTAGAATTAATCACGTGACGTGTGACGTCAGTCAGTTTACTTAACAGTCAAAATCAAACAATAATTGTCTCGAAAATAAAAAAAAGTTCAATCTTAGACAAATTTGATTCACGAACTATTCACTAAATAATAAAATTTACATACAGTGTGTCCCACCTCGTACTAAGCCACCCCTATAACTTGGCTATTTGTTTTTGGATTTGTATATATTTTTTATAGCACATAATACCCATAACGAACTACCTTTGGAAGGTAGAACTGTTACTCAATTTCTATCTCAAAGCCAACTGTGATTTTTTTAAAATGGGAATTTTGCAAAAGTAACATTAGCGATTAAGACTGAGGAAAAATGTATTTGGAAAAGTCGTTCAGAAAAATTAAGTAAATTCAGACATGAATTTTCATTTAAAAATATAGATTTTTTCTTGAAAAATATTGCAAGTCAAAAAAAAATCGATGTTTGGGTTAGTTTAGAGCATCCAGATTGCTATGAATGTCAATCTACTTACATCAGTTATTGTAAACACCATAGTTGTCAATTTTTACGTCAAAATGCCTTTGAAATTAACAATTCCAGAAAAAGTGGAAATTATTCGTCTCGTTGGAGATAATGTTCGTTCCTTCAGAGAGGCTGCTAAAATATTTAATCGTAGACATCCCAATCGTCCTCCACTACATCATTGCACCGTAGCTGCCCTTAATAAGAAATTTGATCAAACCGGCACTATTGCAAAGCCAACATTGAAACCTACCAAAAGGCATCCAGATGATGATGGGTTTTGTTAATGGAAACCCACAAACCAGTGTAAGAGAAATTGTGCAGGAATTAAATTTATCAAAAAATAAGATCTGGAATTGCCCTCGCAGGTACAAATTAAAACCCTCCAAGTCAAAATTTCTTCACACGTTGCAAGAAGGAGACCCAGAACGAAGATTAGAATATTGTTATTGACTGCAAGGCATTTTTGTAGAGGACCGTCGTTTTATTGATAAAATGCTCTCAGACGAAGCCACATTTACCACTAATGGCGTGGTTTCGTCACAAAATTGTAAATATTGGGCTGCTGATTATCCAAATTGGGTAATCACATGCAAAAGTCAGTACTCCCAAAAAGTGAATGTATGGTGTAGTATACTGGGAACCCGGTGGTCCATTTTTTTTTCGAGGGAAATTTAAATGCTGATGTTTACTTGAATTTCCTTATCACAGAATTGTCCGATGTTATAGACGATTTACCGCTTGCATTGCAAAGAGATATCCACTTCCAACAAGATGGCTGCTCAGTACATAATGTCTTGATTGTGAGGGAATGGTTTAATCAAAATTTTCCTCGAAAATGGATAGGACGTAATAGTCCACTTTGTGAGTTTCCGCCCAGATCCCCAGATATTTACTCCCCTGAATTTTTATTCATGGGGTGCAATTAAAGAAAAAGTTTATAAAATCAGACCACGCATAAGACAGGAATTGTGTAACCGAATTTTGGAAGTTTGTCGATCAATATCTCCTGAAGAATTAAGAAAAGTATCGAATCATAATAAAAAAAGAATTATAAAATGCATTGAAATTGAAGGCGATCTAGTTGAAAAATATTTCAGATAATTATTATTGTTAGCATTGTTCATCTACGTTTTTCTTTTAATTAAATAAATTATCAACATTATGTAAAATGGTTTATTACTATTTTCTGGAATTCATAGCAATCTGGATGCTCTAAAATAACCCAAACATCGAATTTTTCTGACTTGCAATATTTTTCAAAAAAAAAAAATCAATATTTTTAAATGAAAATTCATATTTGAACTTACTTAATTTTTCTGAACGACTTTTCCAAATACATTTTTCCTCTTTCTCAATCTCTAATGTTACATTTGCAAAATTCCCATTTAAAAAAAATCACAGTTGGCTTTGAAATAGAGATTGAGTAACAGTTCTACCTTCCAAAGGTAGTTCGTTATGGGTATTATGTGCTATAAAAATACATACAAATCCAAATACCACTAGCCAAGTTATAGGGGTGGCTTAGTACGAAGTGGGACACACTGTAGATAACTAAAAAATTACAGATTGCTCAACAGATCTCATGATTGATTCTGAATAGAACGACTGTCTTCCTTCAGCCTAATTAACTCTTAATTACGTCTGAAAATAAAGTTATGACTAATAAATTGGTAATACTATAAAAAGAAAAATTTTATGTTCTCATCTTATTGAAATTTGGTATTAGTGAGTTTTTGATAACAACGAATAAGATTATGAAACTGTTTCAGAGTTAAAATGTTGCCTAATATCTTTCTTTGGAAAATTAGGTACATTTTTCTTCATAACGACGGACGCCACTGGTGGATTTTAAAATATTTTGCCATCATACAATCTCTTGATGGGTAAGTACATTCCTCCCAAGTTTAAAAAAAATCGCGTTGGTAATAAGAGAGCTTTGATATGGGAGTCATGAAAAGTGAGACATACTGTATAAATGGGGCCATTTAGTCAAATTTTATATTGCACTTTTTATTACAATTGTGTGAAATAATCATCAAATAATTATTATGCTGAACATTTGAGGTTGATCCGATAAGTATTTCCAGAAATATACTGCTTTAAAATTAAATTCTTCATAAACTGATGCGCTCGAATCGCTGACGTCATTGGCTCCACAGTTCTATCTTGCTGAATTCCGCGATCGGGAAGTCAGTGTTAATATTACGAGGTAGGATCTTTTACTACCCAGATAGCATCAAAACATCCACAAAACGTCCAGAAGATGTCCGTTGATGACATTCAGGACGGACGAAGGATGTCCATTTTAGGTCGTCAGACTTATGGTGGATGTTCAGAGGAGGTACCGTGTTACAAATTTGGACTTCCTCAGAACTTCCGATTTAGGGTCATTATAGGTCCAGATGAAGACGTTCAGTGGACACACACAGGCTTTTCAATTCAGACCTTTATAGTCTTAAGAGATGATAAATGATTTGTTCAAGATACTTTATATTGGCTGAAATTTTATAGATAGTTTTTTCGTACCTGAAAAAGGTATCGACTATCTAGCTAACCAACCCCAGTCCGAAGTCTACCCCTATTTTTTTGAAATTAGGGGTGCACTTCGGTTTTTTAGGTTTTTTTCTTTTTTTATAAAATTTCAATTGCCTTAAAGTACTTTGAACACATTGTTCACCAGCTCCGTGGCTATTGCTGCACATTTTGTTAAAGCTGCAATGGTATTTTTTTATTTATACACTGCATTCAGTGGCATGGAATAAGAATACTAATTTTTATTATTTTCATTCTTTTGCTTCTATAGGTTTTATTAAATTTTCCTATCACTTAGTTGAGAAATAACTAGAAAATATAGAAATATTGCAGCAAAATAAGTTAATAATTTTCTCTGGTACTAAATGATAAGTTTAATGATGAGCTAGGAAAAATCAATACATGGAAAAAAATATAAATTCTTTAGGGAAGCAGGGCAGTTTATTTATTAGTTTTGAAAAGGTGTTAATCAAACTTTATCCAAGGAGGATTATTATTATTAAATTATTTAAGAATGACGAAATATTTGTGTAATTAAATATTGTACTCATATTTATAAAAAATTTATTTAGTCTGGAGTTAAAATTATGTCGCTGATACATCATTTACTACTATAAGTACCTATATCTTATTATTCTTATTAGCTGTTTTCTTCCGTGCTGAACAAAGGGAACACAATCAGAAAGCAAACAACAGAGATCAAGAATTTTAAAAATACCTCAATTTAATTGGCTGTTTAGTGATTGCAATCAGTTGGTTCAGCACGAAAGAAAATAACTTTTGTGTATATAAAAATTCTCAGGACATTTCTGCGTACTTTTTTTCATCGTATTCAGTTACACTAAGTACACGATTTTACTTCCCTCGCATACCGAAGGGAAGTATTGTATTCGAGAAAAAATCACCCTCCGAGATTTTTTCGGATTCTGACGTTTCAGAACACGTAGATTCCGAAAATATAGGTTTTTCAATTCCGTCAGTCTGTCTGTCTGTCTGTCTGTTGGTGCATTAACTAAAAAACTACTTGACGGAGAGCAGTCAAATTTGGTAGGTAGTTAACCCTACTGTCAGCGAAGAACTGGTAGAATTTTCACTGAAAAATATACAGGGTGGACCGTCTAAACGGAATAAATAGTGAAAAAAATTTTTTTTTGCTCAAATTCAAAATTTCCACGTTTCATGACGCGCTAAACCTATTTCAGAAAAAAAAATTTTTGAAAATTTTTTTCATTTTTGAAAAAATTTTTACCACTAAAAAAAAAATTTTTCTTTGTTCAAATTTAAAATTTCCACGTTTCATGGCATTCTAAACCTATTTAAAAGAAAAAAAAAATTTGAAAATTTTGTACCATTTTTGAAAAAATTTTTACCACCAAAATAGATGAATTTTTTTTTCTCAAAATTTAAAATTTCCACGTTTCATAGCGTTCTAAATCTATTTAAAGAAAAATAAAAAAAATTTTAAAAATTTTTGAAAAAATTTTACCACAAATAGATGGAATTTTTTTTTCCGATTTAAAATTTCCACGTTTCCATGGCATTCCAAATTTATTAAAACAAATTTAAAAATGTTTTAGAAAAATAAAAAAAAATGGAAACATGTTTTAGTATTGAAACAAGCAAACAAATAATAAATCATTTTTAAACATGTTTTAGTAATCTATTTATCACCATTATAGAATAGACGAAATATTTTTTTGCTCGAATTTAAAATGTCCACGTTTCATAACATTCTAAACCTATTTCGGAAAAAATAATTTGCAACATATTTTCACCAATTTGGAAAAAAATTTAACACTAGAATAGACAGAAAACATTTTTGAAAATTTCTTCTATATTTTAATCACCACTATACTTCCACTCCATTACGTGAATGTGGGATTGAAAATGTGAGAGATGGTATTAATATTTGGCATATCCTATTATATACTTTTATTGAATAATGGCATCCCAAGAAATAATTGAGTCATGGTGGACATTTATAAAGGTATTTGTGCAAGCCTTCCATATTTGGCACCTGTTATTTAGTATATTGAACTTTTGCCGTTGGATGAACACTCTGTATATTTTTTTGACCAAAAGTTATCAGGTTTTCTTTGTAATAATACCAATAATTATATTCCGATTATTATTCCCAATGTCATTTCGTAATTAATAATTTTTTTGAGTGACTGTCATGCACAAATAACGAGGGAAGTTCTGTGTAAATAACTTTACCGATTTTTTTAACCAGTTTTCAAGTTTTATTATTCCTTTCCTTCTGTATTTTTTAACGGCGCCACATTTTTAATTTGTTGCATTCGTGACAAAATGAATCTTAGTAGGCCAACGTGCGACCTGAAATGGACGTCCACAGAACGTTAATTTAGTGTATCCTAAAAACATCCGAAAATAGTCGTCTTATGGACGTTCGTTTCACGTCGTCGGACGTTCGGACCAAGAGAGGACCTAAAACGGACATCCTCCGGAAGTTTGGTGCTATTTGGGCGTAGGTATATAATTTCTTCGCCAACAAATAGTATCGTCTCTCTCAAGTAGGAGGCTATTCCTCTTTCTTTTTGCAAATACAAAGTTCATATTATGTAAACATTTTTTAAGCGTCGATTTGTCCATTTTGGGCAAATTCAAGGACTGTAAAATTTTCTTTACGGTAGGGATTTTATTATCATAGAGAAATGCGTGAACTTTAAGTCGAATTCCATTTTTCTCGAATTTGTCTAATACTGTTTTATTTCTTCCAAACTTCGCTTTAGGTTTCATTTTTTTCTTCTCTCAAAGTTCTGTAAATGGTCAGCTCACTCACAACGGTATATCTTGAAGCCATACTGTTGATCCTGATTTCTGTACCATTGGATAATCTCTCCAATGCATGATATACATTCAAAATAATTGTGTTCTCTCTATACCCAAATGGAGAATTTTGAGGGGTACCTATGAACTTTTACTACTTTTGAACAACCGGGAACCACTTCCATTTTTTCAGATTTAAAAATATTACGATATCGCACAATTACACTTATTTTCGCAAAAGCACTAACAAAATAATATGTTAGTAACGGTGTCAGTATAACAGACAAATATTTTTGCGGCTGCGCTGCTATAATTCGTGGAGATAAATTTGCCAGATTTAGGCATAAATATTTGAAATTTAAGATACATGGTAGCTCATACATAATTAACACAATCCGAATGCTTTAATTTCTTCGAATTAAGTACGCGCAAATTTCGTAAATCTGCACACCCCTGGCTCTACTGCCTAGAGATAATGGCCCTGGTATAGTTATGTTGTCGAAAATGTTCGCGGACGCCGAATACTGCCCTTTTCGATTGTCTAGTCGCCACTCACTCTCTAGGGGCCGCGCCCTAGGGTTTTTATATCGGATTCTGAATAAGGGAGCATTGAGTTCTCTTTGTTCCCTTTGACAGTGGACGGTCCTTTGAAAATTAGTTTTTCAAAAATCGTATACTTAGCTGTTATTTATTATAAATACTTAAAATGAGAACGTTCTACTTCGGTATTTGCACTATTCATGATACAAACAGTACTTTATACTATCGCATTTATATACATATAGACTGTTAGGCATATAAGCAAGCGGCTGGAGCCTCTGACGTCACGCAGTTATAACACGAAAGCGCCACGTGTTGATGTTCTTGGTTAATTTTAAGGCCTATAGAGACTTTAGAAAATTGTTTTCTTTTGCATTTCGCTCTAGAATTAAAAGATATTTCAGGAAATGTAATTAAAAAAATGCTAAATGAGCCCATTGTATGATGGTCATAATAGTCCAGGCGCCAAGGCGAAAAAATTTAATAAAATACCTACTAGTACGGGAGGCCGTAACCAAGATTTTCGCCTGATCGCCTGATGAATCACGACCATATAGATTGATAGATTATGACATAGCCAACACAAAAGTCCCCGGTGACGGAAATTTTTAGTGGGGCGAAAACTATTTAATTATTTATTGAAAATGTAAAAAATACAAGCTCAAAAATGTAATTCCCTAATGTCCGTTTGCGTATTGTGTGTCTTTATTTACATGAAAAATATACACAGAACATGGTAACGGAAATTTGTAGTGAGGCAGAACAATACTGGAGGTCGGAACAAAAAATTCATAACAATTTTTTTTGGGGTCTAATCGCCTAATGTCCGTTAAGAAAATTATTATTTAATTGATAATATTTTAAGTAAACAAACAATACAAACGGACGTTTGAAGTGGGGCGTTTGTCTGTAATTAAACTTTGAATATGAAGAATTTCTCGATGTAATTTTGTTACCCCCTAATGTCCGTTCTCTATCGGAAACGGTTTTTGTTTGTTTAAAAAAGGCCAAAAAATTTACAACGGACATTTTCAACGAGGCTGGGCTAAAAAAAATCGATTTCCGTCGGGCTAGAAAAAAAAAATCTCAATTTTCGCCCAGTCCCAAATAGGAGTCGAAGGGTATTTCTTCTTTGCTCTAGCATTTACTTCCAGCGAGATGGTTAGCGCATAGGTTACGCCTTAGCTCATGGCGCAAAGGGTCCCCGGGTTCAAATTCATATGTCCGCACAATTTTTTAAAAAATTCTGTAACGATTAATATATTTTTTTACAAATTCTTTTCTGATTTCTTTAGGTTTTCCTTCTTTTTATATAATAATTTTATTCTTTCGTGTGATTTCTTTAGGTTAGGTTAGTAGGTTTTTATTTTGAAATCTAATTGTTAATAATTATTAGCGCCGCAGGCAGTATTAGCGTCGCAGACAAAAAAATGGGGGGTGCAGGGGTCCCCCGCCTTTTTTTCCACAAAATAACAGGAAATATTTCCATTTCTCCACTTGCACGAATTTATTACACATTTACAAGGTAATGCGCATGCTCGAAGCTTTCGCATTTCGGTCTCTCTAGACTCTTATCAAGATATTGGCTGTGTAGCGTCTTTCCAAGCATCAACCGCCGGGTGGAGTGGCATGTGCCAGAGCGCACGCGCAGAGCACTAAATACAGATGCCGTCGCGCTGTATCACAGATCCCTGTACATTTCATTTCATGTGAATACGCCCCATGAGAAATGTCCGTTTAGCATTTTTTTCTCGTGTATTCGGTGTATACTTCAATTTAAAACAAAAATTAGCCATTATAGGGAGTAAATTTTTTACACGCATTTTCTTTACTTTCTCCTTTCTCACTTTACCGATTTCGCCCCATGCAAAATGTCCGTTCTGTGTGAATTCTTATTATTTTATATATTTTTTACAAGATTCCACTGAAAACGGACATTAGGCGATGAAAAAAAAATGACATGATTTGTTACGGACGGAAAATTGTTTCCCAATTAATCGCCCCATTTTTGGGCTTTTTGTAAGAGAGATTTTCTGTTTGTTTTGTAAAAAACTACCCATTAAACCTCGGCATATCCATTAGGGAATAACAGGCTTTTTTGGTTACGGCCTCCCGTACTATACGTTTTGATATCTACCTTTGAAACAGGCTGATGTTAAAAATAAAATGTATTTAAAAAAGTATTTACAATGTAATAAAATTTTCACTTTGAGAATTTGGCGCCTGGCCTAACCATTACATTTTCCCACATGCAATTTGCCCAAAAGCAGTTACAAATATTTAAACATTTTAGCATATAATACTGGCTTGCAACGTAATTTTCGCTTATATGGTCCCCTTCATTCCCAGATCCGTACGAGTTCAGTTGAAATTAGACAGAAAACTTACAAAAGAAGCAAAATATAAATATTACTTGGGATATTGGCGTTGGAGAAAACCGAAACCGCCTAAAAGAGGAGTCAGTGTTGATGTATCTGTCAGTGGATTAAAAATATAATTATATGTAAACTTAGCTTAACTTGAAATAAATAAGTACCTACTCTAATTTGTAATGGTTTGTTTCAGTTCTATATTTAATTTGTAAAACTTACAAAATTCATCACTGAATAGAAACGAAAATATTGAAGTATACCTAGGTATATGCCGATTCAAAAATCCAAATGATTCTTGAACAGTAAGTTTGTCTAATAAATGGGATGTTGCCACCTCTAAAGGTAATCAATAAATACGAACAGTTTTGGTCGTGAAAACTATGGTCTGTGACATTGAGATTCCGTCCACTTAGCGTTTTCTATTAACCGTATTCTACTTACATTCTGAATAATTCCGATCACAGACTACCAAAATCTACTAACCTAAAATTAGATTCTACAAGTAATCTACCACCATCTGCCGTAGGGCGGTAATATTATAGAACTAGTCCTGTTTAGGGGACACCTATAAGTTAATGTTTGTCGTGAGTTAGTACTTCTGTCGGTAGATGGAGGAGCATTACTTTTAAACAAAAATAACAGCAGTAATAAAAATCAAATCTTTACTAAAATAAAATGAAATATTTATTAAAATAACAAGCACTCAAAAATATTAAAACATTTTAAACGAAAAATTCATACTTTAAAACTTAAATCTGACATATAAGAATTAGGTTTAAGCTTAGTACAGTTTCCTAATTCCGATATACCTCGTTAATTCTAGCGACATCTATCGGAGAAGGGTCGAACTTACCTAAGACTGCAGCAATTGTCTTTATAGTCATTTGATTGAGTTCGGTGCTAGTCCAGTAGGTGTCACTTATAGGTTACTTGCGCAAATTATTATAGATAGCGAGGGAATATAGCATTAAAACCGGGACTCAGAAATCTACTGAAATCTACTAAATGAGCTCCTGTTGAAGAAGTTGCGTACCTAACTTAGAATTAGGTTCTAAATGTGCGCAAATGTGGAAGGCAGAATGTGGGACTTGCATCTAACTGGAATGGGCAACAACTAGTGATTGGATCACTCGAATGAAAGATAACCGGTTATCCGGTTATTAAAATAACCTGCATCACTCGGTTATCGCGAACGAGTATTCAAGTGAAAAGAAAACGAATGTTAAACAGGCATTGCAGTAGGAGGCATCATGATGAGACGCATGTTTTAGTCCACTAGGTAGCTATAACGCGACAGCAGATAAACATTAGCTGCTTTCGTTTGCAGTGACCACAATAAACAGGATATCAATGAACATAATCATATGATACAAAATTGCATGGTAGGGACAGAGACAACACATGAATCAGGCTCCTTATGATTACAAATCACTCTGCCAAACGAACTAAACGACTCATTAAATAATTCGTTCAACTCGCAGGACCAATACCAATAGTACCATTGAGTCTCGATACTCATAACTCGAAACTCGAACGTCTCGAACCGATTTATGTCAGATAATCAGTGTTGCCACCAGCCACCATTCGACCATTCTAAATTATATCTCATGTGACCATCACTCGAATGATTATCCGGTTATTGAAATCACTCGAATACCAAGTAATGGGTTATTGAAATAATCCGGTTATGCCCATCACTTTACTGATGACGTGATGATACATGACACTCATGTTAGTGATGTTATCTCTATGGTTCTAACCTTAAAAAATGAGAACAAGGACACAGTTTCCACTTATTATTAAAAGATTTCTTTCAAATGGACATATAAAACCAAAAATTTGCATTGTAGGGAGTGGCCCTGCGGGCTTTTATGCAGCTCAGCATTTAGTAAAAAAATTGGATAAACCAGAAATTGATATTTATGAGCGATTTCCAGTACCTTTCGGACTGGTGAGGTAAGTATTCCGAAAGGTAGTGTACCATTTCTGGAAAGTTCTTTTTAGATTTGGTGTAGCTCCAGATCACCCAGAAGTTAAAAATGTTATTCATACTTTCACAAAAACTGCACAGCATCCTTGCGTTAGGTTTGTTGGTAATATAAATCTAGGGAGTGATGTTACTTTAGCACAATTGAGAAATGCTTATCATGTAGTATTGCTTGTGAGTACAAAGAATAAACGTTTTAACTTAACATTTACAATGTACTTGTTTATATTCGCAGACTTATGGAGCGGAGCAAAGTAGAAAATTGAATATACCAGGTGAGGATATTAGCAATGTTATAGAAGCTAGAAAAATTGTAGGTTGGTATAATGGCATTCCGTGGGATACAGATTTAAATATAGATCTTAGTGGAGAGTCGGTAGCAATATTTGGCCAAGGGAATGTAGCCATAGATGTAGCTAGGATATTATTAACACCAGTCGATGAATTAAAGGTAAGATTAACAAGATTAGTGTTAAAATAAAAATTATTACTTGTAGTTTAAAAGTTATAATACAGTATCTCTATCAGACCAAGCGGCAATAAAGCTATAATTATGACGAGTAGGTACATAAACTACCATTAACAAGTAATTTGTTTTTTACAGAAAACTGATATAACACAGCATGCCCTGGATGTCTTAACTGCATCAAAGGTAAAAACAGTTAGTTTGATAGGTCGCAGAGGTCCTCTTCAAGCTGCTTTTACTATTAAGGAACTGAGAGAAATGCTCAATTTAAAGAATTGCAAAACAACGTGGCGACCCGAAGATTTCATAGGTATCCCAGAACATGTACCAAAATTGGCCAGGCCAAGGAAACGGATAACGGAACTTATGCTAAAATCACTTAAAGAGCAAAGCGATTTCTCTTGTACCAAGGAGTTTAAGCCGATTTTTTATCGTTCACCATTAGAAATCTTGGGTGAAAGTAAAGTAGAAGAAGTTGTGTTGGGAGTTAATAGGTTAGAAGGAGAGGATATTTTAAATCAACAAGCCGTTTTGACTGACGTTAGGGAGCATATGAAATGCGACTTAGCTGTAACTAGTATCGGTTATATGTCTGTCCCAGTAGATGAAGATATTCCATTCGATTATGAACGTGGTATAGTCAAAAATACAAACAGCAAAGTATACAAAGGTGTGTACACATCAGGTTGGGTGGGTATGGGACCAACGGGTGTCATACTGACAACTATGGGTAATGCGTTTGGTGTAGCGGATTTAATATTGCACGATATGGAGGCTGAAAATTTGTTGGACAAAAGTAAAGGGGGTTATGAAGAAATTGCCAAAATTTTGGATAAACGTAATGTTCAGGTTGTAAGTTGGGACGATTGGGAGAAAATTGATGAATGTGAGCAGAGTGAGGGCAAAAAGTTGGGGAAGCCTAGGGAGAAGATAGTTGATATTCAAAAAATGCTAAAGACTGCCGCATCTTAATTCGTTTCTGTTTATAGTCGTATAGAACATGAAGAAAGAAAACACATTATACTTATAATGTGTTTTCTTTCTTCATGTTCTAGATTCTGCTTGATTACGGAACTTTGAAAATGCAACGTATTGGTTTCAACAGGCTCATTTAATGAATTTTATTTAGTAGTTGTTATTTCTTGTGGATAAGGTATGGCTTAAAATTAGGTGATCCTGAAAATTTGAGATGATCTGGTATGTGTTTCTCCAAATATACGATTTTTAAAGAGGGAATTTGAAGCATGGTGAGACTAACATTGTGACATCACTTAATAGTAAACGAAACAGTCGTGCACCATATCAATGGTGATACATTTTACTTGAGATCGCCTTGTCTTCTTCAGTATCGGTGTTTTAAATTAGATAATATCTTTTATTGTCTTTTGTGGTGATTAAGAAATGTGTGAAACGAATTTTAATAAGGTACACTTAAAATCTTCAAGAAATGGATTTATATTCCTTAAAATGTTTCTTCGATCACGCATTGTGTTTCCTTTGATATCTTGAATTTAATATTTACTTGAACTTTTTTGGTACATTGGGTCATTTTGGTAGATGATCTGGATTGCCAGGGTCTTTTATTGAATCAGTTTCACATTGCAAAAATTCATTGTTACCTCTGCGTACGTACTTGGTTCGTTAATTCCCTCAACAATGGTTTGTGCCGCCTTTTGACAAAAAGTCTGCGATGTTATAAACTGTGTTATTGTTCGATTTTATTGACAATCAAAAATGTGTGGCGTCAGGTCTCATTTTTATTTGAACATTATGCATTAATTAATGATGCATGTCCATGTCTTGGTCAAGACTTTAAAAATATACCAAATAAAATATTAGGTTATGTATTATCATTCGCATATTTACCGACTGCTAAAAACCGCTCATTGTTTAATGCGAGCACTCGAATACTTTACAAGCGGTCAAGAATGTCTAGGACGAATTTTTATTCGAATTTTAGTGAAATGCGAGTAACCTTAAAAAATATGTGTGGTCAAGAATAGCGCTGCAGGCGCCGATTAAATCCCACCCGTTCTTTCTAAAACTACATCACAGGGCTACCGACTAAAACTGATATGCAATACCTGTGTGTGCATGCATTTGGTTTCTGCATAACTGCATAAAAATTTAAATAGGGAAATAATACTAATAAACATAAGGTAACAATATAATAAAATGTATATTTCACAAAAAAAAAAAATTCTAATTCAGCGTGTTTCTTATAAGCTATTGAAACTGTCGAAAAATTCAAATTTAATATCGCACTAAGAAAACTCTACCTACGGTCGTGATGTCAGACTGCATTACTACATTCACGATTCCTCATCTACATAACACATCGTACTAGTGCCGCGTCCGTATAATTTTAAGTGACATATTGCACCTATTGTATGATCTAAACAAAGTTGAATTTTTTGTTATTGTCATTTTCGGCCCCTTTTTATGTTTGTTTTTAATTTGTCACAGCTGTCTATATAGACCCCTAAAAAGTGGTTAACCCCCTAGGAAGTATAATTAAAAACGATATATGTATTTTTAAAATTCGACAATTCAATAACAAGGTATTTATTTCCCATTAAATTAATTTACTTCGTAAATACTTACGAAACTTCAGATCCAAACATGGCTCTTCGCTGACAAACATATAAATAATAACTAGCATGTATATACCTACTTACGTTAAAATGATTTTCACACACACATGGGGAGCACTTTTTGTGAAATATTTTTTTCATTCCTTCTGCATGCTTTTAACCATTTTGACTGACGACTATCTTCTAGTAACCATATAAATATTTCATTCGGCGGTTTAATAAAATTTTCTATTAAGTTTAAAAAGAATCAATCCAACATTATTTGTATAATAGTGAATACAAATACGTGCTCCTGTGTAATCAATATTACGTTAATACTGTGGCATAGCCCCGCATCGTTGCCTTCAGACGTTATGTGACACGCATCTGAACTGTTTTAAATGATCCGCTGACACGTAAAACTTTATTTATAGCAATTTAATTACATACATTTAAAGCGTCATATTTTACACATCTTTTCTTACATATTCGAACATTTTTATGAAATAAAAAAAAACGTACAAGTTCCCTATTGCGTTGTTTTTATATCTTTAGGAGGGGTTTAGCTAGAGCTCGTCCATACCTGTAAATAACCAATCGCTGATTCTTTTGCGATTACAGGCTATTAATTTTAAAAGTTCGTCGAGTGCAGTTTTCCCTGCAATGGTTTTTGGTTCTCATCCATAGTGTTTCCTGGTCCATCCCCATTTTTTTCGAACGGTGAAAGTGTCCAAACCACGTTTGCATTTAAAGATACATCCTGAAAATTCAAGGTTCGTTTTATTTTCTTGTTACTTTTGCAAAATGTTTGTGAATAGTCGTTTTATATTTCTCGTGCTTCATTTTCCAGAAGGAATGTTTCTCCTGCAGTAGCGAGCAGTCCGAGTGAGACTTTCTTCTTTAAACATTTTCAGAGATGCTTCCAAATGGTCGTTATTGTTCAAAGTGGTGATGAATTTCAATTTGCCAAATCAAAAAAACACAGGAAGACGTGTAGAAATTAAGTTGTCACTTGATAACATCGTTGTATCGAATGCTCTATGTTAAATACAGTTTCTCGACAATTTTTCCTTTGGCCGGTTATTGTTTTGGGCCAGTCCTATTAATAGCACAGTAAGATCGATGGCCTCGCCTACGATTACTACGGAACCGTAATTTGAAGCACGAGTAATGGCGGTGTTTACTCTCTCGGTGTGTTTTACCTGACCATACTGCATTCTACACCAATTGTACTGTACAGTGACTGTAATGCTTATCCAATGTCAGTTTGAAATTCATAAAAAGACAAAGGAATAGTTCATAATCATAACACCAGCGATGCCATAAGGGTAGACCGACAATTGTTAGAACCACTTTTTAATTATTGTAAATATCGTTTTACTACTTTATATTAATTTATAGGCATGATGCAAATTATTTATAATACATTATGTCTAATAAATAATGTTAGTTTAATGAACAACTTAATAAAAATAAATAAATATTTAACCTACGGCTATGCTACCGGCAATATTAAGAACGAACCAAGAGTTTATAGTGGTTTGTTCCAAGTTGCCATCAGCTGGTGATGATTAAAATTTATAAATATGTTTGTGGAAATTATATTGGTTGTATTTTATATTATATAATATTTATCTTTAATTTTATATAAATATATTTATTTTTTGTAAAATGTTAATAACATTCTTAAATTAAACTAAATAAATATTTTAATATACACATTTTTATACTTATTTTAGTTCGTGTAAAAAAATAATTTAACACTGACAGGTCCTGCCTTAAAATATAAAATCGTCCCTCTGAAATGAAAAACATAAGAATTAAAATTTATAATTCAAATATGAAAAAAAAACAATACATTTTGTCCATAATTTTGACTTATATATAACATAGGTCATCAAACGTGTCAGAAGTTCGCTGATTACATCTCAACACAATAATACCCAAACTGCACTGATAAGACTGTCAAACTAATTAACAAGATAACAAGAATTAGTCCAAATATAGTCACTTCTAAAGAGAGATAGATTATGTTAAACAATATATTAAATACAATTAATAATTTGGTATATCCCAAAAATTCATATCTATTTACTAGAAAAAAAACAGTTATTGACTTTAACATTTGTACTTAAGTTTTCAGTAAGGGTGTGTGGGATAACCATCTATTACTTCCGGAAATAACCAAAAGCAACAACCAACTTAACGATAATCCTGATTGTTATTTTCTTAAGATGTTGCCCAAATATTTGTTTATTTAATACAGTGGGAGAAATGAGAAAAAATACTCATGATCTGCTCTCGTGTAAATAATAATTAACTTAAAAACATCACTTTACACACTTGGTGTAAAGTGATGTTTTATCCTTACATCCCATGAACAATGTGACAAAGCCCATTTGTGCACATGTTGCATACAAAATTCTTTCTACGAGCATCCAAACTTAGATAATTCTGTTTGATATTAATATTTTAACATGACCGATAAACATCACAGAGCGTTCGGTTCTGTTTATGCTACTCAAAATACTACTTGATAACATAGTTGTTAAAATTGTGATTTAAAAAACACATTTGTGGTTTTTGTTGATATTTTTCACTTAAAAATTGCTGTATAAGAAGTTTGAAGCTGATTTTTATTGTTTAATAATTTTTGCTTATTGACAAAAGCATTTCTGGCTCATGCTTGGTAGGACTCATTACATAAATACCGCAAGCATGAAATTACATAAGATATTTGAAAATATTAAAAATTATAATAGTTATATAATTTATACATTCATAAAGAATAATTGCCAGTGATAATAGAGTAACTTATTATTAATTCATTAAATGCTATTAGTATACTACATAATACAACATTAATATTATGTCTAATTTTAAATAACAAATTAAGATCTTGTTTCTTGAAACAAATATGTTGTTTTATTTATGACTCTGGTACCCACATAACATCTCGTGAATATGTACATCCATAGCATACACATTAGATGCTAAAATTTGAATATGTATTTTTAAATATACATATAATATGAAATGAAATGTATATCGAGCTACTGGCATCCATCAGTGTCATATAAAATGTATATTGCTGGAGGTATATATATACATAATAATTTATACAGAACATGTCCATTAAGGTATAATTAAATTATACACGTACTCGAATTTTATCATTATCTGATGCGCATGTGCTACTAATTTATGACATAGTGCATCGGCGCACCATGCATCATTCGTTTACGGATTGTCGTTCGCAACAGCCAGCAGCCATTAAGCCCTATAGTGTTGCGTGCATAGTGTTCATGTGTGATGGTAATTAACTCTTTCTTCTCTGGATTTTATATTTGCTTATTGCATGAAGCTCCCATAATGTAAGAGTATATTTATTATAATGCAATTTTTTAGATTTGTAAATATATGCTCTTTTAGAGTTAGAAAATTTGCAAGTTTCATATTTAACTGATTGTGGCAGGTGTGTGTTTATGAGGTAGGTCAGGTCGTCCGTTGAAAGTCACTAGGTGGTATCCGAGAAGGACAAAGAACATTTGCGCCATTTTTGCAAGGCGATAAGAGCATAAAAATATAAAAATTCAAACGGTTTACCTCACATTTGTCACAAGTGTTAAAATGACAGTTTACTTCATGCACCTTACCCACAGAAGATGCAGATGGTAAATTTATAATAGGATATTTTTATATTAGAAAATACCGAACTGGTATTTCTTAGCTGTGTCGTGTAGCTCTTAGTATCATTTTGGTTTTCTGTCCAATGAAATATCAGGTTTTTGTTTACCTTAACTTAATTGCCGCAAAATATTAAATACAATGTAATTTATAGAATATATTGTGAGTAAAACCATAAGCAATAGTAAAATGTAAGTTACTGGTGAATCCCAAGGTTAGATTACCTAAATCAACAGGTGTAAATCAGAAACAATTTGTGACAAATGTGCACTATTGCGGCTGTTAGCAAAAATTATGGCAGTGAAAGTAATTTTGTGACATAAGTAATATTCCACTTGGAATAAGTATAGGTCCGAGTTGTTACTTGGCAACAATGCTCATATTGTTGAAGATGAAGACAGTAATGAGATGCAATGTGGGAGTGACATAATACTGTTAAACATGTCAGATAGAAGATGTAACAAAGAAATGTGTAAAACTTTTTTGAGCATACAGTAAGTGACCGATTGTTAGAAACATAGTGCATAATGTGTAAAGTATTTTTAGTTTTCTGCTAATAAATGGATGTCGAAAAATAATTTTGCTATTACCAACGGTGCTATTAACATAAGCTCCGATATGCTCTGTGTATCACTCAGTACTGTATGTCCGGAAAGAATTGTATTATTATTACTATAGTGAGAGATATAGATTAAAATATACTTCAAAACAAATTCCTTACCATTCCATTGTATTCTAATACGTGCTGTTTAATCTTCGAACTGTCAACCCATGTAACAAAGTCTTCTAAAGTCCTAGTAACTAAGAATGCGGGATCTTTAACCAATTCCGGACCTACTCTTACGTGACCTTGTTCGATTAGTTTTGTCGCACCTTTAATCGTTTCAGACATTTTGTTCCTAACCATAACAACAGGTAACCTTCTTCTACAAAAGCAAGAAGCCGTCACTTTCTCTGCCAGACTAAGGTCCCATCTTGTCGGTATCAGTCCCATTAAATAACTAAAATCGAGGGTAACCAAGATATATTTTCTGTTAGTAGCAAATAAAATTGAATTTATATACTCACAGTTTTTCTAACAGCTGGGCACTACTTTCTGACCTAAATGGGTGCTTAGGGTCTACTTCCTTTATTTTTCTAGCAAGTTCTCTAATATTTCTAGCTAATTTATTATATCTAAAATGACAAAATTAATAAAAAATAACATCTATTAAAATTTAACCTCACTTTGTATAATCTTCTCTTCTTTGGACATAGTACTTCTTCAGTACTTTTACTTCATGTAAATTGTTGTCTACTTCCCAGGAAATAAAATCAACTTTCTTGAGCAGCTTTTGCTCATGGTATTTTAATTTCCTAACCATTTTTAATTAATAGGAAGAGCACATGTACAAAACAATTATTAGCATAAAACAATTGACATTTCGACAGAAGTACCAACGTGGCAGCATCAAAATTACGAGTGTTGTGATTGATTTATCGAACAGTTTCTTGTGGAACTGAAAAGCAAGGTTGGCAAGAGTGTGTAACAAATTTTATCCCTCCCACCAGCCGAAAAGAGGTTATTACCTTTTTTCTCGGTAATAAACAGTTATTTTTAAACAATTTTAACTTTTTTCGATAGTTTTGTTGCTGCTCTGCTGCTGTGGTTTATGTGGTCCACATATAAACGTGTAACCGGAATGAAAGTATTGTGATTTTTCGAGTTGATTAAGCTTTATACTGACAGCTGTGTGACTAATAGGCAGTACCTGTACTGAAAATTCCCCGAAAAAAAAAATTGATTAATTTAGCAGAATGTTCATGTGAAAAATTAGTGCCGAAACAACGAGGAAAATGTCGAGGAATAACTTAAATGGCTCTAGGAGTGTATCTTCAAACAGTTTTAATAGCATAATCTCTGATAGTGAAATCATTGATAGTGGACTTGAGGATTTAAGTTTAGGTAGTAAAGGCAACAGACCATCATCTACGTCTAGAACACAAAAAGCAAAAAGGATAAGATTCTATCATAATGGTAATAAATTTTTTAACGGCATAGTTATACCAGTGGGGCCTGAACGCTACAGATCCTTCGATAGTTTAACTTCAGAATTGACTAATATATTGACTAAAAGTGTTACATTGCCTAGTGGTGTTAGAAATGTTTACTCGATGGAAGGGAAAAAGGTAAGAGGATTCTTTAAAAAGCTTGGCTTATTGATTATTTTTTACCCTACCCTAAAGTGGTGTGTTAAAGTGCTATTGTCTGCTTGATTTATTGAGTGATTAAAAGCTACAGAATTTCCACAAATAAAATAGATTTCCGAAGCAGTAGGTATCGGATTTTATTTGGAAAATTAAAAATAGACTTCTGGAATATATTTTGGTTAGTGCAAGTTGTGTAAGCAAGGATCAAAATTGAACAAGGTTCAAGACTCTTGGTTACGGTTGTTGTTGACACAATTATAACCTTGGATTTTAAACAATGTCAAAACGGACCCGTGTTTGTACAACTGTGGCCCTTGGAGGATTTATTTAACAAAGAAACAATATAGCCCAATCGTGTGATGAACCAATTCCATATTCAAGTTTAATTTAAATAGTAGGTACATACTTATATACTGAAGTTTGTTGCAAATGATTATTAAGTTGGGGCTTAACCTCTGCAATATGGTCATATATGGCTATATATAGTGCATAAACAGAGGTTATGAAAAAGGGAAAAAAAGGAAAAGAAAAATCATAAAAAGCACCACAAATTAAACAATAAAGTATTTGATGTACTATGTACCTAATTTGAAAGAAAAAGTCGGCGTGAAATATATTTTGTTGTTGTGCACTATTTCTCAGTTATTTACCCCGATTATTGAGCACAAACTGAGCTAATAAAAAACATTGAAATTAAGTACAGATTTCTGTACATGTGACTGTTTTAACTTCCCATAGCAGATCTATCTACTGTATTCTATACCTACATATGAATATTAATCTTTAATTTAATTTATATAATATGCATTATCAGTAACTGATAAAAACTTCCGTATGGGGAAATATCATTTACATTTCTGATATATGAGTACTTAATTTTATATGCACATATGTATTTAAAAGAACGCAGTTTAAGTGACATTTTTTTCTGTGCATACAAAGGGCATAGCCGAATATGGATCGCAAATCTGTCCCGCTCGGATCCGGATCGTTTTTTTTTTATCTGAGTAGTTACCTATGTAACATCTGGGTGAATTTTAAGCTCAAAATATTAAGCTGTTTGATAGTAATAATTAATTCAAGTAGTTCATAACTTTTAAACTTCCAGCTGCCAAAAAATATATTCTTTTGGTACTTAGTTGAGACCCATGCACGAAAAAATTTGGAATACTATAGAATGATAATAACATTAAAAGAATTTTTTTGACAATTAGTAATTTTTTTTTAATTACTTATTTGCCGTTATGGTACAGTTACGAATTTTTTTTTATACAATTTTGTCGGCTTTGCCTCGTCTGGAAACAGCTACGATTCGTCCCAAAAAAACATGATTTCAGGTTAGTACAAAAATAACTATTCGCTGTCGTTTGTCAAGTTTTGTGAATCCATGGCATTCAGGGCGGTGCGGTAGATTTTTTCAGTACGATGCGACTCTTCGAAATGCCGCCCCTTATGTGAAAAGTAAAAAAAAGTAACCCTAAATTGTGTTTTAAAAAACTGCATTACAAAATGTCCGGATACTTTTATTTTCGAAAATAATAACAATTTAAAATTAATTAACACCAGCAACCTACAATTCACATTTACTATAGTTTTACTCTTCTAACTTTAAGTTTGGCCAATTCGTCAATTAAGATCTGTAATTTTCAGTGGCAGCCAATTTGGACTCGATTGATATCAATGATAAATCTTTAAGTTTTATTCATCTCAATTAGATAATTTTGTATTAATTTTATTTAGAAAAGCCTCTTTTCCGCTGGCTACAAAGACAGGGGGTGTTAATAAAATCCTCACCGCTATCATTGTATTAGGATACAAAGTAGTTAAGTAATTTTCGTACAAATAATTTAAAACATTAGAAGATTTCATAGGTGATGGAGCATTCGGGACACATCAAGTAATTCTTCTTGAAGATCAGTTGCATTTCGACAGAAAGTGACTCGAAATTCGACAATAATTTTCTAACGTTTTGTCATCTATATTTTTTAGTTTTGAAATGTCATATAAAAACTGAAATTTGTTGCTATGGGTTTCAAGAAGCGAGAATCGTTCATTCATAGAATTAAGAGTAATGTCAAGAACATAATAGAAAAGTTTATTTTAAATTTATTCTCCTCTGTTAAGGGTCCATCGACAGCTTCGTAATCAAAGTTTAATAAATAGAGAAGACAAGCCGTCGATTTGCCGGGAGTCGCGATTTGGTTGCCTTGGAGACGGTAGGCTCTTCGTCCTTGTCGCACACCTCGTACCCTCTCTCTGCACCGTTTTACAAAGCAACACAGCCTTACCCAGCGCGCCTGGATTTCAAACAAATAGCGTCAATTGTCGTCAATCGTCACCACCCCCCATGTACTGTGCGACAAAGAGGGAACGAACCGTGTGAGGGGGATGAGGAGCCTAAAGCCTCCCGCTGCTTATACATTACGCTTGTCTCCTCTATTTGTTAAACTCTTTGTTCGTAATCAAATTGGCGCTTTTTCCTTCTAGCTCTACTCATGCGCCCATATATGATGGCCTAATAGGCAAATTTAAAAAAAATGTCGCATACAGATTTTTCAGTATTGTAAAAATTGTAATACACTGCTTGAAATGTCGCCCCCTGATGGTGCCGCCTCTCCGCATCATAGCACGGCACGGCCCTGACCGCATTATAACTTCATGTTCTCCGCGCATACTCATACTGTGCACACTTGCTCAGTATTACGTCATCTGATCTCAACTCTTTCATGTCGAAGGTCTTGAATAAAACTCATAATTTTGGCCCCATATACGAACATTAACATTTCCAATGTTAAAAAGCGGTAGGACACCCCCGCATCCCCCCTTCTTTGTCTGCGACTCTAATACTGCCTGCGGCGCTGATAGTTATTAACAATTAGATATCAGAATAAAAACCTACTAACTTAACCTAAAGAAATCATAGAAAAGAATTTGTGAAAAAATATATTAATCGTCACAAAATGAAAGAAAAAAAATTCAGCAGCCATAGGAGTTTGAACCCGGGACCTTTCGCCCGTAAGCGAGAACATTACATATACGTCAACCGTACGGCTGATGATGAACACTAGAGAAATGAATAAATAGTGAGACAAATGATATCGCGCTTCTCTATTCGTCCGCCGCAGCAGCACTAATGGGTCCCGGCTCGATGCTAAGATTTGCTCTCTCCATACCGCCTTCTGTTGAACAGGCGGTACAATATCGATCGGCGCTGACCGACTTCACGCATCGCTTCCGACATAGTAACAGGCTTTCGCTCAGTATTACATCAGCTGACCTTGATACTTTCATGTCGGCGGCCTTGGGAAAAACTCGTTGTCCTATACGGTATACGCGAACATTAATATTTCCAATGTTAAAACCGTTTTTTATTATACTTTTAGAGCGTCAAAAAACGAGAAGCTGGCAATTTTTCAATTTAAAAAAATTAATAACATTAAAAATCTCAACTTTACGAAAAAAAAAGTTATCCAACAATTCTTGTTGGGAATCGGTCAAAAAATATTTTAAAATAATTGTTTGACAACGAAATTGTTTTAAAGAATATCAGACCAGGTTGCCCTCTGGTAATATGTATTTTTATAATCGTCAGTGTCACTAGCGTCTACACCCCAAGCGAACACAAATAATCCCGCATGCGCATTAGTGCTGCTGCGGCGGACGGATAACGGTTGGTTATTGCACCGCCTTGCCAACCTCGATTCCAACCTATTTATTCCGCGCTATAGAGCTGATTGTCAGGTAGATGGTTGGCATATGGGTAATGTTCTCGCTTAGGGTGCGAGAAGTCACGGGTTTAACTTTTTAACCGACTTTTTTTATTTTGTAACGATTATTGTATTTTTTCACAAATTCAGGTTTGATTTGACGGACGAAATAATGTTTCCCTTCTTTTTTCTATGATGATTTCATTCATTCATGTCATTTCTTTAGGTTAGGTTAGTTAGGTTGATTTTTATTTTGCTATCTAATTGTTAATAAGTATTAGCGTCGCAGCCAAAAAAGGAGGGGGTGCAGGGAGTGTCCCCCCGGTTTTTTCCCACAAAATAACACAAAATATTTCAATTTCTCTCTAAGCACTAATGTGCATGCGGGATTATTTGTGTTCGCTTAGGGTGTAGATGCCAGTGTCAGTGTGTCCAGAATTGACTCCAGCAAAGAGAGCTGCGTCCGAAATGTATTCGATACCTATTCATGCGCGCCCATACCTCCTGCTATGCTCTAAAAAAAATTGCACAGGTTAATGTAAATACAGATCCATATTGATTGATTGATTGATTGATTGATTTTGATTAATTTGCCAGCGTAAGATGGGCATTGCTGCCGATTCGGGGCATCCATGGAGGTTCGTTCGACACGCAGCTTAATCGTCCGTCGAATACGCCCAACAGACGGCCAAACCGCGTGCCGGAACCAAATCTCGGATGTTTTATATACCGCCGGACTGGCTGCATACGCCGCGCCGGGTTGAACATTGGACATGCTTGTTGTCAGCAGCGAGAGCCGCATGACGCATGGGGTGGGAATATAGGATGGGAAGTGTAGGTGTTTGTGAGATGCTTCTTTTAAGTTTCCATGCTTCTATTAAGTTTCCATCTGTCATCATCGGTTAGGGCGTGCAGGTTGCGAGATGCTTCTTTTCAGTTTCCATGCTTTTTTTAAGTTTCCATCGTCATCTTATTTTTCTGTTTCTTCGGTTTCCGAATCTGGCACCTTTCATTTTTTTTTATTTATTAACCGTTCCACAGATAAATATCCATTTACAGTGGAGTTGCTGGGAAGGGCCCTATCTCGCGGTAACAATATTTTTTTGCGCGTTATGAGAAAAAAGAGGTCCGAAGGGATAGTTTGCTCACCCTATATGTCGTTTCTTTGAGACAATCGGTTTCAATGTCCGCCTTCCAAATTAATAATAAAATATTATGTTTTGAATCGATAAATCGAGCTGGTAAAATTAAAATGGTAAAGATCAGATATAAAGATAGAATAGAATATCAATTAAATCAGATAAAATAAAATAAATTGATTTATAGCTTATCTGTCTTTCTGCAGCGTCTTGTGCTTGCTGTTTTATTTTATTTCCTTCATTTTCTTTCTTGGGTGGAGTTGATTTTGTCCATTTAAAAACTTTTCACAGTATACAATTACTTTAGGTCACAACACAGCTATATTGCTTTGTAAACATATGTGCCTCATTTTGACACTGACTGATTTAAAAAAGATGTATTGGATAACTTTTGTGGATTTGCATGAAATCTGACCACTAAAAAAGACGAAAAAATGTATAAAATCTAATGTCGGTATTGAAAGATTTTGAAGGAATAAGTATTCGACATAATGCAATGTAACCTTCAAGATTTCTAACTACCTATAATAAAATGGAAAGAGTTTCTATTTGATTATAACAATTATTTATATATAAAAGCCACATCGAGGAAATCATTGTTTTGTCCAGTCATGAGGTAAGATAAAGCAGCATCAAAAAATTGCTTTCACGTTAATCATTTTTACAGTCGAGTAACTTTGCCAGTAACCAGGGGCGGTTTTAATATGCTTGCCGCCCCGGAACTATTTTAAGATGCCGCCCCTACTCTTAAAAAATATAACATATATACCATATATACCACCCAAAAAATATTTCCCAAAAAAAGAATGCTTATTAAAATTTTTCTTCTTGTATATTTCAAAAGAACAAAGTACACTACACATTAGAGGTGGGTGGTATATAAAATGACTTTTCTTTATAACACCTATTTATTAAAAATAAAGAAAAGATAAAAAAATGTTAAAATTAAAATAATTTAAAAAAAATTATACAAGATCAAGACGAACTTTTCTTGCTTTTTTTCACAGCAAAATCATTGATTATATCGCCTGTTTTCATAGTTTCTAAAATTTCACTTTCAATATTTAATCCTGCTAGTGAATTTAGCCTTTCCTGCGTCATTGTGGACCGTAAGTAATTCTTTATCTGTCGCAAGGTCGAGAAATTCTTATCTCCAGAATAGTTTGTAGTGAATTTGCTTAAAAACATTCTGAAACAATATGTCGTTATTGCAGTACACGTCTGCTAAATTGTTTGATCTCAACAGCTTGCTCAATTCTAGAATTGTTAAAGATTTCTTCTTCGTCAAATCGTTCAGTTGAATTTTGAACTGAGCGCATTCTGGCAGTAGGGCCTCTTCCAAATCTTGGCTAAAATTTGTTGCTAATGTTGCATCTGATTTGTCTATGTCTTGGTCAACAAAAGCCAAATTGTTAATCTGATTTCTTGTAAACTTCACCTCGTCTGTGCAGCTCCTCGGTTAATCTATTGATTATTACATGGCCTATGGCTTCAATGGAACTGTCGCATTAGCGGAATCATAAAAACGACTAAAGTAACATTCAAAAGTAAAAAATGTTGCCGCCCTTATAATTTTGCCGCCCTGGGCACTCGCCCAGTGTGCCCAGTGGTAAAACCGCCACTGCCAGTAACCTGTGTCTAATAAAAATTTAGGTAAAAATTATTACTGCATATTTGTTAAGTACGTACGTAACATTTTAAAAGTAATCATTACCGATAAATATGATCAATTTTAAAAGGTTATTTAAGTAGGTAATTACATTAATAACAAAATGCTTAAAAAGTCAATTTAATCTTCAGATAGCATATTTCGGCATCAGTTTTAATTCAGTATGCTAATTTATGAGAAATTTCTTAAATTTTGAAATTTATTTTGTAATAATCTTTACCAACTTTTTTTGCCTAAAGGGAAATAAGCTCACATTTTGTCTTTAGTTCTTTGAACACGAGTTTCAACACTTAAGGTGGCCATTCCCTAGAAAGAGACATCCGATAGGGAAATATTTATTATTTTTGCCCATAACTTCTTTTTCTTAGTACGCATATTTAAAAAAAATATAAGAGTACCTAAGTAGAACTATAACAAGACTATTACTATGAATTTTTACTCAATAATTTCAGTGGTTTGCAAAATAGCTCGATTTAAAACTACGAAATAGGAAGATTAACACAATTTTTAAATTTAAATCGAGCTATTTTGCAAACCACTAAACTTATTGAGTGAAAATTCATAGTAATAGTCTTGTTATGGTTCTACTTAGGTACTCTTATAGTTTTTTTAAACACACGTACTAAGAAAAAAAAGTTATAGCTAAAAATAATAAATATTTCCCTATCGGATGTCTCTTTCTAGGGAATGGCCACCTTAAGTCTCATAACTATGTTTGTAAGACGCTTTTATTAGCTGGACCTGTAACTTTGTATGTAAGAAAATCTTGCAACTCAATTTTCATCCACTTTCAAATATCGTATTGACTTGAAATTTTGCATGTACGTATGGTTCCAATGAGAATTTGATATTTTTTGTAGAAAAATCCGACATGGCGGATAGATTATTGTCATTTAATATCGGATTCTACCAGAAATTGGTATCAGGAATTTTGGATCGCAGATCGAAACTCAAAAATTGTAAATGGGGTTTTGTCATTTATCATCTGATTCAACTGAAAATCGGTATCTGACGGTTATCGAGGTTGTAGATCATAAATATTTTGTCTAAATTTAACAATTCGAAATGGCGACGTCAATGCGGCTGATATGTTTTGTAATTTGTGATCTGATTTGTCTGAAAATTGGTATCTGGGGATTGTATGGGAAAATAAAAATATTTTTACAAAGAGCATACGTTTCTAAGCAAAAAGTGTCTCTACAATTTTTTTTATTAAAGTCACAAGTTTTCAGTAAAAATTATTAAAGTGGAAGTATTAGAGCAAGCAAGGTGCGAATCGGCTTCGTGCTAAAATCGCAAAATATTACCTCAGGTACGAAATATATTATGAAAATTGCATTATAAAACAATATTTGTTGGAGGAAATAATAGAAAATAATTATTATAAATTCTATAAAAAGTCATATACAACATAATAGTAATAAAACCGGAGTCAAACGAAACCGACGCTCCCGCGCCGGTACCTGAATACAGTGCTTTGTATTATACAGGGTATAATCAGTTTCATGTCATTAAAAAAAACTGGTAATGGGGACCGACTAGACAAACAAAAAACCTTTATGACTTTTCCCTCTAGGGGCACTTTGAAAAAAACTGACTTAGGTCAACCTTTTTAATATTTTTTAATATTAATGTAGAAAATAATTGAGAACCACTGCTTTTCTTGGTCAATGAACTTGTAGCTCCCAATTATACAACTTTTAAATTGTCATAAAAAAAGTGCAAGGGCCTTGGATCATCGACCGCCTTTGATGGCCGCCTCAACCGAACTGAGGCAATTATAAAGAGGCAAATAATTCGTTATCTTTTCCTGCACAACTGCAAGCAAATAATGGCCGTAGTTTAAACATAGCATTTCTTTACATGTGTGTCTTTTAATTTGGAACAAAATATTGGATTAATGTTTATAATTTAGAATATTTAAATGTGATTTATTAACGTTTGTAACATAAATGAGTGTCCTGGTGTGTTTAGTGACAACTAACGTTGTCAATAAAGAAAAATAAAAGAAAAAATTGGTCCAAAATCCAAAACGGAATAATAAATCTTCACTATAAATACACAGCGGCCCGAAATTCAAAAATAACAAAAACAACGAACGGCGGGTTGGACGTGTGTACATAACGAAACACCCACAGTAACTAAAATATTGCATGAGGGAGTAAGAGTATAGTTTTCTTCAGATCAGATCTACTAAACACTCAGAAAACGTCAACGTCTTTCATCTTATTTACCGCATCGCTAAAGACCGCCGACATTTTATAGGCAAAGACACGCGCGACGATCTCAATATTCCAGCAGTTTTCAAAAGATTTTATTGAAAATTTGCGAAATGTTTGTATATTTTTTTTCTCCAAAACTATGAGCTTTAGACCCCATGTTATATAAGGTTTTTTGTTTGTCTTGTCGTTCCCTACCACCAGTTTTTTTAATGACACGACCTTGTATACAGGTAAAAAAATGTGCCTTTCCACAATATTCTATGTAAGTATATGTGATACACTTGTCAACTTATACTGTAAGAATCAGAATTTATATTATATTTCTTAGCGAACTACATTCCCAAGACTATTTCTGCTTATAACGAGATGCACTGAAGATGTAAAAAACATGTGTGTATATTTTTTTAAATGTATGAAAAGCTGGTATCTTTTAGTTTATAACTGAATTTGTTTTATGTATCTAAGTATGTTTTTCTCTGAGTTCAGATAACATGTATATATATTTCTTCCACAAATTCTGAAATTTCGAAATTATAAAAATTTCAGAAGTAGTGTTTATTTAAAGTACATTAACTCAAGCAAATTTAAGTCAATGAGGTTCAAACTGACACATTTTTCGAAAGTTTTCCGTAGACCAAAAAAAAAGTTGGAACATTTTCAACAGATTATCATACAATATAAAAAATGAGGTAATTTTCGAAATATGATACAGGGTGCGGCAGAAAGGATGGGTGTTTTTGGGACGGGTGGTATACGCGAATGGAGAGGAGTAGAGCGTTGTGGATAAAGTCGTTCAACTCGGGGAGATACGCCATTTGTTAGTCACAAGGGTTATCTGGACGAAAGAATATTGTGCGTTCGCAGTCGAGGAGTATTTGAAGTCGGGCGAATTTTTTCTTTAAAGAACTCATTAAAAAAAATCATCCGCCTCCGATTTGTTTAGGGGTAAATATCTCTAATGACTGGACTATATTCTACTTTTCTATTTTATATACATGCCAAATTTGAAACGGATTTTTGTACAAATATTTGTTTTCTACGATGATTATTAAACATGTTTGTTCGGGTATAAAATACCTATTTTGTTAAATCAGATTGGTATAACTGCTCGTTTCTTTGTTTTTGTATGTAGGTTAATTAAGTTTCGGTAATAAGTAAATGATTTAGAATATAGTTACGTTTTGAATTCATTTAAAAAAAAATAAAGTGGCAAAAACATTCATTTTGATTTGGATCAGTCCGTCAAAAACCAGTTTGTTTTTTCTAGCCTACCCTGAAATATATCGAATACAAAAACACAAACGTCAACGACAACATGACGAAAACTACATATAACAACGTTAATTTGCAGTTTAGGTTCAGTTAAACCAGTGCGTCTCATGGAGTATTATATTGTGTAGCTCATTTACCCCACTCAACCCTACGTAAAATAACAACTTGTTAAAAGCAGCAGGTCTGCCATTTGTGAACATCCCGTGGCAGTATAAACAGTGAATAGTGAAAATAAATGTGTATTTCCACTTTCAATTAAAACTAGACCGATTTCAACGGTTCTGCTCTAAAATTAAATCATTTTAATTCCCACAACAACTCTCATTGTTTACTCTTGCTTTTCATCCGCATCTAATCAACTAAATTGCTTTGAAAATTAATTATTTTATCTGTATCATAATATCGTAAATAGTAAATATAAACTTAGCAGTCGCGCATTTGGATTACAAGTATTTCCAAGAACGGCCATTTATGTTAAATAATTATAAATTATAATTTATTGTTACAGTTCTGGATTGTTAGTCACATAATGACACAAGGTATATACCTGTATGAGCGATATACCCAGATAATAATTATCGAGATTATGAGTAGTATTCAGTTTTGTCCATATTATATCGTAAATGCAGTAAGACAGAAGGCACCGGGTGCGGGGGGGGGGAGGTGGGGCACGTGCCCCTCTAAAATCAGCTATGCCCATCACCCAAGTGATTCCCAAAATTATTTTTCGGAAACCTACAAGGTATATGCACTATGGGAACAATCGATGAATTAGATCCAATTTAATATTTTCTCAAACTTTAGGTGTTCCTCAATTATCAAGCTTAGGACCCCTCTTCGTTATAATTATTAAACGATATTGCCATAGATTGAGTTATAGTTCATACGATATCAATTGGGACAGCATAAAAACGAAAACTCGGAGTCCACGTGGACTTGATCCGCCTGTCACATTGTCACATTGTGTTGACAAATCAAACTAGCTAGGCATCTAATCCATTCCACATTTCTATGTGACAGGCGGATCAAGTCCACGTGGACTCCGAGTTTTCGTTTTTATGGGGAGATCCGAGGGTTCAGCCACTGCCAAAAAAAACGTACAATAATTCCTCCCATTCCTCAATTATTCATAATATTCCCCAATTATTTCTCATATTCCCCATATTCCTAAATTATTTCCAATATTCAATATTTATTCCCCTTATTATTTATTATAATTTTTGGGTATAGGAAGAAGCAATAACAATTATTACTATGTTTATAATATTTAAATTTAATTGTTGACAATAGTGTTAACACTTTGATATATTATTCTATAAAACTATGTACCAGAAAAGAAACATTTGCAAAATTAGAGCCGTTTCATTTCTTTTTAGTTTTTGCAGATCTCCAATCTAGCAGCTCTTTTATTCCTGAGTGAGCTGACACCATTTATACCAGACCATAGAATATGAACTTTGTATGAATATCAGCAACCTCTTCACTTTTTGGCCACACAAAATCATCGAGATCTTATGTCAAAAAATGCCAGCACGTTTAACTTACACCCACGGAGCCTTTTTAGATTTGCTTATTATTTATGGAGAATGTGATAGTTATATCTAGAACATGTATAGTATTTCTGTTCTTAATTAGAAATTCAGTCTAAAGCGTTACTATCAGGATAAATCATTACAAAGCCTAGGTGATAGAATCAGAGCCAACACCGTGCTTGAATATTGCAAACGATATACGTATACGAATATAGTTCACCAGATATGTTACCTCAAACGAAAGTAGACAATTAATTACCTGGCTCACCATTACAAGCCCGCTACCTGATTAGGTTTATTCATATGCTTGTTGGTAGCATAGCCGTAGGTTAAATGATGTTTATTTACTTTTATTGAATCATTTATGGAATATGTGTTTAAACTAACATTATTTATTTTAAATAAATGTACTATAAATAAATCATTTACATCATGCCTATTAATTAATAGAAAGTAGTAAAACAATATTTACAATAATTAAAAAGTGTTTCCAAAAATTAGTCGACGCTAGTGTACATCGTTCGTGTTATATTCTTTAATCGGTTCGTTTTTATGATTTCCAAATTGACTTTGGATATCCCATAACACATTTGCTACTCGATACCCACAAGAACTAAAACCATCACCATACACGTAAAATGCACATTGAATAATTTTAGAATATTTGACCCTGTCAAGGCAGGACTTCTAAGGAGGAAGCCTTAGACATATTAGCTGAAGAAGACTTTTAACTTACTATTCAAATTTTTCTCAAAAAATTGTAATGTCATCTCTTACAGTAAACATTAAACAGCTAATGTTCTTGAATATTTCGCTCCCTGAATATTGTGAACATTTGAGTTACGTTACTCCCAGTAATGGGAATTGTGTCGATTAAATGGTCCATTTTTGGTAAATGTAGCATCGTCTGTCCATATAATATTTCCCAAAAAATAATTGTCACCTCCATATCTTTTATTAAAATAAATTTACAAAAAATTTCTCTCGTCAAAAAATGTGTTTCTTTTAATTGTTGAATCATATGCAACGAGAATGGATTGATGTTTTGAAAAGATTCTGTGAATGTAATTCTTGAAAACGCCCAAAAATACCCCAGAATTGCTATTTCTATGTTTTCATCATCAACAATAGACTTCCTCCTTAGAATTCCTGCCTTGACAGAGCTAAATATTCTAAAATTATCCAATATGCGTTTTACAGTGTATGGTTTCTGTTCTTGTGGGTATCGAGTAGCAAATGTGTTACATGTTATTGATATTACTTTATCACATTCTCCATGATTAATACACAAATCTAAAAGGTCTTCGTGGGTTTAATTTAAATGTGCTGGCATTTTTTGACATAAGAGAATGACTGGCATTAATGACTGTTTTTAATCATGGCTAAGTTGATGGCAATTTTTAAAATAATTGCCAATATTTCAAAAAGTTGTAACTTCAACTCTTACAACACCTATACTAGAAAAAAAGGAATTTAATTTTACATAACTTTTGAACTAAGAATGTTCTTGAGGTTTAAATTTAACAAAATGTAACGTGAAAAATATTAACACTTGGGATACTATTATGGAATTTATTTTTATTGTAGAGAGTACTTCATCTTGTGTTCTTTCAACTTGCTAAAGAGCAAATAATGAGGATCTCTTACACGAAGATAGTTAATAATGGTTCTTGCAAACCGCCGCACCCGTCAAATTGTTCATGAAACGTCAAATTTCTCAAAAAGTGCTGGATTTAGGTATAGGGTGTGCCACAGGTTTCGACTTTTAGAAACGATTTTAGTTAGAAATGCCGAAAATATATAGGGTATTCCATTTAAAATAAGCAAGTTGGTATCGACTTCCGGGATAACTGGAAGTACCACATGCATGTAATTATTTTGGTTCAATTGACCACACTGACTTTAATAAATCCCAACATTTTCAAAATTTTTGTTACATACTCTTCCCTATATCGGTCGATTCAGTACCTGGTATAAAACATAATTTTGCAGGGCATTACTTTGCTCATTATTGAGTTTGTAAAACATTTCTATTGACCCTATCTCATAACAAAACTCTGCTGTATTTCAATATTCACATTTCAACTTGCTTTACCAACAAAATTAAGCGTAATTCTCATATATTCCTCTCTATTCCTTGCTATTTCCCCCATTATTCCTCATTACTCCCCATTATTCCTTGTTATTTCCTATTAGGTAGGTATATCTTATTATTCCTCATTATTCCCTTCCCATTCCCCATTATTCCTCAGTATTCCCCACCCTCTGTACAATATTCCCCACCAGTGGTTGACCCCTCGGGGAGATCGAATGTAAGATCAAGGCTTATGCATGTTGGGTATTTTATTGCAATAAATAAATAAACAATTCCAGTACAGTATGTAAATATTCGTTTTCGAGTAGTTTTATTTAAATGCTGCCCAGCTCTCAATGTACGAGGTAAATATTGAGGCAGCTTATCAGCGTTTTACTCCCTCTTCTTCCTCAACTTCTCCGTTTTGAGGTGTGACGCTTGAATATCGCAGACTGGGATTTTTCTCTCATTATTTGTGCTTTATCCATTACTTGTGTTCCATATGTCTAGTTCGTAGGTCCGTTGAAAGTACCCTTTTGCTTTCGATTACAGTTTGTCAACTGTTTACTTCCTTTTCTTACTCCACCTCTCCGTTTTGCGGCTTAAATATCGAAGTTATGAGATTTTCTTTATTACCCAGCCTAAAGGCATCCTGTTCTTCCACCTAACCCAAGACAAACAATATAGCCTAAATAGCAAAATCGAATTTTCCTAACTTATGCCTACAAGAAAAAAAAACTAAGTTCTGGACAAAGGGCATAAAATATGAGAAACAACAAAAAGATACAACAAATTTTTGTGTGAAATCACTGCCTGCTCATAATTAACTCAATCACATGTTTTTTGAAATTAGATATGGTTTTTAGTTTTTAATTCCTGAGGTAATTCTTTAATATACTTTGTAATATTGTACGAATATGACCTCTTAAAAAATTGGGTATGATGAACGAGAGGAGTAAGGGTGTCCTTAAATCTAATATTTAAATCGTGGATGTCGGTCTGAAAACGTCTTTTAAAATACAAGTATGGCGGGATTTTGTTAATCAGTATACAGGGTGTAATTAGTTTCATGTCATTAAAAAAAACTGGTGGTAGGGAACGGGAACGACAAGACAATCAAAAACACCTTATATAACATGGGGTCTAAAGCTCATAGTTTTGGAGAAAAAAAGAAACAAAAATTTCGCAAATTTTCAATAAAAATTTTTGAGAACTGCTGGAATATTGAGGTAGGTTTAGATCTAGATCTGGTCTGAAGAAAACTATACTCTAACTGGACAGCATTAAACAGAAAGAAACCAGCACTCTCAGCTAAAATCAAGAAATAAGCTTGCAAATAATGGTTTTGCATCTTGATTACAATATTGAAACTATAGACACCATTAAATTTTTATAAGGAAGATGAGTGGATTTTTTCAGCTGAACACACATTACGATATTCTACATTGAAATAAATTAAGAAACAAATTTTTTTTGTGGGTTGGCTCCTTTCTGTTTAATGCCGTCCAACTCTCCCTTATGCAATATTTTAGTTACTGTCGGTGTTTCGTTATGTACACACGTCCAACCCGCCATTCGTTGTTTCTGTTATTTTTTAATTTCGCGTCATTGTGTATTTATAGTTAAGATTTATTTTATTGACTTACCGTTCAAGTTGTCAAATTCTTGATTACGTACAGACACAACTTAGTTGTTCGTTCTTTTTGTATTCCTTTTTGGTTTTTGTACCAAGTTTTTATTTTATTTTTCTTTATTGACAACGTTAGTTGATAGTTTAGTGTTTAGTGTTGAACGAAGTGCGTATGTACTTAATTCGACGTACCGAACTGTGTATTGATATAGATGCAGAGATTTTGAATCATTTAGGTAGGTAGTAAGCTTTTAACCCAGGACACTCATTTATGTTACAAATGTTAATAAACCACATTTAAATTTTCTAAATTATAAACAATCCAATATTTTGTTCCAAATTAAAAAACACACATGTAAAGAAATGCTCTGTTTAAACCTCTATGGCCATTATTTGCTTTCAATTGTGCACGAAGAGAGAACGAATTATTTACCTTTTTACACTTGCCTCAATTCAGTTGAGGCGGTACATCAAAGGCGGTCGATGATCCAAGGCCTTTGCGTGTGCCGGCTAGCACTTTTTTATGACAATTTAAAAGTTGTATAATTGGGAAGTACAAGTCCATCGACCAAGAAAAGCAGTGGTTCTCAATAGTTGTCTACCATAATATTAAATATGTCAACCTAGATCAGTGTTTTTCAAAGTGCCCCTAGAGGGAAAAGTCATAAATGGTTTTTGTTTGTCTAGTCGGTCCCCATTACCAGTTTTTTTAATGACGTGAAACTGATTACACCCTGTATTAAAATATACTGACAGAGTGCAAGTATCGTCAATTTTTCATATTAAGCCAGTTATTTAAGATTAGTGTGTGGCTATGGGAGCTATATCTCTGTAAGTACTGTATGTAAACTTGACAACAACCAAATATCTTTTGTTTCTCAATTTTTTTTCGTAGTAATTAATATTTGATTGACTATATTTTTTTAATCACTTTGTAAGATTACGGAATACTTCAATAATTTTGCAGAGCATTAAAAGGGTTGCAAGAAGATACTCTTAAAATTATTTGTAATATTAATCAAAATGCAAGGAATTATCGTTTTTCCTCCATTTATATTTATCATTTATTTACAATTCTAGAATAAAATGTAATATAATAGAACAGAAAAGTACAGTTTATTCTAAAAACTACATTAATAACAAATGCTCCACATGACGTCCACCTGGTTCAGTACACAAATTAATACTTTCAAAATTTAGTGTAATATCAACTAAAAATCAAGAATTATCATTTTTTCTGTGTAGGTCATAGGTGCTTGTGAAACAGGAAATCTGTCGCGTTTTAGAAACAAAAGATATTTAGTTGTTATCAAGCTTACATAGAGTACTTATAGAGATACAGGTCCCATGAAAATTTGAAAGTGTTATCTTGAATATAACGGAAATTATTGAAAAAAACTTTAAGAGAGTGTCCATCTTAATCTCACAAATTGGTTTAAATAGTACCTACGTAATACTTAAAACTTTTAATAATCAAAATTAAACCAGCTAACCATTATACTCTTCGTCGATTTACTGCACTTTTTATATAATTGTTGCACATTCTATAGGATGCTTTTCTCAGTTTTTTTTGTAAATAATATTAGTTTTAGACATTTTTACAAAACTTGAAAATTTCTTATTATTTTTTTTATTTAAAAAATTAATAACGTTTTTGTTTATTGATCAATTTTGTTAAAAAAATAATAGGTTTCTTCCTCAGGGGTGCATTTTTGGACTAAGGTAAGCTGGGTTTTATACAGGCCCAATATGAACTCAGAAAGCACAGGTTCCCGTCCGGGAACTCAATTCTGGGACACCCTGTATATGCTTAGGTTAAGATTTGAGTATCTATTGAAAAGGGCCATTGTCTCGATAATTTTAGGTGGATGTGGACAAAACGCAAATGCGGTGTAAAATGTTTGAAGATTGCTTAACTAATTTTTGTTATTATTTTTCCTCGAGAATATAAACAAGTCGCAACCAATTCCGGTAAATCGAATGTTTATTTTATGGACCGCCAAACATCCATTTCGTTACGAGCCTTCGTTTATATTGAGTTATAAAAATATTACTTTCCATTTCCCAATTTTGTTTGTTATTGGTTTCAACAAAGTTTATTTTGAATACCTTTTATTACGCAAATCGACCAAATATTTACTATAGTCGCTGAGTTATATTGAGTTTGGTACACACTGCGGCTAATAAAAAAGATTTTATGCTATTACTCCAGTCAAATTACCGTAGGTATCTCTCGAACAAAATTAATATGCAGCTGAAATTTTCAAAATGTCATGTTTACGTCGTTAGTTACAAAACCACAGCACAGTAGAGAAATATACAGTAGACTCTCCATTCCATGTATTTTATGCTCTATAGTCTGTTTTTAAACCAGCAGGAGCGTTTTAAATTTAACGCGCTAAATCATCCATCTGTGATTGACAGGCCCTCGCCAGTTTTACACAAGGCAATAGTCGTAAATTTTGACATATTTAAAAAAATTTTATTTCATGTCATAAATTATTTGGGTCAATGTTTACGACATCCACTTATTCATTAGCAAAAAACGAAAAATACTGATATATTTCACGTTATGTAAGTAACAATTTGCCACCTACTATATGTTGTGCAAACACCTGTAACTGCCACAAAAAATTCCAAAAGTTTTACACATTTCATTCTCCATCTCGCTCTCACTCACTGCATCACACTACTGTCTCCATTTACAACTGTAGGAGCTGCATTATTATTGTTCCTTGCCTTACTAGAAATGCTAAAACAATTACTTACGCCAAACGACCTTGAACTACGAAAAAAAATTGCAAAAAAACATAACAATGCGTCCCTATATTTAATGTAAAAAAGATAATATTTCTAGTAGGGCAAGGAACAATAATAATACAGTCCTTACAGTTGTAAATGGAGACAGTAGTGTGATGCAGTGAGTGAGAGTGAGATGGAGAATGAAATGTGTAAAACTTTTGGAATTTTTTGTGACAGTTGCAGGTGTTTGCACAGCATATAGTAGGTGGCAAATTGTTACTTAGATAACGTAATATATGTCAGTATTTTTAGTTGTTTGCTAATGAATAAGTTGCCCAACTAGCAATTTGATATTTTATAAAAGTTGTAGGAATGTTCCTGACACAAATTTTATAAAACAATATTACTCCCAGAAACACTTCCATAACGTTTTCACAGCAGCTATAAATGCAAAATTGGCACCATCTTATAAAATATTTCAGTCGCTGTTGATATTTTGTAACACCTGTTGCAACCATTACAAAATAATTATATAAACATTTCCAGAAGCCTTATGAAAATGTAGTACCATCATTATATAGTAGTTTTATTAAAGCTTCATTTAATTGTATTATAAAACACACTTCACTGTTTGTTAAATTACTGCTATAAAACAATTAAACAACTGTTTTATAAGAGCTTTTAAATAGTCATTATTTAAAAAAAATGCTGCTTCATACACATTAATAAAATAAAATGATTTCTAAAATGCATCCTAAAAGTTTAAGAAGTATTTCTGACACTAAAAGCATATGGCATTGTGATTTAATGCTAGGTACCTAATAACCTATAATCATTATTTAAGAGACTTGTTCTGGCTTACAACGACTGTAATTTTTGATGAGAAGAAAATTTTACTGTGAACTATGGCCATATTTCTAATATATTTTTAATGGGCCTCACATTTATTGATGATTTCTAATAATTTTTGAAATTTTATAAATATCGATTTTATGAATTTGAGTTTTTTTACAATGTCACTCACTAATTTATTTTAGTAGTCATAACTAACTGTATAGTTAGCACGTTTCTGACTCCATAAATTCTAATAAACATTTGATATTTTCAATTTTCATAAATTGTCATATGTACCATCACGAATGCTGGCCTTTCAAGATGGCCTCCCTCTATAAAATACTTTTGTGTTAGTAGCAAGCATTTCACGATATTTAAATTATTAGACGATTCCTATAAAACATCTATAAAATAATGCACCTTAGTGTAACTTTTTCGTGAATCATATAAAATAGATCACTCACTTCCGAGATACTTTTGTAGCTCTTATGATAAATCTGTTAGGACTGAATTGTAAATGCAACCATCGAAACAGAATTGGTTCAATTTGGATAAATATGACCTAGAAATTAGTAGCAGTAAATCACCTTATTTACAGAGCTGTTTGTTTATGATTTATTTATTGTCAAAAACACGTAGTTACTTTTACTACTAGTGGAATCAACAGTACTTTGGCATATGACCTGATACGTTAACAGTTCAGTGAGTGAAATGCGTCGTTTCATTTTGCAGCAGTATAAACTGTATCCTAGTGCCAAAACCACTACGCTGTTAGTACATGAAAGTAATATTTTTAAAACCACTTTTTAAGTTTCTCCATTGTCTTAAATCTGATGTTTATAGTTTGGCCGTTATATGATCTGTTAAAATCTGCACCGCTCTTGTCAATGTTGGTAACCAAAATTTTGGGAGAATAATTTTTTTATTAACTTGTCTACTATAATTATGACAAATTTTCATTAAAAAGCAGACTTTAATTATGACTAAATATAAATACACATCTAACGCAAGAAATCAATTTTCTCAAATATGTTTTATTGTATTGTTAGCCACCACATTTTTATGCTTAAGTAAACAAATTTGTTTTGTGACGACTTTGTTGCTGTTTCCATATTACAGTAAATACAATGCTATATAATAATTATATAACATGCTCTGGAACAACATTTATTCTTAAAAACAAAATTGTCACAAATATATCTTTAATATAACTGTTTTGTAAGATGATAAGAAATAACTATAAAATAATTCGAATGTATATTTATAACGGTGCTAAAAATGCTGCTGAACGATACTAAAAAATCGTTATAAAACGATTTAGTTTTATAAGCTGAAATATTTTATAACTTAGTCACGAAGACATTTATAAAATAATTTCTTAACTCCATTATAAGGTATTTTATAATTTTGCTGTAGAAACGTTTTAATGATAAATTTATAAAATAGTTCAGTTGCAGACAACAAAATAGTATTAAAATAAATATTTACCATTATTCGGTTATAATTTCTTTTATCGTTTGCACATTATATATCAGTTTTTAATACCTTTTGTATAAAACTGAAGGTAAATGTGGCTAATTACTTGGTGCCTTTATATTGCGTAAATGTTATGGACGCTGTATAAACACCTAGAGGTCAAATAGAGGTCAATGCATTATACAATGTAATAAAATACACACAAAAATACTGTAGCTATGTATTGTTGGTTACCGAAAACGCCAAAAAGGTTTTAGTGTATTTTCTAGTTACTTTTATAGTGTGAATGGATCTTTCATGTTTACTCCTCCTGGTTTAAAAACAGACTATAGTCCAGGACGAGTGCTCATAGTCCACGCGCCCGTAGGGGAATGACGCCAGTTTTAACATCGAACAAAGATTTAATGTACCAATCGCAGAAAACAAATGTCGCTATGGCTTGTCAAATTTGTTGGTTATGTTGTATATTATCATAATACAAAATACACATAAATAGAAGATAATTTGAATCGATAAAGAATATTCTCGTTGTACATCTCGTTGTGCATATAGTAAGTATATACTTATAGTTGTCCTAAAAATGTTTTATTTCTGAGATGTCTTAATCACACAAATTGGTAAAAAACAGTACTTACCTAAGTAATACTTGAAACTTTTTATTAATCAAAATTAAACAAGGTAACCATTATACTCTTCGCCGATTTACTGCACTTTTTATATAATTGTTGCACATTCTAAAGGATACTCTTCGCTCTTATTTGTAAATAATATTAGTTTTAGACATTTTTAGTTTAATTACAAAACATTTTTTTAGTTTAAAAAATTAATAACTTTTTTATTTATTGATCGATTTTCTTCATGATAAGGTTCTTCCTCTAGCCAAGGCACTAACTTACTGTCCAAATTTCAATGTAATCGGACTTTTCGTTCTTAAGTTATCGTACAAGAAACGTGACGGACGGACGGATATTTTGAAAGTTGTTCAGAATTCGATCACCAACACAGTGATATGATTTTTTTTTCTCTACGAGCAATATTACCGGTTTTAGAAATGTGCCGATTGAATGCAATATACTCTCTCGTTTTGTATTTGCTAAATAACAAAGTACATGTGTTTTTTTTTTAATCTCTATATTTTCTGTCGTATTCTATTTCTACAATTTGATAAATTCATTAGTGCTTTAATAGCTCTCTCTTAAAATTAAATTATTATTGACTGTAAATATTAAAATTTCACAGGTTTTGGAAGCCTACAGATTTTAATTTTAACTATTACTACATGTGAAATTACAATAAATATAATAGAAATAAATACAAACCAATATATTTAATAAGAGATTAATTTTATTTGATTATAATTAACTGTCCACAGTTACACACAAAAAAGTGGTCTGTTTGGCTCCATCACCCACCATTTTTTTGTAAACCGTGAAAATAACCTAAGAAACCTGATTTCTTTAGGTTATTTTCGTGATTTCCCAAAAAAACGGTGGGTGATTCGTGTTCAGCATATCGAAAAACATAGGGATGACTATGTCGGGTCACGGGAACAGATCACTTTTTTTTGTAGACCTGTGATAATCTATTTAGGCACCATTTTCAAAGGGTCGTGATTCCCGTAGGAAGCTTTTTCCGACATATGTTTTGAAGATTTGTTACTATTTTTGCACATAGAATCAGCATCTAATGGCGCAAATTTTGGGATACCCTGTCTGTATATTACAATCCAAAATACTGATATAAAATTATTATAAATCTCCATCGTGGATCGTTTCGACCATACTCATATTTCGATGCGAAATATTAAATTACGCTTCATATATGTCTAAAACTAACATTATTTACAAACAAACTGCGAAGAGTATCCCATAGAACGTGCAACAATTATTCCGTGTGGCATAACAGTATGTGAACAGCAGAATAACTTGAAAAATACGAATCCTAGAAAAAACTTTAATTACAAAAGTTGTAGGTAATTTCTCCGGCTATCTGACGGAGATATTGGATTTGACCTTGACAGTGACCTCCAAGGTAATTTGAAGGTCAAGTCGATTTTTTAAAATCGAACCCGCTAGTTTTAACCCCGGAAATGAAACGAGCAGAATATTTTATATTCGGACCTTCGTCACTTGCAAAATTGACCTGTAAAGGTCATCTTTGCACCATAATTTTGTAAGTGACGAAGGTCATCTCCGGACGTAAAATTTTCCGCTCGTTTCATTTCCGGAGTTAAAAGCAGGGGGTCCCATTAGAAAAAAAATGACTTGACCTTCACATGTACTTGTATATCAAGGTCAGACCCAAGGTCAACGTCAGATAGGAAATTTCCTACAACTTTTGTATTTAAAGTGTTTTTCTAGAGTTTGTATTTCAATATTCAAATTGTTCGCCATTGACAATTTGACAGTGAACTAGACGGATATAGAAATTATCAATTGTACTTCTTATCATTTCTGGTGTAATCTCAGCGCACACATCAGTTATTCGCTGTTGCAAAATTGAAGTTCAAGAGTAAAGATGATCTTTAGAGGTTAATTTTAAGTGCCGAAGGTCATATCCGAACGTAAAATTTCCGCTCGTTTCATTTCCGGGGTTCCATCTGAAAGAATCGATTTGACCGTCAAAGAACCGATCGAGGTCAAATCCAATGTCACCGTCAAGATACCCATTCCTACAACTTTTGTATTTAAATTTTTTTCTAGGATTCGTATCTTTCAAGTTATCCTGCTGTTCCCATACTTTTATGCCACCCGGTATAAACAGTTCAGTAAATCAACGAAAAGTATAATATTATAACTATATTTTTACTGTGGTATTTTGTGTGCAGAATTCATAAAATAAGGTACCTACATAAACATAACTGACCGTATTCTCCAGTAATTTAATATGAGGTAGGTATGCGGTTTTCTTATCGCACCCTGAATAGTTAACATCAACGTCTGTACTCCGTAGTGTATCCATCCGTAATGTTTTTATTTATGGCAAAATAAAAATTATGTATCGAGTTAACATTTAAACATTGGATGGTGGGCTGTTAAAATTAATAATATACAATTTAAAATTCTGGTTTAGTTTAGTCGTTTAGTGTATATGAGGTTCCCGAGAGATAAAGATACACATACAAGTTTAATTGAGTACATAATATCATACGAGTAGAGTGCCTTGCCCGTGCCCACCCACATAAAAATATACAATACACCTCGTTTAGAATATTCAGCACAGTTACGTTGAACTCGGCCAGGACTGACAACTAAATAAAAGCGACTTATTGTTGTTATTATTATTTTATTCATTAGAAGTATTCAGTATTCCGAATTTTTTTTGGCGCGCGAAGGAGGGCTGCGAAAAAAATATATAAGTAACGGGTTTTCTCGAAAAAATTGGAAAAATCTTTTTTTGGGTCGTGAGAGGGTAATTTTCAAGTGGCTGCCAAACGTTTGTCGACAGATTGACTTGAAATTTTCACTGTACCTATGTTAGTAGCCCCCAAAGATCTTAAAACCAACCGTTTAATGCACGTTTGAGTTCTTTGTTACGGTGTGACCACCCTTTGAATTTTAAGAAAATTTAAGGTACATTTTTTTACACATAATTCAGAAGAAACGTTCGAGATGCAGCCAACTAAGACCTTCTACCTTCTTTTCTCTAAGGTGCCGACAAGGATAATTAGTCACAAAATTTGAAAAAAACTTGTTAAACGCCGCTTTCGCTTTTTCATTAATTCGGAGCTTAAGGTGACCATTCCCTAGAAAGAGACATCCGATAGGGAAATATTTACTATTTTTGGCCATAACTTTTTTTCTAAGTACGTATATTTAAAAAACTATAAGACTACCTAAGTAAAACCGTAACAAGAATATTACTATGAATTTTCACTCAATAATTTCGGTGGTTTGCAAAATAGTTAGATTTAAATTTAAAAATTATGCTAATCTTCCTAGTTCGTAGTTTTAAACTAAACTACTTTGCAAACCACTGAAAATATTTAGTGAACATTCATAGTAATAATATTATTATGGTTCTACTTAGGTAGTCTTATAGTTTTTTTTAAATATTCGTACTAAGAAAAAAAGTTATGGCCAAAAATAATAAATATTTCCTTATCGGATGTCTCTTTCTAGGGAATGACAACCTTAAGACTTTTAATATAAATACGATATGTTGAGAGCATATTGATCGCAATTCGCCACTATGTTTAGAGAATTGTCGAAAGATGTCCCGAATAACTGATGTCCAGTTGTAGCGTATTTCCACCTTTTAGGAAACACCCTGTATGAATCTGTGGGTTCTAAATAATTTTAACTAGGGGTAAACCACTAACACTTTACCTATTTAATAATATACTGACTATACAATACTTCAAAATAACCTTTACACTTTGTTTACTTGATATTTAACCTCACTTTTTCGCTGTTAATTTTACTTTAATAAACTTCTCTCTACCTTTATAAAACTTCCCCTTCTGCGCCGGTAATCGCGCCTTATATACTCTGAAATTACCTTTAGATTCATCCAGAAACAATCAAGAGTCTTCTCTCACCACACTCTATTTCTTTCTACAAGTTTCCAGTCACTCACTATTAGGCATAGGCGTATCAATCTCCAGTTTCAAGGGGGTGTAATTCATAACACAGTAAAACTAAAGGTTTCACTTCTAAAAAAATGAACCAAAAACATATCTACCAAATATAATTGCGCTGAACATGAACAGAAGCTGGTATTCGCCGTGCATCGGAAATCGCCGTATCCCAACTCGGCCCCTGTCAATGCCGACGAGTGTCAACTGTACATATTGCATCCTTGTTCTGGCGCGATCTGTATACCAAATCTTATATAAATCTGCAAAAGTTGGGCAGTTATAGCGGCCCTACTGGATTGGCCATTTTGAATTTTTAGCGCTTGACATCAGTTTCGGTACCAGCAGCTACTCTGAAAATACCTAGCTACCAATTTTATTGCAATTCCAACAAAAGTTACTACTAGCGTATTCGCCAAATTTACTGTGTTGGTGATCGAATTCTGAACAACTTCCAAAACGTTCGTCCGTCCGTCTGTCTGTCCGTCCGTATGTCTGTCCGTCCGTATGTCTGCCCGTCTATCTGTCCGCCCGTCACGTTTCTTTTAAGCACGATAATTTAAGAACGAAAAGTACGATTGTATTGAAATTTGGACAGTAAGTTAGTGTTAGCTAGAGGACGAACTATTGTTTTTGAACAAAATCGATCAATAAATAAAAAAGTTATAAATTTTTGAAATATAAAAAAAATTACATAATTCTGCAAGAATTATATAAAAAGTGCAGTAAATCGGCGAAGAGTATAACCGTTAGCTTGTTTGCTATTTCTTCTGCACACATTGTTATTATTATCGGTCTGATTTAGTTTGTATTAATAGTTTAATGTTTTTCAAATTGTTTAATAAACAATTACAATAATGTAAACAATAATATTTTGCTACAAGTATTATGTGAAATGTTCATCTTCTTTAATTTCACAAGTTTGCTATTTCATTTTGTTGATTAACAGTTTTCGAACTGCAAATTGTTTAAACATTTATCGACTCGTTTACCGATTGTTTAAAAAATGTTTTATGTTTTGTAAATATCAGGAAAGCCGAAGGAAACCTGAAGAGTGCTTTAAGAAACCACAGTTTTATCCAAAAGAGACGGCAATAAATAGTAATAACATAACAAAAATAGCAAGACATGTCATTTTAAATACATTGTATTTGTTTAGACAATTTGAAAAACATTAAAACATTAACATAAAGTATAATATGACTGATTAATTATAATGTTTGAATCTGCTTGAAAAGTCAAATTTCGAAAAATATATCAACTGACTTTTTTTAAGAGCTTTTATTTAACTTGCTATCTGTCTGCTACAAATCTTGAAATCCAAATTTTCACTAGTTCTAATTAGGCTAGAGCTGTAAAATTTTGCACACGTACGTGGGTCCGGTGACAATGCAATATAGTATATCTAATATCGTTTTAAATCCAATATGGCGGGTGTTTCAAGATGGCGGATTACATTTTTCTTTACCCCCTTGATATGGGTATCAAATGAAATGGTTTCACGCGTAAAATACGATAAACTATGTGACGTCATTATAAATCCAATATAACGGACTCACCAGGATGGAGCACTATCCTTTACTTCTCAACCCCCTTGGTATGGCTATTAAATGAAAGAACTATATAGCGTCATTCTAAATCCAATATGGCGGACGCACCAAGATGGCGGATTACCTTTTTCTTGGCAACCCCCTTGACATGGGTATCAAATGAAAGTGTTTTGTCCGTCTGTCTGTAAAGTAAGTAGTCTAAAAAGTAACAAATAAAACTATATATAAAAAAAAATTGAAACAAAACTTTTATTTACAAAAATGTAGTACATTAAAAAAAAAGAAAAAATTTAAATTCAAACATCTGGAAATTAATTTGGGAGCCGTGAATTGAGCAAAGGAACTGTACAGTAGTGTTATAGCGCCCCCAAAGCTTTTAGTTTCCAGATTATGAATTTAAAAATTATTTTTTTAAATAAAAGTTTTGTTTTAAAAATATTTTTTTTATATTTAGAGAATATGACATTTTCATTAAATTAATCTTATCACGTTCACTTTCAATAAAACTTTACCGAGATTCAGCGAATTGAAACTATGGCCTTTTTTACCCATTTGACGAATCCAAATTACACTATACTTTCGAAATTTACTTAAAAAATAATGCGTCCTATGTCAGATATATAAATATGAAACTGAAAGATTATTCAGATAAGTATCTTTACTTTGAGACCTGTCACGTACCTTTATAATAAAAATTAGTCAAAAGTTCTCAAAAAGTGCATGTTTATGGAAATTCAATGTTACATTAAAATAAAAAACATATTAAAAAAATGTTTTTAAGAAAAAGCTTTTATTTTAAAAACTACTTACTAAAAAGCAGTAGTGCTTTAAAGTTGCTTAGGTAACAACCAATTTTAAACAATGATAAATACACAAATATTTAGCATCCGAACAAAAAAATTACAGATTCAAAATGAAATTCAGATATTACCTTGTAAAATGAATCTACATTAATTGATTTTTCAAATTTTTACTTTGCAGTGCAGATATAAGAGAAAATAGCGCATAATGCACGTGTATAAGTAGCCCTTAAAGCACTTACTGGAGGACCCTCCTCGCTACGCTCGTCGTGTCCTAAACCCGTGCGTGATTTAAAGGCTTAGTTATACACTTTATTATAATATACTATTTTTATTTATTTTTTCCGAGATAAGCGCACTTTACTCTTGAACGATTTTCATATTTTTTGACCTACCTTGTATACTATTTAACTCAAAGCCATTCTAAGTGCACTTGAAATGGTTATTGGACATGCAGTAACTTTTGGCGGTATTTAAACTTTGGTTGTGCAACTAAAGAATAACTCCATTTGTTGCACACTTAATCGACCACACTGTATATCCTGGGTGTAGAATCAAGTCATGCCTATCATAAAAATGCATTGTCATCGAAACTGAATCAACATGTAAAATTTCTACTCCGTAGGATAAGAGGAAGTGGTTCTAATTCAACTTTGACCTAAACAACCTAACACACTAACATTGTAAGTTAAATAAATAATAGCTTTTAAAAGTGAATCATGTTTCCGCTGTTTCTTAAGTAACTTGAATTACAAGCAGCAGTTAGTCATAAACTAAACAAAAACAACTTGAACAATTGATGTATCATATTAATAACAAATAATATTATTAATTTGACTTCAATCTAGACAGAGGTATTTCGCCATTACGGTTCTTCAATGATTCCACTTTGTTGTTCACTGTTTATATCTTCAAATTGCCAAATCCATTTCAAATTTCGTTTCTAAACTGAAATTTGATTAAAAATTTGATTATACAAATAGTTTCAGTGTTCCTAAGTGATTTCACAAACAGTGAGCTGATTCTAAGTCATGTCTCTTCTATATTCTTATATTTTTTTATTGAACGTGGTAGGTCACTTAGTTCATCTTCCAGATTGTTCCAAATGTCTACGGCGATTGCAGTGATGGTTGTTTATTTGCATCACTCACAATCTTAGATATTGTTTCTAAATTCATTTTACACTTTCCAAAGAAAAAAATTCATCAAAACTTGAATCAGCTAGCCAGATTATTTTTGTTTGTAATGCAATTAAAACGAGGTCTGCAGCGGTGCAGTACCAACTTCGACCAGAAATACCAGAATTTCATCATAATAATGGGGTAACCAAACGACATTTTTCATAAATAACTTTTAAAATAATGTATTTTGGGAAACATTTTAACGGATCATTAAAAACAATGAAAATAGTTAGTTTTTCATATTTGTATATTGAATACAAAAAAATACTTTAAATAAATAATACAGTATTATATTTTCGTAATTACATTCGACGATTTTTGTTCGCTTCTGAATTTCCTCTTCAGCAGGTTTTTCCGAGGGAAAAAAATGAATTGTTCTGATGTTCTTGTGAGTCATATCCAGTAGGTATCAAAGTGCAAGAGTTACTCTTGACATGATCTACAAATAGAGAAACAAAACAAACTGGCCTTTCTGCAACTGCAAAATATATTTTGTTTATATACATATATTGTGTTTACTTTTGTAGATTAATAATAATTCGAAAGCTATACGAGAACCTTGTTAAAATAACAATATAACCTTCAACACACACGTACAAGAAAGTTTATATTCAGTTGACAAATATGTACCTAGGAAATACTAAGGGTATTTCGGGAACTTAATATTATTAATTATTTTCTCGAAAATCGCGGCATCTGCGAAAAGATTAGAACGTTTCGTTTTTCGTAAAATTTTCTGCTCTTTCACTTTATTGAATACATGATATCGATATTTTCTATACTCGCTGATATATAATTTTAAAAAACAGTCTGCAAAAAGCCTCCCGTCCATTTCTGAACCACTCACGCATATAATAAATATGTCATAAGAGTTAAAAAGTTTCGCGTCTTGAGAAACATCTATGGTAAGACCAATACCAAAGAAGATGAATCCGGATAACCTAAACGATCGACCTATTAAGTCTACTACCAGTACCATGTAGCGGAAAATAACATTTTGCCACATAATCAATTGAGCTTACAAGGTAAATACAGTACGACTACTACATTGACAAGTCGGATATGATATTTTCGGCGTTACAAATACTACTAAATAATAATATATTTCAAGCTTTAGATTCTACCAATATTTTCTTTATTGGCAAATTCAGATGTTTGGACTTTCTAACATCCTTCTCGCCTGAATGAAATCGTATCTAAAAATTGGTCGGAAAATTGTTTGCTTAAACAGCCCGATTGATCAGATATATTCACAACCAATAGACAGGGTGCTCCAAGGTTTTATCTTAGGGCCGCTCCTTTTCAGTATGTTGACATCTAATCTACCAAAGTACCCGTTTATTGTAGTATCCAACATTATGCAGACAAGATTAAGATATATTATGGTTTTTCAATCCGTTATAATACCATAGACTCGTAGAACAAAATAAACGTTGACCAAAATTAGCAACCGGTGTAAGCAGAACTCATTGATATTAAAATTTGGTTTTCTGCAAACCACACCCATACCTAGCAATATGTTTGAATGGTATAGATTTGGAACTTGTAGAACTGTAGACTATTAAAGTTCTTGGTTTGATAATAGATAATGATAAGTCTAATAATTATAAAGATTTTCATAACAAAAAATGTTATCTGAGATTTTCCTTCAGAACTGTTAGTGGAGGGATTGTACATCACAAAACCACAAAAATCAGTTTTGGGGGTACCGCGCAACCCCGCAAAAACCACCCCTTCGGTGAAAAAAGCCTCATTTTACTGAAAACTCGTTAACCGTTGAAGATATAAAAAATTGCTCATCATAAATAAAAAGCTTGACTAATTGCCTTAAAAAAAGGCCTCTTGTAATTTTCTTGTATATGCTATGGTTTTCGAGAAAATTGATATTGAAGAAAAATTGCAATATTTGTATTTTTGATGCGCACGAATTTTTGTTTGAAACTTTTTGCGCGCGGCCTATAGAAAAAATTGAATTGCTCGAAAACCAAACATGCTAGGAAGAAAAATCAAAATGGGTTTTAAAGGGGATATAAAATACTCTTTTTTGTTTCCATTTTTGATGGCTATTGATATCTATTAGTATATAAAAATAACAATACAATATCTCTTGATTTTTTGCACTTTTAACTATTCACAGACCCATAAAAAATAACTGACTTTAATATAAGTTATAAATGCATCATCTTTTAGTTCAAGACGGTACTTCAATGCAGAAAAAGTTAGGAATAAAAATATCCACATTTACAAGTTTACCAGCATGTTGAAGTTAGCCAAATTTTGGCCAATTTTTATTGTTTCCTAAAAATAAAAAAAGATCCAAACATCTTAAAATTTAGCTCAAAACATTTTTTTTTGAGTTTATGTATCATATAGCTATTGTTTCTAATCATTTAATAGATAAAAAACTGTATTAAAAAAATATAATCAAAACATTGAATATGCAGCCTTTTTGGATTTTTTTTGGCTAACTTTAACATGCTGCTAAATTTGTAAATGTGAATATTTTTATTCTTAACTTTTTCTTCATTGAAATACTACCTTGAACTAAAAGATGCATTTATAACTTATATTATAGTCAGTTATTTTTTATGAGCCTGTGAATAGTTATAGATGCACAAAAAATCAAGAGATAACTATATTATATTGTTATTTTTATATACTAATAAATATCAATAGCCCTCAAAAATGGCAACAGAAGAGAGTATTTTATATCCCCATTTTGATTTTTCTTCCTAGCTTGTTTGGTTTTAGAGCAATTTAATTTTTTCTATCGGCCGACTTTTTTTTAGGCAATTAGTCAAGCTTTCTTTTTTATGGTGAGCAATTTTTACTTCCACATCCACGTAGTGGATTGGAAGTATAGTAATCGTAAAAAAAAAATCAATTTTTTTTTTTCTTGAAATCGGTTTAGAATGTCATTAAACGTCGAGATGTTAAATTTGAGCGAAAAAAAATTTCTGTCTGTCGGTCTGTCTGTAACTTTTTTTGTCCGCACGCTTTCTCCGGAACGGTTTAAGATATTGACTTGAAATTTTGTACACGTTTATATTATAATGAGATCTGGAACTGGATTGTTTTTTGAAGATATCCGGTGAAGGGTTGGGAGGTAAATAGGGGTAAATATGGGGAAATATGTAAAGCAAGCTGGTAAGAGTACAGAAACTTGAAATTTGATGTATGTACTACAGGACAAGGCCTCAGATTTTTTTATAATGTTTTCAACCCCCACCACCCCTTCTTCATTATTAGAGGGGTTGCTAAAATAAAATTGAGATATTCGTTTGAAATTTTGTACACGTATATATTATAACATCTGGAACTAGATTATACTTTGAGATGATTCCGTTGAAGGGTTGGGGGTTAAATAGGGGTATATAGGGGAAAATAAGTAAAGCAAGCTGGTAAGAGTACAGAAACTTGAAATTCGGTGTATGTGCTAGAAGCCAAGGTCTCCGATTAGTTATATTATTTTTCAGCCCCCACCACCCCTACTCCATTATTAAAGGGGTTGATAAAATAAAATTGAAATATTCACTTGAAATTTGGTACACGTATGTATTATAACGACATATGGAACTAGATTATATTTTGAGAAGCTACCGTTGAAGGGTTGGGGGTTAAATATTGTAAAATAGGGGAAAATAAGTAAAGCAAGCTGATATAAGTACAGAAACTTGAAATTCAGTGTATGTACTAGAATTTTTTTTTGTATTTTTCAACCCACCCACCACCCCTACTCCACTATTAAAGGGGTTGATAAAATAAAATTGAGATATTCATTTGAAATGTTGTACACGTATGTATTATAACGACATCTGGAACTAAATTATACTTTGAGATGATTCCGTTGAAGGGTTGGGGGTTAAATAGGGGTAAATAGGGGAAAATAAGTAAAGCAAGCTGATAAGAGTACAAAAGCTTGAAATTCGGTGTATGTACTAGAAGCCAAGGTCTCAGATTATTTAATATATTATTTTTCAACCCCCACCCCTACTCCATTATTAAAGGGGTTGATAACATGAAATTGAAATATTCACTTGTAATTTGGTACACGTATGTATCATAACGACATCTGGAACTAGATTATATTTTGAAAAGCTTCCGTCGAAGAGTTGGGGGTTAAATAGGGGGAAAATAAGTAAAGCAAGCTGGTATGAGTACAGAAACTTGAAATTCAGTGTATGTACTAGAACCTAAAGACTCAAAATTTGTATAATATTTTTCAACCCCCACCACCCCTCTATTATTAAAGGGGTTGATAAAATAAAATTGATATATTCATTTGAAATTTGGTGCACGTATGTATTATAACGACATCTGGAGCTAGATTATATTTTGAGATGATTTCGTTGAAGGGTTAAATAGGGATAAATAGGGGAAAATAAGTAAAGCAAGCTGGTGAGAGTACAGAAACTTAAAATTCCGTGTATGTACTAGAAGTTCTCGGATTATTTATATTATTTTTCAATCCCCACCACCCCTATTCCATTATTAAAGAGGTTGATAAAATAAAATTGATATATTCACTTGAAATTTGGTAGGCGTATATATTATAACGACATCTGGAACTAGATTATATTTTGAGATAATTCCGTTGAAGGATTGGGGGTTAAATAGTGGTAGATAGGGGAAACTAAGTAAAGCAAGTTGGCAAGAGTATAGAAATTTGTGATTTGGTGTATATACTAGAAGCGATGGCCTCAGATTTTTCCATAATATTTTCCATCCCCCCGTCACCCCCAACTCCTTTATTAAAAGAGGTGATAAAATTAAATTGAATTTTCACTTGAAATTTGTTACACGTATAACGATATCTTAAACTGGATTATATTTTGACATGATTCCGTTGAACGAGTGGGGGTAATTGGTGGTAAATAGGGAAAAATAAGTAAAGTAAATGTACAGACACTTGAAATTCGGCGTATGTCCTAGAAACCAAGACCTCATATTTTTTAGTAATATTTTTCAACCCCCAACTCCCATAATGATAATCCATTATTAAAGGGGTTGATTAAATTAAATTGAGATATTCACGTGAAATTTGGGACACGTATGTATCATAACGACATCTGGAACTAGATTATATTTTTAGATGATTGCGTTGAAGGGTTGAGGGTTGAAAAGGAGTAAATAGGGGAAAATAAGTAAATCATGCTGGTAAGAGTACATGAATATGGTATTTGGTGTATATACTAGAAACCAAGGCCCCCCAGATTTCTTTCTAATATTATTCAAACACCACCATCTCCGCTCCATTTTTAATGGGTTTGATAACATACAATTGAGATATTTACTTGATAGTTAGTACACGGATGTATTGTAATGACATCTGATTGAGATGATTCCATTGAAGGGGTGGGTCATGGTAGGTTGTGAATAGAGGAAAATAAGTAGGGTAAACTAAAAACTTCATTTTTAACGTATTTGGTAGAAACCAACGCCTCAGACTTTTCTATGACATCTGCTCCAAATATTATTAAAATTCTATGACCAATAATTTTCACATACTAAAGTGTAAATCTAGTCAAGACGTTTCCTTTAAAGTGACTTTGATGAAAAATCTGGATGTGGAAGTAGTGATTCCTTAGACAGCGGTTTTTATATCTTCAACGGTTAACGAATTATCAGTAAAATAAGGCGTTTTCACCGAAGGGGTGGTTTTTTGGGGGGATTGCGCGGCACCCCCAGAACTGATTTTTGTGGTTTTTTGATATTTAATCCTCGCACTAACAGTTACTGAAGGAAAGTCTCAGATAACATTTTTTGCGAGCTTCTGGTGTATTTTTTTCTTTACCGACTGGACTATGAATTAACGTTCACTGATCATGTGAAAAATAGTCTAGAAAATGATTGATAAAATGTAAAAGAGTTCTTTCTTTTTGAATTATATTTTGATGCTAAGACAAAAATGTTATTAGAATCACTAGTACTTTCTGATCTAAATTATTGGCACTGTTAGTGCTATGTTTAACAGCAGTAAGTAGTAGTAGTAGTAAACTAGTAAGACGCAATGAAATTCATGAGTGTTCTCTGAGACATGTCTAAAATATATTAGACCTACCACATCACAGAATTGCCTGGTTCTTGCTCTAGTTTCTCTTATTTGGCACCACACGTGTACGATGCATTTCCAGTTGATCATTTTCGAAAGTAATATATGTTTAAAAATCCTGTAATAAATATCATTAAAACAAATGAACTCAGGATCATCCTGAACTTATTTTAATATAGTCACAACTTGTCAATTTCTTGATGTAGTGTCGAAAATGTAAATTATTTCAATGTCCAAATTAAATTGTATACACCTACTTTTTAATTAACAACATGACATTAACATCATTTTATAATTTTAACCTATGTTTTAATGCGCATATATGTATTTTTAGCTGGTTAGGTTTAATAACCATTTCTTGCTGTACGTATTATGCCTTTTGTGTTTAGGTCATTTTTTAAGACACAATAAATAGGTTCTTATTCGTTATAGGATTTTGCAAACAGCTTAAAGGAAAACTATCTATGAGAACTAAAAGAAAAACTATATGTAAAAATATTAATGAAATCTTTGCATTCTTTCGATAACCTGACTTCTGGTTATGCTAACAAGTAAAAATTCTTATTTGCCATTCTCATTATAACACTAGCATCCAACATAGTCCCCTACGACTAGGTAGATTAAACTAGTATCTACATGATCCCCTACAATATGTAAATTAAGTTAAAAATGTTCGAAATAATACAAAGATTTCATTGATATTTTTACATACAGTTTTTCTTTTAGTTCTCATAGATAGTTTTTCTTTCCGCTGTTTGCAAAATCCTATAAAGAATATGTTTCATTACTATATAGCAAACAAATAATAAATAATTTACTTTTAAATAGGTTCTATTCTATTATATTTTTACGACAACGCCTACTTCTCCAAACTTTTTTTATTCAATTCTACAGGATGTAATCAGTTTCATGTCGGCGATGGGGACCGACTAGACAAACAAAAAACCTTTATGACTTTTCCCTCTATGGGCACTTTGAAAAAAACTGATCTAGGTCAACATTGGTAATATTATGGTAGACAATAATTGAGAATCACTGCTTTTCTTGGTCAATGGACTTGTAGTTCCCGATTATACAACTTTTAAATTGTCATAAAAAAGTGCTCGCCGGCACACGCAAAGACCTTGGATCATCGACCGCCTTTGATGGACCGCCTCAACTGAACTGAGGCAATTATAAAGAGGTAAATAATTCGTTCTCTCTTCGTGCACAATTGCAAGCAAATAATGGCCATAGAGGTTTAAACAGAGCATTTCTTTACATGTGTGTTTTTTAATTTGGAACACAATATTGGATTATTTATAATTTAGAAAATTTAAATGTGGTTTATTAATATTTGTAACATTAATGAGTGTCCTGGGTTAAAAGCTTACTACCTACCTAAATGATTCAAAATCTCTGCATCTGCATCAATACACAGTTCGGTACGTCGAATTAAGGACATACGCACTTCGTTCAACACTAAACACTAAACTATCAACTAACGTTGTCAATAAAGAAAAATAAAATAAAAACTTGGTACAAAAGCCAAAAAGGAATACAAAAAGAACGAACAAGTAAGTTGTGTCTGTACGTAATCAAGAATTTGACAACTTGAACGCTAAGTCAATAAAATAAATCTTAACTGTAAATACACAATGACGCGAAATTCAAAAATAACAAAAACAACGAACGGCGGCGGGTTGGACGTGTGTACATAACGAAACACCCACAGTAACTAAAATATTGCACAAGGGAGAGTTAAAGTATAGTTTTCTTCAAATCAGATCTAGATCGAAACCTACCTCAATATTCCAGCAGTTCTCAAAAAAATTTATTGAAAATTTGCAAAATGTTTGTTTATTTTTTTTCTCCAAAACTATGAGCTTTAGACCCCATGTTATATAAGGTTTTTTTGTTTGTATTGTCGTTCTCTACCACCAGTTTTTTTTTTTAATGACATGAAACTAATTACACCCTGTATAGACTGCTTGCGTGAACAAAATGTACTAAGTTGGCGACTTATTTTTGGGGTAAAACCTTAAAAAATGTACTAACAAGAAACAATAGTAAATTATGTGAGAGACATTTAAATTAGGTGTATTTTGATCTTAAAGTTGTTCAGTTAATTTAATCTACATAAACGAGCAGTATTATTGTTTTAGTTTTAAAAGTTGATTGTTATTTTAATCGCGAACAATACGTAAACAGAACAAGAATAAAGAGAAGAATGACTCCCTCCCGTTTTGCTCTCGTTTTATTTGTTAATTTACGATCAGTTCGCTACTGAAAAGTACACCATTATAATACAAATTATAATATATATAAAGAAAGTACGCCCTGAACGTAAACATGGTAGTCACCTACTTTTAGTATTCAACACAATTCATCTGATTATTGTTATGCCCCGTTTCACATTTGCAGAAAAACTTGAATAGGAAGTTTGGAATTTCATATTTCATGTTTTCTAAGTAAACTGGTAGCCCATCGAAACTCATTTAAATGTTAAAATTGATTCAAATAAAGTGACGAAAAAATCGCTTGGATATGTTGATTTTTAAATATATTTTTCTTTTAGTAAAGCGGATTTGGCAGGAAACAGGAGCGCAAGCCAGCAATAAAATTTATTTTTTTGCCATTCTTTAAGTTTGTGTCATGCTTCTCTGAAAATCACAAGTCTCATACTCGAGAGGGGGAGATATTTGCACACAAAGTTTGCAAAAACTACTTTTTTGACGATGTTTCAATGTCCCATAATGTTTCGATTTATCAAGTTGGCTCGATGAAACTTACAAGGAAATCAAACGTCCATTTCATGTGACCTAATTTTACTTTATATAAATCTGCGCTTTATAACATTCTCTGATTTAATTTAATCTGTCAGTTAAAAAACTTCAGCACATCAATAGTTTCTATATCGGTTTCAGAGATGTTATATGATCCGTTTGAGGCCATAAAAGTATCTTCGTTGGTATATTCGTTTTAGAATTGTAGTAAAATGTCATCGCAGCACTACCAGATAATTTGTCGCCTGTTAGAGGAAAATCTATATATTTAAAACACTACAGGCACTTTCTTTGTCGAGTCCGAGAGCCACTTCTACTGAACCCGTTTTCTTTTCTTATCCTCTCATTAACACAATTTTTTTCGTCGTTGCACATTTCTTATTACAATCCTTTCATGTTTCTTGAAGAAAATTTTAATACATTGAAAGCGGTTTAAGGAGGTTGAGGCGTTAGACGAAAATAATGAAAAAAATCGGAATAAAATATTTTTAATAGATTTTTATATGACACAATTTTCTGTAAAAAAATCCAAAGTCATTGGGAAACTCATAAAGTTAAAAATTAAAAAAACTTTTACCTGTAGTCTTATGGAAAATATGTCAACCCAGCATGCACGGTACATTTTAATTTATAGCAAATTACCAAATAATGTCAGTAGTGCCGAAAACTAACTAATTTAATTAGATTTTTAATAAATAAAAAAAAATATTAAATATCTGTAGGCTGTTAAATTTTTCTTTTCGTTAATGATTTTTAACTGATTTTTGAATTATTTAACGATTTAATTTTAATTTTTAATGCTTCTCATTTTTTTTTAAATATTTACTGAAACAAATTTGTAAAATCCACAGATATTTACATAAATATATAATTTTTTAATAAGTCTTGTCCAGACATCCAAAAGTTAGTTCATGAAGTAAAATAATTAAATCTACTTATAATTAATTAATAATAAAAAATGATTTATTTATGCCTTTATGACAATAATTGTTGGTATCAGCCCAGTCATTGGAGATATTTACCTCTAAACAATTCGGAGTCGGATGATTTTTTTAAATGAGTTCTTTGGATGGTAAGCAATAACAACACGTAAAGTTTGTATGATGAGACCTCCAACATTAAAAAAAAAATCAAAAACTTTGTTTTTCCGGTACTTTCCCAACATTTCAAAAATGAGCTGAGGTAGGAGAAAATAAAAAATATTTTTTGAAAGAGCATACATTTTCATACAAAAAATGTATCTCGGGGCCGAGCGGTAGATTTTTTCAGTATGGTGCCGCCTCTTATGTCAAAAGTAAAAAAATGTAACATTAAACTGCGATTTAAAAAAACCGCATTACAAAAGTACGTGCTTTTGTTTTCGAATATTATAATTAAAAATAATTGACATCGGCAATCTACAATTCACATTTACTACAGTTTTACAGTTAATCAATGGTTTTACTCTTCTAACTTTAAGTTTGGCAAATTCATCAATTAAGGATGTGTAATCTACAGTGGCAGCCAATTTGGATTCAATGAATATCAATGATAAATCTTTAAGTTTTGTTTGGCTCAATGAATTTCTTAGATAATTTTTTATTAACTTTAATTTAGAAAAGCTTCTTTTTCCGTTGGCTACAGAGATAGGGAGTTTAATAAAATCCTCAGTGCTATAATTGTATTGGGATAAAGTAGTTAAGAAATTTTCGTAGAAATAATTTAAAACATCAAAAGATTTCATAGAGGCATGGTAACATTCTGAATACATTATGTTGCATTTAAATCTGAATAATTTTCATCAGAAAGTATTGACTGGACTTTCGCACAATAATTTTCTAACATTTTGTCATCTATATTTTTTAGTTTTGAAATGTCATATAAAAACTGTTTGTTGCTATGGGTTTCCAGAAGTGAGAATCGTTCATTCAGAGAATTGAAGGGTAATGTCAAGAACGTAATTAAAAAAGTTTATTTTAAATTTATTCTCCTCTGTTAAGGGTTCATCGACAGCTTCGTAATCAAATAGACGCTCTTTTCTTCTAGTTTTAACTTCAGTTTCGATCGGAAATTATGTGCTGCATTCAAGACCCCCTGCAATCTCATTAGTAGAAATTTTCATCTGTTCATATCCAGATTGTCCATAAGTTCTCAGTTTTTGTATGGCTTCTGATAACATACGGTATACACACACAATCTGAAAAATGTATGGTTACAAACTGCAATCCCAACTAGCACCAAAGTGACAGTAACTGAGATGGGAACTTCGTATGAGTAACCATTACGTAATTGCGACTAAATTTACGACTTTGGTGTAAAAATAACTTTATTTGACAAGTCTACAGTCCCTGCCTCGTAGTTTCTACCACTAATGATTACTTTATAGTTATGCAACTTCTACGTAGCTTTCGTGGTACATGGGAACGTGGTAGTTACCAGTGGCACGACTTTCGGGTTTTCATAACTTGAAGGTGGTAAACTATAGTAGCAGCGACTAACTCGCATCACTGAAATGTGACTTCAAAGTTGCAATCACCTTCAAGTAGCCGCGACGTTCTGGGAACCTTCACTATTTCTTTAAAGTAGTGGAACTTGTAAGTAATATTCATAGGTGTTAATGACGTTACTGCTACCTACAGAACTGTGTACGGCTGCTACAAAGTGCACATCACCTCTGAAATTCACCATGAAGTAAATTTCACCATCTAGTTCCCAATGTTGACCATAGATAAAGTTAATGCAACAAACCTAACCTATATAATATGTTTACCTAACCTAGACTAGAATTATATGCTGCTATATTATGCTATGCAACATTTTATGTTCAAAATAAGGCAACAAAATTTAATTCAACACAGTTTTATTACACCTACCTTTTCTTCTATGTTATCTATCATTGTAATAGTATATTATACCAACAAGGTTTATGTTTATTAAGTCGTTGATATATGGCTGCATACAAGTAAATTGCGACAGCTGATAGATTTTTCAATGTGAAGTTAGGTAAATGATAAACAGCAAAAGCTAGGAACGTGTTCAGTCTGGACCTCAACGTACGGCTAACACGTACGTTCCGAATCAATATCGGGAAAAATGTAACCATGAAGTAGTAGCGGCAACTTTGAAGAGGTAATTTGTGGTAGTCACAACTTTGCTACGACTTTGAAGTGATGCTACAGTTCCATTCGCAGATTTGTGGTAAATATAACTAAAAGTTACGTATTTGCAGTTTTCGTCACTATCGCCAAGTAGCAATTACTTTCAAGTAGCATTTCTTGGTGAAAACGACCTTAAAGTCATATTTTCTGAAATACGCCATGTTGATAGCCAAAATTATCGACGCCATTCTTATAACACATGAACCATAATTTCACAATTGACTAACAAATTTAATTTATCGCCATTTCTTCACCAAATACAACAAATGAATACATAAAAAGTTCCGAACAACAATAAAAAATACGTTTCGGCATCTAATGTGTCATATTCTCGCATGACATTACATATTTTAAAAACAATATTTTCATTAAAAAATGCAAATTTTAAAGGCGCCTGGTTAGATTCGGACGTTTTATCATTATGTTTGACAGTAAAATCTCATCTCATCAATTTGGGTTTAGAGAACTTCATTCCACTATAGATCAGATCCACAGAATTACGGATATAATAGAAGAATCATTAGAAGAAAAGAATGTCTGTTCCACAGTATTTCTTGACGTAGCACAGGTACTTGATAAGGTTTGGCACAAAGGGTTAAAATATAAAATGAAGATGAATCTGCCGAAACAGTTTCTGATAGACATTTTAAAATTAAGCAAGAAGAAGACAGACTACTCTGAGCTTAAGGGAATTAAGGCTGGAGTGCCACAAGGAACTGTATTGGGACCTTCTGTACACGGGTGATATTCCCAAACCAGAAAATGATACCACAGCTACGTTCGCAGATGACACGGCCATATTTGCGATAACAAATAGCCATGAAGCAGCAGCTGGAAAATTACAGATATCAATTAATAAAATTCATACCTGGACAAAAATGTGGAGGATCAAACTAAATGAATCTAAATCTATTCATATAAATTTTACAAATAAGTCAACACAGCAGGTACCCATAAATATAAATGGCACTGAAATCCCTTTTTCAACTACAGCAAAATACCTTGGTATAACGCTTGACGCCAGGCTTCGCTGGAAAGCCCATGTTACAAAGAAAAGACAGGAACTCGAAAGCAAATACAGGAAAATGTATTGGATGATTGGACGGCAATCCTCTCTCTATCTGCATAATAAGCTTATGCTATATAAGCAAGTACCGAAACCTGTATGGACATATGGTCTACAGTTTAGTTGTGTCAAAGTAACATCCAAATTATGCAAAGGTTTCAGAATACGTGCTGAGGAACATTGTTGATGCTCCTTGGTATATCAGAAATAGTAATATCATTCAGGATTTGGAAATGGATACTGTTGAACAGACTCTAACCAAATTTGCCAAGGATATTAAGAACCAAGCGCTTTGAGTTAGTGTAGTGGATGCCTAAAGCAGAGTAAATTATGTTAGAATTAAGTTACTCATTGGTCTTTAATTGACCAGATTGTAATTACAGCAAATGCCCTGTGAGGGTGTTTCTAGTAATAAAAAAAAAGAAATGCATTCGATACTCATGCGCCCATATAGGCTGGTTTAACAGGCAAATTTAAAAAAAATGTCGCATAAAGATTTTTCAGTATTGTAAAATTGTAATTCACTGTTTGAAATGCCGCCCCCTCCTGTTGAGTGAAGTGGAGATATTGGATGAAGCGCGGTGAAAAATCCTAATTATGGATAACATTCATCATCCGAAAGGAGATGTTTACAGGTTACACGTCAAGAAAAAGAACTGTGGTCGTGGTTTTAATACAGCTGGAATCTGCTTATGTCTGCTTGTATCGTAGGACTGAACAGGTATATCCGATAGGGGAAGGACAAAATACGATTAGTTAAGGTGGCCATTCCCTAGAAAGAGACATCCGATAGGGAAATATATTTTTTTTGGCCCATAATTTTTCTTTGTTATTATGTATATTTAAAAAAATATATAAGAGTACCTAAGCAGAACCATTTTCATTCAATAATTTCAGTGGTTTGCAAAATAGCTAGATTTAAAACTACGAAATAGGAAGATGAAATGATTGAGTAAAAATTCATAGTAATAGTCTTATTATGGTTCTACTTAGGTATTCTTATGGTTTCTTTAAATATATGTACTAAGAAAAAAAAGTTGTGACCAAAAATAATAAATATTTCCCTATCGGATGCCTTTTTCTAGGGAATGGCCACCTTAAAGAACATGATATGGACAAATTAGCGCATAAATGCGTAGTCTTTTATTAAACATTTTTAAAAATGACCGATTATATTACCAAAATAAGTTAAGACATTAGCCGGAAAGTGCCTGGAACCTAATTATTATCATAGGCATGTATAACAGTAATAGACAAGAAAATATAGCATTCCACTGTCGAAAAATGTGCAGTAAGTCGGATGAAAATGCGGTTTTTTGCATTCGATTCCTTGATGAATTTATTCAATTTGTTACCTATTTTAATTGTATACAAATGGGAAATTGCACTTGTGCATCGAGAAATGCATTTCGTCGCGTGCAATTTTTAAGGTAATTAAAAAAAATCATTGTTCAGTAGTCCAATTAAATTTTGAATTCGATGCTGGGCCACTCGATGATCTGAGGTAAATTTTAAGGAAGCTAGAAGTCAAAGTCAGAGGTGCGAGGATTTCGCTTCTCCGGCAACACGATTCCACCAAAATAGCAAAAAAATAGCTATAGTAAGACAATTCCTTTCTGGGCAATTTAGGCCCTTAGATTTACTCCACTAGATATATGCCGAAAACATGGTTTTTAAATCTGTAGTATTATTTTGTTCATTCTAATACGCAAAAATTTGAAGAACGGCCCTGTAATTGTGCCGACTTTTATATTTTGATGGCCGGTTTCTATGACCTTTTTTATGTGCATTAAACAAATGGAGATAAGTATACGATTGTCAAAATTCATTTTGTTTACAGCGCCTACCTGCATTATGAGCTCATGTGTTGATGTTGGGACGCCCTATATGAATAAAAACAAATGGCTTTAGTATTCCCATAGCTTTTTGCAGTTTTCAGGTCTTAGATATTATCTAAGACAATTGTAGTGATATGTATCTTGTTTATAACGAAATTTTCGACTAAAAAGGTATTCATGTCAGACACAAATATTTGATATGTTTGCTCTATGATAATTCATTTGCGGCGGTCGCCCACTTCCATCGTCTATTATTTAAACGTAAACTGTGATCAATAAAGCTTATTCCAAGTTGTTATTTCAATAATTTTCAGGTGTGCAGCATTGACGACCTAGAAGATGGTAAGGAGTACGTCGTCAGCGGGAAGGGGGAGCTCTTTAAGAAAATCGAATATACAAAAACTGATACTTTAAGGTCAAAAAGGCTGTCCAATACGAAATTCACCACCCAAACTGTGAGCTCGCCAAAAGTTATATCTCCAGACTGTGTTCGACCTCGAATTGTCACTATTATTAGGAATGGAATTAAGCCCAGAAAAGTGAGTAAATGTTACTTGTAGAATGGTGGATTTACAATTAAATGCGTCTTAACCAGATACTTAACGATTATGAAACTAGATTTTTGACCACTGTGGTCATTTTATTATTGGACATTACAGTATGTTCACTGATTTAGGGATGTAATGGAGAATACGGGTGTCATAGGCGTCCGCTGAGTCGCATAGATTCTACAAATAATATGTATGTAATGAATTTAAAGGAATCGAGTTTAATTGGCATTTTCCTATAAACTTTTTTTCCTAAAAAGTTCAACGGAATATCGTAAAAGGAAAAGTTAACCAATTGCTAGCTAATTAGTTTGCTTTGCAAAGCTTCATGCTAGTTTGAAGCCTATTTAAAAACCATAATACAAAAGAACCGTTTTTGAAAAAATTAATAGTATATTTTGACTTGTTTTATACATTTAGGAGTGAACAAGGCCTAAGATCACTGAGAAAGGGGGGCGGGGGATGAAGTGAAGAGAGATCTCCCTAATAAGCAAATTTTAGCCAAAAATATTCTTCAACAATCTTGTAAAATTTATTTATGTACAACTTACACTTATTTTCACTTAAATAATATCACCCAAAAAACAGCTTATTTTTAATCATAATTTTAGTACAATGTTGTTTTAGTAGGTGGAATCACTTCGATACAATTTATAATCACTTCGATACCATTTTATAATTTAAGATGAGGCGTTCAAGTACTACTTCATTCCCATTATCTTTATCCGTAATATAAAAAAAAAAACGTTGATGATTTTTCCCGATTTTTATTTCACTGTTTAATGACCAGGTTTTGCAATGTTCTTTGTATTTCCAATTTCAATTCAAAATGGTTACTCAAACGAAAAAAACGCAAGATAAGAAAAAGGTGTATAATTAAATTTTCTATAAAATGCAGTATACCAAAAAAGTTATAGGGGTACCACTAAAAAGGAGGTTAGAAGAGAATGGAGTTTTGCCATAAATCAGCCTTTTAGAAAACTTTATTTTAAAAAGTTTTTACTTTAAACTATTACCTTTTGGCATAAGTTTCAATGTAACGAAATTGAAAAGAAATATCAATCACCATTTGTACAATATTTAAAAAAACAATTTTTTTTATTTCCAACTTTAGAGGGTTGTATCTTAATAGGGATACGATTTTGGATAAAGGTAAATTAGGTTGAGTCAACTTTTTTTGAGGCACTGATTCCGTGGTTAAGTGATTGACATACTTTTTAATGACACCCTGTATAGTAAGGTAAAAAAAATTATCTATTTTTGAGGATAAAGAAAATGCATTTTGGTATAAGAAAATTAACACCATCATTTAATATAAGTTTCAAACTTTAAAAAACCGTCCTATAAACATTTTTCCGCTCATGAATATCTTAGCCTTTGCATAAACATCGCCGCGTAAATGTGTTTATTGATTGAGCCTGAGCACAGCCCTAGAATCAAGTGTAACTCTTCCTATAGTTTGCATTTACCCACTCGTTTTTGAAATATTTTGTTTTATCTTATAATTCAATGGTGAAACTGTCAGTTTGATTGAACATATTTACATACAAATTTTCGGGTAACGGTTATATAAGTTGCAAAAAATTGATATTTGAAGAGACATCTACCAAAAAGTGCGCCAAAATGCAGTGTCACCACCATTCGTTCCACCTCCTACGCCCCTCATTAACAAATCGTGTCTGTTGTAAGCACTTTATTTCTGTAAAATTCAAGTTTGATGGTATATAATCAATCATGAACTGAATTTGTTGCCAATTGTCTTAAAAAAATGTACAATAATTTTTTTTCCAGACGTTACGACTATTGTTAAACAAAAGAAACTCTTCGAGTATGGAACAGGTGTTGAGCGCATTTTCGGAAGTAGCCCAATTAGCAGTAAGAAAAGTATTTACATTATCGGGTATATATGTCAACGATCTACCTCAATTCTTCGCCTCCGAGGACGTCTTTTTCGTATACGGCAACGAAAGGCCGTCCCCAGACGACTTCGAACTAGAATTTGAGGAGAGCAAAGCAATACAGCAATACAAGAAAACTCCTGGCCTTAGAAATGGGTGAGGATTGGCTTTAAAAAAATATCCCACTTTCCCCTAAATGTGTAATTAGGGTAGAGTGGGGGCAAATATATAATGCAATTTTATTTTGTTTTAGTGCCGGTCCTAAGCCAAAGATGCCCAAGAAAGAATTAAATAGAACGTACGAATCTGAGGAGAGTTTGCTAAAGAAATTGAGTGAGGATAATAACATAATTTTGCCGCCTTCTTTAAGGAATAAATATACCGTAGGAAGAACTATAGGTGATGGTAAGTGAGAAAAATATGTCATAATTCGGTGTTTTACAAAATAAGTGCGATTAAAAAACATGAAATTTTACCGCCAACACGCGATGATGACGACATCGATTGCATTGTTGGTAAATATACATCTTTTTAAACTATAAGTACATGTTTTAATGTTTTATAAAAAGTTTTCATGACAGTATCAAAACAAAACTACGCAAAATAAAGCGGTTCGGAGCTGCTATGTAGATGTGATATGTGTAAGACAAGTAGTATTTTACTGCTTCGATGAATATTATAATTAATTTTAAGACTCCTTTAACTTGCGGAATTGTAAGAAAATATTGATAATCTGACTACATAACATTTTTTTTAATTAAAAAAAAAACATCTTGAGAGCCCTAAAAGTTGAAAATAATGTAGCTTTTACAAATGCCTTATTAGCCATTACTTATTCAATCACGCATAAAACGTAAATAAAGCCAATAAAATGCTCTGTTTATTACTTGTTAAACTCAATTTCAGCTGTTAATGCAACTGATGACGTCGCCGCCAATCATAGTGTATTTTGCATACCCGTTCAACTATTAAAATTTTGTGTTATTTATGTATTGAAATTTTAATTTGATTGGCCATAGATTGATGTTTAAATATTGGGATGTGCTTTAATTCTCAAGTATTTAATAATTTTGAATATAATGAATACATTTTTATCTGTTTTAGGTAATTTCGCAGTAGTTAGATTATGTAAAGATACAGTAGAAAACAAAGAATATGCTTTAAAAATTATAGATAAATCAAAATGCAAAGGAAAAGTAAGTTTTTTATTGATTCTCTGATACATTTCTTTATTATTGGCACTTTCTAGGAAGACATGATAGAAAACGAAGTGAAGATTCTGCGTAAAGTGAACCATCCGAATATAATGGCTTTGATCGCTGAACAAGATACGAAGAATATGCTTTATCTAGTTTGTGAATACGTTACAGGTAATAAAGGAATATTTTAACAAGTTTTCCAATATAAGCGAAAAGTAGAAAATATGAAAAATGTTATTTTTAGGGGGAGATTTATTCGATGCAATAACAGTAGCCCAAAAATTTTCAGAGGAGCAAGCTGCCTTGATGATAAATCACTTAGTATCAGCACTAGGCTATTTACATAACCTCAATATAGTCCACCGAGATGTCAAGCCTGAAAACCTTTTGGTATGTTAATTTTTTTAAGTCTTATAGCCAACCTTTTAAGGCCATAGAAATTTTATATAAATGTTTTCTAGGTTGAACTAGAAGAGAGCAGAGTGAAGTATTTAAAATTGGGGGATTTTGGGTTAGCTTGTGAAGTTGTAAGACCGTTGTATACTGTATGTGGTACTCCAACGTACGTAGCACCAGAAATTTTAGCAGAATCCGGTTATGGGCTTAAGGTAAGTGAAGAACTTAAAATCACTCATATTGTATTTTGCTACACACTCGACTTCATCAAGAAAAACAAACTCTAGAGCAACAGATTACTCTTAAAAGCCAAATTAACAATGGTGCTAAAAATGCTGTTCGACGTTACTAAACAAGCATTATGAAACAATTTAATTTTTTAAACTGAAATGCTTTATAGCTCTTAGTCGCAGAAACGTTTCTAAAATAATTTCTCAATCACTTATAAGATATTTTATAATTTTACTGTCGAAATAATCGTAAATCTTTTAAATTATAAGACAGGACCCTGCATAAACCTTATAGGCCAGTGGTGTAAACAAAAAAATTAGACAAATCGAAAATAATTGCTACAAAAGGTTTTATTATTTTAATGGCTTCATTTGTTGCCCAATATGACTATCCTAGGTGCCCAACTCCCCCCCTCCCCCGGCGGAATTGTGTTTAAGCGGTGGGGGGTAAAAATGTACCCCCAAGAGGGGTATCTTTGCGGTTTTACGGTTATATCTCATAAAGGACTCACAACATCGAAAACATTGTCCTATTAAAAGTTAGGGCGTTAAATTCTGCATTGAATGAGACCAGACGCATATATTTTGGGCCACCCGTTCCCATACTAGTACTCATCAAAGTTGGACAAATTTGACATATTTATGAAAAATTTTTGTTTTAACTTTTGCTTTTTGATAATATCAATGGGTGGTTTACTATCAGAAGATATGATAAGTGTTGGAGTGGGAAAATGTCTGACATGACGATTGAGCAGACTCTAATGTGCTCGTTGAAAAGTACCGGAGGGCTCAGTCATGGTCGTGGCATTTCAAACAGGACTCTGAGTAGATGGATTCTGACCATGCCAACTGTCACTACAGTGACTCAGCAGGTTGAAGAGTTTTGTGGGGTATCACTCACTACCTCAGAGCAACATGTTGATGCGAGGGATGCTAGAGTGCAGTATGACAATGCAGACCTTCAGAAGTTTATTGAGTGGTTTCAATCTGCTGATCCTTTCCCTGTTACTAATTTTGTTATGTCCGTCAGCAGAGGAATCATCGAAGATGACTCTATCAACTGCCACAGTGGCTTTGAAATTGGCAATTCCTCAATGCTCGCCCTGGTTGGTCAAACCTTTGACAAAATCAAGTTTGTCCGAAAAAATAAAGTAATCAGTATACAAGGATTCAAATCTAATGTGACCATTGATGTTAACCCTAAACCCATATTCCACCGGATAGCACTCCCTAAGAAATCCAATGAACGGCTTAAAGAATTCTTCAATTACGAGCTGGCACCCTATCCCCTCTCTCTGTTCGATGCAGTTGGAATGAGGAAGGCTCCAAAGTCAGTGTTATATGACTTCTTCACACCACTGAATGAGGTAAACCTGGAAGGAGCAGTTTTTGTCATTGATGGTGGATTTCTTCTACACCTAATTGCGTGAAAGAATGGTGAAACATTCAGTTAATCCTAACCAAATACATTGACTGTGTTTCCCAACGAAAATCAATTGTAGACGTCTGTGAAGTTTGTGTTCCCACCTAATTCTTTCCCCTTTTCATCTTCATACCTTTAACTACAATTTTTGTTATTATGATATAATCATCACTAATCGATTTCAAGAATTGTGTTTCTTATCCTGCCTCCATCTTTATATCAGTTAAATGGATCTCATCATATTCTATATGAAACCATATTTTAATATTCTCTTTTTATATATTCTACAATTTTAATATTTTATATATTTACTAAGTATGAGACTAGTACAATGGAGTGCTATAGTACTATGTTTAATATAGTGCAAATAACACATTTTTCATAAATATGTAAAATTTGTCCAACTTTGTTGAGCACTAGTACGGGAACGGCTGGTCCAAAAAATATGCGTCTCATTCAATGCAGAATTGAATGCCCTACAACTTTGAATAGGACAATGTTTTCGATATCGTGAGTCCGTTAAACCGTAACCGTAAAACCACAAAAATACCTCTCTTTTGGGTATCTTTTTGACCCCCCATCACTTAAACACAACTCCGCTGGGGGGAAAACCTAGGATAGTCATCTTAGGCAACAAATAATAATAATAATAATAATAATAATAATACTGTTTATTGTGCAAAAGAAAACACATATTTTACACAAAAGGATGAGGTTAGCGAAGCTTTCTTCCACCTCTCCTAAAACATTTGAAAACTAAATATTCTACTATTAAATTATAAATTATAAGTATAAAAATCAAATTTTAAAATCATATGTTGTAAATGAATTAATATAAACATACACATTAAAATATATAAAATACGTATAAATATAAACGCCTACATGCTAGCTACAAATCAGTCTACAAATAACAGTTCCGAGAGGGTGTCCTAATTATTTAATATTACCTTTAATTTACTTTTGAACTGAGGTAGGGACAAATCTAAGTTGTATATAATTTTATTTACATACATTGGTGCTATATAAGAAAAACATCCTTCAAATTTATTGGTATGATGTTGAGGAATTGTAAATGTATCTAATCTTATATTTACATCATGTGTATTTGATCTTCTTTGAATCAAATTAAATAGATACTTTGGTGTTTTATTCTTAATTAATTTATACAAAAATATTGTGATTAGATATTGCATACGCTTTTCCACATTTAACTCATTTAATTCTCTGATATAGGGAGTCACATGAGCCATATATGGAATGCAACAGACAAAACGTATGCATGCATTCTGTACTCTTTGCAGCTTATTTTTATTATATTGTGGAAGAAAATTATAATAAACTGATGAACAATAATCTAATTGAGGATATATTAATGTTTTGACCAGTTTTAGCTTTATATTCTGATTTAATTGGTTCTTAAATGAATATAATGTTTTTAATTTATACATAGATGTTTTAAAGATATGTTCAATATGGTCCTTAAATGATAAACTTCCATCCATAACTACACCAAGATTTTTTGCTGAGGCAGCCCACTCAACATTTGCATTGTTGATATTCAAGTTATATTTTGTTTCGATCTCAAGTTTTTGGCGTTCTGGCCCTATACATATTGCTACAGTCTTATTGGGGTTTACACGCAATCCGTGCCGTTCTGAATAAATAAAGATGTTCTGTAAATCCCTGTTTACATAGTCAATAGATATTTGTATTTCCTTATATGAGAAAGATAAGTACATTTCGATATTATCTGCATAGAGATGACTTTGACATTTTGATAGAGCAGCAGCTAAATCAAATATGTATATAGAAAAAAGGATAGGGCCCAGAACACTACCTTGTGGTACTCCCGATACGGTTTCTTTTGTTGAAGAGCATGTATGTGTATTAAGGAAAACCCTTTGATATCTACCTTTAATATAACTACATAACCATTCAAGTGTTGCATTTTCAAAACCTATATATTTTAATTTTGCTGCAAGTAAATTAAAGTTAACTAGATCGAAAGCCTTACTCTGATCCAGTAACACTAAAATGGTACAACAAGACTTGTCTAGTGCTGTAGCTGCATCATTAACAACTTTTAATAATGCAGTGTTTGTTCCATGCTTTTCACGAAAGCCTGATTGAGTTTCGGGTAATATATTATTCATTACTAAATAGTCTTTTATTTGAAAAGATATTATTTTTTCAAATAGTTTTGATAATGTCGGTAATATGCATATGGGTCGTAAATCATTATAGCTTAACGGTATAGATATTTTTGGAATAGGTAAAACATTTGCAATTTTCCAAATATCTGGAAAGACACCTTGTGTTATTGATTCATTAAAAATGTGTTTCAATATATCCACACAGTAAGGTACAATAATCAGCATCTTTATATTGATATTATCAACACCTAGAGCCTGGCTCTTTATAGTTTTTAATGCATTAAGTATATCGTCATTATCAATTTGTCTAAAAGTAAAACTAAGATTAGGATTTAGCCGATTATTGTTGTAAAAAGAGAATAAATTGTCATCTACCATGGAAGGACCTGCCACGTTAAAAAAATAATCATTAATTTCTTGAGGCTTTAATAACTCGTTCGGAATACTATTCTTTACTGCACCAGATTGCGTACGAACTCCCCAATTAGTCAATTTTTTCCATGTCAATTTATTATTACCTTTATTTTTATTCAAAACAAATTGCATATATGCCTTCTTTTCTCGTTTTATTGCTTCATTTACTGTATTTCTCAAACTTACATAATATTCACGTGCTGCCCTAGTTTTTATTTTTAAGTATTTTGAATGAGCTTTATTTTTTATTTTAATCATTTGTCTGATATTATATGTAATATAGGGACGGTAGTGATATTTCTTTGTAAAGGAGCATACAGGGGCATGGTTATCAAAGAGTGTTGTTATATAGGTATTAAGTAACTCTACTTTATGATTAAGGTCCTGAACGGTATAAACGTTCTCCCAGGGCGTATTATACGTAGCATTAATAGCAAAACTATTGGGGTCAAAATTTGTATAATTACGATAATAAATGATTTCTGAACATACCTTTTCATCCTCAATGTCTATTTCACAAAAAGTCATCATATGATCTGTAATATTTAATAAGTCCATAGTACCCCAATTAGTTACTACAATGTCGTTACTTATACAAATAATATCTATCAGTGTCTCCGTATTACCAGTAATTCTAGTAGGAAATGAAGCCATTAAAACGATAAAACCTTTTGTAACAATTATTTCTGAATTGATTTTAATTTTGTATTTTATGGAAATTGGGTTTCAGTGGAATCGTCTGAATTTTGTATATATTGTAGCTTTTATCATCCTGAACAAACGTCTCCATGGCCACGATGCTCCATACTCAGTATTTTAGCTCCTATGTAGCACCGAAGCTCCATCATAAGTTACTACTTTGAGTAGTTATATAACATTTTTATAACGCATATTTTGATTATTGAAATATAAATTCCTTCATCTCTCTTTCGTATTATTGCTTTTTTTTAATAAATAACTCAATAAGACACTTGTCTTTTAAAACAATACAACTAAATAATAATTCATAATGGAAGCAGTGCATTTAAAAAAATATGTGATTCTAGCATATGTACAAAGCTCAAAGTATGAATATGAAAGCGATTTACGAATCAAATAGTTTCTAAGCACGGTTTAGAAAATGAAGTTCATGTACTTGAATTTAATAAAATAGAAGGTATGATTTTGTAATTTGCTCTGTCTCAGTAAGTTCATAATTCAATTGCAGTAAATTATTTTATTAGAATTTTAAATGTGGTTTAATGATTTGGAAGATAATGTAAATTGTCGCAAGCAAGTTAGAACTCGAAAAACCAAAACTTACTACTACAGCTGTAGAAGAACATAAAGTTAGGTATTTGAACAATTAAAATATCCGTTATAAAAATGTTATAAAACTACTCAAAGTAGTAACTTATGATGGAGCTATGGAGCTTCGGTGCTCCATAGGTGCCAAAATACTGAATATGGAGCATCGTGACCAGGGAGACTTTTGTTTAGGATGACAAAAGCTACAGTATACCAAAAATTCAGACGATTCTGCCTAAACTCAATTTCAAGGTTTGTGCGGGATCCTTTCCTGGTTGATAGACTTGTTTTATAAAATATTTTTTTGTTAATTATTTCAACTTTGATTTGTTCTTATAGATCGATGTGTGGGCAGCAGGAGTCATCCTTTACATTCTACTTTGTGGTTACCCACCCTTTGTCAGCCAGGATAACGACCAAGAGAAACTGTTCGACTGCATCCTATCGGGTCAGTACGATTTTCCCGAAGAATATTGGCACGACGTTTCTGCTTTGGCGAAGGAACTTATTCAGAACATGCTTCAGCTGGCGCCCGAACTACGATTCTCCGCAGAAGATGTCTTAGACCATCCATGGCTACAACTTGCTAACTGCTAAAGTTTGCGTAGAATTTTTTTTTATAGGAATTATGTACAAATTTATTTAAACTACTATTGATTATGGCACTGTACAATATTGCCAACTAGGCAGACGTAGACTGGTAGGAGATGTGTATCCTCACGGAAAATTGAAGGCTTGAAAAATTATCGAATACGAGCAATATAGTTCTATACAAATATGAAATATGTTGTGTACATAGAACGCATAAAAAGGACTTCCATTTATAGAATACATATATGGCGGTTATTTTATTGTCCATTTAAAGTAAGTGGAATTGAGTTTATTTGTCCTCCTCTGTCTTTTTTACTTATAGAAGGTGACAGTTAAGAAGAAAAGTGTGAAACGGAACAAAGAACTCGTGGCCTATGAAGGGGACGCTTTGTATTTTTTTCTGTGTCCCACTCTCTCTCGTTTAAAATTCGGGGTTGAGAGGGGCAAATATGAAATTTGGTCGTAGTATAATTTTTTTTGATAATCCTTGTTAAGACGTCCCAACGGTACATAAGCATAAGAATAGATCGATTAAATATATAATTGTTACACAATGTTGCTTGTTTTTGTATTTTTTTTAACTGGCCGTGTTTTGTTACATAGGATAAAATTCAAACTAATGCTAAATAGGGAAATGTTATTCTGGGTATTAAGCAAGGTAGTTTTATATTTAAACACCTGTAATAATGTTTCCCTCACTATGAACAGCAAGCAAGAAAATATAATTTAAAAAAATACAGTTCTGAAATATTAGTTCGTGAAAATTGTATAAAATTTGACAATACAGTGAGGTCTGTACTCTGCCTAAATAAAAAATTGTGATGTACAGTTTTTAACGTAGTTTTTAATTTACTTTGTTTAGCGAAATGATCTTTTTGTAATTTTGTCTGCAGTGGTCGCTTGTGTATTTTACGGAGGGCACAAATAATGAAAGAAATTTTTCACCAAATTTAGGTATAAAGTCCAGTTTTTAGTGTCCTATCCAACATGGGATGTTACATCACAATTGCAATTTTGCCATCGTTTTTTAATTTTATTGAATGTAAGTAATTAGTAATATCGAATACATGGTTAATGTGTATGAAAATAGTGTGGAGTAATACTTTTAAGGTAAAATTTTTAGTATTTCCAGTATGTACAATTTTCTGTTGTATTCTTGTGGATTACTTTTCTGATACTAGACTTAATACATTTACATTTCTCACCTCCTTACAACTTTCTTTATTCACAAACTGTCATTTTGTACACCTGCATTTAATTTAAGAACTATTTTCACGTGGCATAATACAGTTGACGATTTTCAACATATTACACACAATTTTTTTTGTTTCTAATCTTTTGACCAGACTGCTCTACCCCTATGTATTTTGAGCCGCTGAATTTGCCATTAGAATTGTGCCTACACCCACCAGTTTTTTTCTATGGTTAAAGAATAGTCCAAAAATAGGTCAAAAACGGAAGTTTCTAAGAATTTGGCAAAGTACAGAAAAAAAATGCCCAGCAACCGGGTAACTGTAAATAAGCTCTTTTTTACACTCAGTACCTATGCTATAGTAAAACAACCCCTTACAGGTTATTGATGAAATCCCATGCATAATGTTAAAAAGTCTGAAATAATTTTTTTTTTAGTGGAATTTTTTAGACTTTTTTTTAGACTCCTGCGATTCTTAGCACATTCTGTATATTACTTAAGTACACTTTAATACGCTTGATTACAAAAAGACATAAAAAAAATTAACCACTCTTAAGGAGGGATATAACCACTCTCAATTAAATAAAAAATATATTCATTGCGTTTTAAAGGGTTTTTTTGAATATTAACTTTGAGTGCCGATGGTATGAAATATTTACTTTTAACTTGTTCAAAAACAACCCTTGATTTTTCCAGAAAATCAAAAGTAAAGATGTAATTTCAGAAAATTTTATTTTTATTTTCGAAGGACCTGCGTAGTAGTAACCTTCGTTTTTTTTGCTGTTTCTAAATCTCTCTTTAGCATCCAAACATAGTCAGCCATCATATTGTTACGTATTTCCACCTCTTAGGAAACACCCTGTATGAATCCGTGGGTTCTAAATAATAATGAATAAACACTTTATTTAATAATTTACTGATTACACAATACTTTGTTTACTTAATATTTAACCTCACTTTCGCTACTAAACTTCACTTTAATCGATTTCGCCTTATATACTCCAAAATTGCCTCCAGAGTTATCTAGAACACAATCGAGAATCTTCTTCCACCACATTCCAGAAACCTATCTCTTTCTACAAGTTTCCAGTCACTATTAGGCATAGGCGTATCAATCTGCATTTTCAAGGGGTGTAATACATAACAATATTAACGTTTCAGTTTCTCTCATACCTTGTTTCCATAAGTTATAAATCTTGGTGAAATATTTCTCTTTTTTCTGCACTGAAATCTCCAAGATTTTTCGGAAACTGGTCTATGTGGTTATGAAGAAAATGAAGTTTCAAATTCATATTGTACCCCAATTTACCAAAGTTACTTGACCATCGTTTTCACTATCTCCTTATAATTTTCACTTTTGTGGTTCCCCAGAATATTTTCAACTTCTTGGGAACTTCAGTGAAGAACAAGGAGAAAGATTTCACCAAGATCTAAAGGTAACGGAAACAACGTATCAGGGAAATTGGAGCATTAATATGATGGCTGATCATGTTTGGATGTTAAAGATAGATTTACCGAAAACAGCAAACTAAGACTGCCTCTACTCGAAAATAAAAGATTTCGTTAAAGTAAAAGCAACAAAAAAAAATATTTACTCATAAACTCTTTTACTTTTGATTTTCTGGAAAAATCAGTTGTTGTTTTTGAATAAGTTGAAAGTAAATCTTTTCATACCATCGGCACGCAAACTTAATATTAAAGTAAATTAATAAAAAATTTACTTTACTCTTTTAAAACGCAATGAATATATTTTTATAATTGGGGGTAGTTATATCCCCCCTTAAGAGTGGTTTATTGTTTTGGTGTCTTTTTGTAATCAAGTGTCTTAAAATTGACTTAAGTAATATACAGAACGCGTAGGACTTTATTTTTACTAATTTCGATATGTCTTATTTTTTGCTGGGGGTAGTTTTACAGCAACCTAGGAGTAGATTGTTGTCAAATTAAAAGTCCAAAAAATTCCACTCAAAAAGAATTATTTCAGATTTCTTAACGTGATACATGGGATTTTATCATTTAGGGAGGTTTTATAACTTGTAAGGAGTTGTTTTACTATAAGATGGGTATTGAGTGTAAAAAATAAGTTACTTGCAGTTACCCGGTTGCTGGGCAATATTTTTTTTTTACTTTGACAAATTCTTAGAAACTGCCCCTTTTGAACCATTCTTGGGCTACTTTTTGACCATAAAAAAAACTGGTGGGTGTAGGCACAATTCTGATGGTAGATTTTGATTCAGCGGCTCAATATACATAAGGGTACAAATGGTCTGGTCAAAAGATTAGAAACAAAAATTTTCTGTGTGTGTCTGTGTAATAATTAGCCTAAATTTTTGTTTTATTAAAACCATATCTTTAAATGTTAGGGGCTGTTTGGGATTCTGTACTGAAGTGTATTTAATTCGAGATTAATTTTACACAGCCGTCATTATACACTACGAATCTAACATACACATTGATTAAGACTAGACAATAAGACACCACAGAAACAACACAACAGTTGCCTATGTTCTATATAACCATCTAATTGAAATTTAAGAGTGGGGAAAATTTAAAATATGCTGAACTAGAAAACGTATTTGCAAATAAGCATTGATGTTGGAACAAATCAGTTGATAATATCGTTACTTAGAGATTGGTGCAAAAAATGGTTTGAATGAAGTTTGTTTATAAAATAAATGTGTATTAAAGATAACAGTTAAAACCTATCACACTTTGTGCTAGGATGGATATGTGCCCTTTAACGCAAGCTGCCACTGCATCTATGCAAATTACATGCTGTGTAATAATTATAATACGTAAAATGTCCCAGAAGCATTTTGAAGCATATCACTACACGTAGGTTTTTTTAACCAAAGCTTTTTTTGTTTAAATTTTGTGATCTTTGTATAACATATACAAGAAAATTATATTTATTATATACCAAAGTGCATTTTTTTATATCACGGTACAATTATTGTTAATGGGAAATTCTGACGTGGGAAAAGAATGTTTAGCGAGTGTTTCTCTTATTATATCGTATCCAAATATTTTGGATAGCATGTTGCCATTTGAAACAGTATTTATTTTTTTAGTAATGAAAGAAGCAGTTTTTCCATTAACTGGTAAAAAATTTCATCCTTTATTCGTATCACAACTCATTTCAAATTAAAAATTTGAGACTTATTTTTACTTACGAAGTATTATTTATTATAGTTATTTAATTTTTATGTAGCATAGTGTACACCTATTTAGATCTTGTCTACGATATTCTACCCCTTTTTTTATACAGTTAATTAATTTATAGTTACAAGCTGTAAAGTACAGTAGATTGTAAATATATTATTTAAGTAGATTTGGGTGTTTTATTTTTACTTATTGGAGTTGCAGGGAACGATTTGAACATATTTCTTTTTTTTATGGCCTTATTTATATTAACGTCCTGGCGGAGTTTAGCTTATTGCTGTTCTACCACTCAACCAGGACACGTACACATAGACATCAATACAACAACGATTCTCTGCATATTGCCATCTACCGCAGCTGAGATTCGAACTAAGGAGAGATAACAGCGAATAGACATGTTGTGCTAGTCAACAGCGGTCTAGCTCACTGTGACCGTCTTGGTAACATATGAAAAACGCCGCTAAACATACCCTGGCCAGGATTCGAACCCGGGACTCCATGGTCGCAAGCCAAACATCTTTAGCACTGCCCCACTGAGCTGTCTTCATGATGAGTAAATCTTCACGATATGCTGGAGAGGTATATGTATTACATTATTCAAAAAGCATTTACTCCTTAACGATTCCGATTATGATAGAGGATGTCAATTTTTCGGATATGTAAAAATTATCTTCCGTCCTTGTAACCCCTGCAGATATGTTTTGTCTCAATTGTTGTGCGGCCACTATTTGTACCCCCAGACACAAAAATCTGCGTGAAATTTGAACACCTAGTGGGCCAAGGTATGGGTCGTCTTCTTCCAATCCAGCAATTGAGAAAATGGTGATCAAGCCATTCCCTGATCTTGTGACTATATTATACTGGACAACCGTGTTGATATATCATTCTGTGCCGGTCCACTAAATAGATTTCATCTCAGCTAATAGCCCAGTTGTCACAGACAGAAATTGGTAAAATCCGGTCACTAAATGTTATATATATGGCCAGGGCCGGTTTTAAGCAATTTTTATGGGGGGGGTGTGAAATTGTTATAATGCCGAATGACTTCTTCTCATCTAGTCCTCTGTTTTATTTATATATGAAGGTCATTTAATTTTTGGGATACAAAAAAATGTAAATCTGATTGAAGAAAAAAAACCTTTATTTTAAAGTAAAATGCAAAATATAAAAGATACAAAACGGTTATTCCTTATGTTTGTTGGGTATTTTACCACTGTGAAAATATGTAAAAATATTGATGAAAAAAACCTCTGCGCCAAAAGGATCAGACAGGGAGTGGATGGTTCTTAATATTTTTAGTACAAAATGTTTCACACCAGTCACACCTAAAAATATATAAACTGAAAGAAAATTGTTAAATGATAATGAAGTAAACTAAATCGAAGGCTGCTAACGTTTCGAAAACTATTTTTTTTCCGTTATCAAAACTTTCACTTTTGTGACATTTTGTGATAGAATGATTGAAAATCAGCCTCTCTCTGTCTGATCCTTTTGGCGCAGAGGTTTTTTTCATCAAAATTTTTTAATATTTTTACAGTGGCAACATACCCAACAAACATAATAAATGAATATTGCCACAAATTAATTATAAATAAAAAGGATATATTATTATACAATTTAATTTTTTTTAAGCAACTTTAACTCTTGTTTCTTTTAAAGCGGCCCATCGTGCAACTAAAATGTTGAAAGGTATTTGTTCCAGAATATCCCTCTCTGATGATAAGATTAATAATGAGTCTAAACGCGAATCGGTCATTGTTGTTCTAACAAAAATTTTTATGAGTTTTAGTTTGCTGAAACTTCTTTCATTTGAAGCCACACTCACCGGCCCGTTTGAATTAAAGTACATAATTTGTAACACAATGGTAGAATGATCTTTAGTTCATAAGCTTTTTCAACAATTTTATCTAGAGGTGTAAGTTCTCGACATTGGTCGCTAAATATTTCTAATTCAGCCTGAAGGCCCTCTAAGTCTATGCGGTGTTGTACTTTTGATGAATCAAAGTGTCCTGTTCTCCTGTTTATTATATTATTACATTTCCAGCAATCATGACAGGGTACTATAGATGCACATATACAAGATAGGAGTTTCTCGACAAGTAATAATTATTTATGACATTGAGTTTCTATTGTTTTGAGTTTTTCTATGATTTTATGTACATAATTGCCGAACGCTGAAAGTGCCGAATGGTAAACGATTTGCCGAATTGGTTTCAAACTTGGGGGGGTGTGACACCCCTCCATACCCCCCCCCCTATATCCGGCCCTGTATATGGCTGGATTTTTCAGAATAAGTATTTTGTTGGTGTAGAATACGATAAGAAAAAGTTTACAGCTGTAAAGTGCCGGTGCCCCACAAAAAAAAACAAAAATATCAGCCGAAATTCGGTTTTTGGACAATAACTCGAAAAAAAAAAATCAATAAACTATTAGCACTAGGCGATAGAGGGGAAAATTTCACATAAAAAATGTATATGAAGTTTTTTTGTATGGTGAAAAATGTAGGCACCAAATTTTTTTTTAACGCACGAGAATGGAACGTGGCGACATAAGTATGGCGCGCTACACTAAATTTGTTGTAACTTTTGGAGTAATTAATAAAATTGAGTTCAACAAAGCTTAAATGAAGACAGATACATGTGGCTATTGGATTATCATATTTTCAAATATACAATGAATGTATGTAGGAATAGTGCATAAATGAAGTCGGAACATAAAGAGATTTCCAGTGAAATCGGTAAAAGCCAGTTCTAAAATTTTGAAGATAAAAATCTGAAACTCCAATGGATAGGTATGCTAAATATTTTTTTTTAATAAAAGTTAATAACGTTTATTTCACCTTTGTAGTTTCACTAATTTTGTAGCAATTTTTTTTTTATTCTCGTAAGATAAGGAGGGTTAATTTAATTTTTGAGATAAATCCCCTTGAAGCATCTTAAAGTACACATTTCAAGCTTTAAAAATCGCACCTGAGAAATCTAATAACGCGATTTAAACCACAGTAATAGGTGGATAAGTTAGTTATACATATCAAATTTTGTCGTTCTCAAAATTTCGAGTTTTGGAAGTACATCTTTAAAAATAATTGTTTGGGATTTTTTCACTCATCGGATCTTTTCACACATTACTTTAAAAATTGTAGAAATGGTTATAGCTTTTACCGATTTCATCGGAAATCTCTTTATGTTCCCATTTCATATATATACTATTTCTAGATTCATTCACTTTTATATTTGAAAATATACACTAGTTACATGTTTCTTCTTTTATTTAAGCCTTGTTGAGCTCAATTTCAGTAATTCCTTCAAAATTTACAACAAATTTGGTGTCGCGCGTCCGAGGCCGCGCACACTTCGCAAGCCATCTTATGTGTCGCCACATTTCATTCTCGTGCGTTAAACAAAAAAAGACTGGAGCCTACATTTTTAATCGTACAAAAATATATCACATACGTTTTTGATGTGGAATTTCCCCCTCTGTCGCCTAGTACTATTAGTTTTTTAATATTTTTTGGAGTTATTGCCCAAAAACGGAATTTTGGCCAGTATTTTCGATTTCTTTTAGGGGTCGCCAGGACCTTACAGCTGTAAACTTTTTTTTATCGTATTCTACGCCAATAAAAAAACTTATCCTGAAGAATTCAGCCATATAACATTTAGTGATCCCTTAGAGCCCCTGACGACTGGTCTATGACGGACAAACAAAATTTCAAAGATGTAGAGTGAGGGGGGGGGGTCATCAAAACTCATCATCGACCTACATACGTTACCTGAAATTTTAAGTAGTGCTGCATATGGAGATTTTCTAAATCAACAATTGTTTTCAATTTATTCGTTCGAAATGTTGCATAATATTCTGAGGAGCATTTCGCTAATAGAGCTGTCTTTATCAGGAGACCTAGCAATCACATAAAAAATACAGCGAAGTATCCATTGGAATGTCGAACAATCATATAAGAACCTCGATAGTTTGGTGAGGTGTATATTCTAATAATTTATCTAGACAATTTTACGTATATCAGAAATGCCAAGAATTAGTAACAGTATGGCCCATAGGCCTGGAAATCTGTACCAGGTTTTGATAAACCAAAATTTGAAAAATAAAAATTTAGTAATAATCGCATGTAACATGAACAACTTAACTTCGGCTATAGATTTTTATAAATGATGCTCTAATAATTTATTATGAATAAATTTATGTTGTGTACATAGATTCAAAATGATGCTGAAGAAATTATAATATAACAGAAACAACTAAGCATATTTTCGGAAATTCTCGCTCTCGAGATGATCCTGGCACAGAGAAAAAACGACGATTTCTCTCAATAAATGTTCTTGATCTAATTATTACGCTACATCTGGGCATGTAATAATATATATAATTACTGTATATTGTAAGTGGGACCTTTATGTTTCATTCCCCTCCCTCTGGCCCGTATTTTCTTTCCAAGGTCCTATGCAATAGAGCCTTTTTATTATAACTAAACAAATTCGTTATATTTGTTTGGAAAAAGCAGAGGGACTGCAAAATCTTGTGTGTACCGTGCCCTACAACTTTTGTCACCTGGTCTGATGGCATAATTAGAGATTTTTGTACTGAAAGTAAGCGAGAGTGTCTGAATTATCGTTCAAACCCTTAGAGGGATTTAGCTCTTTGTTTAGCTTGCAAACTGAAATAACCAGCGAAGCGAGTTCAAACCCTGCTTGTTGCGCTATAATATATTTAATTATAAAATTATCTACAAAAAGTGGTTCGAACTTCACTATAAACTGTGAGGTCTCGTTTCTCTCTCCTAATACAAAAACTTTTTTACTTCAGTGACTAATATACAAATTAACAAAAAATTTACACAATTAGAACATGTCCAACAGACCAGTAAGTCTGTCCCAACAAATACGTTCGCAAAAACGGGACATTTTCAATCCCTTCCCCCCCCATTTATATCATTTCTGAGACCCCTTACATGCACGTTTGCTTGCAAAGTTCCTCCTCTGCATTCATTTAAAGATTAAAATTTATACTTTTTTAAAAACTACTCTGTCGATTAGGTTTTTTGGTATCGTTCACTTTTTATGAACTCCCCCAAAAGCGGACGTATTTGTAGAACGACCCCCACAAAGTTTGAATTGAAACACCACCAAAGTTCCACTTTCATTACAAAATAAAGTGATTTTGAACAGACATTGGAAACATGAAAATTTTGTGAAATTGTTTATTAATCAACCAACATACAGTTGTGTGTGTAATTTACGAAATATTCTTTTGTGTAACGTTCAAATTTATTACGCTATTGTGGCTGTAGATATAGGAGAAATACACTTGAAATAAATAAACTTTAATTTGAAATGAAAGACATTTTTGTTAAACCAGCAATGGATGTAAGTAATTATGTAATATTTCGCATGCTTCCAACAAATTTAGAATATTTTTATTTTAAATATATGTCATTTAGTTATTTATGCAAGCAACTTGTTCGTTTGAAATAATTACCTATTGGATTTCAAAATTTGATTTAAATTTCGCGCTCATGCGCAATGAAACATTAGACAGTGCTACCGATTCCTAAGTGTTGGCTACACTGTGTACCCAAATCTAAGAGGTTGCGGGAAATGTGTTCATTCTTGACGTTTTGAATGTTTTGTGAAAAATCTAGATATTTAACGGAATAAGAGGCAGAGAAAAGTTACATTTAGCAGCACTACGTGTGATCTTTGAATAGAGACAGGTAAGTGTCACATGTATATTGTTTATTTCATGTAATATATATATGTAATATTATATGCTCTTGTGTACGACACAATTGTTTCTTGTGCTTGCGAAATCGAAGCAGGTGATGCATGTCCTTTCAAAATGTATCTACGTTTTTTTTTAGCAGAAAAGAGGCTGTAAAAGCTGTATGGTTATATTGGTTATGCATAACTATTTCTTGGTTTAGAATTTTTAAATCATACCTATGCACTTCTGGTATATTAATGGAGTAAAGCTAAAATTTCTAGGAAACTGTCTTATCATAGCAATTTCTATTGCTGGAACTTGTTGAAAACATTTCAAAATGCTTTGGATTAAATCCGTGCGTGATTATATCACGATGTACATTTCCACTTTAAACAGTTTTAAGATAAAATACTAGTTGATGCGTGAGGAATTAGTGTCAATTAATTTTGAGTGCCCTGTATAAGACAAATAAAATTTGCCATATTGACGTCGACACATATATATGCATTATGAATTTTTGAGTTTCAATTTCATGTATTTATAATCTTAGTTGCATCGAACGATAAGTGATAAAATATGTCCGCCATGTTGATGCCGTCATTTTGAATTTTTGTGTTTCAGTTTTATATTTGTAATTTACGACCTCATCGATCGATATAATAATCAGATGACAGACTTTCAGTCGAATCAGACAATAAATGATAAAACATGTCGGCCATATTGGCGTCTCCATTTTGAATTTTTAGTTTCGATTTCAGTTTTCTAATCTGCAACATGAAATTCGTACACCAATTTCCAGTCGAATCGGTCCATGAATGACAAAATATGTCCGCCATATTGACGCCACCATTTTGAATTTTTGGGTTTCGATCTCTTATTTGTAATCGGCGACCTTGTATCTCAAGATAGTAATTTTCAATCGAATCAGATGATAAGTGAAGAAACTGGTGCGCCATGTTGACGCCGCCATTTTGAATTTTTGGGTATCGATTTCATTTTTGTGATCAAATTTATCCGTTATACCCTAATAGCACATGGACGTCCCGAAAACGTCCCAAGAACGTACTCGCAGGACATGAAAACGTCCCGAGGACGTACTCTACCGACGTAAGACGTACCGAGGACGTTTGAGGGACGTTCCGTGTCAGCAAAACGGGGTGTCCCGAGGACGTCCCACCCAGGACGTATGTGGGACGAATGTAGGTCTAGAGAGGACGTCCTGAAAACGTTGTTGGGACATACTATGCAAAACATATAGGTACCTCCCCCTCCACCACTTTTAAGGTGTATTCACAGCAGAGGGTATTTATGTTCCTTTTTGGATTTTCTTACCACATGCATTTCTTTCGAAATAGAATCCAGTGATTGGATTCTATTTCGAAGGGAATAAATGTGGTTAGACAAGCCAAAAAGATAAAAAAATGACAATATATAATTACCATGTAGAAAAATTATTCAATTAGATTGATTTTAAAACTTAATACTTTTATTTATCAACACCAAATGACAAATTTATGCGAACATTTTATTTCTATTGTGCTATTGAAAAATAAGTTATGGCATTTATATATTTTTTTAAATTAACTTCTTACTCTACAAATTCAAGTGTCAAGTGTCAAAAATACAATTTTTGTGGGATTTAAAAGTTATATATTATAATACCTAGTAGGTACAGTATAATATAGTTATATATACATTAAGTCATATTGAATATTATAAGAAATAAGCCAAGTATGCAATAAAACGTAAGATAAATGTATATCTCACCTTTTCTTAACGTTTTGCACACTTCGTCTTTTTATAATTATCTTAGTTTATATTATTTTCTAATATTCTCTCTTTTTTGACACCCTCTCTGTTCTTTCTTTTGCCCTCTTCAATCACGATGTAATAGTCACTTCGGTGCCCTTCCAAGACTTTGAAGCGTTAGCGACTGCAGCAGCCCCTGTGCAAATAAAAGAAAAATTAACATTTCAGATGAAATCTTGGCAAAAAACATTAAGACTAATATATGCCACTTGATGGCAAGCTTATATTTAAAATAAATTGTTATAATTTTCTTGGTGTCCTATTTAAAAAAAAATCACAGTTTAAATGTGAACATTTTTTTGTTTAACTGACTTTTGCATTTGAAAGGTTCCCTTGTTCATTTAAAAATTTTAAGAACACCTCTTTATATGAATGATTGATTCTACAAATAATACCAAAGACCGAGAGAAGCAGAAATATATGTTGACTAATGCTACCGCAGATTAATAACATTATTATAAGTTTAACGTTATATTTTTTGGCAATATTATTACAGAATTCAAGTAAAGAAAATGGCTATGGGTTAAGATGCATTAGGATTTACGGTTAGAAGCAGGTTTATTAGGTTGAACATTGATGATGTATAAAAGTTTTTGTACGTACGTACAGCATAATTTCAGAAAAATATAGCAAATAGGGCATATAAGTTACAAATTTCTAAATTTTCCTCAAAAAGTACCTTTATTAGTTTTTTCCTTATATTAATTTACTGAAATCCCTAAATATACTTTACAAGTTTGTTGATGTTTTCTGGCGAATGTTTTTATTACTCGATGTATCAAACCTTACCTATTAAAAGTTTCATCACCTCCACTTGTTCATCAGAGATGTCGAACCATAAAATAACACTTCGTTTAACACACTGCATGAGTAGGTACTTCTTTTCAATTTTTACTTCCCTCGCATACCGAAGGGAAGTATTGTATTTATAATGTTTAACCAACAATCTTCTTTTAAGTGAATAACTTCGCTCCATGATAAACAACTAAAAACTACATACTCAGGTTCACAGGTCTCCCATAGAATTTTAACAGAGCCAAATAAGGTGGGTGGTAGTATATTTATTATAACCTACAAATAAGCCGCACTAAATTTATCTAGAATAAAATATCGATCTAAATACTTATATATTAATAAATCAATTAAATAGACTTACCTGTTTTTGGTACTTTCTTTTGTAGCCGTTAAAAGTGACTAGTGCCAGTGTGCGGAAGAAATAAAAATGCAAAGAATTTATATAAATTCTTTGTATAAAAATGATGCAATGCCTGCCAAATTGAATTTCCCAGTTTGACAGCAACTGAGTAACATTACATAAGCTCTGCTTAAATATTGCGGTGAAAATGGCTGTAATATAACCGAAACTCATGAAAAAAATAGTTGAAACGAATAAAGATTTCTGAAATCAGAAAAATCAAATTGACAAAATTTAAATGGACAATGAAATATGAAAATATTTTGTTATCAAAAGAAATTTTGTTAGTAAAACTTTTTAAGGATTGTAATTTCATTTTTACAGTTTTTAATTTCCTTTTTTAATCATATCCTCATCTGCTCAAAAAAAACATCACTCCTATAAGTTATTTCACAAATGTGTTTAGGTTTGTCTTGGCTAGACTCTAGCAGGATGTCCTCAAAACGTTTTATTCAGAACGTTTTAGGGACGATAGCAAACGGACGTCCTTGGGACGTACCATGTAAACCCGGGACGTTCAGACCAAACGAGGACCTAAGTGAACGTCCTGGGGACGAAGATATGGGCATGAATTGCTAAATCGAGCGTTAAACATACAGGATGGGTCAGTAGTGCGATTTTTATCCCAGACATTTTTTCAAATTTCAAACGGTTGAGGAGTTATAGACCGCCTACAAACTAAATCCTGTATGAGAAGGTGACCTTCTCATAAGAAAAATCATAGGTCCATGAAATATTTGTTCGCATAAGAGTTTAACACAGGTATTTAAACACTTAATTACTTAAAGACAATAAAAAATTGGTTTGTTGAGAAGAACGTAGCTTCCTCAACCCATTTTCTCCAAAATTGTGTGTATGCGTGGAACTATTTTGACGTTAAATTTGGATTCAGGACCCTAAATTATATACAGTGTGATTCACTTAAGATGAAGACACTCTCATATTGCGCTTATATCCAAATATTTTGAAATATTGAACCTATAAAGTAAATCTTTAAGTGTAACCACATTTGATTTTTGTCAGAGCCGCCCGATTCTAGCATGGAGACAGGGGTCGCTTTTCAAAAAAAAAGTATTAGCGATTTTTTTAGAAATCAATAAAGATTTAGTTAAAGGAAACTTAATTTTCAATGATACGATACATTCCTTTAAAGGGTTCTTTCTTTATAACTGACAAAACCTCACCGAAAACAAACTAAGTCACCCTACAAACCCACGTCACAAAACAAAACACGCACACGAAACAACACACAGACATAAAACCATCTTTTTCCTATCTTTCTCCTCCCCCTACCCCGCTGACATAGCGACATCACACACAACCGGCATTTATATGCCCCAGTTTTTATCTGTCGACATTGTTTTTAGTAGGGTTTTATTTGATTTTTCCCTATATATCTGTAAGAGTACCCACGTAGCTGCCCCTAACTTTTTCTTTTTCTTTATTTCTTAAATTCTCTTGGGAGAAATATTGTAAATAAATTCATATCAATCTTTATGAAGTATGATTGCAAAGACAAAAAAATTATAAATAACTTAAAAAAATCTAAAGTCATCGGCCATACGGCGGTCCCCGTGTTTTGGCTCACCCTGTGAGTAATAAAACACGGAGAAGTAAAGAATGTACAATGAAGCACATTAGATTTAGTTATAAAATGTTATGTAGTTAAAAAAAATATATATATTAAAATGGAAAACAAACTAAGAAGTAAAGATTTTTTTAAAACCCCGTACATAGCCAGCCTATCTCGGAATTACCTATATAATAGTATGATTTAACTGTAGAATGTTCTCTAAGACAGACAATCTCTACAAACAAGTTAAGATGCTGTCTGTCTTGCGGTCAGCCCTTTGTCAAATATACTGACAGGGAAGATAAGATGGAAATATCTTAAGACTCGATTTTGATAAGGAGTTGGAAGTCCGAAGGCGAGCAAGCGAGATGATATGGAAAAGTATAGCCGGAAAATGCAGCCCTAATTGACATGCAAGAATGCGAAGATGTTCACTGCTCTTGGGGGAAACTTGTTATTTACGATTACGGCGTATACACGTGTACCGCTGTTCGATTTAAGTAGGCGGCAATGGAAATTTCATTTTATAGGTAACATTATAAGTGGCATATGATAGATGTACAAAAAAATAAAGCTGAATATGACTCTGGACCTAAGAGACAGTATACTTTATCTAATATCAATAAAAAAAAGACCGGCAAAGGATAAAGGATATATTCATAATCCCACCATCCCACCAGCAGAAGAATCGGTAATTGTTATCTCCGAAGGATAACACTGCTTTTTCGCATTCAATACTTTTTTATAACATGGCATTAAATCAGAAGAGGTACGAGAAGTAACAAAGCCTTTGACCAACAAATATTGATACTTAGTTAATTTACCCTCCACAATTAAAAATAAAATATCATCGGACCTCCTCAATAAAAACTTAGCAACAGAATCATCTATCGCTGATAATTTAGCTAACCTACGCTGTGACCGTTTACTGCACTCTGAAGAATCCTTCAAGAGCCGCCCGGATGTTGATGTTGATGGCTCTGCCTCCTCTTCTGAAATGTCTTGTATATGCTGTGAGCTGCAAATTTTTGAAAGGTTACATGCTTCAACGACATTCAACTACTGCTGAATGTTTTACATAAACCGCGACCGTGTTACACTTTTTCCAATAGTCCGCTGGTTTTTTGCAAATGCAACTTATTCGGTTTTCCAAATTGTCAGTATTCACATTTGCGATGTCTGGCAAGGGTTCTGTTATTAAGCGTCATTCTCAGTTTTACATCGCCAGAGGTCAAACACGTATTTCTTTGTACAGGAACATTTGTAATTTGTACCTAAAGACAAGGTAATAAAACAATAACTTCAATGAGATAGAATATATGTATAATTTCGTTGATAAAATGTCTACAAACAGAACTATCATGACGTATAGGCTGTATTAAATAAAAACGGGCAGCTCGTAGCAGATAACTCAAAATGGCTTATATACAAGAAAATCCAAGCTTTAAATTTTTGTATATTATAAGCGGGGGTGCGCGAGGTAAAGTAGTTAAAGTTTCAAACAAGGTGAATGATGTAAAACATTATTGTATTATTTTCGCTTTCTGTGAATGCCACAAAACGTACATACTTTGAAAATATTTCGTTACTATATTACACTAATATAAAGTACATACCTTCTTCCTGGAACTCCATTACAAAGCGATCACTAAAACCAAAACAATTGCAAGAACTGACGATTAATAATTTAGGGTGGCAGATGCTATTTCTAACACAAGTAAGCTTTAACTACACGTGGTCACTTCGGAAGCAAAATTCAACTGTTTTACTTTCTTATCGGGATTTATCTTTACATCAAATATGGGAGTTAAAGAAGTAGCAGATAAAATTATTCGCATTATTATTATTGATGTCAATATTTTTGCCTTATGGCCGTCTTGGGACCAAAGAGTTCTATAACTAGAGGAGACAAGCTACATAAGTCTGACGTATAGTCAGCAAATGGCACGAGTGTTCTCATCCTTCTCACACATTTCGTACTCTCTTTGTCGCATAGTACATGTCGGCTGTGCCGCTTTGTAAAACAGGGAGAGGGTACGAGGTGTGCGACAAGGACGAAGACACCCGCGTTATGCAGCCAATCAACGGCTTGTCTCCTCTAATTATAGACCTCGTTGCTTGGGAACCACAGTGCAATGTCACCAGCACCGACCGACAACTTTTAAAATCATTTTTTAATTTTTGAAATATTTTGAAAATTCTTTTACTACTTTATATTAATTGATAGACATGATGTTAAATAATGTTAGTTTAATGAACAACGCCATAAATGATTCGATAAAATTAAATAAATATCATTTAACCTACGGCTGTGTTACCGGCCCATTATACAAATAAAGCTAGGCCTATAAGACCAGACAAGGTATAAGGCTTATAATGGTGAGTCAGGTAGACAATCGACTACTCTCGTTTGAAGCCGACTGCCGCAAATGCTTAACATACCAGGTATATCGTGTATGTCTCGATGTTTGTCCTTCCGTCTGTCTCTCATAGGCTTTTTGCTCCGATGCTGTTTGACGTAGAAAGTTAAAATATGGAACAGCTGCAGGAGGTTGTGGCCTAATTATAGACGTAAGTACAAAAAGTAGAGTTTTGATTTTGGGGGTTAGCTTCGGTTAAAGGAAAGTAGTGGGTGGGGGCGGGGTAAAATGAGAACATTTTATATTTTTTTAACTTCTGTTGTTTTTTTTTTTGAGGGTGATTGTGTGGGATGTCAAATGAGGGCTTGTTAAAGCACGAATTCAAAAGTATGTTATTTGTTTTTCGTGTAATTTACTAACAGTTTTCCGAGAAAACGCTTAAAAATCGCTGCCCCCACCACCATCTCCATAAGTATCGCTCAGAAAAATCTGAAAAAAATCATGTACATTGGGAATAAGGTGTTGACTGAACGAAAATTTTAAGGATTTCAATCCCTATTTATCAAAAAGTACAAAATACATTTTTAAATAGTTATAGTTGGCTATAGGTACACATATTTAATGCACATGAAGAGAGCCATAAAAACCGACCATAAATCTCTGTCTTGTTAGCATAAGGCATATCCCACAGAGCCGTACTTAAAATTTTTGTGTACAATAAGAGTAGCAATTTAGAAGTATTGTCTTTGATAACTAAATAGTTATGAAACATATTCTTTATAGGATTTTGCAAACAGCGGAAAGAAAAACTGTCTATGAGAACTAAAAGTACTAAAAGAAAAACTATATGTAAAAATATTTATGAAATCTTTGCTTTCTTTCGATGACCTGACTTCTGGTTATGCTAACAAGTAAAAATTCTTATTTTCCATTCTCATTATAACACTAGCATCCAACATAGTCCCGTACGACTAGGCAGATTAAACTAGTATCTACATGATCCCCTACGATATGTAAATTCGGTTAAAAATGAGAACAAAGGCCTGAAATTAATTTATTTACCTACCTTGTCCTTACATTTTTTTTTCATTCTAATGAAATCGTTATATTCCAAAATATTTTTGGTAAGTGGGAGTCGGGTAACTATGTAAAAATACTTTGAAATTATAATTCAAACAGGTGCATTTCCGTTGATTTCTTATTTTAGGTACATGAGAACAATTTTGTTCTATGTATTAAGTAATAAATTATATTTATGATTTACCATTTTCTACAAAAATAGAGCATGCCCTCCCATCTGAGATTTTTTATGTGCATTAAATATATATAGTCCAGTATACTTAGTAATTATACTCTTCACTCCACTCTGTAAAAGGGGAATACATTGTTCCGCCGACATATTCCTATTATGTGGCAATTCCCACAAGACACCTCAAAGTCATCCTTCAGTGTCCTTCCGTCTTTCTTTGGAATAAAAATAAAATTATTTCAGACCTGAAGAAGCTGAAATGTCGTTATCAGCGCAGGCCTTATTGCAACCCTCTGGTACGTGCGTGGGCGTTCCACAGCACTCTATACTAAAACAGTATCGCGCCACGGCCTACCTGGTGAACACGTGCACGGAAATTCCGGGGTGGTTACGGGAAAACCAGGTGGTTCACGCGGAAAAGTAAATGAGGGTAAAATAAATAAGTACGCGATATAATGGATTAGTGGATGCTTTTTGTCACTGGCATAAGTGGTAATTTTTCTTATTTGATTTCAAAATTAAAAAATATTTCTTTCTTGAAAAAACAAGGCCTATTTTTTGAAAAAATATTCGTTGCAAATTGTAATTGTTAAAAAAATAGCAAACATGTTTAATTGTTTTACTGTTTTTATGAGTTTGTAGCGGAGCAGAAAACTTTGGCCAAATAATAATATTTTTCAGTGCTATTTAAATATTAATAGACACAATTAAATCCTGTTACATATCATAATTTAAAAAAAAGTGGTGATTGAAAATGTGTGGTATTGGAAAATTTACCCTGATGAAATATTTTTTGTTGTGTGGTAAATCTTCAAATCACCATATCATCAATGTTTGTTCTGTAAAAGTTCAGAATGGTCAAATTAGATGCTATAGAGAATGTTTTCCATCTATAATAAAATTCTTTTATATCACTTTTTCATTAGGTAGTCGAACCATTAATTTAAATTATTAATGTTTGGTGAATAGCAGATCCATAAATTGCCTAGTAATAGTCACAATAGCTACTCCAAAAGGTTCTTGAAGTTTTCGCAAAAGTAATTATCGACTGTAAATAGATATATTAATTATAAATTGTAAACTTTTCCGACTAATCAAATGTCATATTAATGGTGTAAAACCAAGGAGTCTGTCACCTACAAAAATTCTTACTGTAGCAGTTATTTACTGGAACTTGCAAACGTTTCAAAAAGTTTTGCATTAACTTCATGTCCCAGATGGCATTTGTTTAGACAGAATAACGTTCAAAAGTGTTTTTTCGCAGTTTTTCTTAAACATCTCTGGTTGTATAGCTTGTACAATAATGAAGAAAAAAACAAAACAAAACACTTTTTGGTTCATTTGTTAGGTAAGCTGTAAGAAATGAAAACAATTGAAAATGGCCATTTTAAACAATTGATAATAACAATAGTGGAAATATTTTAACGAGAATGTGAGAATTCAATTCGGTACAAAGGAAGACTTAGAACATTTTTTGCGAGACTTGCGGTTCTTAAGATATCGCAGAAAAACCCCTTTTCCAGATGGCGTCCAAATGCTGGGCTCACACTGGACCCCCTATATATAAAAAAAATAAAATCTTGTCCTGTCCAAAATGCAAGGTCAATGTAACGTTTCGATGGACATACAGGCTATACAACTAGAAATCTTTTTAAAACTGCCAAGAAACTTGATTTTGAAAGTATTTTTTTTAACCAAGAGCCTTCCGGGATACGAGATTTATTCCAAAAATTATATTATTTATACTTCTAGTAACTTTACAAGTTTCAGGAAAAAAAATGTTGTATGTGGTAATCTTTTAAGTGTTTTATATTCAAGCCCTTCGTTTTTATTTACAAAAATGTGCCACACCCATGTTTCTTTTTGCCTTATCTTTGGAGATAAGAGGAAAGTGAGATATTTTCCAATGTAACTTAGCAGATCTTCTAAATTATTCAACACGAAAATGGCAATAAGGGTTACGTGTTTACGATTTTTTAAGAAAACATTTAATTATTATTAACACAGATTTTACTAAAATATTGACTTATGTAACAATCACATTATATGCCTTTTTAAAATATAATAAATAAATTGAGTTTCTTTTAAGAAAACGTTTTTAAAGCTAACATATTGGGACGACTTTTTAAAATAAATAAAGTAAAATTTTCTTCCAGACTAGCTATGTCAACTTTTGCTTAGAGCGTAATGTATCCTCTCTTAATCCAATCGTTAGCAGTGTTGATGTGTTTGGTTTTAATTTCTTCTCAGAACTGTCTTATTAAAAACAGAATGTGACACAAGTGTTGATCGATTGAATTTGGATATTATTTGTGTCTAGTTTGTGTGTTTGTTTAGAACCATATGGAACTAATCTCGGACTATTAGGCACGTGGCTGCGTGACATATAAATAGTGGTAGGTATATGCCATTTGTTTAGAATTTGTAGAATTAGAAGGTTTAGATTGTAATAAAAAATATATCAAAAATAAATTTCTACTTTCTATTCTAGTAGCAATAAATATAAAACGTTACAGAGTTACAATAAATAAATATATAGTTTTTACTTGTTACTTTATTATGTTATACAAGGCTGGCGTCGAGGAATTTGGGAGCTAATTCCTTAGGAAGGAATAGGCGATTTCCTCAAGCTGTGTGTCTAAGGGGAGCAAAAATATTATAATACCAACATATTCGCAAATCTGGAGAATGCGCCAGGAATAAAGATGTACAGGGTTATTCATTATAAATTACCCACCTCTTGTCATCGTTATTATTGCCTATAGAAAAAAAAAGTTTGAAATAAAAGTTGTATGGTTATAACTGAATTTTGTTAAAATGCAATCAAAAGTACAGTAGCGTACAGATTTCAGGGGATACAAAAGAATGATATATATTTTTAAATGATGTTTAATAACACAAAAATGGTATATGGTAGGGGTAACATATGGCATCTTTTTGAAATCAGAAAAAAGGAATCACTTCAAAAATTTAATAATATACAGGGTATCCCATTAAAGAAATATTGTTTTGTCATAACCACACAACTTCTATTTCAAACTTTTTTTTCTATAGGCAACAATAACGATGATAAGGAGTGGGTAATTTGTAATGATTAACCCTGTACATCATATCATATTTTTTTTTTTTTTTATTTTAACGTCTTATTTATTTTAACGTCCTGGCGAAGTTTAGCTAAAGCTATTCCACCACTTAACCAGGACGGCGAAATGAGATACGGTCACCCATCCAAGTAACGGATTCTCCCGGCGTTGCTTAACTTCGCCGATCGAGTTCTCGCCACTTAAACTGGCACCGTACCTCGCCTCTGATGTTAAAAATAAAAGATTCAAAATCAGATTCAAATTGGCCGCTGCAGTTGCGGATTCTATGTAAGAAAAGAAGCCGAATATGAAATCAACATTTTTCTTCAAAGATGGTTTTATAAACATTGTGTTATTCCCATTTTCACTTCACCTTTTTTGAACCATTTTTTATTATTTTATACTTTCTGATAAAGCAGGCAGGTACATTTTATGAGGAAAACAACTTTGAATTTCAAACTTCTGTGGCAGTACCACCACCACACTTGTTCACTTAGCTTTTGCAAGTCTTTCTTTTATCTTTGTTCTTTTCTGTTTGTCTCTTGTCTAGTCTATTTGTTTTCTAAAATTCTTCTTTTGACGCTGCCTTCTAAATTCCTTATTTTCCGGCGGCATACAGTATTTCAAAAATGAATTTTTGAGGACAAAATTCGACCTACACCTGAGTTTTGCTTGAAATAACTAATTTTTTTTTTAAGTATTCTCAAAATAATACTTTACAACGCCTAACCGCCCAAATTGAGGTAAATTGGCTAAAAACCTTAATTTTGTAATTTTTTTTTACTCATTTTTTGAGAAATAGAATATTTACAGTGAAATGGCGAGGATGGACCTTCCTACATTTAAGATATCTGGTTTTTTAATGGTTGTATATTATGTTTTTGGGTCGTTGATTACGAATATGATATTCGCTTTAGCCAAAAGTGGTCCAATTTTGAGAAATTGGCCATTTCTTGGGGGGTTTTAAAAATTTTTCTAGGTTTTTATTATATAATTTATTAAACATAATATGATTATAGTATTCTAAGCTTTTTGGATTGATAAATAAAGAAGTATTGATTTTTTTAAAATCAATTAAAAAAGTCCATTATCTTACTAATCTTACTAATAGAAAATTCAATATATGTTTGTTTGTTTAATTATAACTCAAAAACTGCTTGACCGATTCAGCTCAAATTTTCAGAGAATATTGCGACAAAAATCTGGAAGGTTATTTGACTAACATAATGCCATTAAAGTAGTTTTTGTGAAAATTGCATTAATTTTTGTGCTTAGAGACTGGAGAAATGAATTTTCAAAAAATTAGTAGCGAATATTTTATCTCTTATCTACTAAATCAAAATTAAGGTTTTTAGCCAATTTGCTTCAATCATTCAATCATTATTGAATGAACACTTACTTTTACTAGTCTTAAGTTTTAATTGTTTTACAAACCTCCTTTGGGTCTCTTATCTTATTGTTATTATCACTTTTAATTCCGTACGGCAAAAGGAGTTGCGATTTTATTGTTTTTATACATTTTGGCATGTGGACCCAGACCTGCTCCGCCTAGCCCTTCAATTGCCTCAGCGCTACGCACCGTGGATGTCTGGCTGGCCACAGGCCGTGTACTAGGGAAGAAATTTCGTATTTTTTTGAATTTAGAGTTGACATGGATGTGGTAGTAAAACTAATGGGACCTCCACCGAGTCATACTTTAGTTTGCAAAAAAATTAATAAAAATCGCTTCAGCCGTTCCCGAAAAATCGCCTAACAGACATAAAAGAAAGACAAACATTCTGGTCGAATTGAGTCCATTTTCAAAGTTTTAAAAGTCGCTTAAAACACATTTGGAAGAGCAACCGTGTTGAACTTCGCCACTTCTTTTGCACAATTTATATTGTAAAATCTGAAATCTAAATAAAAGACACTATTTTTATTATTATTATCATTTTCTTAAAACATTTTCTTAGATTAAGTATAATGACTTTTCAATAAGTGTAAAATATTAAAGTTTGTTTTATATTACGGATAAAGATAGTGCGAATGAACTAGTACTTGAACGCTTCATCTTAAATTTTATCGAAGTAGTTTCCTCCAGTGGATGCCCGTCAGGGATGGCAGGGCAGTACCCACCCAATTATCCAAGAGCGCCAAGGCCAAGCAGTAGTTAGTCGTAATATTTTGCCGTTATTAAAAGTTCTTTTATTTATGATAATATTTTACTACATATTAATCCGCCTCCGCCAAGTTCACATCCGAATCCGCTTAATCTTAATACTGGGTCGCTTGCCGCCAATATTTTATGCGCATGAGCCTAAACTCTAACCACTAGTAATCAGGGTGGGCAGCGGACACTGAAATTGTACCATACTATTTATATCTAAGGAGGACTAGCCACGCCTAAAGAAAATTTAATAAACTTATGAATAATGAGTATCGAATTTTCAATAATTGCATAGAATATGTTTACGTTTGACAATATATCAAAATCAAACTGCAAAAAGAAAAATGACTAATTAATAAATGTGTTAAAATTGATTAATATATTAATTAATTTCTTGAACTTATGAGAATATTGACAATATCAAATACAATGTTAACCGAGTACCTAATTTCTATTTTGATATTTGATGAATAATAGAAAAAAAGGTTATTGTGACATTAATTATGATTATTATTATTTTGAAAATAATGTTATTGGTTAAATGATGAAATACAAATTCTAATAGATAAAGGGACTTTGTAGTTTGGGAGTTGAATGTGGACACTGCCTCATCCCCTCCCTTTCTTTTACAATCGTAATTTCTCGCGAAACATCGTTTCATTTTCGGAAGTATGTAACGTATTTAATACGATTTGTTATTTGTTTGTGTTTATGCAAGTGTCCACCCACGGTATAATGATTTCTTCACTCAAATAGCAGACAAAATAATAAATCAAATACCTAAATCAAACATAACTTACATGGAACATCTACAAAACAACTGTAAGGCAAACGCTTTGTCAATATTCCTTCATCCGGTTTCGGAAACAGAGGTACAAAACGTATTAAAGTCCTTAAAAAATTCTCAGGCTACTGACCTGTATAACCACTCAGTAGGTATATGTATAAAGAAAACTTAATGTATCTGTCTGCACCATTAACTCATATTATTAATCTTATATTTCAAACAGGCATATTTCCAAATAAATTAAAAAGGGCAAAAATTATTCCCTTATTAAAATCTGGAGATATTGAGGATGTATCTAATTATAGGCCAATTGCACTACTTCCAATTCTATCTAAAATATTTAAAAAAATTTTAGCAGAAAGAATTGTAAATTACTTCGAATCCAACAATATTTTTAGACAGGCAGTTTGGATTCAGGAAGGGTAGAAGTACATCGAAGGCTGTGCTGGAGCTTGTGAACTATATTAGTGAGTGTTTTGAAAATAGGAACTCATCATTAGTACTTTTTCTTGATTTGAGTAAGGCGTTTGATTGCATTGAAAAAGATATCTTACTGAACAAGCTAGAATTCTATGGTTTCAGAGGTGTAGCATCTCAATTAATGAAATCCTATTTATCGAACAGGTATCAGTGTGTGTTTGATAAAGGTAAATATAGCAACACGTTAGCAGTTCAACACGGAGTTCCGCAGGGTAGTGTCCTGGGACCTCTGTTATTTTTAATTTATATAAATGATTTACCCGACGCTATGTCGACTTTTACGGTCCTTTTTGCAGATGACACTACTTTTGCGAAACGGGTGGAAGATACTGCTGGCGCTGCTGCTGAGGCAGAAAGTGTCATAATAAATAAAGCCTCTGATTGGTTTAATGCAAACAACTTATGCTTAAATGTAGATAAAACAAACACATTGCTGTTTTATACCAAGAGAGATACCTCTGAAACTGTAAAATTTTTGGGCCTAACCTTGGACAGCAAGCTAACTTGGCATTCACACATTAGTAATTTAACTACAACATTGTCAAAAAAAGTGTATGCCATTAGACAAATAAAAAATAGGGTCAACATAGATGCCGCCCTTATTGCATACCATGCACTATTCCATAATACGACGACATATGGTTTGATAAACTGGAGTACATCTAACCAGATTCATAACATTTTCATTGTAGAGAAAAGGGCAATAAGGACTTTAGCAGGTGTGAATCAATCTGAGAGTTGTAAATCATGGTTTATTAGATTTAATATATTAACGTTACCATCGGAAATTATTTACTGTAACTTAATTCACATAAAAGAGCATTTGAGCAAATATAAAAAAAATAGCGATACTCATAAATACAACACTCGTAACCGTGATGATATACAAACTCCGAATCAGAGACTGTCATCTACGCAGAAAAAAAAACTTTGGAATTGCTTTGTTCAACTCTCTTGCAAATAGCATAAAAGATATACCAATTGCGCGATTTAAGACTAAATTAAAAGGACATCCTTTGGCTAATGCCTACTACAATATACCGGATTTTAATTATGTATAACTGTATTGTATTTTTTTTTTTATATATTTAGGCTTAGGCAGATTGTTTTTATATATTTGTATTGTGAATATGATCCTGTTTGTCATTGTTTGTCCATATTATATACATGTTCCCAATAATTGTGATTACGTTAGTTATTATCTTAACTACCTATTTATCAATTCAATCAATTTGTTTTATTATTTTGTTTGTTACGCCATTGTTTGACTATATTAGGACCTATTGTCCTAAATTGTGATTTTTGTGTTATACTTATTGCATTCATTTTGTTTGTCATGTAATCGGTTGACTATGTTAGGGCCCAATTTTCCTAATTGTTTGTTATATCATTTAACAATATTTAGGACTTGGTCCTATTGTTACTATATATACTTGTATTATGTATTGTATTTATTTATTTACTCGTAATATGCTGTTTTGACATGTCAAAGCACTACGGTGCATTTTTTATGACCAATAAAGATTACAATTACAATTATATGGTAGAGGTAACATATGGCATATTTTTGAAATCACTAAAACAGTATTGTATTAAAATTATGATTAACAATAAGCTGTTTTTAGTAAATTGGGTGATGTTGTTTAACTGAAAATAAGTGTAAGTTGTACATGAATAAATATTACAGGATTGAAATTTGTCACCCCCCCCCCTCTGCCCCACGGATCTTAGACCACGCTCGCTCTTAAACAATTCTTGGAAAAATTCGTGGTTTTCAAAATATTTGAAAAACACGTTTTTTAATATCTTTCCCTCCACCAAAAAGATTAGCCCATGGCCGAGTTTGGTCAATTTTTTTCATATATTAGCGAGATCCTAAACAATAGTTTCCTGCAATAAAATTTTAGGTCGGATCGGTTTCCAAGTCAAAATCTAAACACACTCCACTAATTTGGTTACAGCAAAAAGCTCATATATCACTTTGCTGACTGGTGTAATAGTAGTATACTAATAAGAACGCTGCTGGAGCGGAGCTGATCCTCAGGGATCAGAGCTCACTGATGATCAGCTCCGCTCCAGCAGCACTCTCATTAGGTATGGCGTGCACGTGGGCGACCATCTGGCCGAAGGTGATTTATGGCGTGCACGTGGGTGAGCATCGATCGTGGGAAAGTATCGTAACGGCCGTTCTCACAATGTGGGGTACACGTGTTCAACATCTGGCATGCACGTGGGCGAGCATCGATCGTGGGAAAGTATCGTAACGGCCGTTCTCACAATGTGGGGTACACGTGTTTGAACATCTGGCATGCACGTGGGCGAGCATCTGGCTTAACCGTTATTTCATGAACATGTCTAAACTTGTTTATGGAGATGATTCATAATTCAGGTATGCAGGAAGTGGACAGGTAAACCGGAAGTGACCGGAAATGAACCAGGTAAACCGGAAGTGAAACCGGAAGTCGCCGGAAATGAACCAGGTGAACCGGAAATGAACCAGGTGAACCGGAAGTGAAACCGGAAGTGACCGGAAATGAACCGGGTGAACCGGAAGTGACCGGAAATGAAACCGGAAGTAAAAATACATCGGATGTGATACCGGAAATGGCCAAAATATACCCGGAAGTGCCAAAAATTGGCCCGGAAGTGGTCAAGGAAGCATGTGAGCAAACCGGAAGTGGCCGGAAACGAAACCGGAAGTAAAAATACATCTGATGAGGTACCGGAAGTGGTCGAAATCTTGCCGGAAGTGCTGAAAATTGGACCGGAAGTGGTCAAGGAAGCCTGGAATCAAACCGGAAGTGCTGCAAATTGGACCGGAAGTGGTCAAGGAAGCCTGGAATCAAACCGGAAGTGACCGGAAATGAAACCGGAAGTAAAAATACATCTGATGGGGTACCGGAAGTGGTTGAAATCTAACCGGAAGTGGTAAAAATTGGACCGGAAGTGGCCAGGGAAGCATGGAATCAAACCGGAAGTGACCGGAAATGAAACCGGAAGTAAAAATACATCGGAAAAGAACCCGGAAGGGGTCAAACTCTGATCGGAAGTGCTAGAAATTGGACCGGAAGTGGCCAAGGAAGCATGGAATCAAACCGAAAGTGACCGATGTAGAAGCGAAAGTGAACTGTGAATCCGTAAGTGAAACCGGAAGTGGCTGCATAAAGCGGGGACAGCCGACAACGGTGACGTAATGAACACCTGTCGTGCACGTGGGTGACCATCTGGCTTCCAGACTTGTCTAGACAAGTTAGATCGCATATCCGGTATGAATTTTTATCGAGGACATCTGACGTGCACGTGGACGACCATCTGGCCGAAGGTGAATGACCGGGAACATCTGGCGTTCACGTGTTGACCATCTGGCTTCCAGACATGTCTAGACAAGTTAGATCGCATATTTTTATCGAGAACATATGGCGAACATCTGGCGGTGATTCATAATTCGCGATCGTGGGAAGCTGTCGTAACCTTCGTTCTCATGATAACATCTGGCAGCCAGATGGAACAGATCCAACGAATTTTATGAAAATTTTATATGAATTTTATTTATTATTATATGATTGAAAATTAAGAAAATATGTTGAAACCAGGGATTGAACCCGGGACCTCTAGAACTTCAGTCTAGCGCTCTCCCTCTGAGCTATTTCAACTTACATAAACATTAATGAAAAATCCTATATTTGGATTAAGAATAAAACAACATATTTTACATTTATATCCCATAGCAACAGATGATAGGGAGACAAGTCTGAACAAGTCTAGACACGTCTGTAAAAACGGTAAAAGGTGAAGGACAACGAAATGTTTCAGGCCATGTCCGCTAGATGATAACTATCTGAGTAGTGGGGGTAATGTAATAAATAAACAGCGATGTGCTTAAGACACATTAGTTTTCTAAAATGTCTGCGTCCTATAGTTTCTCTGAATATGTGCCACAGCAATATACTTCATCAAATGTACCGAGTGCAGTTGATCAATGCGTGTCAAGTGTATCCAAAGACAATATTCCAAAAGATGTATTGATTGGTGAACATCGATATAAGTTAAATAAATCAGAGTGTAAATTTGTTTCGGTGGGACTTTCATACGATTCTGGATACGCTCCCTGTGTGAAGCTGTCAGGAAATAAAGGTGTTCAGATTGTTTTCAATGAAGGCGATTGGAAGAGATTTTTATCCCACCAAGGAACAATAATGAATTATATGTATTACAACATAAAGCCTGATGTAATACATGAGGACGGCTTTTCCATACATTTCGAAGAGCTGTCAATAGGCCGTGCAATCAAGATTTCGAAGGAACAGAATTATATATATTTGGGATATGAATCGATGTGTGGTTTATGTGAAATACAGCCACTAGTGAAATACAGAGTGGAATTATTGAAAAATCAGCAATTTGTGAACTACTTCAAGATTTTACAAAAAGGGCTACAGAACCAAAGAGGCAATGTTTTTGAAAATGCTCTTAATATACTTAAAGGCAATCCAAATAGTGAAAATATCAGCATGATTATGGAATTAATTTATATTCATCCTAATATCTTTGAAAAGGAGTGTAATGAAAAAAGTAGCGTTTAACGAAAAAAATCAAGTTCATCATCTTATAACATGGAGCTATGCATATAACTCATCTAGAAAAACATATTGGGAATTGTTTGCAGTGGACAGACTACGCTTCCATAGGAGAATCGAGGCAGCCTCAAATATTCTTAATCCTATTTTAGATATTAATCACAGATGTAAAATATTTCATGAAAGATTTGAAATAAAAGAACATGTAACAAATACAGTTTGTTTTATTTAAATAAAATGTTTACAGGTTTATACTAATTCATTTTTATTAATCCAAGAGTTGTGTTTACTGCTTAACCCCAGCCATTTAACATAGATCTTCCTTCCTTTTCTTCTTAAAATCTTTTCAACTAGATAAATGTCGGGGTGTTTAACATTCTGAATTTCATATTCATAGAAACCTCCTTCAATCCGGGTTCCTTCTTGATCTTCCAAAATATAAGTTGTTGGATTAGTGTTTTGTACTTTCCATATCTTAAAAACTTCATTTGACCAATTCGGAGTATAGCCTTTTGAAAAAGCTTCTCGGTATTTACTTATTCTTACAAAATCTCCTTTGCTGAATTTTTGTTTGCGCGGATCAACTGTTTTTAAATATCCATACGCGCGCTGCAGTAAATATTTTTCATCTTTCTCTGTAATGTTTTTCGGTTTCCTATTGGTAGTTCCGTGTATAGTATCATTATATTGTTCAACTATATCAGGTAAAAGATTTAGCCACTTGTAGTTTCCTTGTAAACTGAATTGCCGCCACATCAAATTTTTCAAGGTGCGATTTACCCGTTCCACAACACTAGCTTTTAAATTGGAGAAAGTGCTGTAGTGGTTAATTTTAAATTTCTTCATTAATTCTCCAAATTGTTTATTGTAGAACTCTTTACCCATATCTGTCTGAAGGTTTTTAGGAGGGGTCTTCATTTCCGACAAAATTGTTTTCATCGCTTCTGTTACATCTTTACCGCGCTTTCTTTTAACTGGTCGAGCCCATACAAATTTACTGAATACGTTTATAACAACAAGAATATATCGATTGCCTTTATTATTTTTAGCATACGGAATCATTTCTACTAGATCAGCCTGAATTAGATCATTTAATCCTTTAACAATCACATGTCTTCTTCGAAAATTTTTCCTGGCCGGTTTATGTAATTCATTAACAACGTCTGCTTTAATATTATTCATTTATTAACGGAACGCGAAGCACAATTTCTACAAAGAGAGCTGGATCCGACGTGAGTGAAAATGACACCTCATCTCCTTTGTTGAGGTTTTTATTATCTGGATTATAATTTTCATTGTTTAAAAACATTGTCACATTGTTAGGTAAATTTATACTTTCAATTATACCTGAAATAGGTAACGTGTACGATACAGTGCCACCATCTAACACGTAAAAAGTGAAAGTACGAATATTTGTTGATATTTTCTGTTCAATACCCCGAATTTGTATAAGGCACAGGCTAGATAAAGTACTAGCAGAATCTACAAGTGTGGAATACGGTTTTAAATGGTAGGTAAACATATGTCTACCAAACTTGTCTATAGGCATGATGAACGTTTACTGGATAGATTTAAACTGAGCAGAAAATGACGTGTGGCTCTTATTTAATTATTTTTAATTCTCGTAATTCAGATATGATTGATGCAATCTCATTTTTATGTCCATCATTTCCGGCTATTTGGGAAGCTACTAAAAGCCTTAGTCTGTCTATCAACTCGTTGGGATCATCGTAATACACGTAATCAATTTTTTTATTAGACAAGTCCAATGTGCCTCCTTTCGTAGGCTGCTTAAATGAGTAAGATCTAGGACGAATATTACTTTGAGATCTAGTATTAGGAGGCGGTGGTTTACTAAATGAAGATGTCCTCGGAATCGTTGTAGGTTTTAATAAACCTTTATCTAATAAATAGGGTCTAATTATATTTTTATATTTTACGGTATTCGTAGCTTGAATTTGTTCATCAGGATCAAAATTTCTACGATAAGCATTAGTAAGTTTTAGTATATGCATATAATGATCTAATTCTGATTTTTTATAGGCTTTAGGTTCTTTTTTAAACAGTAACTCATATAATCCAGTAGAGCCAGGGTATGTAATATCCTTCAAAACAATATCTTTACCGACAATTTTTAATTCGGAATCGCCTACTTTAAATTTATCTGTTTCAATATCATGTGTTATACCATATACGCGATCGTATGTTGTCTCATCTCCTCGTATGGATTCATCAATATATGTTCTCGGCAAGGGATCATATGCATCAAGATATTCTTTATAAGCCGCTGTTTTTGACAATTCTTGTATATGTATACGAGTTCTTTCTACATCCTGATTAATTAAATCATCGCTATTTTGTTCAACGGTAGTAGAATTGTGTGGATCAAATTGATAAGTATCCTCCAAAAAACTGAGTCCAGTCATAGGTAACGCAGGCATATATTTGTTTACAACGTTAACATTAGATTTTTTTGGAGTAGAAGTTTCTGATTTAAACACTTCAGGCTCCTTTTTAACTGACACGTCTGATTTCATGTTTTGTACTAATTTTTCCAATGGTTCGATAATGGGCTTATAGCCTTTCACCAACTGAGCCTGTGTTTGTGCGACATCGGATTTTAGAGACTGATATTTCTGCCTAACTGATTTTCTAGTTTTTATTAGTTCCTTGGCTAATTTTTTATCCATCTTTACACCACAGAATATAGATGTGTACTGCATTTTGTACAAAGTATTTATGTATTATATATTACAACACAATGTAACTATCAAAACCCTTTCTATATCTCCCATTATTTATTGAACAGTCCTTATCTATAACGACAAATCCATATGGTTCTTTCCAACATAAAGAACAAAGATCTTTAAATTTTTGAAATGACATATCGACGCTCACGTGGTCGTCATAAATGTGTTTAAGGTTTGTATTATCCTGATGAAAAATAATTATTAAATTACCATTATCTCTAATCAATCTTTTCTCAATAGACGAATAAGTTTGACACAAGAATAAACAATCTGTGTTCTTATGACGTCCGAAACAAAAGTAATCTCGCATAATACTTTGATTACAAGAAGCTACATCATCAAAGATAATAATCGAATTCGGTCTGATCTCTTGAGCCGGTATAACATCTTCTCCTTCATCGAATTCAAAATAACCTATTTCTTTCATTGGTTTCAATAACTTTCTCAAATATTCATATTTTGGTTGGTATAAAGACTTTGAATATAGGTAGATATTCTCAAATCGGAGTCCATTGGGGTGTGTCAGTAATGTAACAACTAAATTTGTTTTACCGCAGCCGGAACTACCAACTACCAGCGCTCGCTTCGATAGACCCCGAAATAGTTCACCATGTTTTTGATAATTATTTTCCGCCAAACACTCATCTTGATTAACAATTGGTAATGTAACATTCTGTTTTTCAATCTTCATTGCGAAAGTATATATAAGGAACTGTATGATCAGCCATTCAACCATACTATTTATAAGGCTGCACATGACTAGAAAATCAGTTTCGCTTAGAATTTTCAACAGGCTATATAATGCTTGTGCACAACGCAACCATAGTTAATCGTGAACGAAGACGTGCAAAGACAGGGTCAGGATTTATTAATAGTCTTATTAATAACCTACCGTTTGAATTGCATGTACCAGGTTACAACTATTGTGGTCCAGGAACAAAGCTATCGAATCGACTTGCCAGAGGTGATACTGGAGTAAATCCTTTAGACGAGGCTTGTAAAGAGCATGATATCGCATATTCGCGTTCTAAGGATATAACAAGTAGACATCAAGCGGATAAAGTGTTAGCAGAAAAAGCATATCAGCGGTTTAAAGCAAGTGACTCTTCAGTTGGAGAAAAAATTACTGCGTTAGGTATAGCTGGTACTATGAAAGCAAAAACCAAGCTGGGAATGGGCATGCGTAGAAAATTACGCTCCAAACGGAAACGTGGCATGGGGGTTCGTAAGTACACACTAAGTTTCAATAATGCAGTACAACGAGCTCGACGCGGTATTCAAAGCAACAATTCTAGTGATCTTATTAAAGTCGCAAAACAAGCATTATCATCAATTGGAACAAAGAAACTCTCTTTACCAAAGAAGCGGATTATTCCTATCCCAAAAACTGGTGGTTTTCTACCGTTCCTTTTACCTATATTTGCCGCATTAGGTGCTTTAGGAAGTATAGGAGGTGGTGCTGCAGGTATCGCAAAAGCCGTTAATGACGCGAAAGCCGCAAAAGAAAAACTTGAAGAAGAGAAAAGACACAATTTAGCCATGGAGCAAGTTGCAGTAGGAAAAGGATTGTACTTACGACCTTATAAAAAGGGCATGGGATTATATCTAGCACCGTTTAAAAAAAACTGCCAATAAAGCTACCTCGTCGGCCCCTAACCAACATAGATTTAATAAAATACGCTAAAGATTTACATATTCCAAACTTTCGGGGTGTATTTATGAGAGATGCATTACCAGTAAAGATAAAGAAAAGTGAGTGTGGTATAATTAATCTGGATATTTCATCGGGGCCTGGTACTCACTGGACAGCATATGTGAAGAAAAAGAACTCGATAATCTATTTCGATAGTTATGGAAACTTAAGACCGCCAAATGGAGTAATAAATTATTTCTATAGCGATGGTAGCTTGAATAAGGTTAACTATAATCATGATCAGATGCAAAAATATAATTCAAATAATTGTGGTCACCTGTGTCTAAAATTTTTATATAATCAATGTAAATAAAGGAAATGTCTTTATTGTACGTGTACTATTGAATTGTGCAACATGTCTCTAACTTTTTCACTTACGGGAATTTCACCCATCTTAACAGCAGATTTTAATCCACCCATATATTTAGAAGATAATTTGGATTATGTTATCGGTTTAACGAACTTTGAAACTTTTAATGTTATACCAAACATCGATGAAACAAACAACAAATTCACTCATGGTAATATGACCACAACTATCCCCGTCGGAGCCTATGAAATTAATGACATTAATAATTATATTCAAAAAACAATTGGTAAAAATATTAATATCACCCCCAATCGTAATACTTCGACAGTCAACATAGAAACAAATGTTGATATAGATTTTACATCAGAATACTCTATAGGCCGCCTCTTAGGATTTGAAAGAAGGATTCTTAAAGCTAATGAAATAAACGAGTCTGACTTTCCCGTACAAATAATTAAGGTGAATGCCTTGTGCATTGATTGTAATATCGCCAGCGGGTCTTATTCTAATGGGCTACCTGTTCACATAATCCATCAGTTCTTCCCAACAGTAGCCCCAGGCTATAAAATAGTAGAATCGCCCTTAAACATTCTATATTTTCCAGTAACTGTTAAGACGATCAACTCAATTACCATTAAAATACTCGATCAAGACGGTAATCTCGTCAATTTCCGTAAAGAAACTGTCACGGTCAGACTACATTTAAAAAAGATAACCTAAAAGATGGTTGTCCGTTATAATAATAAATACCATATTCCGCGTATGGCAGCTAATCGCAATTATAAAAGAAAACCAAAGAACACATTTTCAGTCAGTAATAAGAAGAACGTTAGTCTAGTAACACCTGAAAATAAGATATTCTTAAAATCTCTTGGTTTTGAAGTACTCATATAATGGATATATTAAATGTTACAGAACAACCTCTTATCGATAACTCAATTATTGATTTCGAGTATCACAATTATCAACCTTTTGTAACCGCCAAATTCGATTATAATGATGAAATTAGAATTCCAATCCAGGAACTGGATGCTTTTACCTTACCGTGTGAAAGTAGTCTATACTTAGAGGGAAATCTAACAAAAGATGATGGAACACCGGCTACTAAGTTAAGCCTAATAAATAATGCTTTCAGTTTCCTCTTTAGAGAAATCCGATATGAGCTGAATGGTATTGTCGTTGATTCAATTCGAAATGTTGGATTGACTTCCACTCTTAAGGGGTATTTGTCTTTTAATGAAAGTGAAAGTATCAAACTTCAAAATGCTGGCTGGTTTCCTAAAGATAGTAAAATACCGGATAGTAATAAATTTAATGTATGCATACCACTTAAACTATTAATGGGCTTTTTTGAAGATTACAAAAAAATAATACTAAACATGAAGCAAGAATTGGTTTTAATTCGAAGTAGTAATGATTTAGATGCTGTGAGTAGTGTCGATGATACGGAGAAACCTAAGATTAATATTGATAAACTTTATTGGAGAGTACCACATGTTTCCGTGGGAATACCACAGCAATTGGTTTTAACTAAGATTTTGGACAAAAATGTTGAAATACTACTTCCATTCAGAAGTTGGGAGCTTGTAGAATATCCTTCACTTTCTCAAACTACAAGACACACATGGCCCGTGAAAACTACCACTAAGTTAGAAACTCCTAGACATGTAATTGTTGCCTTCCAAATTAACAAAAAGAATAAAGTAACATCTAATATGAGCACATTTGATAACTGTAACCTTACAAACATAAGAGTATTTTTAAATTCTGAAAGATATCCTTACAACGATTTATTTCTTGATTTCAAAGACAATAAATATGCAACTTTATATGAAATGTTCTCGCATTTTCGCCAATCATACTACGAAACAGGGAATGAGCCTATATTTACACCTAAAGAATTCAAATCAATTTCACCAATAAGCCACATCGATTGTTCTCGTCAAAAGGAAACTATTCAGTCGGGGTCTGTCGTTATGCGCATAGAATTCGAAACAAGCGATAATATTCCGAATGATACAACAGCATACTGTTTAATTTTACACGATCGTTTATTCCGTTATAATCCACTGACAAAGATAGTTAGACAGGTCTAACCTACATAAGAGGGTAATGCTAGCTAGCAAGTTAGTTTGCGATGATCTCTAGCTACAGAAAGGCTCTGCGAGAGCACCAAAAAAATCTTAGAGATTTAAAGAAAGCTGTTAAAATATATAGTTTAAAAATTTATATAACGAAAAAGTTGGCAAATATAAAAATATGCCATTAATTTTGGATGTCCAAGGATTCAAAGGAGAAAAAATAAGTTCATAGTTAAAGAACTTGCGGCATATAATGGTTATAAAACGGCCCATTATATTTTCAAACCACCATTTCCTGTAAAACTTCTACCACCTGATTTGGAAAAGCAAGTTAATTGGTTAACATATAATTACCATGGTATACATTGGAATGAAGGAAACACACCATTTTTCAATTTTGGAAAAGTTGTCCGAGAGTTAACCGAATGTGAAAAAGAAATTTATGTAAAAGGAAGAGAAAAGGTCGCATACATAAATGAATATTCATCAAAACCTGTGTATGAGTTAGAAGAACATCCACCACTCCAATTTTCTGAACCTCGATGTTTTCACCATTTAAAATCTAAATGTATGTGTTCTTTATCAAATGTATATTATCTTTATGAGAATTTTATAATGTCATAATTTTAAATAAAAAATTAAACATATACCATGTATTTTATTTATCAAACAAGTTTAAACAGGTCTAGACATGTCCAACACGTGTACACCAGATGTTGTCGTGGGAACAGTAGTTTCAATTGACTCCCACGTGTTGTTGATCATTATGATGACTCAATAAACATCTGGACAAAATTAAATAGTGGGGGGATAATGATATAAAAGCAGAAATTGTCTCACATTTTATTACTTTAAAGAAAGACCATGCTAATTACACAAGATAGGCTTGTGGTAGTGGAGAGAAAGCGGTGTTGTGTTTGTGGTGGACTAATTAGTAAACAATACTACTTCAGTGACTTCTTGCTAAATTGGAATAAACTGTTAATAGGTTATTGCACATATTGTAGCCAGACAAGACCAATTAAACTTACTAAATTTTGGGTAAGAGCAGAAACCCACTTCGGGGAAGATTTTAAAGTGTAACATGGTGCAACAGGAAGAAAACAGTTATACTTCCAGCTACAATCCTAGGAAATTTAGTGAAGACAAGGATGTGATCAGTGGCCACCTAGCAAGGGAGAAGGTTTTCAAAAATAAGCCAGACAAGATCGACCATAACAAAGAAAGACAGGAAAATCAGCAAGCTTTCATACCTCGCGAAGTGCTTAAGATGTGGGATGAGAAGGTATTCAAAAATAAACAAAGATTCTGTAGTAAATAAATTATTGTTTAATAAATAAAATTTATAAAAAATCTGGTTTTATCCTTTACCCCCACTCCTCTTTATAATAGGATATAAATTCATGTTAATTTAATGAAGCATTAGTGTGTTTATGAATATTACGATGATAGCCTCGCAGTTTTTAGTTTTGCACGCCATTTGGCATGGAATTCTCTACATACAACAATCTTACAATACTAAAGAGGCATTTATTTGCTTCGATAGCAACGGTACAAGAAATGATAGTTGGCCATCAAAATGGAAACGGATGATACCTTCCACAACAATCAATGAGTCGGTCCTTACATCTTCAATACCCAAAAATAGTACCATGTATAAATTACGAGTAAGGCTAAATGATAACTCTACTAAAGAAACAAAGTGGAATCAGCTCTTCAGTAAATGCCCCCCACCACTATATACTAATAGCATAAAAACAAACCGTGATGTGGAGTTAGGCTCAGTTTCTTACCTGATCTACTACATTACACTGTGTTCCTCGTTGCTGGTTGTTGAATCGATTGTTAGGATTATACATAAAATATGGATCCAGAACTGAACTGTTCACTCTGTCTAGCAAACGAATTAATAAAAGAACACAAGCATGGCAAAAATTTATATGATTTTACTGAGGATGAGCTACAATATTTCCCATTAACGTATCTGATTGAAAATGCTGATTCCATTGAACTTCTTTACACATGGCCCAAATTACCAAGGAAATATACCCAAAATTTTGAACTTAGGATTCAACTACCTTGTTTTGTACATCACAACAGACCAGAGTGGTATAGTCACGTGGATGGTCCACCAGACTCACAGTCCAGATGCCATGTATGTAAATGGGGTCTTCAAAAATGTGGTTGATATGTTACAGTAATTGTAAATACCTTTTATGTAAACATGTAGTGGAAAAATAAAAACAATGAATAATGTATAAGTTTTTTATTTATATGTAAACAGTGTGTTTTTAAATATAAACCTAATAAATTACAAATCTAATAAATCAAAATTATCTAAATTCAAATTATCTTCTGATTCAGAATCATCCAAATTAACACTGTCCCATCCTGCTGCAGGTTCTTCCATGTCCAAACGCCTAGCGTATTTTAGTAAAGTATCTAATTTTTTATTACTATCAGTAATTAAATGGTGCCCCCAAGCCAAGGTTCTTACATCTCCAGGGACAATATATCTTTTGTCATCGGTAGCTGACAGAGCTACTTTATTTTTTAGTTCTGTGTGAATGGTGTGTAAAGTGGATTTAAATATAGCCATTTTACGGAATATTAAACCGCCGTTTTCGACAACCTGAACATAGTCAGAAAAGTCTATTTGATGTTTAACAACGCTTCTGGAAACACCTTTTGCCTTCTTCATTACATCACCGGCTTTAACGCAATATGCTTTTGCACCAGTACCATAAAAACTCTCTATTGGTCTCCCAGCGTATTCATCCTTCATTTTCCCTACCACGGACTTTGTTTTGGGTATGTTATGGATGTTATCGACATTATAGTTTGAAGTATCGAAAAAATTAATGTTTTTCTTGATATCATCATAAACATTGTCTGTGAAAATTTCTAAAATTAGGCTGTCGGTGTCTGTGTATAGGACAGTTGCCTCATCTCCATACATTGATTTGATGTATCCATATAAAAACTCATAGATGATGGTTTTGGAAATGTCTAAAATGGAAAAGCCTACATAGAGCGGTTTGTCATATACAACTTTTAATTTGTCCAATTGAACTGCTACTAAATTTTCGTCGAAGACAGAACAAGATTTAAAGTGCGGTAAGGCAATTAACGCTCTAGCGCCCAATATACCTCTCTTATTTTCCCAGCATGAGCACAGTTTTATATTCTGTCTTTTATCAACATTCTCCATGGTTTTACCGAATATTGAATTAACCATCAACTTGAATAGATCCTTTTCAAACGCATTTCTAGCCGAATTTCTTAGTCTTGTATTAAGATTAATGTATGACCCCAACCAGGGTGATTGGGAAAATTCTATGATTCTATGGATTTTCTTCAATTTGATACCATATTTCAAACACTGATTCAAATTCTTATAGTGAATGATATATTTAGATTTATTTCGTAAGTTTGGGATTAACTTGGAATTTTTACTTTTCGGAGGAGTCATTCTCTCAGGACAAAATGGTAAATCATTATGGTCCTCGTGTAAGTCCGATGGATATTCCAAGTCCACTTCTAAAACATATCCTTTTGGTGAATTTTTTCCGACTAGGGAACAATCAAATGCTTGAATTTCTTCTTTGTCCAGCCACCTAAAATCACCTGTGGGCAGGTATTCCTCCATTGCGGCTCCATATAAATTTGTGGCGTCTAGGTACATGATATATGATGTTGGTTTACTGGGATCATAGTTCGGTAAAAATTTATTGTTTGCCACAGCTTTTCTTTTGCTGCATTGAGCCACTCCTCCTCGAATACCTTTCCTAAAGAAATGTACTGTATCCACATCGGTTAGAAGTTTAAGTTCAACACTTGTGTGACGTAACATGGCATCCCAGCTCAGGGAAGGTGCGGTCAAATAATGGGCTGGATCTAATTTATATTGTTCTAAACACACTTTCCTAAAGTTTTCGAAAACATCGGTTAACAATAAAATGTCTGATTTCAGATACAAATCTGCGTATGCTCCCAACGTTTCACATTTGAAGATGTTCCATACTTTGATAGCTCGTTCATAGTCCTCATCAGAAATGGCCTCATTTGTTAATTCATTGTAAAACTTATCTTTTGAAGGTAATTGTCTTTCTTCTAATTTTTCAAACGAGTCTACATAATTATAAGGGAAAACACCTTTTTGTCTGATTAATCTGAATTCTTCCTCATCTTGAAAATACTTTCTAATCTCAGTACACTGATTAGATTCTAAACTTTGACTCAATTTATCGAGAGATTTGGATAAAAATCTAAAAGAGTCCACAAATTTTAATCGCAGGAATGTGTCCGGTTCCTTGGGATTAGCAGATTTTTCAACGAGGATTGACTTAGAGAAAGATATATACTTCTCTTTGGTTTGAGCAATCACCGAAATGCTTTCCTTTTTACATGCCAGTTTCTTGATAAATAGGTGACTGTCGTAATTTGTTAAGTTGTGAAAAAACACAGGTAGGAATTTTGGCACTTTATAGTTCAAGTTGCATACCGAATGGGCCGCGGCACGGAACCGACCTGTCAAGTGACAGTGATCGCGAACTTTTATGTCACTAGGCTTGAAGGGTTTCTTGCAAATGTGGCAGTAAATCGCGTTTTCAAACTCTGCTTTCTCTTGATCAGTAAGGGGCTGCATCTGTTTAACATGTTTCAGGTGGGCATTATACAAGTGTAGAGCTGTTTCATCCAACTTCTCAGCAAATACTTCAGCAGCATCGGGTCCTCGATATGTTATGAATTTTGAATACTTGTCATCGAAATTACATTTCACATAAAAGGCGAAAGAATAAGGCTGGTGTTCACATACTTTAACCGTGAACGATTTATCTTCACAAGGCTCATTATGGTCAATTGGTTTCAGCAAACTCTCGAAATCTGCATATATTACGAACGGAACGGGTAATTGTCTTTCAAAGTTTATGAACTTAAGGATGTTCTCAGGCACCGATTCACCATATTTATTAATTTTCAATTCGGTAGATGGCAGTTTCGTATATGTATGGTTACAGTCATTTTCTTCATGTCTTCTTAGCTGCTCTATAGTCCGAAACGATTGTAGACACCCATCACAAATATATAATCGGCCATTATATTTTGATTTTTGGTTTGAAACCAATCGTGATAAATCTTGTATAAGGCAATAATGAGCGTTACCTGCACTATCTGATATAAGTAGTAAATTGATGTGTGTGGCTTGTCGGCATGACGTAAAATGTAATGGTCCAACCACTTCAGTAATAGTTTTCCCATCCTTGAATTCTGATTCGAGGCCAAACACATTTATGGAGATGTTGTTCATCTTTTCGAACTTGGCTATATCCTTTAGTTTCATAGGGAATTCCAAACCTCTAAAGTTCAGCAAAGTATCATAATGTGGATACGAACTTGTTTTTGTTGGATCACCTTCTGCGGGGAAAATAGCTGCATTGATCGACCATGCAAAGCACGCATTATCGTTATTTTGTATGTTTAAAACAGCCTTCTTATTATATATTGCTTTGGGTAACTTAATATATGATGAAGCCCCCACTGGTGTAAACTTATTTATGTTTACGTCAAGGAACAGTATATGTTTTAATGTCCAACCCGAGTCCTTCTCCTGGAATTCAGATGCTTGTGCACTCATCTCCTCGCTAAATTCTTCAAAAATCTGGTGCATGTCCGTTGATACAGTGATTATTTTATTTTTGGTATTGAATGACTTAATATCACTCAATTCCTTTTCAGGTATTTCATACAGCCCAAATATTTCAAAATTAATCTTGAGAGTTTGGTATTTCTCCAAATATTCACCAATTTTATTCAAAACTTTTTGTTTAACTTCTTTCATAAAATCGGAATAGGCGATGTGGCTTCTAGGGCTACTGAAGCGGTAACTAGCAATCCTGTTTTTGAATGCACAATGTAGTTTGGCAACACCATCTCCCAAGCTGCTCTCAATAGGACGATTTATTTTCTTTCTGTCAATTACAAACAGGTCGTTCAGGACAGGGCATCTATTATTACTAATATGTCGTTGTAAGTTGAACGATGTTGAAAAATTATTTCCACAATATTCACAAATCTTTGAACCACTCGAAGAATTTTGTTTTCTGTTAACGCCACTTGTAGAAGGTATACTTGTAGAGGGTATACTTGTAGAAGGTATGCTTGTAGAAGGCACCGCATTAGACTTTTGTTTCTTGCTTGGTGGCTCATAAGGTACACTTCCATCATTTAGAACAGGGCAATCTCTGCGAATATGCCGAACTAAATTACTTTTATTTGAAAAAACTTTCTTACAGTGTTCACACTTCATTGTTATACAATAAACTGCACAGTACTAGTGAATATTACTTTCCCTGCATTATATATAATCTGTTGCTGGGAGAGGGGATAGCTGTGTACACCAGATGTTATGAGAACGACGGTTACGATAGCTTCCCACGATCGCGAATCATGAATCACCGCCAGATGTTCCCATATGTTCTCGATAAAAATATGCGATCTAACTTGTCTAGACACGTCTGGCAGCCAGATGGTCAACACGTGAACGCCAGATGTTCCCGGTCATATGGTCGTCCACGTGCACGTCAGATGTCCTCGATAAAAATTCATACCGGATATGCGATCTAACTTGTCTAGACAAGTCTGGAAGCCAGATGGTCACCCACGTGCACGACAGGTGTTCATTACGTCACCGTTGTCGGCTGTCCCCGCTTTATGCAGCCACTTCCGGTTTCACTTACGGATTCACAGTTCACTTTCGCTTCTACATCGGTCACTTTCGGTTTGATTCCATGCTTCCTTGGCCACTTCCGGTCCAATTTCTAGCACTTCCGATCAGAGTTTGACCCCTTCCGGGTTCTTTTCCGATGTATTTTTACTTCCGGTTTCATTTCCGGTCACTTCCGGTTTGATTCCATGCTTCCTTGACCACTTCCGGTCCAATTTTTACCACTTCCGGTTAGATTTCAACCACTTCCGGTACCCCATCAGATGTATTTTTACTTCCGGTTTCATTTCCGGTCACTTCCGGTTTGATTCCAGGCTTCCTTGACCACTTCCGGTCCAATTTTCAGCACTTCCGGCAAGATTTCGACCACTTCCGGTACCTCATCAGATGTATTTTTACTTCCGGTTTCGTTTCCGGCCACTTCCGGTTTGCTCACATGCTTCCTTGACCACTTCCGGGCCAATTTTTGGCACTTCCGGGTATATTTTGGCCATTTCCGGTATCACATCCGATGTATTTTTACTTCCGGTTTCATTTCCGGCCACTTCCGGTTTCACTTCCGGTTCATTTTCGGTCACTTCCGGTTTCACTTCCGGTTCACCTGGTTCATTTCCGGTTCACCTGGTTCATTTCCGGCCACTTCCGGTTTCACCTCCGGTTTACCTGGTTCATTTCCGGTCACTTCCGGTTTACCTGTCCACTTCCTGCATACCTGAATTATGAATCATCTCCATAAACAAGTTTAGACATGTTCATGAAATAACGGTTAAGCCAGATGCTCGCCCACATGCATGCCAGATGTTCAAACACGTGTACCCCACATTGTGAGAACGGCCGTTACGATACTTTCCCACGATCGATGCTCGCCCACGTGCATGCCAGATGTTGAACACGTGTACCCCACATTGTGAGAACGGCCGTTACGATACTTTCCCACGATCGATGCTCACCCACGTGCACGCCATAAATCACCTTCGGCCAGATGGTCGCCCACGTGCACGCCATACCTAATGAGAGTGCTGCTGGAGCGGAGCTGATCATCAGTGAGCTCTGATCCCTGAGGATCAGCTCCGCTCCAGCAGCGTTCTTATTAGTATACTACTTGTAATCAACTTTTTCATGTTAACAGACTCACACTTGTTGGCAATTCCGTATTTTAAGGATAACAAACGCTTCGTGTTAATATGTTTTGAACCGAAAGCTTTGAGATTAAAAATGGCTAGTTAGTTTTGATAAATTGGCAATTGAAACAATTTTGCTAACATATACCAGAAGCTTTTTTCAACAAACGTCAAAAGTTATTAATAATAAAAATAAACATTAAACAAAAAAAGCTGTATTATATAACAAAGACGATTACTTAGACTGTAAACAGATTACGTTTATTTCATTCAGTTATTTATTCACGAAATCTTGGCCAGACCGGAATGAATAACAGAGTAAATATTTACATTTCTGTCATACATTAATACGTAATTAAACGAAAAACAGTGCTCTCTATACACATGAAAGCAGACACAGAGGCGGTATAGAGACACAAGCGTGCTTAGCAGCGGCGTTCCATTTCTAGATAATTTCGAATTCGAGTCTTAACAAAATTTGGCAATCTTCTTATAGATATGATTTGTTTTAATTCAAATTTAAGACAAAAAATAATGTCGTTTGTGATAGTTTGAAAAATTGCAACCTACGCGAAACTACAAAACGTACCTGTGCATGAGGGTAGGCCGTGTGTCGTCAGCTGCAAGACAGACGATTGGCCCGCTAACATAATGTACGATTACTATCTATGTTTATTCATGTTATATTGGATAGCATGAAGTAAAAATACCATCGAGAAAGTTGTGTTTTGTGGCAATATGTATTAATTCGTCGACTAAAATCTCTTTAAAAATGTTTGTGACTGTTCTAATATCCTCGAAAAAATGTGAAAAGTGTCTCGTTTGAATATAGCTCGAGAAAGACTATAAAATATCGTGGTTTTAAACCTGATGAAATAACAACAACAACAACAACAACAACAACATATAGTATTCCTCAGGGGTCTGTTCTTGGGCCCTCCTTATTTATAATATTTATAAATGTTATTAGCTATGAACTTAAAAGTAGCACGATGCTGTATTCAGCCATTAATAGTCTGGATGGCGGCCTTAATTTGCAGAAACATTTACAACAAATACGTATTAATGAGTTTTACAAGAAAATTTACATCAACTGAACTTACTTACGTTCTAAAAGATGTTTGTCTACAGTGTACAGTTAATTTAAATTTCTTGGAGTCATTCTTGCCATCACATAAATGATATCGTGGCCAATTCTTGCAGAAACAGGTTTAGTAATTATAAATAAAAGGAATTTATGGATAATATATTGAAATTGCTATTCAAAGCATCTGCCAGGTCAAAATTAAAACACGCTGTCATAATCTAGAGTCCAGAATATGCCGTATATTTTGACTTTGAAAAAGAGCAACGAATTTTCAGTATATATCTTGAGTCTAAGAGTGACGACATTTACTCGACAATAAGTATGCCTCAAGGTGGTTTATCAAACAAATGTCCCAATACATTATTTGGAGTCCGGCCGCTAAATTACATGTTCCATCAGTCCATACTCATTCAAATAACTCGTTTCATGTAATAGACCAAAAGCCGTGTGATATTCAAGTTCATGAAATGCCACCCTCTTGGAGAGAGGTGGTCTAGAAGTAAGGGGTAAAAATTAACACTTTTAGGGAGTCCGACAGCCAGCAAAAAGGACCGCAGGCCTTACAGGTCCTAGTTTTGGAATCATTAGTAACCTACTTGGATACAGTTCCTGGTACGGTCACAGGTTTAGGCGAAGTTAAGCAACGTCTCATCGATCGGGTCCAGCACATGGATGGGTGACTCACGTTCTCGTCGGAAACCTCAGTTTATGTCATGAGCTGTAATAGCCTTGACTGGTCTCCGACGGCTCGGCGAGAAAGTAGAAACAAAGGGCACAGTGCACTGACATTGTCAGAATTTTTTTATAAAGTGAAACGTCTATAACGAGGATAAACAAGTCTAACAGCGCCACAAAATCTGTGCTTGGAGTGAGGATTATAGAAAACGTTGTGAACCCTGATTTGGGTAGTTAGTATTATTAAGGAAGTGTAGCTATAATATAAGCTACACTTCCTTCATTCACATCTTGATCACTTCTCAGAAAATCTTGGACGTTACAGCGAACAGCAAGGCGAACGATTCCATCAAGATTTTAGAGAGATGGAACGTTGTTACCAGGGTAGATGGGATATAAATATGATGAGCGATTTCTGTTGAATGCTGAAGAGAGAAAGTATGATAGAAAGAAGGAAGCGTAAGCGTAATCCACTGCATAGATCATTTAAAGATAAGAGCGCAAGAGAACACACACGGTCATGAGATTCGCTGTCAGAAATATTCCAACTTCATTTGGTTATGCACTCATAAGCTTTTCCCTCTATGTTAATTTGGATCGATTTTTCAAGGTTAGAAGCCTCAAAAATTGGCGTTCCCTTCTTGAATTTCGGCTCTTGGACCTGGTAACCTCGAGGAATCGATTGAACACCTCGAAAAAAAAAATATATATAAACATTATGTCTTCTAGCAACCTTAAAATTATTCCAAAGAACCTGTCAATTTTGATCCAAAAAATTAAAATTTGTGAACATTTTGGGCTGATAGCCTCGGCACCTCGAAAAATATATAAGAATATCATGTCATGAGATGAGCTTCGGAATTGTTCCATAAAACTGTAATTTTTAACCAACAAAGTGAATATAACCTAAAATCGGGACACATTTGGGCGGATAACCTCGAAAATTTGATTACGCACTTTGAAAAACATTAAAAGACGGTATGTCATCTAATAAACTCACACAAACCTGGAAATTTTTTGCCAAAAAATGAGCATAACCTAAAATTCTAACGTATAGAGGCAAAACTGACGTCGGATTCGGTTTCAGAGCTCAAAAATACAGAAGAAAACCATAGTTTGGTTCATGGCGCAGATTTTTTTTGTGGGCATGTGTTTTTTTTCAAGAGTAAATTGAATTTCTCATCAAATAATACTTCTCATTATGCACAAAAAGTATATCCGTATCTCCCTACATGCACCCCCTTGCACGCGCCACTTGCGGCTCTCGTAGGCACATGTAGGCTGTCAGGCATTTCCGGCTTTCCGGACCAGGTGTTGCAATTAGAGATCGATATAACGTTATAAAATTTCGTGCCGGTGCGGTGCACTGAGCATTATAAAAACACGTGACTTATTGGGAACACCCACCACAACAACTTTTGCTGCCTACAGAAAATCAGTTAAAATTCATGAACTTCTGCCTTATCTTATGTCATATCTACCCGGACTAATCCCTACGCCCTTCCAGATAAATGGGTTTTTAATTAGGATGGTTAGGTGTGTTATTCATGCGTGTATGTCACGTGTGTATTTTTTTTTAAAGAAATTACCAGTTAACCAGAAAGGGAAGGTTCCCCTTCGTATATCCTTAACACAATGTTTTTATGTGGGGCATATCTATCAATTATCATGATCAATTATAAAATCAATACACACTTCCATCAATAAAATTTACACAAAAAAGTTAACTTTCGCCAAATTTTCAAATGGAAAAAAACATGATTCCGATTTTTGCTCACCCTATAGCATAGAAGACAGTGAGCCATTTGTATCTGCTAGAGACATTCTTAATCTTCGATCAAAGAACTGACTTGTTGTTTCTGAAACTTAAAAGATTGTAAGCCTCTAATTAATAATATCTTAAGAAAATTGCTGATTACTTATACCTGAAAATTTATTAAAAAATGAAACAAACAAACTACAAATAACTCTATTTACTATATGAGCATGAAATTTCAGGGGTGAGTGAAGAACAAAACACTTCGTTAAATATACAAAAACAATATAGTAAAAACAATAAATACATATACAAAAAATTATTAGATGGAAATGCAAAATATTTGTGTCTGGCCAGTTCCGCATAAAATAAATGTTTTACTATTATAGAAACAAGAGTTAAATGATAATAATTTTTACAGAAATATCAAAATCTATAAACTAGTTACAAAGAGGAAACCGACAAGTTAATATTGGAAGTGTTAGTTGTCGAACTAACATATATTTTCACGCACCAGAAAAGCAATTTACTGGGTCGCCGAAATTTAAATTCGACACTCGCAACGTTTTCACTAATTAGTTTTTCAAGGAAACCATCGATGAATAATAAATGTTTATAACAGTGTCCGGAAATTATAATTCTGGTTACCATACAGGGACTACAGGACCATGACTAACTAAATACGTTAGCAAATGTTGTTTATGACGTCGGCCATTTGCAATGCAGAAAAACGAAGTAGATAGATAGTTTATAAACGTACTTACAGTTTAATACTTCTGTAGTTTGGAACTACACTACTTCACTATATAATTTGATAAATATTGATAACATTAATTCTAGGTATCAATTTACTAAAGCAGGTAGACTGGGATGACCAATATTGTAAACTTTTTAATGTGTCCAGCATATTGAATTTGAATAGTTTTTTGAATTTTCTAGCCTGGTTTGGATAGTTCAAGTTATTTACAAAGGAAATAGCGCGACTTAAGGCTTCAAAAAAAGTCAATCGTTTATTACTTATAAACTTAAAAACCGATCATGCTGAAATTTGGAACACTTTTTATTTAAAGAAAATCAAAATCGTCAAAGTAGGCGTATATTTTGCACAGGACTATAACTTCTTATTCTGAATAACTTTCCTTAATGACATTTTGCCGTATCTTTTACAGAGAAGGTACTTTACCTAACAAGAAATTCGCCTTTGCTTAACTGTCATGGCTTATGTGATTTAAGAAAAACAAAAGTACACCCAAAATAACTTTTTAGATAAGCAGGGGTGAACCCCCAAATATGAAAAAAAATTCGAAATTTTTTTGTCCATTTCACCCTATAGCGAACTCAATCGGAGGACACGCTGTATATTATTTTATAAACACCTGTCGCTCACTTGGCACTAATAACAACATTTAGCATTCAGGCCCTTTTTACCAATAACCAATTACTTGAAAGGGTCTCAGGTATAAATTGGACTGTTTCCGTCGACGTCCAAACTAAGGCACTGCACTTGTTTACTAATTTTTGGTACTATTAGCTAACACTTTACCAGTAATTTCCAATTATTTATTCGGTACGTACTTTGTTCTTCTATTAAGACACTTCACTTTATGCAAAGTTTTTTGATCTACCAATGAATTTAACGAAGTTTTAACAGATTCTTTTTGCGTTTTCTGCGTTTTTTGATCTACCGATGAATTTTATCGAGTTTAACGAAGTTTTGACTGATTCCTTTTGCTTTTTCTGCGTCTACCCTTGGAGTTAGTCAACTTTCGAATCCCAACTCTAATTATATTAACAACATCTTTAGTGCATTATTATGTCATAAAAACGTTGTCATAGTACAGATGCACTCATGCGTTAAAGTACTTTATCGCTCGTCGTTATGGGAGACGAGCGGTAAAGTGACATTACTTGTAAGTTCTTAGTAAAAGACAACTTTGCGCTGTCAAATGGGTGCGAAAAAGCCTGCCTTATCTATCGACCGTAGATACATTATTTTTTCAACGTTTTTCGGCCAGCAGGATCCAAATACTTATACAAAATTGTGTAGGTCTTAAAATTTGATTTTCATGTAAATTCGTTCAAACTGAAAGTCGATCATTTTGGCTCTTTACGTTACATAAATAGAATTTTTATCTCACATCACTACTTGGAAATAATCCATTCCGCCATTCAAAACTTACAGTCCTTAAAGACCGAGTCACCTGGTACACTCTACAGCTTTAAATTTAAAACGTAAAATAGAATTATAATAACTTCAGCCTTTTAATAAATGATGATGTTATTTTAAGCCCCATAACTCACCCAGTGTTCTACTTTCTTTTCCGCTTCCCTTCAATAGTGTTTTTACCCAGGCGTTGATAGAGGGCTAACGTATGTTTGTCACGTCCGGTTAGCTTGCTTATAAACTCACCCTTCAATCGGCATTGTCGGCTTTGAAAAGCCCTAACGGAGAACCGCAAAAAGTGTTGTTACTTCAATTCTGCGATAAAGTTTATTGAAATCAAGACGCATGGTAAGAGAATGTGTTTTGAAAACAAAAATTGAACGCCTTTAAAAAAACGGCCACCAAAAATAATTAAATAAAATGTCACCATCGCGCGTCGTGCTCTTAATTGAACTTTATACCTAATATCGACTTTGAGGTGGATTAAAAATTTGTTCAATTTTGTTATCTGTTCATTTTTATATCATCCTCAAACGGTTGTAAAGTCAGGGTACTTTAAAATTGGTGCTCGAACGGTTATACGTAAGTCAAAATATAAAATGTGAAACCTCAAATGTTGCAAAAACAATAAGTATGACGTTAAAAATACTTATGATAGCAAATTAAAGGTGTTGAAATTCCTTTTAAAATGTTTAATTTTTGTATCTTTATTGCTTTTAAAATGACGATGTTAGGTGCGAAACAATGGGTGTTTTGTAAAGTTTAGTGTTTTCCTAATGCCAATGGCGCAGAGCTACCCAACGAACTAAAATTATTAACTTCGAATATTTTTAAGAAAAGTCTCAAATAACTACTAATTTCAAAAGCGTATTACTCGATTAGCGAGTTTCTGAATGACACATTCTGATGTAATAAGTTTTTTAACCCCACATATTATATTTTATTTTGTTTTATTTACTTTATCTGTTTATGCAGTTAATAAATGACAGTACTTAATGTCATATTTATTTATATAAACATTACATTGTATATGTGTGTATGTATATTTTACTTTATTTTTATTTACCAATTGTACATCATTTTTTAAATGTTTATGTATCTTATGTTAAATTTTTGACTTGTCCTATATTATTGTGTAATAATCTACTGGACCAATAAATATTGTTATTGTTGTTATTATTAATTATTATTAATTAATGCTCAATGTTGATTGAGTCCATCATTTTTTTATATAAATTTTGACCCCGTATTCAGAACCATCGACTTTAAAAACATGATTATATACAGTCTCAGCGACTAATTATTAACATTTTAACCTATTTTTAGTCTTCTTGCATTTAGGAGTAGTCTCAACCCCTTCGGGACAGAGTACGGCATTCTTTGTCTTTTTTTTTGCTACATAGTCTGTAAAAGTCTTTACAGGAGGTTTCACATTTTACCATTACTTATGCCAAATCTATGTTGAAATTTCGTTGACTGCTATTAGTAAAGTGTATCTTTGAAAGAACTGAGTCTCGATCACATTCGTGATGATTAATATAATACGCATTCCTATCGAAAGGTTAAAGCATTATTGAACATGTTTACATTGCTTAGAATAACGTGCGCATTAATGGCTAATTAAGATAAGAAGGCACGTGCCACCGCAACGGCTCGAATTGCCGGGTGTGGCGTGTGACGTTTTCCTTATATCTCACCGCCACATCATTTGGCCCACTAGGTATATATACGAGCGGCCATGTTGAGTTCGTTGGGAAAGCGTATAAGGCAGTGGCTACTCCAGCCTTACTGACGAGTTCACGGAGTAGCCACGGAATGAAACGTTAATATTTTCTAACTCCACATTGGTGACCCCGACGTGATTTGAACATGCAACATGATTTACGACGTACTCTACACCTACTCTACACCCTACGGAGACACGCGCACAAGCATGTTCGAGTATATGAGTCATTTCCCCCTCGAGCATTGCGTTGCTTAGCTCCTCTTCTAGGATTGTGCTGATACAGGTAGAGGGCGTCAAGTAAAGTGTGGGGTACTCGCTTCGTTCCTGTCGAGTTTATCCATCGTTCTTCTTCTACCATCAGGTTTCTCGTGACTGCCACTAGTGAGCAGGTAAAATTTTCCGATCTGCGCAGATGTGCACTGATAAAAATAATTGAGAATTGTTTCATCTATGCGCAAATAAATACATTTTCCACAAAGAACGAATAATTTTATGCCAGGAAAACAATAAGTTTGTCTTTGTAATAGTTTGTTTATGACAAACTTCTCTTGTCACAAAAATATTTGTTTTTTGTGTAACAATTATTTATTTGCTTATATATAACAAAATGCTTTAGGTTTAAAACATTATTTTTATCTGTGTAAAGATAAAATTATTTCGTTTTATATACTTACTGAAACAAAACTGTCTCTGATCCTCAGATCCGGAACCTGTATATATAATAAACCGTATATTATTTTTCCAAATTATTATTGCAAAAACAAGTTAATGGCGTTGATTTAAGCTAACTTAAAAGAATGGGAGCTCTATGTGGGGAACAAGGTAGGGAGAAGATAGAACGGCACTAATAAAGAAAATGATTATTCACTGACTACAATTAATAATAGTTGCCTTCTAGTCTACCTCGTAGTAAATTCATTTGTTTTCCTTCAGCTGCGTTGAGAATTTAAGTAGTAATTAACTCTTGTCTGTATTAAACACGACTTAAAGGTTTTACAAATAAAAATACATTATTGTACTAGTGCCAATGATTAGTGGTATTTCTAGCACTTACAAATCGATGTGCATACCCAACAATACAATACAATGGGGTTGTAGAAAAATTGTACTAATTCCCGTTCTGTTTCAGGGACACTATTAGTATGGAGCGGATATGACGACGGAACAACGAAAGTATACGCCGCAGGAAACAATCCAGGTACACTCGATTTTTGTATTTATTGTTTTGTTAGGTTACCTTTTTTATTTGACTGTGTGTTATGTGTGTAACATATGGTGAGCAGTCCAGGAACATTTTCAGCACTTCCAAACTGTGATTTATTGACAGAAGTGTTTGTATTTAATTAGAGGTAAACTGTGATTCTAACTTTACAGTTTAGTAGAAAAACATCCTCAAAATTGACTTCTGACATCCTTGGACAAATATCCGCCATCTTTCAAAATGGCTACCAAAAATATATATTATTGATTGTTCCCAGTAACAGACAGAATGCTGCAAGTGTGAGTGAATTGTTCGTCTCCGACTTCCTATCTCTTTCAAATATGAAAGTAGTTATGTACAATAATGACATATACGCTCATAGTCAAAACATGCAGGCGCGAACCTGCCATTGAGAGCACACGTGACTCGTACTAATATGACCGGTGGAAGACAAGAAACAACGAAGAGAAGCTAGAGGCTATGACGTTCTCCCAAAAATACAGGAAAAACAAAATCATTCAATCTCACACAGAGGGTGATGACAATTAAAACGAAACTGTCACATATTTGGCGATTCAGTTGGATACGCAACTAACTTACAACAAACGCATAAACGAGACGATTCGCAAAGTTTACTACCTATCTACTGTTCTGTACCCTCTGATGGTAGATAACAGTAGACTAAACAGCAGTAACATGAATTGATCTACGCAGTGTGGCGCAGCACGTCGTACACGACATCTCCTAGTTCTCGCACGCAAGTTTTTCCGTCTCATTTCCAACTCAAGCAGTTACTTGTACACCTATTGTGACGACATAGTCCCATTAGCGTACTACATTCAAATTTTCTCTCAGACATTACATGTTACTTTTTATCATTCTATATTACATGTTATTATATGATGTGTTTTAATCATCATAATTCTATAATTATCTCGTTTTAACGGCCGCAAATACTAGTAATATGTGATTTTTTAAAACTTTTTATGCGCTGTTATATTTACGATCTCAACTGCTGGCAATTTAAAAGGACTTTCTTCTATAAAATGCTTTTGTGTTAGTAGCAAGCATTTTAAGTTATTTAAGCTGTTAGATGAGTTCTATAAAACATGGCGACAGTCGTGTTGCAGGGTCGTATCGTAATTAAGCGATAAACTATTATTGCAGAATACCATTGGACCACTTTTTAAAAATTTTATCCATTGTTCAAAATCTGACATATTTAATTTCTACTTTTGCATAATTAAGGCCGATAATGACGTTGAAAAACGAACTTTAATTACGATAAAATATAAACAAAACTGGGGCAAGAAAACAATTGTTTCAAATATATTTTATTTATACAAATAAAATGAAAAACAGATTAGTTGCAAAAGACAAAACAGTGTTTTCAGCAACTCTAATGTAATCAAGTAGCGTTTTAGAAGCAGTAATAAAATAGCAACGAAACCACATAATCGCAGAACTTCTAAATTATAAAACCAATTTGTTATGACCGAAACAACACGGGTCTTCTCTGTTTTTACATAAAAACCTACCTATCTTTTTACTGTAATTATTACTGCTTTGAAATTTTACATACATATGTAGTACCGATGACAAATCGATTATCTGATGATCATAACCTGGTACTGTAGCCACGACAAATAATTAGCTCACTATGCAACTTTGTAGATATACCATGTTTGGGCTCGTTTTGATCGGCACGCGATATTGATGACAAACGCCCATGTTGTATGCTTGACCTGATGCTGCAGCCAGAATAGTGAGAATAGGACAGTCTGCTTACCATGCAACTTCTCAGTGGCCAAACTTTTCGCTGCTGGTAAAGCTTATGTAGCCCTAAGTAGAGTTAATCGTTAGGTGGGCTTATTGAAGAACTGGACTGCACAAAACTAACCCTTGTAATAATGATACTTTGCTAGAAATGGACCAGATAAGAAATCAGAGAGTCGATGACTGAAACATAATAAAATAAGCAAAACAACTTTTTAAAACAAACTATTAATAAAATGTACTAAAATGAACGAGGGTACGCGTAATAGCTCATTTGAAAGGGTTCTTAATTCTCTATCCAGCAATATATATTTTTTAAAATTTTTCTAATTTCTTTATTGAAAAATATTACATTTTTAATGTTACTAAGTAAATAAAAGAAAAGAAAAGAACAACAAACAGTTTAAATCAAATCTTCAAACTGGGCGCCCGTTGCTTCTTGACAATAACGGAGGCCTTGTCGAAATTCTTCTAAAACATTTTGTATCATTTCCGGGGTAATTTGTTTAATTTATTGCCTTATTCTGTCTTTGAAATCATCGAGCTATTTGGTCTGATGAAGTAACTTTCTATTCTAAGTAACCCCATAAAAAATAGTCAATCGGGAGAACGGGCAGGCCACTCAATTTCACAGCATCTACTGATCCATCTATTGGGAAAAACTTGAGATAGGCTTCTTACTACCAAAAGTATTCTTAACTCTGGAATTAAGAAATTTTGCAATAAATTCAAGTAATGCGCGCGCCAGGTAATGTATCATCAAAGACATATGGTCCAATAATTTGAAAATTTGTAATTTCAGCCGAAATGTTCGCCTTCTAGGATATTGAGTATTGGCCTCCATTATCCAATGTGGATTTTCTGTACTCCAGTATCTACAGTTGTGTTTGTTGACTGTTTCATCTAAGACGAATCTTGCCTCATTAGAAAAAAGAATGTCTTATAAATAACGGATCATCTTGGCATCTATTTGCCATGGTTGCGCAAAATTCCAAGCGGCGCGACGATCTGGGTTATCGTCGTTAAATTCTTGACCCAAATGAATTTTATCTGGCGAAATTTTTCATTTTTTAGAGGACGCAATATGGACGTTTTATTAACATCATTAGTGGCGACAACTTGTCTTGTAGGTTTACGTGGATTATCTTGAATATCTAACAATATATCCTATTTCTTTTCATCCTCTAAAATGCGTTTCCGACCAGGGGCCCAATTCTGGAATCCCGAACGAATTGATCGTGCACGAACCAACTCGTGCAGTCTGGTTCGCATGCGAACGACGTTTTTATAAAAATCAAATTCTCCAGTGATAGTCGAAAAGCGGTACACGAGGCGAACACATTCGTCGACCGTACAACGTACATCGTATATACTTTCATATGTAGATGTATGTCGATCAATAGCAGACCGTGTAAGCCTGGGAACTTTTCGTTGCGGTCGTGGTGCAACAGTTGAGAAGTGTCAAAGAAGAAGTCAAAAAGTTTAAAATGTGTCATCAGGGTGTTATCGCTTGTTGTTGTTTTGCGGTTTGCACAAGGATGATTGCTTGGTTATAGGCGGTTTGGGATTTTATCATGCTAGGTCCTGACTTAGTCGAAACATTCTTACGAATTTTATATCGGACATATCAAAAGCATCGTAAACGCAATTATAATGTTCCCTTCTGATTTCTGCAGCTGGCTCCATTTCTTCCAAGTTATTAATTGCTATTAACAGATTCAACTCATCCAATGCAGCCATTAGAATACTAACACAATTTCCAACCAAAATAAAGCCGTTTGCCTGAAGGTTGACGTTAACTTAAAGGTTATGTTGACAATCGAATACGCTCTTCGTCACCGAAACACCGATCGAGAACTTTGCGTGCACGAATCTGTTCGTTCATGTGTTAGTCGACAGTTCGAGAATGGAAAAAGGACGTTCGTGTGCGAATTTCAGCGCCATTCGTGCACGAATCGGGTTCGTCTAATTTCGAGAATTCGGCCCCAGATATAGGAATATCTAGTATTTTCAAATTCACGAAATTCGTTTTCTACTCATCTAACCGTAGACTCAGAAAAGCAAATAAAGAAATTACATTTTTTTCTGATATGTAAAAGGAAACCCTCTTTGCTTCTTTCTTTTTGTTGGGTATTTTGCCGCCTGTGTGTCAGAAAAAACGATTCATTTTAATTGAATCCTATGACATGACATAAAATTAATTAAAGAAGTCAGATTTGACAGATATTTGGTACATAGGCATAAACAGTTTAGGATACATTTGAAATGCATTTAATTATTTTCAAATTTAATTTCCTTGATGAAGAAATTGTAAAATTCAAAAAACCGTATATCGCTGGATAAAGAATTAGAACCCCTTTCAAATAAGTTATCATACGCACCCTTGTTCGATTTAAAATTTTTTAAATGGGTAGCTGTCACTGCGAGTGGGTTGAAGAGGGAGGTATAAAATTATGCTAAAAAATGTCATTTTAGAATTGAAAATTGGCGTGTCTAGGATTTTACTCATAAACTGTAGATTACGTATCCGTTACTTATACGAGGCAGCACTATACTATTTCACATCAACCAAGCACTTCCCGATGAAGTGGAAAGCGTCCATGAAAAGAAAGTCGGATATCAACACCGGTTCCGTGTACAACCGTGCACTTTTCCATTCCTGTATAAAGTGCAACAGAAATAAATTTCCCTTAATTCTTCCTTTTGCATTCAAATAACAGCCGGTTGTAATTCGTGCCGCATCGAATCGGAATAAGATATCGATGTTATGCAGATGCGGCAAGATATATCCCAGACGTAAACCCGAAAAGGGAGTTCCCGCTGCTCCCCAAGAAGGCGAAAGCTGCCACGCAGGCTGGCGGTCCGGTGTCGGGATGGCACATCCAGTATCCCGAGCACGTGCGACTCTGACATGCGCCCCAAATCCCGCCTTTAATGGCAAATCCATACTGCCGCGTAAGGAATACGACAAGAATGCAGAAGCATGGGTGTCCAGGATGTTAACGGAATTTTAACAACAAAAAGTTGGGTTCTATATGAATGTCTCGGAAATTAATCCTATATGACTTTCGAGGTTGGTAGCTTTTTGTCTTTCATCAGCCTCGAATATTTTATACTTTTGTGACTGCCATTTTTTGTAATAATAACAAATTTCGTAAAAATACTATTATTCTAATTTGGTATCGAGAACTACTACCTTTTCTAATCGACCTTTTCACAAGGTGCTCAAATATTAAATTAAGCGTATTTATTTGAAAGTTTAAATATTACGAGTTTTGAGCTATGGAACTATTGACTTAGACTGCAGAGTAAAGTTTATATTTTATTTATTTATTTGAATGATTGATTTCCCTGCGTAAGCTGGGCATTGCTGCCGATTCCGGTATCCAATCTGGATGTTTTATATACCGTCGGACATGCTGCATACGCTGGATTAGATGTTGGACATGCTTGTTATCAGCAGCGAGAACCACATGACCCAATGGGTAGGAATATTGGATGTTAACTGTAGGTGTTTGTGAGATACTTCGTTTTATATTTCCATGCTTCTTTTAAGTTGCCATCTATCGTCATCAGATGGGAGTGTAGATGTTTGTAGGATGCTTTTTTTAAGTTTCCATGCTTATTTTATTTCTTCTTCTGAGTGTTTTGTTTCTTCTGTTTCCGAGTCTAGCAGTGTGTACAGGGGGTACACACTGCTAGACTCGGAAACAGTTTCCGTCCAGATACAGTTTCATATATTTCACCAGAATTCCGCCTTTTCGCTTCAGCGCCTTGCGTCAATGTATCCACCTTGTCCGCTTGCCAAGACATAAATCAGCTCGCCGCAAGAAGGTTTAATTTATTAATCGTTCTATAGGTAAACAGCCATTTACGGTGGAAGTGCAAGAAGGAGCCTCTAGAGAACATTTGAAGACACCCTGTATACCGATCTGTCAAGGTAATGCGAAACAGGAAAATAAAATCTGCAAAGGCAAAAGAAAGAGCCCCGAGAGAACACTTGATGATACCCTGTATACCGATCTGCCAAGGTAATGCAAAACAAAAATAAAATCTGCAAAAACAAAAAAGAGATCTAGGACAACATTTCAAACGCCATGTATATCGAGTATACACCAACTATTTTGTTTTCCATTCGATTGTCGACTATTTAAAACTAGATTTTGAGTTCATAAATTAAGCTAATACATTTAAGGTAATAAAGTTCAGTTAATAAATTATAATCAATTAAATCAATATAGCTTAGCTTTCTGTAATCGCCTAGTTTGCGCTTCTTGGGTTGATTTCTTGCACTTCACTTCATATATCTGTCACTGGTGCATTGCTATAGTTTGTTGATGCAGGGTAATTTATAAGTTTATGACATGACCCCTTTTGATATCGAGCACTGGGTTGGTCCAATTGCGTGTTTACTTTATCTTAGCAGATGTATTTATCCCCTTTTCAAGTTGTTTATATACGCTTTTAGTGGTGTTATAATCAAATATCAAATATCAGCTATATGAAATAGCCAGACTTATTCTAATTTATGTCAATTAATGTAGAATTGTCCACGCTTTAATTCAATACAGCTTAGCACGATTTATCACAGTTTTAACCGATTTTATTCGAGATTTTGTAGGAGGCACTTAAAAACGCGCCTGCCTGCGCCGCCGACCGAACTCGGCTCCTTGCATTTTGTTTATTTATTTATGTGTACAAACTCAGGTGAGTACACTAAATAGTTTACATTCGTCAATAGAAACAGTAGTGAACATACAGTATACCAGGTTGCATATTTTTCATTGTTTTTTAAGAGTATCCACCCTGTAAAATTTTTCCGAAAAGTATATACCATTTCTCAGTTAATAATGGCGTCAACTACCATCCCGAGTAATGCCTTTCTTCACCAAAGGGTTTTGTAGGCATAGCGCCAACTGACAGGCAGATAAACCCTTATATTAATGAAATCGAAAGACTTCTGTAGTCTGAAACATGGAAATCGAAAGAGATCTTGGAAACTGTTTTTTTTATGATTACAACAATAAACCTTTGTAAAATTTTGTACTAAATTTATAATAAAATGTAATACACAGGGTATAATTGGTTTCATGTCATTGAAAGAAATGGCGATGAGGAACGACTAGACAAACAAAAAACCTTATACTGGGGTCTAAAGCCGGTTTGGAGAAGAAATATAAATAGAAAATTCAAAACATTTTTAATACTGTTTGAGAACTGCTGGCACATTGGAGTAGGCTCTGTTGTCGTCCCGACGTCTTGTAATATTCTCAAGCAATATTTTAGTTTATGTCGTTACTTGGCTAAGAACGTACACACGACCTACCCGTTCTTTGTTTTTGTGTTGCTTTTGTTCTTTTTGATTTTGTGCCACTTAAGATTTATTTTATTGACTTACCGTTCAAGTCATTTAGTATTTGGTTACGTACAGACACTACTTACTTGTTTGTTCTTTTTGTGTTGCTTTTTGAATTCCATCTTTCAGATCCTCCAAATCCTTTGGCCTGTTGTTATAGACGCATCCCTTTAAATGACTCCCAAAAAAATCGATGGGTGTAAGGTCAGGAGATTTAGCTGGCCATTCGATTGACCTTCTTCTGCTTATCCATCGGCCTTGAAATACCTCGCTCAAGTACTGTCTTACATCAGTTCTATAGTGTGTAGGGGCGTCATGCTGCTGGAACCATACGCCATCGAAGACCGGTAAATCATCATCCGGAAAATTTGCAGCAGTTATGGAAACTAATTGGGTTTGCAATAAGTTTGCAGATTACTGCATAATTTCTTATTTTTTTTAATAATAAAGTCCATTAATCTTTTATCTTTCCTTAAAAAAAATATTTCATGTATTCGGGTCATATTTCAATATTTTTTACATATACTGTATATACTTTTCTGAAAGAAATAATCCTCTCTTTATACACATAGACCCATAGCATTAAATAATTCCTAACATTGTAAGACATTTCAGTGTTGGTAGTGCTCACAATAATCGTTTTCTATTTGAATATTGTATATTTTTGCCTTACGTTGTCAGCATCGAAATGAATTACCATTTCATTCCGCTACGCCAATGTAATACAATCATCGGCATGAAACGAACAGCAGGAGCTGAACTGTTGGATTCGTTGCACTTTTCTCCTGCTACGTTATTTCTTTATTCTATTACATTTTATCCGGTTCTATGTAATGGAAAATTGACATTATCGCCTTGTAATATTTTCAGATGAATGAGCACAGCTCTTAGATTCTAAAAATAAGCTAGGACTTGTTGCGGAAGTTACATTTTATTGGATAATGTGATCATATACGTGGGCTGTTATATGAGATTCAAAAATCAACATTTTCAAGTGCATATTTCATTATAGACCAGACAACAAGGTTGCTTAAGTCTATATAACCCATTTTTGTCTATATAACTCATTTTTAACCCAAAATTTCATAGAATCTCTTACGGAAATCTGAATAGAATGATAAATAATTATAATATGTATGCAGCTCATATTGATTATTTTAATATTAATTATAGCTAATTCTGCAAACAAGCTCGGCTTATTTTGTACTAGTGATTTTATTTATTTAATTATTATATGTTTAATTTATATTAGTTAACTTAAATAATGTCAATGTGTTGTATATTTTATATTATATGTGTATGTTCGTATCTGTGCGATTAGTGTGTAATATACTGTATATGTATACTCAGTTATTGTAAGTCCAATATGCATACTTTTGTAATGGAGTTTTTGTCCGTAAATAAAGTATTATTATTATTATTATTATTATTATTATATACATTTTATGCTGTGTATCCACACTGTGGAACAATACCTAAGTATCGTGTTTGAAATCATAAATAAAATTCACAAATTTGTATGTATTTTAGAAAATAACCATAACAGTGTTACTTTAACGGATCATACAGAAGCAGGAGTATCTGTGGTTTATTTAATTGATTCAAGTTCACTTATTCTCAGCGAGTAGGATGCAGAGAATGAAACTTGATAGAAACTTGAATTAGAACAAAATATTTAAATAAACATAAAATGAAGTTATTTTAGTTTTAACAAGGTTATTCTAAATAGCATATTATATATAAAACATGAACTTGCAGAGACTCACAGTCTCGTTTAAAATGATTTAGAATGAAATTGGAAAACAATAAAGTAAAATTGATAAAATCTGACATTCATGTCAAAACTTAGGGCTGAAAATTTTAAATTGTGTAGAAACACTGTACATCTACACAAAATGAATATTGAATGAAAGACTATTAACAGTAGTTGCATTGTAGCGTGAGTAATTCAGAAATAGTAAGTCCATAGGTTACAAAACACTGAATGACATTTTAAGTTTTCAGATATTTTCAAATATCATTGCAGAAAGGTGTTTTGTAAATGATATTTCACATCATGCAGAAAGAAAGGACTAATAGTATGATGTTAAATGTTTGTTGGCGTATCAATTTCTTGTTTTAGTTTATAGTATCAGTATTCTGTCAGTATGAAAACTGCAGTACGTTTTTAACTACTAGCATTTTGTGTTTATCATTGCTATTCATCTAAATGTATGAATTAGTATTTATTTGAGATTGGAATTGTTAATTGTAGTTATAAGTAGATTTTAAAAAGTATATGTAATATGTCAATATATTTCGAGTAATTACAATTAATACATTGGGTTGATTCTACGGTTGGTTCCTTGTGAAACATTCTTCAATAATTTAAATATAAAGGAAAATTATGCTTTTTAATGTTTCAAAAAGTTTTATTAAAGAGATAATTATCTTGTACTCTTGATAAAGGCCTAATAAGCCGAAACACGTGTAGAGTTTTAATAAAACTTTTGAAACATTAAAAAGCATAATTTTCCTGTATATTTAAATAATTACAATTATTCACTTAATCCTGAAAAGTAGAATAAGAAATTCATCAGGAAAATTAAAGAATTAAAAACAGTATTCAATTAATGTAAAGAACAAACAAAACTGAATAGTTTAAAAATTAAATTAAAATTAAATTTTGAAATATTAGATCAAAATAGAAAAAAACAATTGAAATATTGGAATTTAACCCAATTAAACGACTTAAAATAACAAATCAGTTGATCATACACCGCTGAACAGCGAGCTGCGAAAAATATTCATCCACGAATAATTAATAAATTGAAAATAGAAGAAAAGTGGTGAATAAATTGAAGGTTAGGATATTACAATCCAGATATATTGATATCAAGAAAAATTTGTAAAAGTATATTAAATATAAAAGTGAGTAAACTTAAAAAGTATTACGAAGTAGATTATCCGGAAAGCAGATTTAGAAGAGGGAAGTATTTGTTAATCCAGTTAGCAAATTTATATGGTGAAGGAACTCAAACGTCAATCAAGTGATAGATTTCAAGGAAATCTTGAAAACAAATTGGAGGTTATAAACAAACGTCAATTCAGTAAAGAAGAAGAAGAAGAAGAAGAAGCCTTGAGAAGTTTAAAAAGTCAGCCAAGTGACATAATATTTCAAGGATTATAATAACCACTTAGAGGTTATAATTTAACATTACTCGAGTCGAAAGAAAGACAAGGTAAAGCTTTACAATATCAGAAATCCATGGTACATATTTATTTTAAATAAAGGCCATATTTATCATCTTAGTTAAGTTAGATTTTGTTATTTAAATTTGTTAATTACATTCCAAGTTCAAATTTGTTAATAAAATAATACTTTGTTCGTTCAATATTGAGTTTGATTTATTTAGATTGTTATCTTGATCGATGAGCATTTATTGAATCGACTTCGTTGGACCTTGAGTAAGAGTCATTCTATAGATTGTAGATAGTCATGCTAATGGTGTTCTATAGTCTATAATATTAACAGCTTTTAAGAAACTGTTTGGCGCCCAGTAAAATCATTTAATTTTACTTTCAAGAAGTAATTTCGAACGTATAAAAAATAAAATAGATATTAGAATATAGAACAATATTTACTTATTTTTGCGTATGTAACCATACAAGAAATGTGTTGAATCTCTCGTGAACAATAAATAATAGGACAAATTATTAATTATTAATGAATTTTTGTTAAAATTTTGTTGTGTACATCCAACTTTAATATTTGTGACATTGTCGTTTATTTATATACCGGGTGTAACAGGATCATGGTATACCCCCCTTTCTCCTTTAGTTTTGAAGATGATTGAAATTCAGGATATACCACATTCATAATAAGCGATACTTTTTGACTTACACTTGATTTTTTTTTCACTTCGGGTGACACTAACTTTCGATTTTTAAATGGAGCACCCTATATATCATTGCATTTGAATTCTGCATAATTTTCTGAATCCAACGATTCTAAATAAGTGACATTTCAAACATCAATTTTTTTTATGATATAAGTTTTAGTTTTCCATTTAAGTGTGTCATGACGGTTCCGATTTATTCTAAATGAACCGTATAATGCTACAAAAATCGAAATCCCGTTAAAAACACTAAATTACGTGATTTATGAGCAAGTAAAATTCACCAAAATTGTTTTTGGGGCAAAAATCAATTTTTTCAAGTGGAACCATATCGGTACCGTGGTACCATTTATTAGTACTATTAATAATTATTCGCATTAAAATGTGCGATAAGAACAAACAAAATTACAGCTAAAAGAAAATAAGAAAATACAATCTTATTCTAATTACCTTGTTACACATAAGATGGTGTTGGAATACAAAAAATTAACACAAAACATTGCAACAGTTGTTCAAAATGCTGTCCATTAACGTCAATGCACTTCTGAACTCGCATAGCTGTTTCTCGAAGAACGTTCGTCAATTGCTGGGCCGTTATGCTATGAATTGCTCGTCTTACTCGTAGCTCAAGGTGTTCACGGGTTGTAATGGCGGTTGCATAAACAATATTTTTATATGACCCCAAGCAAGGAAATCAAGGGGCGTCAAATCAGGTGACCTTGGAGGCCACCTCACAGGACCATTCGTCGAAATTACGTTTTCTCCGAATCTCCGTTGAAGGTAATCATTAAGTATCCTTGAATTATGGGGAGGAGCGCCATCTTGTTGGAAATACAGTCCCTGTTTAAATCTAAAGGTAACTCATCTAAAATGTCCTCAATCTCATTTTCCAGGAATCTCAAGTATCTCGCAGCAGTCAGAGGTCTTTCAAATATTATTGGACTAGTGATTCTACTACCGATTATTCCAAGCCAAACACTGAAGCCGAAGCGCACTTGAAAGTTACCCTCCCATAATAAATTTTGATTTTCTTGTGACCAATATTTTGTATTTTGTCGGTTAAATATTCCCAAATTTGTAAACCTTTACTCGTCCGAAAATAAAATCAGTCCCAAAAAATCACTGTTTGGCTGCACGTTATTATACAAAATCCTATTGCAATATTCCATCCTACGTTCGTAATCACTTTCGTACAAATGCTGGTGCAATTGGTATTTAAAAGATTTATAGTGGTATTTGTGCAACATTCGGCTTACTGTTTGGTGACTGATGTTCAATTCAAACTCAACTTGCCTTAAAGAAACAGTCTTATCAACTTCTATTCTAGTCAAAACATTAATTTCCGTTCAGTCGTCAATAAGTTTTCTTCGGGATCATTGTTGGGCTCTCTTCGGAATTGGTTTTCAACACGTTTAAAATAATTTTTCGCTGGACATTGTCTATCAGGATATCGTCGAACATAAAGGTCCATAGCTGCAATTGCATTTTTTTACTTTCCCCATAAATAACTAACATGTCCACTTTTTCATCTCTTGTATAAATTTGCGGCATTTTGAACACAATTAACAAGAACGTTAAACAATTTTGAAAGGCACAATAAAAACACCGTTAAACCAACAAATGTTTGATAAGCTAAATATTTAATTGTTTTCAAAGCCACCTTAGTTACTTCTTAACATTTAATTAGAACAAAATTGTATTTTCTTATTTTCTTTTAGCTCTAATTTTGTTTGTATTTATCGCACACTTTAATACGATATATGTTATTAATAGTACCTACTAATAAATGGTACCATAGTACCGATATGGTTTCATTTGAAAAAATTGAGTTTTGCCCCAAAAACAATTTTGGTGAATTTTATTTGCTCATAAATAGCATAATTTTACGGGTCATTTAGATTAAATCGGAACCATCATGACACACTTAAATGGAAAACTAAAAATTATATCATAAAAAAAATTGACGTTTGATATGTCACTTATTTAGAATCGTTGGATTCAGAAAATTATGCAGAATTCAAAAATGCAATAATATATAGGGTGTTCTATTTAAAAATCGAAAGTTAGTGTCACTTCCGGGGAAACCCGAATTGAAAAAAAATCAATTGTATGTCAAAAAGTATCGCTTATTATGTATGTGGTATATCCTGAATTTCAATCAATTATCTTCAAAACTAAAGGAAAAAAAGCGGGTATACTATGATCCTGTTACACCTGGTACATCTCGAATTTTTTCAACTGTCGCGGTCTCTCCTTTCCCAGTTTACAAGTCTTTCTATCATATCACATTTCTATGTTCAAGCCCCTCGCATCCATGGCCTCCTGGATGTCTTCTCTCCAACTTCTTCTTGGTCGTCCTCTCTTTCTTCTTTCCGGTGGAGCCCATTCTAATATTTTTCGCGGCCATCGGCCTCCGTTTAGTTTTTTTGAGTGTCCGAACCATGTTAATTTATTCTAGAATTGAGGAAATGAATATATTACTAGCAAAAATACTCGTAATTATTTCAAACTCTTACTAAAGACTTATTCATAGATAAGTACAAAAACATATATCTTTCTAAACAAAATACTTTGCTGGCTACATGCCACGAACAACATTGAATTATAAGAAAGAAATATGCACATTACGTACAGAAAACTGTCACAATAATGTTAGTTGTAATTTTAAATTTTTAATTTATTCTATTATATTATGCACCATTTGCATGTTTTCTCGGATTGTCTCGTTTCGAACATGGTCAAGTCTGGATTTTTTGCAGTTTCTTGAAACATATTCTTTCTAGGATTTTGCAAACATCAGAAAAAATAACTAAAAGAAAAGCTATGTGTAAAAATATTAATGAAATATTTGCATTCTTTCGATAACCTGACTTCAAGTTATGCTAGTAAATTAAAAATCCTTAAATGGATTTGTATAATTTCTTATTTGACAATTCTCATTCAACAACTAGCATCCACACAGTCCCCTATGGCCATGCAGGTTAAACTAGTATCTACATAACCCCCTACGCTATATGCAGATTCAGTTAAAAATGATAACAAAGGTCTAAAGTGGATTTATTTACCTACTTTGATTTCTTCTTCTATAAAATCTTTCAATATTCTAGAATATATTCTTCCAATTGTACTGATGATGACTATACCTCGATAATTCTTGGGATCGTTCCTTGGTCCTTTTTTATGAATGGGGGTGAATGTGAGACGTTAGCCAGTGTTTTGGAATGTTTTCACAATTCAGACATCTTTCAAACAAGCATCTTAACATTTCAAATAGTTTCAGTGTCCCAAATTATATTAATTTGTAATAAATTCCTCCTAGTCCGGGTGCTCTTCTGAGTGTGGTCGCTTTAATAGCATTGTCATCTTTTCTACAATTGTCATCTCCAGTGAATCCTCTTATCAAGCTGTATTTATTCTTGTTCCGTATCATTTATTTGTCAAATGAATATTGCAAGTGTGTAAAAACTAATTGCCCCCTATAAGTGATTTAGTTAAAGCCGGTGTTATTTCAAAAAATGTCTGGTCAGTAAAACAAACTGCACTGCGTTATAACATTAACAAAAATTCGGTATTTAACATTTAGAAAAGGTGAACAATAAACGGCATGATTAGTACAAATCCTGGATCGGGCTGACGAAGAATATCAACTGAACAACAAGATTTGCAATTGGTGAATAGATTAAGAGAATATCCATTGTACTCAATTATTTAGGCTGATGAAGAAACTGATTTTTCTGGATGAAGTCGTACTGGTCGCCAGCGAGTAAGGGTACGTTTATGTTGGAGCTGTGATTACCGATTTAATCTTTATAGTACAGCTGCGATAATAACTCTGCGATAATAATTCTGCTGAGCAGTTGATTAGTTTCTACCAAATAACTCGAAATATTGTTTTGAAATGAGTGATTCTGAGGAAAAAAAATTTTGTACAAGTGCCATTAAATACTGTAAGTTCTCTGCATATCCTATAAATACCCACAGACACATGTTTGGAAAGTTTCATCATCTTTACACAGAATTAACGCAACACCATGCAAAATTTATGGAATATATGAGAATGAATACAGAAACCTTTGATTACATATTATGACACAATTTGTCGAGAAAAAATCTATTATGGTGGTTTCTATCTTTTTAGTCCCACAAGGAGGGCCTGTTAAATATTCACTATTTAAGCTTTCGATATCTATTCCGACCAAACCTGGTAAGCAAATAAAACAGACAAATAGATTCTTGCCACTCTCGCCCACTAAGCGTGTCTCAGATAGTCGCTCCAGTATAAAGACCTTCATACAAAATAATGAAATCACTTTCTCTGTCTTACAGGTATCACAGCTCTCATCGTTAATCACAGCTCCAACATAATCGTACCCTAAGAGAGTCGCAGTTGCGCTGCCATCTAGCAGCACAGAACTACCTACTTAAAACAGAGCATAAAGAAGCTCGAGTAGGATATGCTCTAGAATATATAGTATTTGGTGTAGATTTTCGGAATAATGTAGTCTTTACAGATGAAAAATATTTCCAGTCAACACATGGTGATGGCATTCTACAAATTATGTCAATACTAAAATTTTAAATCTAACCAGAAAGTGTCGTCCCATTATTATTAAAAAAAAGGTAATGTAATTAAAACAAAACTCGATAACATGTGAGAGTATGGCTGTTTGGGTGAGAGACCAGCACACTCAACTCTATCCCCGTCACGGTTTCTGATTTCGTTACTCTCCTCTATCTAAAGTTGCCTTCATATTTCTAAGTCACATAAAAAATTCCCGTCGAGCGAGTCCGTGCGGCGGTACCATTGAATTGGTAAAGATACCGCCTGCTCGCTTTGTACTTACCGCATTTTTTACATGCCTTAGAATTATGAAGATGACTTTACAAACTAAATTTGTCTTCAGTGTACGTCATTTTTTACTGATATATAAGTTTTTTATTCCTTTTGGAAGTTCAAATGTGACAAACTTTTAATGTTGGAAATGTTTATGTTTTCGTATATGGGGTAGAGTTACCAGTTTTTTTTCAAGGTCAAAAGACAGCGGTGTCACGGTCGACTGAGACTATCGTATGCAACGGCTGATATACGCAAATGTAATATGGGTTGCATATATCACAAGAGGTCAAGTTACTAGTTTTTATTTAAGGTGGAAATACAGCGGTGTCGCGGTCGAGTGAGACTGCGTATATGCAACGGCTGATATACGCAAATGTAATGTGGGCTGCATATATCACAGGGGGTCAAGTTACCAGTTTTCATTTAAGGTGGAAATGCAGCGGTGTAGTGGATCGTGCTATAAAAAAGTTAAACAAGTTTATGTTTTATGTATGGTGTTATCATTTGCAATGTCCCGATGATTGTAAGGATTGTGAAATCTGTGAATTTTTTTAATTGGTCTTCCGGTCGAAGAAGTCTTGGTTTTATCTACTTTTCAGAATAAAATAATAATTCCAGTTTATTCGGATATTAGGCATGTTTACTAAATATGTAACACCTCTCGCTTAAAGCTCTTTGAGAACCTTCAGGGATACATATGATCAATCTTGTTGGTTGTCGCCACTCTTTGTACTACTTATTTTAAATTGTAAACTGTTAAAAAGAAAAATTAGGCATTACTTTATTAAGATTATTATAAAAAGGGTTGTATCACCGGTGCGGTGTTATTTTTAATATGACATCCAATTATTCTGATTTTGAATAAAATTTAACCGGAAACAAAATCTAAAATTTAGACTAACGGAGCTATAAAAATGTCGAAATCAAGTTTGTTTTGTTATTCTACGTCATTATATAGCAGATTTTGTACGAGTTAAAAAATGTCAAATCAAGAGAAATTTACTATGCCCATTTTCTTCACTTATATTTATGCCCTTAGATTTGACACAATTTTATTATTTAACGTATAATTACTAAAAATGAATACATTTAAAAATTAAGATAAAAAGTGAACATGGGACTACGAATGAAACATTTAATAGTTTAATAGTCATTTAGCACGTTATATCGTGTGTTGTATTATCTGAAAACTTGTGAAATATAACATACTATGAAGTGAAGATAAATATAAAAGTCGTATTAAGTATGATGTATGATCACAGTTCGGGTTTTTATTTCATGGCCTATCGGATTATCCACCGCTGTATGAGCTTTTCTTCATTTGAGCAATTAAGGGTAAAAAAGATGGATAACAGTTTCTTTTTAATAAGGATAAAGATTGTATATCTATCGTAAACTTTATGAAATAGTATTTTGTTTATTAAAAGAACGAGAATTTGTAAATATTTGTCAGTTTAGAAAAAACCGTTAAGTTATTTTTCATCGTAAACTATTCCAATGCATACAGGGTTGTATTAAAACATATTCCTTATGGGATTTTACAAACAGCAGAAAAAATAACTATCTATAACTAAAAGAAAAACTTTGTGTAAATATGTTATTGAAATATTTGCATTCTTTCGATAACCTGAATTCTGGTTATGCTAGCAAATTAAAATCCTAAAATGAATTTATCTAATTTCTTATTTCACAACTCTCATTCTACCACTAGCATCCTCACAGTCCCCTACGGCCATGCAGATTAAACTAGTATCTACATGGCCCCCTACGATCATGATGATTCAGTTAAAAATGAGAACAAAGCCTAAAATTGATTTATTTATCTACCTTGTCTTAAGAATTTTTCATTCTAATGGATTACATTTTCATGAAATCTATCATTCTGTTTCTTGGAAATACTTAGTCTTTGAAACGTTTTTCGCCCTTATTCTGGAGCTCATCAGAAAGACATAAAGCCACTCATAAAGATGTTTCATGCAAAACCAAGACAATTTCTATGAATAAGTGTGAAATAATTATAATTGACATTGATAAAAACAACCACACCTACCTATTAGCTAACTAGAATGGAGCCTATATACTCAAGGCATGTTCAAAAATGAATTATTATTTGTTTGCTTATAATTGTAATGAAACATATTCTTTATAGGATTTTGCAAACAGCAGAAAAAATTATCGAAATAATGCAAATATTTCATTAATATTTTTACACCAAGTTTTTCTTTTAGTTATAGATAATTATTTTTTCTGCTGTTTGCAAAATCCAATAGAGAATATGTTTCAATACAATTATAAGCAAACAAATAATAATTCATTTTTAAACATACAGGGTTATTTACGGAAAGCAGGTATTGGACGTTTCTTAGGATCAACTGCTTAGAAATTTGAAAATTGGTCTAAGGGGATCATTGGATATAACAGATCTAACGGAAATATTTTCATGCATGTGTTACTTTCGCTTACAGCGGATGTATTACCTAACTTTGTTATTGTAAATGGACACCTTATATTTCATTTCATATCTGAATTTCTTATAAGATTCTAGCTTGGGTTTATGTACCATAATATACTCTTAAACCTACCAATTCTCGAGATAATTAATATTTTTGAAGATTTTGGACGGTTCATACCCTTTCGAAAAAATCGATGTCTTCTGCCATGTAGCTGATTTAGAGATTTACTTTTCAAACCCATACAAGTACCCTTTGATTTAACTAAAAGTTGTCTTATATTTTCACAGTCGAACACTGTTTTAGTTCCAACATCAAAAAGTCATTTTCTTCAAATATAACCCCCTGTATATTTTCAGAGAATCTAATAGAGTTCTGAATTCTGCATTGATTGAAATTAGCATCCCCCACATCTATCTGTCTCGTTTTTTTTTTATTATGGACGAAGTTTTGTAAAATGTAGATATACAATCGGCACTGTATAATGTACATACAGCTACATGCATAGGCAATGAGAAATTTCAAAATGTTTTGTTTTTATCAATATAAACACCGTGTTAGTGTTGCCGAGTCGTAGCGGTAGTACTGCTACGTATTTGTTCACTTAGAACAGATGTTTGTAAGCATATGATCGTACGCCTTCAAGAGAATCATGATTTTTTTAAAAAGATTATTTGAACTGACGAAGCTAAATTTTCCAAAAAATGATTTTTTAACAGACGACATGTACACCACTGGGCACAACAAAATTCGCATGCGGTGCGAGAATCAAATTTCCAGGAAAAATTTAGTTTTAACGTTGTCTACTTATTAATAGATAACAAGTAAAAGTGTCATATCTACTAAAATAATTTGAATGGCAATAGTAATAACTACTGTTCACAAAATTTCTGCAAAAGTTTGTGAATTGTAGTTGTTATTTTTATTGTTAATTTGCCCCTTAATGTTTATAATTCTATGTATTGTCAAATGGATTGTTGCGGTCCACATAATACATGGGAACCGCATGACGAATTAGTAGCATCGTTCGCATATAGGTAGTTTGACTACTTGGAGATGGCCAGCAAGGTCCCCTGATTTGATCCGCTTAGAGTTTGACCTTTGGGGTAATATAAAAAATATTGCCTATCAAGGAAGTACTGAAGAACAGTGTACAGGCTGCATTTCCGCAAATACGATCACCGAGCTACTGTGCCGTAAATTCGAGGATATTGGCTGGCTTGTCAGCAGCAAAGTGGAGGGCATTTTGAACAGTTGTTGCATTAAATATTTATATGTGTTCATTAATTTTGTAAATTTGGTATTGGTGATTTCATTTGAAAAAATTGACTTTTGGACCTTTGAACTAAAACAATGTTCGACTGTGAACATAAAATACCCTGTATGATATTGTGAAAATATAATTTTTAGTTAGAACATATGGTGCTTGTATGAGTTTAAAAGAGAGTCTCTAGATTGGCCACATGATAGAAGATATCGATTTTTTTCAGAAGGGTAGGAACCGTAAAAAATCTCCAAAAATATCAATTAACATCTCGAAAACTGATATGTTTAAGAGCATATTATGATACATAAGCCCAAGCTAAAATTTCGTGGGGAATCAAAATATTTAATAAAATACAGGGTGTTCCATTTAAAATAACAAAGTTAGGCGACACATGCATGAAAATATTTTCGTTAGATCCGCTATATCCACAAACCTCCTTATACCAATTTTCTAAACTCGACTCATCCCAAGAAACATTTAATACCCGTTTCCCGTGAATAACCCAGTATGTCACTAGGGTAGATTGTGTGTAAGTAAGACAATAGTACAGATTCATTTTTAATTCAAGAAAAGCCCTTTAAATATGTTTGTATAATTCTATTCTTGAAATGTGCCTAGAGAAAAGCAATATAACCCTTCGTGTATCAAAAGTATCTAATAAGTATCTTGTTACCTGATTCAAATATGAAAACGTGATTCATGTACTGTCGATTGTCTAGATTCAAGAAATATTGGAAATTAGAAATCCGCGGTCCTTGCGCCTTCGCCATTTTTAACAGTGACTATGATTAAATATACAGGGTGCGCCAAAGTTCTGATTTTGGTCGATTACGGCTGTATTTGAAATGGTGGAAATATATTGTCTATAGATTATTTTCTTGATTTTCAATTCTGAATAACCAGAAAATATGTACAATTATACAGGGTACTCCGTTTTCGTTGTCCGAGCAACAACTTCGTTATTTTAAATGGAACACCCTATATTTTTTTCCTTTATCGAGTTACCCATCTAATTATATTCATAATTCTATTAAGGTGGTAGGTACTTAAAATGAACCGTTTACGATATAAAAAAGATTTTTTGACAAAAAGTGAGGTTTGCGGATAAGTTTTTGAGTACCTCTGATTTCATAGACAAGAGAGTTTTCAAAATTCTGCTTATACTGTTATGTTGAGCATATTAAGGGCTAGTAGGGCAGAAACATTATTAATATTAATCTTATACAGAGTGCTGAAAAAATTGAGTTTAATGTTTCGCTAATAAAAAAGGCCGTAATTCAATTTTTTCAAATGGGACGTACTATTTTCAGTTCTGTCATCTAATGAAGTGTTAAATTATCTTTCCATTGATATATCATAGTAGGTATTTATCTTTAGGAGTTGCATAGATATTAAGGTTAATTGTCTGGATCAGTCATTTTTCTTGCTGGAACTTCATGAGGTTTGTACTGCACTTCACCAGTTTCGATAAATCTGTCTCTAAGATTACTAAATGCAGGTTCTAAAGGGTGTCTCCTTTCAGGATATCTGGTTTTATAGACTCGGGATGCTAAGAGGCTGTTCCTTGAGCACTCCCCCAGAATAAAAATCATGTCAACCATTTCTTCCCGCGAATAATTCATATTTAATATAATTATATGCAAATGCAACTTGGAAATGGAACTGTAAAAGCTACTAGTATTTTATTAAAGACAATCAAAACAAAAGCACTTACCGATATAGCAGTAACACAAAACTTTAGAACATCCACAGACACGTGTTTTGACATCTATGTCTCTTCGGTGCGGCTTTTTCTAAAGTTCACAATCAACTGAAATATGTAAGCAAATAGTCGTGTTATAACTATCAAAGGATTACCAGAACAGGATATTAAAAATTAAAATTAGATTATAGGAAATTCCCCGTAAAGGGATAATTATCAATATAATTATATGCAAATGCAACTTCCTGGAACTGTAAAAGCTACTAGTATTTTATTAGCTAATAAAATACTAGTAGCTTTTACAGTTCCAGGAAGTTGCATTTGCATATAATTATATTGATAATAAAATATAAAAATAATTAATAAAATACTAGTAGCTTTTACAGTTCCAGGAAGTTGCATTTGCATATAATTATATTGATAATTATCCCTTTACGGGGAATTTCCTATAATCTAATTTTAATTTTTAATATCCTGTTCTGGTAATCCTTTGATAGTTATAACACGAGTATTTGCTTACATATATCAGTTGATTGTGAACTTTAGAAAAAGCCGCACCGAAGAGACATAGATGTCAAAACACGTGTCTGTGGATGTTCTAAAGTTTTGTGTTACTGCTATATCGGTAAGTGCTTTTGTTTTGATTGTCTTTAATAAAATACTAGTAGCTTTTACAGTTCCATTTCCAAGTTGCATTTGCATATAATTATATTAAATATGAATTATTCGCGGGAAGAAATGGTTGACATGATTTTTATTCTGGGGGAGTGCTCAAGGAACAGCCTCTTAGCATCCCGAGTCTATAAAACCAGATATCCTGAAAGGAGACACCCTTTAGAACCTGCATTTAGTAATCTTAGAGACAGATTTATCGAAACTGGTGAAGTGCAGTACAAACCTCATGAAGTTCCAGCAAGAAAAATGACTGATCCAGACAATTAACCTTAATATCTATGCAACTCCTAAAGATAAATACCTACTATGATATATCAATGGAAAGATAATTTAACACTTCATTAGATGACAGAACTGAAAATAGTACGTCCCATTTGAAAAAATTGAATTACGGCCTTTTTTATTAGCGAAACATTAAACTCAATTTTTTCAGCACTCTGTATAAGATTAATATTAATAATGTTTCTGCCCTACTAGCCCTTAATATGCTCAACATAACAGTATAAGCAGAATTTTGAAAACTCTCTTGTCTATGAAATCAGAGGTACTCAAAAACTTATACGCAAACCTCACTTTTTGTCAAAAAATCTTTTTTATATCGTAAACGGTTCATTTTAAGTACCTACCACCTTAATAGAATTATGAATATAATTAGATGGGTAACTCGATAAAGGAAAAAAATATAGGGTGTTCCATTTAAAATAACGAAGTTGTTGCTCGGACAACGAAAACGGAGTACCCTGTATAATTGTACATATTTTCTGGTTATTCAGAATTGAAAATCAAGAAAATAATCTATAGACAATATATTTCCACCATTTCAAATACAGCCGTAATCGACCAAAATCAGAACTTTGGCGCACCCTGTATAATAGCGAAAACTTTTTTATTTTAAAGTTGGCGAGGAAAAGGCATTCTTTATAAAAACGCCTGCTTTTCACGAAAAATCCGAAAATGATACCATTTTTCGATATTCATGTACAAGGAGATACATATTTTTGAAAATATGAAAACAACAAACAATAAAGTGACTTCATTTGCGAATATTCTGAAAAATGATATTAATTTAAAAAATCGGTAAAGGTACTTACACAGAACTTCCCTCTTTATTTATACAGGGCGGTCACTCTAAAAAAATATTAATTACGAAGCGACATAATATGAAAATAATAATCGGAATGTAGTTATCACTATTATTACAAACAAAACCTGATAACTTTTGGTCAAAAAAATATACAGAGTGGTTATCAAAAATTCAATATGAAACGAAAAGTGTCAGATATGGAAGGCTTGCGTAAATACATTTGCAATTTCCTCCATGGCTGAATTATTTCTTAGCATGACCAACCATGTATAATAGGTGTCTTCGTTGCCAATTGTGTTAACTATATGCCAAATATTATTGCACATTTTTAGTTGCACATCTACGTAGTGGAGTGGAAGTACAATGGTGGTTAAAAAATGTTCAATTTTTTTTAATAGGTTTAGAATGTTATGAAACGTGGAAATTTTAAATTTGAGCAACAGATGTTTTTTCCCTCGTCTATTCTATAGTAGTGGTAAAAAAATTTCAAAGTGTTTTTTTTTCTTTAGTGATAGATTTGGAATGTCACGAAATGTAGAAATTTTAAATTTGAGCGAAAAAAAATTTTTTAACGTCCGAGTTCAGTTCTCTTGCGCCCGCTGCAGCAGTTGAACTCGGACGTTCAAAATCGTGTACGCTGGCAAAATCATCATTATCTCGCCTTTTCGTTTACGTACAAAAAGTTATAGCCAATCGATAAGATGAAATGGACCTCGTTTGACTTTGCTTTCTTCTGCACGTGTCTTTGTCCAATTATTATACTCTTCGCAAATACAAAACGAAGAAAGAGTATATTGCATTCGATCGGCACATTTCTAAAACTGATGATATTGCTCGGAGAGAAAAGATGTCTGTCCGTAAGTCTGTCTGTCTATCACGTTTTTCTTGTAAGCACGATAGCTTAAGAACGAAAGATTCGATTGTATTGAAATTTGGACAGTATGTTTATGTTATGTTATGTTATGTTATGTTAGAGAAAGAACCCTGTTGTTTTTGATCCATATCGATCAATAAATAAAAAAAATCATTAATGTTTTGTAATTAAACTAAAAATGTCTAAAACTAATATTATTTATAAAAAATGTGCAACAATGATATGAAAAGTGCAGTAAATCGGCGAAGAGTATAACGGTTAGCTTGTTGTTATTTGTATTGCTATTGTTGATGTCAGTGTTGATGTTGCTGTTGTCAAAATTAGAACTCTTGAAGAAGAGAATAGGCCCAACCATGTTACCCTATGACAATCCTAAACTGTAGAAATTTTCAACAAAGTGCGTTTTTAATAAACACATGCTTGAAACATATTTTTTATAGGATTTTGCAAACAGCGGAAAGAAAAACTATCTATGAGAACTAAAAGAAAAACTATGTGTAAAAATATTAATGAAATCTTTGCATTCTTTCGATAACCTGACTTCTGGTTATGCTAACAAGTAAAAATACCCATTTGTCATTCTCATTATAACACTAGCATCCAACATAGTCCTCTACGGCTAGGCAGGTTAAACTAGTATCTACATGATCCTCTACGATATGTAAATTCAGTTAAAAATGAGAACAAAGGCCTGAAATTAATTTATTTACCTACCCTGTCTTTAAAACATTTTTTTCATTCTAACGAATTACATTTTCATAAAATCTCATTCAGTTTCTTGGAAATGCTTAGCCTTTGAAACGTTTTTCGTCCTTATTGTGGACTCATCAGAAAAGCCCAAAGTCACTCATAACGATTTTCCATGCAAAACCAAAACAATATCCATGAATAAGTATGAAATATTTATATGTGACATTGATAAAAAACCACAGATCTTCACCTATCTATTAGCTTACTAGTATTGGAGCCTATATACTTTATGCATGTTTAAAAGTGAATTATTTATTATTTGTTTGCTTATAGTAATGAAACATATTCTTTATAGGATTTTGCAAACAGCGGAAAGAAAAACTATCTATGAGAACTAAAAGAAAAACTATATGTAAAAATATTAATGAAATCTTTGCATTCTTTTGATAACCTGACTTCTGGCTATGCTAACTAGTAAAAATTCTTATTTGCCATTCTCATTAAAGCATCCAACATAGTCCCCTACGAAGTCAGGTTATCGAAAGAATGCAAAGATTTCATTAATATTTTTACATATAGTTTTTCTTTTGGTTCTCATAGATAGTTTTTCTTTCCGCTGTTTGCAAAATCCTATAAAGAATATGTTTCATTACTATAAGCAAACAAATAATAAATAATTCACTTTTAAACATGCATAGAGTATATAGGCTCCAATACTAGTTAGCCAATAGATAGGTGAAGAGCTGTTGTTTTTTATCAGTCAATGTCAAATATAAATATTTCATACTTATTCATGGATATTGTCTTGGTTTTGCATGGAACCTCATTATGAATGGCTTTGGGCTTTTCTGATGAGTCCACAATAAGGATGAAAAACGTTTCAAAGGCTAAGCATTTCCAAGAAACTGAATGAGATTTTATGAAAATGTAATTCATTAGAATGAAATTTTTTTTTAAAGACAAGGTAGGTAAATAAATTAATTTCAGGCCTTTGTTCTCATTTTCAACTGAATTTACCATATCGTAGGGGATCATGTAGATACTAGTTTAACCTGCCTAGCCGTAGGGGACTATGTTGGATGCTAGTGTTATAATGAGAATGGCAAATAAGAATTTTTACTTGTTAGCATAACCAGGAGTCAGGTTATCGAAAGAATGCAAAGATTTCATGAATATTTTTACATATAGTTTTTGTTTTAGTTCTCATAGATAGTTTCTCTTTCCGCTGTTTGCAAAATCCTATAAATAATATCTTTCATTACTATAACCAAACAAATAATAAATAATTCACTTTTAAACACATGCTTTTTACAATAATTATAAAAGTAAAGATAAATAGGCTGTCCCAAGTAGAAACACAGTAATTGTAGTCGGGCTAAATATCGGGAAAATAGATTTTTAATGAATTATTAAGTCTCAAGTTAGCCTCACAATATTTGAAGAGATATTGTCATATGTTTTCACAGAAGTTTCGTAAATGACTTGATTTGTCATTCTCCATTATCACAGTAAAAATGTATTTAAAAATGTTTGATTAGCAGCATATACTTTGTTTTTAAGTAGCTTCGCAATCTGTACATACATACTTATTTATATGCAAAATACAGTAACTGCATTTACTGTATTTGTAACTGGTAGATACTCAAAAAGTAAACATTAGATATCAGTGTAGATATAAGTGTAGATGTAAGTGTGTTTGGGTGTAGGAAATCGACAATTGAGACACACGTAGGTATTTAAATGGAAATGAAGGTCTCTTAAACAACTGCCCATCATTGCACTTAACACAGTAAGTGGTGGTAATTATGGAAGGGATGATCTGACCACCATTTTCAAAACAAAGTAACTACTCTATCTATCTATACTTGTAATCTATGGCTGTGGCTGCAAAGCCATTCGCACAACACCGATGTTTCTACTCAGACCATGCAAAAACACAGTAATGTCAAAGTACTTACTCTGTTTTCCAATGGTATTTGGCTAATACTGTGTTTTGTTCTGGTACAGCTACTCATTCAGTATCACTTACTGTGTTTTGTGCACATAATAACTCTTCAATGTTCATTATTTAAACAATTATAAGTGTTCCACAAGACGTGTTGGGACACAGTAAGTCCAATACTTCAGAAAACTCATTTTTATAAATTTGTCAATTACTGTGTTTCTGCTTGGGACAGCCGAAATGTATACAAGCCAAAAACTCGTGTTTCATAACTTCACTACTTGTTAATTAAACACATTCGCACTAATTTTCAGTTGTTAGATTTTAGATACAATAGGTATACATACTGACAGGTACACATTACCGCAGAGAAACCTCTGTTGACATTTTTTTCTCCAAAACCCTCTCTTGCTTGGACTATCAGTGTTAAAACCAAAGTTGTTGTTTTTAACACGCTTCTATTAGCTTGACCTGTAACATTGTATTGGAACTCACTTTTCACCCATGTCCAGATGTCATACTGACTTGAAATTTTGCATGTGTATATGGATCCCATGGCAATACAATTTGACATTTTGTTAGAAAAATCCAAGATGGGGTTTCAAAGATGGCGAACAGCCTATTTTCATTTAATATACGATTTTACTAAAAACTGGGATCCGGGGATTCTTGAGGTCACAGATTACAATTATGTGATAAATACTCAGAAGTTATAAATGGCGGCATCAATATGGCGGATAGGTTTTATCACGTATCGTCTGATTCGACTAAAAATCGGGATCTGAGGGTTATTGTTAACAATTCAAAATGGCGGCGTCGAAACGGCGGATAAGTTTAATAATTTATGGTCTGATTCATATGAAAATCGGTATCTCGGGATTTTCCAGGTCGCAGAGACTATAAATATCACAAACCTGCAAAAAAACACTTTGTTTTCTTCAATCCAAATAGGTAATTCCGAGGGATTTTACGTACTGAGCACAGTGTCGTTGGCGGTTTTGCGCCATCACAATTTTGAGAAATTCTAACCTAATAGTGCTAAAATGGACATTTCTGTCTATATTCGTGCCCTAATAAATGCATCGTGTTCAGCACGTTAAAAACGTTCGGAATCACTTATTTGGGCTAAGAAAAAAAAACCTTGCGGGTCAGTGTATTAGTCTAGAGAAGAAAATAAATAAATAATTTTAAAAAATTAAAAAACACGCTTTTAAACACAAATTGAAACTGTTAAAAATGCATTAAAAAAAGAAAGTAATGTTATTAATGACAATAATTATGTCAATAAACGCAAAAGCGTGGGGCGCTCAAAACACCTGGAAAAACAGAAACGTTACTCATCGGCACCTCAAGTTTCTATGTTTATTAACATAATTATTGTTACTATTAACATTATTTTCTCCTCTTTTATTACATTTTTAACAGCTTCAGTTTCAGCTTCAATAACAATTCGTGCCACTCTAAAATCTAGCTTAAGTTTAGGGAGCTTGTGCGAAGTATACTGTTCATTAACTATTGTTTAATAAATTACTTCAGATTATGTTATGTTATGTTTACACATTCGCTCAATTATAAGGCCTTTGAAATCTTAACAATAATCATTTTGCTGTTCACAGTTGTTATCGATCTCGTGCTGCAGCTAATCATATCCGACTTCAATGGAAACTGAACCGGTATTTGCTTTGTAGTAGTGAAATAGTGCCCTGTAGGCAAAAAGCGGTGCATGTAATTAAAACACTCGGAGCACGGGCAAATGTATGTTGTATTTTGGGAGACATCGGTATGTCCGTTGCGCCAATGGTCCGGAATTTATTGCATCTTATACCTTGATTCAAAACTGCCACCTACAATGCAATGATAGGAAGAGCCGACATCGAAGGATCAAAAAGCGACGTCGCTATGAACGCTTGGCCGCCACAAGCCAGTTATCCCTTTTAGCTTTAGCATTTTCATAGTCCGGGAGTTGGGTGGCTATTTTTGGAAACTCATAGTTACATGAACTTTGTGGGAGTTAGTTAATTCTATCCAAAGTATATCACGACAAAATTGACTTCTGCCGTGATATGTCAGTTCGTTAGTTTGGTCGTAGTTTAAGATGTACGTTTTGTGTGGGTCGCAGATTGACTATGATATTAACAGAATTAAGGATCCACCTATTTACTTCACGGTTCTATTTACATTTCTTCCACATTTACGATTCCCTCCCCTGAAGGTATGGTTCAGCATTATCACTCCTTCCTTATTTTTCCATACTATTGTAAATACATATTTCATGAAATAATTACACGTGTGCATATTATTGAAAATAAATTTACCGGAAATTACATAATACATTTTAGTAAGTTATTTTATATTTGAAAAGTTTGTCATTTTATTTTAATGTAACACTTTGCTACTTCCGACATGCAAGTCAAAGAATTTAATTTTATAGGTTATTAAACATTTGACATTGCAAGTCAGTCAGTTTAATTTAATAGGTTATATATGTAGTGTTGACATTTAAGTTAGTTATTTTGACACTTTAACTCAGTCATATTAATTTTATACGTTATATTACGAACGTTTAACAATTTCATCATATACACGAGGTGTGAACAATCCGGTAAATTGATTTAAATTAAATTTCCTTATTTGTCGTCCGATTGGACCAAATTCGGTACTCGGGGGTTATCGACGACGTTGATCACGAATATGATGTCAGAATCGCAGAATTCAAAATGGTGGGCGAATTTTGTCATTTATGGGTTCTATCCCGCTCAAATTCGGTATGTGGGGGTTTTCGAGGTAGCTGATGATGAATCTGAAATCGAAATTGAAATATTCAAAATGGCGGCATGAGTCGAAGGACAAATTTTGTCATTTATGATTCATCTGAAACTCGGTATTTGTGGAAACTGAAATCCTCAAAAACTGAAAATTGGAAAACTGAAAATTGAAAAACCATAAAACTAAAAATTGAAACACTGAAAACCTGAAGATTGGAAAAGATTTGAAAAGCTGAAGAACCGAAAACCTGGCAACTGAAGAATGAGCAACTGAAAATCTGAAAATTGAAAAACTAAAAAAGAAGAACTATAATACAGAGAACTGGAAGATTGAAAAACCGAAAACTGAAAGCTGAAATACAGAAAACTGGAAGATTGAGAAACTGAAAACTGAAAAACTGAAATACAGAAAACTGAAAGACTGAAAAGCTGAAAACTGAAAAACTGAAAAATTGAGAACTGAAAAACTGAAAGCTGAAAACTGAAAAACGGAAAACCGACAAACTGAAAAACGAAAAACTGAAGGATTGGAAAACTGAAAATTGAAAACAAATGGAAAAACTGAAGGAACGAAAACCTGACAACTGAAGAACTGAACAACTGAACATTGAAAAAAATTATAAACAGAAAAACTAAAATACAGAAAACTGGAAGAATGAAAAACTGAATACTGAAAAACTGAAAACTGAACAACTTTCGCGTAAAATCGTACATTTTCTCGACTTTAAGTATGTGTAGAAATTATTCTGTTATGAATTTAGTCTTGAGATGCACAATTTCTCTATTCAGGATATTTATAATAAATTATTAAAAATAAGAACGACCTCTTAATAATAATACAATACATCTCACATGCGGTAGAAACTCAGAAAATGGTACTGGTAATTCTCGCACCAGAGGTCGCTACAGTTCCACACTCCGGAACAAAACGCAATCTGAGGTTTGGAGATGCGGTGAACTCGTCTGTCTAATTTCGATAATTTCACTATATGTGTTTGATTATTTAATTTTAAATTGATTTCGCTATAATTTGATGAATACCGAAAAAAATTTAAAATTTCATTTTTTTTGTAGACCTGTGTTATCACCCGTTATGCCGTCTACAACTTCTATTAACACTTTTTTTTCTTTTCCTTTTGCTGGAAACGTACAAATTGCTAACAAGAAAATTATTGATTAATAATTTTCAACTTCTTTCTTCAGAGATCGTTTATTAATTTATTTACGGAGAAAGAACATATGAGCTGTTCTGTAGATAATTTTATTCTCTACAAAAATGCTCTAAACACATTTTTTTGCTAAAATTAATAATAAGCGAGTTATCACTCTCACCCCTTCAAAACAATATGGCGGTCTTGGCCCAAAGGGTCGAAACACGCCTTTTCAAATTTAAACGTATCTTTAATCCCCCTAACTGTACTCAAAAATTCATGCCATAGATAAATGTAATTTACTATATGAGACTACGGCTAGGATTACTGGACCATTTCAGTTTTGGCGGAAGTGACACCAAGTTAGTTACTGTAAATGCAACACCTTGTATATTTCTAAGCAGTATTGAAACTGAGGATAAGAACGAGATTTTGCGGTATGTGGAAATTTAGAAATAGTGTTTCGAATTCCAATATGTCAAGAAACTACTACTATATTTGCAATATTTACAGCAGTTTAGAAGGTACTAGATTTTTATTTAATTTATAAATATGTCCAATAACTCTTTATGTTACCGCCAAAAGACAAGCATTACATAATTCCCACTGGACCAAAATTGCCGCGCCATAGGGACATCCGGTAAATACGAAACGTAATCGCATTATAGCGACCGTGGGTGCTGAAGGTCCACTTCCTGCTGGCTGCAAGTAGCAGGCAAAGGCAAAGGTGTACCTCAGGGGCTTAGCCGTTAAATTATGACTGTGCTCGTGCGCTACGAGCCCCGCTTTCAGCGAAAATCCAAATTGTGTTTGGGTGGAATAACAGTCGTCAAGGCATTGGACCTTCTTGCCTAAATTACGCCAATTTTAGTGTATGCCTCACCGGGTCTTGGCTTTTCTCGGGGCCTGGTAATCTCTTTTACAACGTCTAGAATTTGCATGCAGATTCCATAACAAAGTCGGAATCACTCGGGGGGTAATTATAGGGGAACTTTAGTGAAATGTTTGAGTAAACCGATATAAACAACCTGGTTATTAAATACAGTTAAATTTATGTTTGCCTTGGCAGGTATCTATATTTATTGGATGGGCATATTTCTAAATCCGTATATATCGCTCGTAAAGAAAAACTTTTTATATTGTATTAGTCATATTGGCCCAATATGATTCTTATATAACAACATTATTTACGCCACGCTGATGAGGAGCAATAACTTCGAAACACGTGTTCGTATCTGGGTATAGCACTATTTTGTCTTTGTGATTATATAAGAATTGTTTTAATATTCAAAGTTGATTTTCTCCATTATTTTTGGGAACTTTGATAAATAAATATTTTTGTGTTTGTCAACAAGATGTGAATATTTATAAATCTGAATGTATGTATATCTACCAAAAACACCCTGTACAGAGGAAATAAGTCGTTTGTAAAAACTATTTTGTTACGCTATGTTCTAAAATTACATTTATTTGAGAGTTTCAATGAATCAAAATAATGTTATTACTGACAAGTGAAAAATAAAGTAGAATAAGTGAAATAAAGAAATTTTATTTCACAGTGTGAAATCAGCAAATGGCACTGGAGTTCTTACACATTTCGTTCTCTCTTTGTCTTTTTGCTTTGTAAAACAGAGGGAGAGGGTACGAGGTGTGCGACAAGGACGAAGACACCCGCGTTGTGCGGCCAATCAACGCTGGTCTCCTCTAGTTATAGACCTCGTTGCGTTTAAGCCGTTAAATATTTCGTTGTTATATTATTGGTTTCTATGGAAACAGCAATAGAATTTAGTCATTACGACAAGGTAAATTTGTCAATTTACCGTATATACAAAATTATATTGTTTTCTAATTTCGAATGGCGATACAAAAAAATTTGTATATAACTCGAGACCAAAATGTGTTTTTTACTCGTGTGGTTTATAGCACTCGCCTTCGGCTCGTACTAAAAACGCACCACTTGTGAAAAATACACCATTTTAGCTACTGTTATATAAAATACTATTATTTAACTGTTAGTTAATTCGTTAATGTGTGTTTAGTAGCCTAGTTGTCAGAGGCAGAAATTGATAAAAACCGCCCACTAAATGTTATATGGCTGAAATTTTCAGAATAAGTATTTTTCTTGGTATAGAATACGATAAAACAAAGTTTACAGCTACAAGGTGCCGGAGACCGCCAAAAAAATCGAAAAAATTTACCGAAATTGGGTTTTTGACCAATTACTCGAAAAAAAAAACAATTATATCAAAAAACTAATAGCACTAGGCGATAGAGGGGTAAATTTCACATTAAAAACGTATATAAAGTTTTTTTGTGCTATCAATAATGTAGGCTCCAGATTTCTTTGTTTATTAACGCACGTGAATGGAACGTGACGAAACATAAGTACGGCACGCGAAGCGTGCGCGGTCTTGGATGCGCTACACTAAATTTGTTGTAACTCTTGAACCAATTAATGATATTGAGTCTCAACAAAGTTTAAATGAAACGAGAAATATGTGGTTATTGGATTATCATATTTTCAATAGTGCATATATGATGTCGGAACATAGAAATTTCCGATGAAATTGGTAAAAGCTCTACCATTTCAACAATTTTTAAGATAAAAATCTGAAACTTCCACATATTATTCTTGATGTAATGTATAAAAATATCTGATGGATAAGTATGCTAAATTATTTTTAAATAAAAGTTGTTAACGTTTATTTTACGCTGTGGCTAGCCTCCCGGTACCGGTATCTGGATAAATCCCGGTACAATGCTGACGTATACACGATGACGTAATGGCCTACCGGTAATTGCAACGTTGTGGCTAGACTCCCGGTACCGATATCTGGATAAATCCCGTCAATAAACGTATAGTTTTGAAGTTTCTTATTTTTAAAAATAATTTTTTGTCATTGACCACTCATCCTTAATGTTATACCAGTTGACATTAAAATATTCAAAGACAACTCTTAAAATATTTACACACTGCTCTAAATCTATAGGTGCTTTATTGGCTGGAATTTGCTTAATATTAGATAAATCTTATAGAGTTAGTTTTAAACCGGTATCTTCCTCCAACATTTCCTTAACTTTTTTCTTATTTGCATCCAGCAACAATAACTTTTTTGCTTTTTCCATACTATCCTGCGGCAACTTGCGCTGTTGCGGCAAAAAATCAAATAACACTTTGCATGTTTTATGATTGTGTTCTTCTTTAATCGACTTAACATCTAGAAATTTGCCGTTTTGGGAAACTCGGAATGCAATGCAAGCAGGACAAGGATTTTCCTTTTTGAAAGTTCTTACCTCTTTTAAATTCTTTCCCGCTTTTCGAAATTTTTGACCTCCGAGAATACAACAGTATTTTATTTCATAATATTTTAATTCCGCTTTAATGGGTTTTTTAAATTCTGGCCGAAGCAATAAGCCGTGCGTCTCGTTTCCAGTATTTCGAAAATGTTTTACCTTCATATTATCTCATAGCTGTATTTACCTCTTGAAACGTTTTAAATGTCTGACCAACGAAAAACATTATTAGTTAACTTTATACACTCTCACTTGCAAAAAGAACAATTATTAAATTATTTATCCAGATACCGGTACCGGGAGACTAGCCACAGCGAGGTATACATTAACATTTGTAGGTTAGGCTTACAATTTATCAGTATAAATATATGTTTATTTTATGTCGTGTCGATAAAATCGAACAATTCTACCGGGATTCATTAAAATTACCGGTAGGCCATTACGTCATCATGTATACGTCAACATTGTACCGGGATTTATCCAGATACCGGTACCGGGAGGCTAGCCACAGCGTTTATTTTATCCTTAGTTTCACGAATTTTGGTGCAAAGAAAGATTTTTCTTTTATTTTTGTAAAATAAAGAGAGTTAATTTAAGTTTTACGGTAAAACCCCTTAAAGCATCTTAAAGTACACATTTCAAGTTTTAAAAATCGCACCTACAGAAATCTAATAACGCGATTTAGACCAGAGTAATAGGTTAAAGTTAATTACACATATCAAATTTTATCACTTTCTCAAGATTTTAAAATTTTGGAAGTGTACATCTTTAAAAATGAATTTTTGAGATTTTCTTCACTGATCGGATCTTTTTACACATTACCTCAAGAGAAATATATGAAAGTTACAGGTTTATATTTTAAAAACTTTAGAAATGGTAGAGCTTTTACTGATTTCATTGGAAATCTCTTTATGTTCCGACTTCATATATATACTATTTCTATATACGTTCATTTTTATATTTGAAAATATAATAATCCAATAGTAACATATTTCTTCTTTCATTTAAGCTTTGTTGAGCTCAATTTCATTAATTAGTTCAAAAGTTAGTGTAGCGCGTCCGAGATCGCGCACGCTTCAGGCGCCGTAGTTATGTGTCGCCACGTGCCATTCGTTAAACAAAAAAGTATGGAGCCTATATTTTTGATCGTACAAAAAAACTTTATATATGTTTCAGATGTGAAATTTCCCCCTCTATCGGCTAGTCTATTAGTTTTTTTATATATTTATTTTATTTTTCGAGTTATTGGCCAAAAACCGAATTTTGGCCAATATTTTCTATTTTTTTAGCGGCCGCCGGCACCTTACCGTTCTAAACCTTATTTTATCGTATTCTACACCAACAAAAATACTTATCCTGAAAAATTCAGCCATATAACATTTAGTGACGCCTTAAAACCCCTGACGACTGGGCTATAGGTCAAATCTTGCAATAAAAATATCGACTAGTTTTAATTAAGCTTTGCAATTTTGTACACGTATATAAGTCCGGTGACAATGCAATATAATATATCTAATGCCATTCTAAATCTAATATGGCGGACGCCTCAAGATGGCGTGTTAACTCTTCTTTAAAACCCACTTGATATGGGTATCAAATGAAAGGGCTTGACGAGTAAAATACGATAAACTGTGTAACGTCACTCTAAATCAAAAATGGCGGAGGCCCTAGGATGGCGGATAAATTGTATTAAAAAATTATTTAAAAAAAGTTTTTATTTAAGAAAATGTACTTATCGAAAACTATTTTTTTTTTAATTCATACAACTGGAAACCAAAAGCTTTGGGGACGATCATATAACACTATTCCACGGTTACTTTGCTCAATTGACCACCCCCAGAACTTTTGGTTTCCAGATGTATAAATTAAAAAAAATGTTTTTTACTTTTTAATAAGTACATTTTTTTAAATAAAAGATTTTTTTTATACAATATTTTTTTTGGCAACAGCTTGGTTTATTTTGTCAAGATATTACCGCATACATATATATATTTATGTACTTACATTTAAATAACTTATTTCAAAATCATGCATTAAGTTATTTCAACAAAAGCGTAGCACTGTTTCTCTTTTCTCTTATAAATGAAACAGATTGTCTGATTAGCGTAAGCACTTAACTACAATAGGAGGAGGTGGCCACAAATCACCCGTTTTAATATTTAGGCGCCCCTTTTATGACGGTGCATATGATTCTTCGTCCCAATCTAAATAATCCCATGTAGAAATAATATCGTACTTTTAATTCGGGGTGTCATTTCATTCCCCCAACAAACAGAGCGTGCAGTTTTATGCCTATCGGTTCTCGGCAATTTCATTATAAATTTTCCTATGCTGTACATATTATATGTCATAGAAATAGAAACAATATATTTGTAATAAAAACTGGTTGCATAAAAAACTACTAAATTACAAAAGAATATTGCAACTAACAAGCATTAAAAATTATACATAAAAAACGTGAAATACTATATGTACAGGCTGTTCATTTTAATAGAGCCATCGAGAATATCTCACTTAATATCGGTCGTGCAAAAAAATGGTTTTTACGAAAATGGTGCCGATTTTTATAAGCTACAAAGTGGTTTAAAGGTATTTGAAATCCATGGCCTACTTTAAGAGTTGTGACGGAAAATGTCGAAAATGCGGAATATGTCTAAGTAAAATATCTCCGCTATTTGAAGAGATACGACGAATTTTTTGTCAATTTTTTTTTGCAAAACAGAGTATTTCAACGAGGTTTTATCTAATTTTGTTTAAAACCGCTGTATTTTGAAATGTACTCTTCAGGGTGTTAAAAAAATGTATTGAAACGGGCGAGAAATAGCTGTATTAAATAGAGTATTATTCTCCCTTTTCAACGATATATCACATGCCATATTTATTCATTGGAACTAAGCAAGTAATTATAAAAACATTTTTAAATCAATAATTTCTCTTAACTAGCCTCATACTTGCCGTGGAGAAGTATGATTATATAAAACGATTAAAAAATTCACTTCATCAAATCTTTCCTATAATCAAACATATTAACAAATGGATATAGCACACAGAACATTAATATTTATCTAATTCTCAAAGTAATTTTTGAAAGCTTATCAGTGTTTAAAATGCCCACCGCGATTTCTTATGGATAATCGAGCGGTGCGATGTATTGTATTCAAAACATTACTTATCATTTCTGGGGTAATTATTACATGCCTGTTGAATTCTAGCTTTTAAGTTCTCTACAGTTTGTATTAAGCACCTTATCTTTAATATACCCCTATAGAAAGAAATCCATTAGGGTTATATCTGTAGAGCGAGGGGGCCATCAAATAAATCCATTGGTACTGTCGTGAGCAAAAAAAAATAGGAAAACTATTTCTTTCTAATGTAAATCTGTCTCTATTTGAAAACTTCCAATGAATTTTGACAACTAACTGACAATGTCACAAAAATTAAGGTTAGATGTACACAACTAGATTTGAGAAAAAATATGTTATAAGACTTGTCCTATTTTTTTTTTGCTCACGACAGTACCTATCCAATGTTGAGGCAAAATTTCGTCTAAATAATAATCTAAGCAAATACAGGAATTGTGGGGAGGAGCTCTCAGAGTTATGTCGATTCACTAAAGGCACGTTTTTCATAGCCAACTATTTTAAAATGATTGAAATAATAGTGCAATCAGTTTAGTAGATAATATGAAATACAGATAAATGGATATTGTACTTAAAATTGTTGACGAAGATATTTTAACTTTCTGAGCAAGGAATGATGTTTTTATGGCTGACCTCTTACACCGACACAACTGTGAAACCTCTTCCCATAATTGTTCCATGTTGCTTTCCTGATTATTCATTTTAGTTTGATTGCTGAATTTATTATTTTTAATTTAATTCTTTTAACACCCTGAAGAGTAAATCTCAAAAAACAGCAATTTTGAAAAAAATTAGATAAAGCCTCGTTGAAAATCTTTGTTTTGCAAACAAATTTCGCCCCAGAAATTTCGTCGTATCTCTTTAAATAACGGAGATATTTTGCTTAGACGTATTCCTGATTTTCGATATTTTCCGACATAACTCTTAGAGTAGGCCATGCATGTCAAATGTCTTTAAACCATTTTGTAGCTTATAATAATCGGCACAATTTTTATAGAAGCAATTTTTTTGCACGACCGATATTAAGTGAGATATTCTGGATGGCCCTGGTAAAATGGACAGCCTGCATATAAACAATGTTTACAAAAGACCGGCGGAATTTTTTAAATTACTTATAGTAGGTCAATAAACAGTGAAAAGTAGAGAATTTTTGTCAAAGCATATAACAGGTTTATTGAAGCTATACTGTTTATTTATTTATTTATTTTATTCATGCAGCATCTAACAGTACAAGACCATTTACAAGATGGAAAACAACACATGCATCATACAAAAATGACTTAAACTTATAAATACATTTCAATAAAGATAACAACAATAAAACAATATAAATATTAGAGAGAACAGAGAGTTGAATTTAATAATAATAATAATAATAATAATAATAATAATAATAATAATAATAATAATAATAATAATAATAAACGACTTTATTGAAACAAAGAAATATACAATGTTTCATGGGCGAAGCTTAGCATAGGCTATTCTGCCACTTGACCCCATTAACACTAATAGATAAAAAACAATATACATGCATAATATAAAGAAACTACTTTAAAAAAAAAAGAATAAAAATGAATACATATTCGCATACAAATACAAGCAAAAGAAGAAAAAAAAAATTGTTATACAGCATAGAATATAAGTAAATAACAACTTAGGAAATTAATGAAATTAATGAAAATGTCTAACAACAATTTAAAAGAAGAGCCAAAACGCAAGTTCAGAATAAAGTAAAATTTGTATATTTTTGCTCGTCAAAAAGTAATATTTTTAGATGTATTTTAAAAGATGTTGCTGATAGAGATTTTAATCTGGAGGGGAGAGCATTATACAGCTTTGCAGAACAGTAGGTAAAAGAGTTTTGAAATGCGGCGGTAGAGTGCCTCTGAATATGAAGCAGATGGCCAAAGCGAATAGTCCTATTATGCACTGTGGATCTAGCACCACAGAGCCTACTGGAGAGATAAGGTGGTACCGAAGTAGATATAATACGGTGAATGAATACTAAAAAATGCAATCTCCTCCGAAATTGCATATTCAGCCAGTTTAAACCAGAAAAAGTATGAGATATGTGATCGTATCTTCTTAGGCTGAATATGAAACGGCAGCAGGAGTTTTGCACTCTCTGTATTCTTCTTTTTTCTACATTATCTATGAAACTACTATATACTACATCACAGTAGTTAAAATGTGATAAAACCAGTGATTCACATAGAATTTTTTTCAAGTTACGGCCAATAGAAAACCTACTACTGTATAGTAATTTTAAAGAGCCATATGCCTTGGTCAGGAGAGTATTTACATGGCCGGAAAACTTCAAATGGTGATCTAAGTTCAATCCCAGATTTCTTACTACGGTCACAGGATATAAAGCCTCATTCTCTATGTTTAAACTAAAGTTTTCACAAGCAGAAACTAAGTCTTTCTTAGGTCCGAATAATATTAACTTACATTTACTGGGGTTTAGTTTTAGGTTATGCTCATGAGATATCCGATTAATTGTCCGTAAGTTACTGTTAAGACTATTTTGAGCTAGTAAATAATCTTTGATATGAAAACTATTGTATACCTGAGTGTCATCTGCATATGCTTGAACATTGCAGTTTACCACAGAATGTAATATGTCAGAAGTATAGATACTAAACAACAAAGGACCTAAGACCGAGCCTTGAGGTACGCCAGATAGAACTTTTAGAGAGGGGGAAGTAGAATCGTTAAAAAACACTTTTTGGGATCTATTATTTAAATACGAACTAAAGAAAGCAGTACTCTTGTGATCAAGACCATAATATCTAAGTTTTGCACACATAAGTTCATGACTAATCGTATCAAAGGCTTTGGAAAAGTCCAGCAGCACCACAGCAGTTACCTTTTTCTTATCAGTGTTTATTACGATATCATCGACAACTCGAGTAAGGGCCGTTGAGGTACTATGTCCCCTTCTAAAGCCTGACTGATTTTCATGTAAAATATTATTTTCGTTTACAAATTCAAATAGCTGCTTGTGAACAATTTTTTCTAATACCTTAGATATAATGGGTAAGATACTTATAGGTCTCAAGTCAGTCAAGGAATTTACGTCATTGGTTTTTGGTAAAGGGATAATTAAAGCTTCCTTCCAGAAGTCAGGAAAATATCCCTGTTCAAGACAACAATTTACGATATGCGTAATATAGGGTTCAATATGTGGATAACAGTAGTTTAGCATTGCCAATGATATTCCATCTAATCCACAAGCATTTGTTTTAAGCTTTCTTATAGTATCACTGATCTCTTCTATAGAACATAATTTAAAATTGAAAGATGCTTCACCATGTGAGTTATTATTATAATGGTCAATGAGCACATTGTTGGCTTGACTATAAAATGCAGAGGCAAAATAATTATTGATGTCAGATGCATTGCCAATGGAGGACGGAATTTCATATGCACTACATTTTTTCACATTGAAGGTTTTTAGTGCCTTCCATGTATTCTTCATATTTCCCTGACTGCAAATGTTATTTAGATAAGCTTTCTTCTCATATCTTATTGATGTAAGGGTATGATTACGAAGCTGCTTGTAATAAAGATAATTTACTTACAATAAAGAGAGAAAAAAATACATACATGTATGATTTTAAATAAGACCTCCTATTTATTAAAGATGTCGATTTCACGCTGGCTCTGATATAGCTAGAGCACAAGCTGTAGATTGGTGAAAACTTTGAAGTTTGTCTTTAAAGTCTGGGCCATAGCAGGGTAGAAAGTTTGGTTTTGTTTTGAATTTATTCGCGGAATATGGAAACTAAGTCTCTGGAGTATCTCACTACAGTCAATATCATAATGAATCACCTTCTTTAAAAAACTATGCGTTTCTTGTTTGGCAGCCTAGTTTAAATCGCAAAGAGAGAGAGAGAGAATTTGTATTAGCATTTGTTGCTATACAAAGAGAATCAATCAAATCTTACAGACTAAAACTATTTAAATACAGTACATACTTATGTACTAAACAAGCACATAATAAACAGAACCTTTACAAACAAGGCAACATAAATTGCGATATTTCTCTTAAATATGGTAACATTGTTGATCTCTTTAAGATGAGCAGGAAGAGAATTATATAAAATTAGTCCCCTATAGAACATTGAATTTTGTGTCCTAGTCCTTTGTTGTTAAAACGTAAATATTACTAGCATTTCTTGTATTATAATTATGGATCTCCTTCACAAAAGTAATTTTATCACACATACATGTAGGTAACAGCTTATGGACCATTTTAAAATTAAATAATAGATTGTGGTATATCATCCTCTGGTTTACACTCATAAATTGTAAACAGTCTAACATATCACTAATTTTTGTATAACAATTCACTTTTAGAATAGTACTCATAGCTCTGTTCTGAAGTTTCTGTAAAGCATTCTTTTCATATTCGTTTAAATAATACATAATGGTAGGATCGGAAATGAGGAGGTTTTATAAATAGTCACTCTTGAATACATAGATAAATTATTATTTATTCTTCTAAAATAGTTGATCTTTTTATTTACTTTGTCAATCACATAACTAGCATGTTTGTTAAATTTAGGATCATTATCAATTACTAGCCCTAAATATTTACACTCATTTACATATTGTAAATGTTCACCAAATAACTGTAGTTTATTAATGTCTTGAGCATCACTTTTATTAAATAACATAACTTTAGTTTTTTGCGTATTTACAATTAAATTTATTATAGTATTTTGATCTAAACATGACACTATATCACTTACATAAAGTGTAAACAGTAACGGTCCTAAAACAGTTCCCTGAGGTACTCCTAATTTAAAACTCTTCAGCCACTTATTAGCATTATCGATTATTCCATACTTCCTTACTTTTAATATCAATATATCCCTGTTTATGGTCTCAAAAGCCCTTTTGAAGCTGTTAAAAATAGTTACGACAGTCTTACCATGATCCAAAAATTCTTTTCACTTTGATACGACTAACTGAATTGATGTCTCACATGAGTGTTTATCGCGAAACCCTGATTGATTTTCAATGAAAATATTATTTGAATTTACATGATCTAATAATTGATCCTTTATGTATATTTCCATAACTATCTTACTTATTGGTAACATGTTCAAAGATTGAAAGAAACATACTAGTTTTAACGTTGACATAGTTGAGTAATTACGCTCATTGCGTATAATAAAACCAATACTTCTATTTACGTCGCAAATTAACGTATCTATATGATTGAAAAAGCTGAGATTTTTGTCAAAAATTACTCCAAGGTCTTTAAACGAGGACGGTGGAGTTAAAGGTTCGTTTTCTAGAGAATAGTTAAATGTTTAATTAATATCCTTCGTGGAAAATGTCATTACGTAACATTTTTGCACGTTTAATGTGAGACTGTTCTCGACAGATCAAGCGCTGAGTTTGGATACAATATTTTGTAAATTAATGCAGTCACTTATGTTACAGATTCTATGTTGTTGATAATGTTTTACCACAGAAGTAATCGTCGAAGGTAGCTGTATCAGAAAAGGCCACGGCGAGCGGAGGGCTCGCTTTCTTTCGCCAAAAGAGATTAGTGAGGTCTTGTTTACAAAGATCTGATATAATATTGCTTAAGTTAGCCATGCTTTTAAAACACCGGACTTTTAAGACAAATTTAGCGCTAAGATATTCTCTTCTGAGATTAAGAGGGGGTTCTCTCGCCTCAACTTCCATAGCTTCAATAGGTGAAGAATTCATAGCTCCGAGACAGATTCTAATTGCTTTATTTTTGACCATATCTAATCGGGAAAGTAAAGTTTTACAGGCTGAGCCGTAAAATATGGAACTATAATCTATCACCGATCTTATCAACGATCTGTACATTATAAGGGAGACATTGATATCAGCACCCCAGGAGACCTTAGTGCAGAAACGAAGAGCATTTGTGCCTTTTTCACATTTTCCGACAATATAGTTAATATGGCTTTTCCATGATAATTTCTGGTCTAAAATCATGCCGAGATATCTTACTTCTCTTTGGAAACGGATATCACGATTTCCCAGATGTAAGGATTCATAGTTAGGGAGACGATGTCTGGTAAAGATAGTCGAGCAAATTTTTTCAAAGGATATATTTAGACAGTTTTGATCACACCAGGATGAAATCATCTTCATTGCATCACTTAACTTTTGTATGCAAACATTTAATTTTCTCTCTTCACAGTACACGACGAAATCATCTGCATACTGCACTACGTTGTATATAATACTGGGGCCAAAATCCTGTGTATAGATATTAATAGTAGAGGGCTCAACACGGATCCCTGGGGAATGCCATGAGATACCAGTCTAGGTCCAATTTTAATATTATTTTGCATTCTCACAAAAATATGTCTGTCTTTATACATTTTAACAATATTATGACATAAAAATCTAGGGAGATGAAAATTTCTCAGCCTATGTTCTAAAATATTTAAGTCAACAGAGTTGTAAGCCCCTTCGATGTCTAAAAAGATAGCCCCTATATAGTTATTTCTGGAAAAATTTGTTTGTATTTCGCAAATAAGTTTACATAGACCACGGTGTGTTCCGTAACTTTTACGAAAACCATATTGAAACTTTTTTTGTGTATTACTAAATTCTAGCCACCACTCCATTCGAAACTAAGTCGTCCTGATGAACCCCTGGACGTGAAATGTGTGTATCCTTATTATCCTTAATACTTTCTTCTTTTTCCCTCATTTGTGTAGTTGGCTGATGGAATTCATCCAAGGCCAAAAATTGTTAAAAAAAAAAAAACACAGAAGTACATTAAACATTAAAAGGTTTTGCCACCTAGTAGAGGAAAGAAAACTGTTTTCAATTATTTTATGCTTGGTGTATATTGTCCAAGCAACAGACAAAGGTCGCCTAGTAAAGTGAGAAAACGTACTATTTTTTTTCAATTATTTTATGCTTGGTGAACAAACAACCGACAAAGGCCATAAAATTTAATTGGCGTTCCGCCAGTACGAGTTGTCTTATGTTCGCAGAATTTGTATTTTATAAGTACAAATAAGGTCAAAATTTCATTGAAAAATGAACATGGGGGCAACTAGATCGTGCTCATCCTGCTACGTTCTTTTTATACCCGATTAACTGATGTAAAACAAATGTGCACACAATTTATTTAAATTCCTTGTAAATGGTGACTGTACAAAATTTTGACAAAACATAGAGCTGAATTTTGGGAAGGAACCAAATCATATATGCCATTTTTCAGGGTAATCTAGCAATGCTTTTGTGGCCCTTTATCTCCTGCATGCCAAATATTTTCACAACGTTGGGTTTTCCTTTTTAATCACCCACCCATAACAATGAGGTTGCTGCAACTGGTAAAAAAATGGAAAAAGGACCAGTTTTGAGGTTCCAACAACACGGAAAAGTGGTTTTTAAAAAATGCCTGTACGTATGTACGTTTGGGGACATGATAGCGCCGAAGCTAGCTAGCGGATTTTGACGGAATTTGGTACTTGAGCTGAGAAGGTTGATGATGTGGCGTTTAGTGCCTTTTTGACATATAATAGTATATTATTCAACGAGCATATAATGATGGCTATTATTCACGATGGTGAAGTTTAAGACACGAGCCGCAGGCGAGTGTCGTAAATCACCAGAGTGAATAATAGCCATTATATGCGAGTAGAATACTATACTTTGTCCACGACTAATAAATAAGTATTTAATATTTATTTAATTCATCTTCATTTAATTTCTCCTATTTAAGAAAGACTCATAAGTCACCATATAAAGTTTTTCGATTTTTCGGGTAACAAGTTTAATGAGGCGATTTTTGCAGCTTCCTTTATCTCTGACGGTGTCGAAGAAATCTCGTTTTCACTGTCAGTATCAATTTATTTAATTATATTACTCTTCTTGAGTCCCTAATATTTAAAATTATTGTAAATAACGTTGGCGTTGAAATCGCACAAATCTTGACGTTTCAAATTAATTACAGAATACGCTTTGACACATTGGCATGGCTTACTAATAAAATAATACAGTTTGGAGACACGTAGCTAAATGGATTCAAAAACAATGGGGATTGCCGCGTGTTGGTAATAGATGATGCTTTGAAAAAACTTACTAATGTAGCTTTTGACTGTTCATTAAAGTACCTCTTCTTCATGTACCATTTGAGTGCTTCCTAGAAAACTTATAAAGACAACACTTGTTTTTTGGTTGCTGCAAGTTTAACATTTTAAATTTTTAGTAAAAAGTCACTAATGTCATTTTTTATAAACAACTGACTGTCCTCATTATTCACTGCAATCAGTGAATAATGAAATCATTATTCACTGCAAGGAGTAATGGATAGCATTATCCTTGAGAAAACACATACATAATGAGTACATTATTTAATAGTCGTGGACAAACTTTGTTATTTTTGTGATACTTTTCGAAAGTAGGTGTTACTCTTATGTCAATGATATATCACTGTTTACTGATTTCCGTCCACTTTCATTCCGTCGCACTGTGGGCGAAATGCCCTTAGATCTATTTAAATACTGCTGAAAATTAGTAGAACGGGTTTCTGAGATCGCTGATTTTGATATAATTAAAAAAACAAGACAAAATGGTGGATCCAATTTGGCCGACTATTTATTAAAATATTGGTTTCTTCAGCTAAAAGTCAGTATATAGGTTTTTCCGTGGTCGTTTTTTCGTGGTAATGCTCGGTAATGAGTGTTTGGATTGAAATAATTTGGAATTTCATGGCAATTTAGTGACAAGCGAAGTCTTATGACATGGGGAGGGCTCTAACAACCCTTGGGGGTTGAAACAACACTCCCAAAGAGTGGAAAATTGTTCTTTTTTCCAATCGGGATACAGGACGGGAGGTGAGTAGTCATAATTAATCAATGTTTAACCCCCAAGGAGGGTAAACCTCTTTAAAATGTTGGTCACTCGTAATTTTTTTGTAACACGCATATTTTCCGAGTTTTTATGATAAAAAATGTGAACTTGATCGTGAAAACCTGTTAAAAATTCGGAAAGTACCACCTTTTTCGAAAATTTTAATAGAGTAAAAAGTTGTTATTGTTCGTCAGATTATTTAACACTACATTTTGTTTTTTTAAATTTACCTTAACGTTGCTAGTTAGCAAATTTTTTAAAAATCACGCCCAGCCATCCCCTACACACACGATTTTTGATGACCAGTCTATTTTGCAATCTTAATGGGGAATGATTCAAAGTGGGTTTTACATTTTAGCAACAAAGTGCAAACGGGGTGACACAACGGGGTATCAGTGGTGGTACTTAGTAGTAAATGTAAAACAAATATTTATATGTACTTATTTATAATACCACATTTAACGTGCAGACAGATAAAAGTAAATTGCCTTCAAAATTCCACTGGTTCATTATTTCAAAGCAGTTATTACGCTTTGTAGATAACATCACAACGGAAAATGATTTTTAACATTTTTATGTCGCACGATGCAGAAACTCTTCAGCCCTGAGTCATAAAAATACCTTATAGATGTTTTAAAGTCAATAAACCCGCCAATGAATCACAATTTTCTCCTAACTGCAAGTACACCTCAATCCAATTTCCTCGAACACAGCGCCGTAGGACCGTGGAGTAATGAACAAGTGAAGAGAAACTGCGGTACAGCGCAAGTGTAATTTCGAAACGCAACAGTGTCATGGCTCTTGCGGGGGATTCCCTATTGGAATCTCATGGTCGATCCATGACTCACAGTACGGCAAATAGCATCAGGGAATAGCGAGGGTGGTCAGTGCATTGGCATTGCAATAAGCAATAGAGCCACCCCTATGTGGGCCGGGAGGATCAACTGCACGAGAGGACTTAATTATAATCTTGTGCAATTTTGAAGAAAATTACTGAAAACACGTTTATAATAATTGTCATAGGAGAAAACATGAATTATAACAGTCTGACATCCAGGATAAAATATGGTGTTTTACGAAACAATGTCATATTTTTCCCATATGACACTCATGGAAAACTTCAGTACCCTTTGAGACCATTTTTCTGAGACTTCAAATATATTTGAGGGAATTTAAATTTATTTTTCATGAGTATAAACTTGACCCACTCTAATGTACATGTACATATACATAGACCGTTACGTTTATCTAAAGTTACTCTTTTAGAGTAACCGTGCTATACGTACTATAACAGGCTTTAAAACGAAACGCCTCTGCGCATGAATAGAAGGCATATATTGTTTTCATTACAGGAATTAATATATTTTTCTTGAAATAGAACATTTATCTTTAATAAAAGAAATAAATTGAAGCCTTTAAGAAGCGGTCAGTAAAGAAAGTGGTTAAGAACATGTTGGGCGCGCACATATGTAGCCATGCTTACTAAAATTCTCTTCAATAGCTTTTAATACCTACGTATTAAAAGCTATTTTACCTTGACTTTGCTCGTTCTGTAAAGACAGTGATTTAAAAATATTTCAGAAAGTACTTTTGCTATAGTGTTCATTATCGTTTTCATTGAAATACTAAAAGCTCTACATTCTGGAATATTTTCAAATTTCTTGCATGTTCAGCTGTTCACATTCTTGCAGTTCAGTGTAAGATTTAGACTATTTTCATATCACACTATATTGTCTATGTCATACGTGTGCTCTCGCTTGAAACAGTCGGCAAATTAGATAAAGGCAATTTATTTAAGAATTGTAAATATTAGGCAGCGCTTCTATCGGCGACTAGGCGAGATAAGGGAATTTATTTTGAAATTTCAAGAATGCGTTGTTTGAATATTAATAGAATCGGCAAAGGCCAATGAGAGCAAGAAGAACAGATAGTGTATTACGACGCTCTAGACGAAGGCAGAGCAAAAACTATAGTAAACAAGGCACTGTGAAACGTATTAGCCAGAGACGTATTAGGGAAAAAGACGGGAAGCATGCGAACGTCAGCTTCAATGATCAATTTTATCTTTAGCTTTAGAAAAGTATCTACTTGTCCTTGCCTTTTTATGGAATTTGGCACGTTTTGAGTATGAATCACTAAATTTGTTATGGTCCATCTGCGTATCAACCCATCTCAATTGCTCAAAATATAAATCACCTCGCATATTTCTTATGGAAAATGGCTTTATATCGAATAGTCTGATACATAGAACCAAGAAACGGACCAATAATTCTCTTATCACTGGCACACTAAACACAAACTTTTTGAGGAGCTTCGAACAGGATCATACGTGCAGTTGACACCCGCCCCCAATCTCAATATTTCACCAACCCACCCCTATAAATGAACATTGTCACTCCGTGTTTGATTAAGGTAATATCCCAAAAGTGGTGCGTGAGATTGTTTCATTTGTTTCATCTGCACATACACACGCTGCAAGAGAGCAAAGAGTGTCGTGCCGCCGCGGGTAAAAGAGGCGGGCGAATCCTGTGCCGCGATCTGCACCCCCGCATGTCTATATCGACGTTCAGTTGTCTTGTGATCGCCCTACAGATTAATCGCCTGATGAAATTTGATATTATTATGGTGGTGTATTGTGCCGAGTGGTGTTGTGCCGTGTTATTAGTGTAATCTGGTGTTTTTCCACCCGGATTTTAATATAGGATTGGGTTTCTGGGTTGTCGATAAGCCGGTTAAGTTTTTGTTGTGGTTGAGCACGTGGGATTGGGAAGTTTTCAACGTTTTGTTTATTATCGGTTTGGGGTTCAATTAATCCAATTTTGAGTATAGACTAAACAATGTATGCGAGTATATACAAGTTGACATTATTTGTTTTACTGTCTAATAAGTTACAGGATGATCTTTTTGAAGTACCTTTGAATTAAGGATTAGAAAAGAGGTACATTTTGTAAAGTTTCATTGGAATAAGTTTCGTAACTTGGATATACATGATATACTAGAAGAAACACTTAAAAGACCAGTGAGTTTTACATTCTCACTGTCCACGTTTCAGCAGTAATGTTCTTAATGTTACATTTTGGAAGTTTGTGTATAAAAAATCTCAGTTCTATTTGTCAAAATCAACTTGTATCTATTCATGACAGTTATAATAGTGGAGTCAAACTAAAATTTCTAGGAAACTGTCTTGTTGAAAACATTTCAAGAGGTGTAGTAAAAAGTTTGGGATTAAATCTGAGTGGTGGAAAGCGTTTGTTTAAACAAAGGAATGTTCAGAATCCAGAAATATCTCTGTGTACAACCCGGATCGCAATAAAGAAAGAGACATAAAATATTCACAATAAAATTGCGAATTGGTCAATATTCCAAGTCGCAAAACATGAAGTTATTTTTGGGAGGCCATTTTGAAACAATTGATGATAACTTGAACAATAATGCACATATTCTAACGAAACTTTCTAAGAATATGCCCCTTATGGAGTTAAACGATCAAGCCAAGTTTCAAGTTAAAATATTTACAATAACTCCTAAAAAACAATTCTAATGTCGAAAATTGAATCCTCGACTGTTTAGGGGGCATCGAGTCGTACATCAAAAATTTGAATTTCAGATTATATGTTCTTAATGGTGGTATAAACAAAAACAAATTTTTAACTTTTTATCACAGATAAACGTAAAAACATATCTTCCTCAAAAACTGCTTTAACGATTCCATGATACGATCAATATTGGATTAAAATAAAGACCATATGCACATTATGCACATCATGACTGTCACCGTAATGTTATTTTAAATTAGACTTCTGTTCAAAGAAGACAAAAAACAACTAGAACAAAAATAACGGATTATCACTTCTTATACCATGTGCAGTAGTTCCAGAGGTAGTTCCAGATCAAAATCCCAAATATTCTCTTATGGAGGAACATTCTGATTTTTAAGCGATGATTACAACTTAGTAGGCGAAACCATAGCTCATAATGATAAGCTATGGTTTCGCCTTCAGGTCTGAACATTTACTTTAGAAATAGATCCGATGATGATTGGGTGTATTTCCAGAGTAAATGTTCAGACCTGTACTGTTTACAGATACAGCTTTTATCAAGTCTGCACGGATCTCAGTACAGCTTTTAACAGGTTTGTTTTACAATTATTTATCCTTACTCTAGCCCTATGGTACCTTTATTTATTTTTGTTTATCCTTTTAAAGTACAAACTTGTTAAAAGTATTGAGACCGGTTAAAAACTTTATATGGACCCGTACTTCTAGAAATGTACTTGATGATGAATTGCGGTTTGCTCATTAAGTTGGTGGCATCTTGTGAAAAATCATGATCATAATAAAATTCGTGAGATTCTGGTCTCAAACTGTCATTACTTATCTGCTTGTATATTCAAGTTACAGAATGTATTTCAGTTAACTTTCCACAGTGTATACATAGACGAATTTTTCAATTTTATAATTTTATTTTTCATCATACTTATTTTATATGTGGACTTTTTGCATATTGGGATAATTATTTGAGTATTTTAGTTAGTTTAGAAAATTTGTCAACAGTACGCCCAATTAAAGGACCACCGCCTGCTTCGACTCACACTGATTAAATATTAATAATAATGCCTGCAAAAGCATGTCAAGCAAGGCGCGAATGGGAAGAAAAGGGGTAACATCCCAACCGGAAGGTGTGAAATCTGCCTCTAACTCGCTGGACTGGGACTCTCCGTCGAACAAAACTGGCACCGTTAAACGTCGGCCAGTCTCCAGCGACTCCTTTGTAGAATTTCGTGCCGAGGACTGTTGGGAGACGTCCGGTGAGGATAATGAATGTCGCGATAACGCAAGACGGGGAAGTGCGTGCGGCCAAAATGATTGTCGGGATAACGTTATCCGGGGAAATTATTCCAGAGACAACGAATTTTGTGATAAGTGGAACAAATGTGGGTCACAGAAACGACCTAATAGATCAATGTCGGTTTATGATCCGTCGACTCCTATTAGGGGTTTTAGCAGTAACGTAGGTCAAGCGACTGCGGTTAAGGGCCAAAGCTTGTCAGGTAATATATTAGGGTTTATGGATTTTTATTTGTATTCATTGATCACGTTTAAGAGAGGTTTTACTTTATTAAATGTGTCGTTGAACAAGTCGTTTTAGCTGCTCTATATTCTTAACTACAGTAAATAATATTATACCCTTCGCCAATTTACTCAACTTTTAATGTCACTGAAGTTTCGGTCGATCAAGTTTGATTGAATCCATGAAAGGAAAAATAAATTCTAATTCGAGGAGATGCGTTTAGGCAGATCTAATCCATAGTCGAATCTGTTTCTTATAGCATCCTCTACAGACCCCCGGTGTTAGAAGACAACCTCCAAACGAAAGAAATTCGTTACAATCAAAATGTCATTTAAGGTCACCCAATTTTCGACCGGACCTGTCTTTCACAACGTCCTCTGTGCGACCCCGATAGTCTCATTCTGCCCCGAAGTACGGAGCTCATATTTTCAATTATGCCCCCAAACGGAAAAAAATTGCCAAATTCGAAATTTCGCTTAGGGTCATCCAATTTTGCCATAAACATGTATTTTACAATGTCTTCTATGCAGCTCCCATAGTCTCATCCACGACTAAAGTGTGGAACTCATATTTCTCTTCCAGTTTCCCTTATTTATGGATTCGATCAAGCCTGATCGATCGAAATTTCAGTCACGCAACTTTTAGTATACCTATACAGTGTGTCACAAATTAGGGCTGCATGTATTGCTATGTCCGTTGTTATAAGAAATAGAAACTCAGTTTATTTTTTTATTTATGTACTCAAAATATCTACAGAATAGAATCCCAAATGATATTAAAACAATATAATGCCATATTGTATAGAGAAGAGAATATTGACAATGTATGTTATAAAATAACAGATATAAATTAAAGACAAAAGACAGAAACAAAAAAATAAAACATGCTAAGCTAGATTATTACTAACAGATACAGTTTATACATTTTGTAAATGAACAAAAGTGAACATCAATATTTGCTGGTAAATTGTTTATAGCCGATATGACTTTTGCAACAGGACACTGACTATTGTAATTTGAATAAAAATTATCAGCATAGAACAAATGTGTATTTCTGAAGAATCTGTTTTATTATTGATAATATTAAAACCAGATTTTTGTATCATTTTAAGACACCTTTCCATAAGAGATCGAATACCCAGCAACTGAAGTCTTTCTTTATATAAATAATTGGTTTTGTCAATATGCAACTTAAATAAAATGAAAACCATTTTCTTTTGCATTCTTCCGAGTCTGTCTATGTCACATTGATAGTATGGGTCGCAGATAATACAGCAATATTCCCATATTGATCTAACAGTGAAACACACTGCCGTTTAATAAAACCATACAGACGCAACGGTTTGCTCGCTTTAAAACGTTCTCAATATAATAATAATAATAATAATAATACATTTATTTACCAGTACAAAATACACAGTAAAGAGGTACAAATTCGGCACATACAGCCGTTCTTCCATTTGCCCTGCACACGTACACCCACACACACACCCACACACACACATACAAAATAAATACTATATTACCTAAAAAATTACAAAGTATTTGAAGTTCCTATACAAATTTGTAAGAAAATAAAGAAAAATATATACGTAGGTGTACCTCTGTTGAAGTTCTGGTGGTGTCTCCCGCAGTATATTACCCATCGAAGCATACAGGTGAGGCAGTCAATAGCGAGGTTGTTCATTTTGTTTAAGTAACAGCATATTTTTTATAGTATTTGTGAACTTATAACTGTGAACAATATGCAAGTGATGTCTTAACACGGCACCCAAAGTAATGCTCAGATCACAAATAGGATCTACTCAGACAAGATTTTTGTATTTACAGAATATTGAAACAAAAAATTACTTTTCTTCTGGGAAAATATTATTACCTTCAATTTTTTAAATTCCAATCGCAAAGGCTGCCAGTATCACACTGCAGCCTTTCAGCATCACTTACGGTATTAATAACTGCAAACAAAAGTAGCATTTTTGCGAAACCAAAATTGTAAATAAAAAGTGAAAATAAAATGCGATAAAGATTTGCGGAATTTCGGAAGTCACATCGACATTTCTTGATTTATTTTGCCCATTTTTACAATTTGAGTTCTGTCCATTAGGTATGATTTTATCTACTGCAGTAAAGTACCATAATACTATATAATGGGAGTTCTTGAAGAAGAATATTTTGATTGACACAATCACAGGCCTTTCTTATATCAGCATAAGTTACATCAACTTGGGAGGCTTTTTTAAATTCTGCATGTATGAATGGTGTGTATACGAAAAAATTTGTCTGCGTATTACAACCTCTGTAAAAACCGTGCTGATAAGACATGATGACATTTTTATATGAAGTTAAAAATATTATCAGCTCCAATGAATTCCAGTACTTTCGGTATAACAGAACACGATGAATACGTCGGTAGTTTTCTGTATCAGAGTTTGGACCTGATTTGTGAATAGTTGTACAGTAGAATACTTTTCAAATATTGGGATACTCACCTGTCTCTAATGAAAGTTTAACAAGATGAGTCAGAGGTAAAACAAGGTTGGACTGTACATTTTTAAGAAATATGACGGTATAACGTCAGGTTCGGGATTGGAATCTAAAGATGATAATAATTTGTCAAAAATCAAATCACAGTCAATATATATACTATTTAATGTGACTAGATTATCACACCAATGTTAGAAATCACCACATTATTATCATATTTGACGTAAACAGACTCGAAGTAATTGGCAAACATAACATAATGTTAGGATCAGAAGAACTATTACCATTAAAGTTGAGTTGATTGGGTAAAGTATTGTTCCTACACTTACTATTTACATACTTCCAAAATGCTTTTATATTAGACACAGAATGGGACTGTGATGAGTGAACTTTGATCTAGTCATTGTTGATTCGAGGTTTAGTTAGTGATCTTAACTCTTTATATTGAATATGAAAGTAATCTGTATTTGTCGTTTTATATGTACTGTATATTCTATTCTTAAACATTAAAAGCTTTTTTGTTTGAAATGAATACCGACAAGGATAATTACCGTTGTTACCACTTAGGAATATATGTGTCCATAGCTAAAAGTACAAAATGTAATTTTTCACTGATAAGATTTATATCTGGACTATTCTGAGACATAACATTCTAGCTTAAAGTTTCAAAATAATCATTTATGCTGCTATAGTCAACCTCTCGAAAGTTGTATCTCCACTTTGTATCATCAACGGGTTCATAAATTAAGTTATATTTACTGATTACAGTTAAATGGAAAGCTTTACGTAAATGTTTGGTCATTTCAATGGCGCTTTTAGATTTGATCTAATTTTATTAGTTTTTAAAGTAATTGACAAAATCGACGATCGTGATTTTTTTTGAGAGTTCCTCATATTTCTTTAATTTAAATCATTACGCTATGCCATTTTAAATTATAAATTGTAAAGACATTTTTTAAGATCATTATAGTAAAGGTAAGACAACAGTATTGTTTCTTGTATTCTATATGGGAGGCATATAGGTACTATTATTGCAGCAACAAAAGGCGAATAAAAATTATTATTATTAAATAGTAGTACACAAATATTTGCCTATTATCCAGACGAATAAAAAAATTCTTGTTCATCAAAATCCAACAGTCTACTTACTATTAATATAACAATATGACTGAGTTTTAAACTCTTCTCATGATAAATATCCCGCACTAACCCTGAACTATTACTTGACAAACTTAGGAGACGCAGAATCAACGCCCAGACACATAAAAGTGCTTAGTCTTGACGATTCTCAAGCGAGGATTCGTTATATACAAAACTTCATTCGAAACAAATATGTAGTGTACAGAAAGGATACGGTGGACTCGACTAGGAATAACAATGCTCTTCATGATCGGGATCCTTCGAAAAATGCAGCGGATAAAACCAGAAAAAGGTAAGTAATTCAAATTATGCCATATATGTGTCTTATAACATAATGATAGATATGCACTTCCTATGTTTTCTTACAAGTATACAGTTAATGCGACAAATGTATGCCTAACTGCAAAAATGTATTTTAAAGATGTAAGTAAAACTAAAATGTTGTTATAATACAGATTTGCTTAACCACTGCCAGTAATTAAATTACTAGCGGATAATTTAATTTCAATAATACTTAATTCACCACCTCATTCATCACGCTCAGTTGTGTTAATTATATTATTTTACCCAAAATTACTGAAATCAAACAAATTGACAACACTACTTAGTATGCCATGGTTAGCCTACAACTAAATAACCCAAGGCCGAAAAACACATGAAACGTCTCTTTGAGCTACTAACGCCGACAAAGGCGGCATTTTAAGTGAATAGCAGTTAGCTACATCCATATAGGTCGGGTGGAGCTTATCTGGCGTTTTTCTGCCATTTTGGTCACTTTTTGATAAACATTAAAAATTTTATTAAAAAATCTATTTCTGAATCCAGAGTGCTGTGGTGCCCAAAATATATTTTAGTTTGTGTGCTACGTTACCATAAAAATAAAAAGAACAATATGCTTGCATTACTTAATTCTCTAGAGGCGTTTAAAATTTTTAAATGTGATTTTTACCCACTAACTCGGTTTTTTTAAATCGGAATTTAATCGTTCACCAACATTTTTAAATGCCTCATTTTCGTACGAATCTAATGATGCCAAAATTTTGAAAATCAGCTCAGAAATATTTGAGATTTCAGCCAAAATACAATGCAACCAAGCTTTTAGAAACATGCGGCTAATAGATAATAGATTAGTGGGCTTTGGAAACTAAAATGGCACATTTCTGTGTAAATCTGGTAGCCTAATAACATTGGAAAAATCATAGTAGCCATTGAATGTAATAAAACAATATCAGCTGTCAGACAGATACAAAATAAAGCGTTGCGGAAATCTCTTTGAGTAAAAATTAAAGAAAATGAATAATTTTAGTAGAAATGAAAAGGTCGATATGTTACTGATATATGGAGAGCGTCTCATAAATTCAACTGCAGCTGCAGAACTGTATCAGCAACGATATCCCAACAGACGTCATCCAAGCAGACACTTGTTTGCCAGAGTGGAACAAGAATTAAGAAACGAACCCAATCAACAAGATGACCATCAAACATTTATTGTAAGTGAGGACAAAGAAATTGATGTATTAGGATTGGTACACCCAACAACATCAACAAGGGAATTGTCAATGGAATGCGACATTAGTCAGTCTTCGGTTTGCAGAATTTTAAAGAAGCATAAGTTTCGGTCTTATAAATACCAAATACACCAACATCTTTATGGAGATGATAACGACAGGGGGCTAGTATATTGCAACTGGTTCTTAAATGCAGTACAACAAAACCCAGGTTTTCCTTTTCATATTTTATATTCAGATGAAAGTAGATTTACGAACCAAGGTATGTTTAACAGAAATAATACTAGGTACTGGGCTCAAGAAAATCCGAGATTGGTAGGGCGGGGGAATATTCAGGAAAGATTTGGGTTTAATTGTTGGCTTGGAGTACTTGGAGATCGAATAATTGGACCCATATTTTTTGATGGAACACTTACTGGCGAACGATATTTATTCTTTTTACAAAACCAGACAGCAGAATTTCTTGACTTACTTCCTCTTGCCTATTTACAAAATCTGTTTTTCCAACAAGATGGTGCTCCCCCACATAATTCCAGAAGAGTGATGGAATATTTAAACAACTTGCATGGTGAACGCCTTATCGCAAATCAAGGTCATATCAGGTGACCTCCTAGGTCACCGGACTTAACACCCCTCGACTATTATGTATGGGGCACTCTCAAAAATAAAGTTTATAAAACTTCTTCAAATACCCGTGAAGAGCTGCAAAATAAAGTTGTACGGGCTCTTAATGAAATAACGCCGGCTGAATTGCGTAGAGCCATTCAAGCAACTGTACGCAGAGCCGAATTGTGTATAGAAAAAAATGGTGGACATTTTGAACAATATCTATAAATGTCAATTTATGGTTTAATTATATTAATTATTTTAAAGATGCCTACTGTTACCTAGTTTAAGTTAAATTGTTCAAACGGAATTGATTTTAATTTATTTATAGGCCCGATATTTATGTTCATTTAAATAAAACTCTGAAAACCGAACTGATGTCGCATTCTATTGCAAATGTCCTTGTGTTCACCTCCACATACCTATGCTAAACTTAATTGTAACGTTCTTTGCGCTCACAATTATTACATGTTTGATAGCTCAAGATTGCCTATAACTACATGAGTCTGTCTGACAGCTGATATTGTTTTATTACATTCAATGACTACTATGATTTTTCCAATGTTCTTAGGTTACCAGATTTACACAGAAATGTGCCATTTTAGTTTCCAAAGCCCACTAATCTATTATCTATTAGCCGCATGTTTCTAAAAGCTTGGTTGCATTGTATTTCGGCTGAAATCTCAAATATTTCTGAGCGGATTTTCAAAATTTTGGTATCATCAGATTCGTATGAAAATGAGGTATTTAAAAATGTTGGTGAACGATTAAATTCCCATTTAAAAAAACCGAGTTAGTGGGTAAAAATCGCATTTCAAAATTTTAAACGCCTCTAGAGAATTAAGTAATGCAATCATATTACTCTTTTTATTTTTATAGTAACATTGCACACAAACTAAAATATATTTTGGGCACCACAGCACTGTGGATTTAGAAATAGATTTTTTAATAAAATTTTTGATGTTTATCAAAAAGTGACCAAAATGGATGTGTTGTATTCAAAATTTCCTCTAGATATCAAAAATGTAAAAATATATAGGGTGTTCCATTTAAAAATCGAAAGTTGTGGGCATTTCCGGTCAAACCGGATGTGCACCAAACTTGATTTTTTATTGAAAAGATGACATTTTAGTCGTGTAATAAGGCCTCCAAATTTCAATTTTCTATTCCGAATATTTTAGGAAATATCGGGGCGAGCGCAATTCGTGACTCACCCGGTATACTTATATGTTTACCAATATATGTTGATAATATTCTACCACTTTTAGGCGGTGGGTCAAATTGTACAGTGCAATCGAGAAAGAATGAAGGTCACGTGATACAGAAAAGTCACTAAAATTGTAAAAATTGATTTCTGTTTTACGTACATTAGTAAAAATAATTTCCTATGTTACTAGACTAGGGAATACTAAAATGCAAATGGCCGCCACTTTGTGATCAGTTGATCGAACTTTAGCTGTATATTTTGGGGGTCTCGTGATGTTTTAAAACTTAATTTTGGAATATTTAACGTCCACAATTATCCTTAATGAATTCATTTGGCGAATTTTGTTTGCCAAGATGCAGACGAGTCTGTATTTTATGAAATTGTCTTATGATGAACAGGATAGGTGTATGGAAAAAAGTTGGTGCTATCAGTTTAAATCCCTATATTAAATAAAGAAGACTTTAGTACAGATGCCGAATGTTACAAACAAATATTGTAATTATATGATTTTTGAAAAGAGTACCTACATAAAAGAGTAAGTCCAAGATATTCAAAATGTCGAAGCTTACGAAGTTGGCGTGTTCCAACCTCAACTTTTCGTAGCTGCAAAAACAAGGTAATTTTGTAAACACCGTCATTTTTTATTGCCACACTTCCACGATTAATAACACAGCCCAAACTTGGCATTTTGTATGATATAATGCCCACAAAAGTACTAATATAATGAAAAGTTTGATCAGTTTCCATTCAACATATTGGGAATTTGGTTTTGTTGACTCTAAACTCTGACAAATGTATAAATTTGGGACATCGCGCACACACGACCTATATAAATCACTAAGTCACTCTCGCCAATATGCAAATATTGAAAATATCACAAAATATTGTGAGTGACATAAAAAAATCTTTAGGGAGCGGCACATTCAGTCTTTCTCGATTTCCCTGTACATTAAATAAACGGTCAGCATATACTTGTTGAGTTCTTTGTATTAAGCCAACATTTTAAAAGGCTAAACTAACATTAGTCCAATACTACCTGGATAATAAACAAATGCAATGAAAACTTTGCACCAAATAACCAAAGTAAATACATATTTATCACCTACTTTCCAGTAATACTTTTCTAATATTTTCTTTTGTACTATTCTCGTAACCGCTTGTAGTAAGACCTCTTGATATATTTCCAGACAACTCCAGTCCAGCCAAAACAAAAGAGGGGATCAGCCCGCAAAGGACAACTATTTAAGTACGTTGAACTGTTATTCCCATTATCCTGTCGATGTCCTAGTAGATCCAGAATCGTTTAAGGGAGAAGGAAAATGTACGAAGGACAGGAAAAGGTTGACTTTAAATGGGGGTTTTCCTCGTGAAAATGAATATCTTATCGAAACAAACTGTTTACCAACTGGAATTACGTACGGAAGTTTTAAAGTAGGAGACGTCGTGAGCCGGGGTGGTAGCCGCGCAGGAGAGAGGATGGGGGGCGGTGGAAGTGACAGAAGGAGTCTGCAGGGTAAGTTTTCTTAAGGCTCGTCTAGAAGAAATGTACTTGATTTTTTAATGGAGTTTGAGCAGTTTTGAAACTTTTAATTTAACATAAATCGATACAAGAACTAGAAATATAACATAAAATAGGCGTTTAAGTACCTGTCCTTTAAATGTTTCTGTTAATGATATAATAAAACACTGTTTTCTTTATCATTAATTTATTGTAACTTTGTGACACCTTGCAGTTTCAAACTGTGTGTTATTTTCAAGTGTAGGGTGGAGCGATTCGAACTTCTCGAAAGTATTTTCGATAAATACTAAAACACTCGAATATTGTAGTTAATGGACATTTCGCCAACCATGCTGAAATCATCTAGAGATCATTAAAACTAAAGTAAATCTAACGACGTATCCTAATTTATTACATCCTATTATTCAACTTTACCTTTGTCAGTTAGTCAGTCAGTCAGTAAGTTCGCTTAGGTCAAATTTTGCAAGTCAATTTGAATCACTGTCACGTCACCTATTGCCTTGAAATTTTGCATATACATGTAGTACCTGAAATTATCTGATGATTATGATCTAATACTGCAGCCAAGATAGTCATTCACTAAGCAATTGTTCAAAAGTCAATACTAGGTATACCGTGATTTAAACGGAAATAATAAAATGTAAATAAAAAATGTTTGATGAAAATGTACTGAAACGAAAAAAATAAATATCACTATTATTACTATTATTAGAACGTATTTAGTTAGACAGAAATAGGACTATTTTAATGTATATCTCGCGGCACTTCTAGGTCAGGTCATCCACATTGATAAAACGATGTTATTTTTTTGTTGAATTCGTTACTTTATAACCTACCTCTGTTAACATCCACTCATTCGCAGCTCGTTCGCTTATTGGACTATGGTCCCGTCCCAATTAAATTACCTAAAATGTATTCTCCTCTTCGTTTTAGAACATTCTAATAAAAACTTATTTTTAAAAAGATTCTTTTATTTTTAGTTTATACTAAAGCGATGTCACGATTCAATGGATTTAATAAATCCGGTTGTCCCAACCTAAACTCTGTCTTGGCTCAACGAACTTACAGATAATTTGAAACACTCCTTTTGTTGCCATTTCAATTGTAAATTATGCTAGTTCTAAGCTCTTAAACCCCTTGAGCGGTCTATTATTAACATTTTCTTAAGTTATATTAAATTAGATTAGATTTTTCAGCGGAAATATGTACCTGTCAGTATGTATAACTATTACACCTAAAATCCAACTGGTGCGTCGATGTTTAATTAACAAGTGAAGTTACGGTAAGCAAGTTCTTGGCTTGTTGGATTTTAAGTCCAATAGTTATACGTACTGAGATATACAGGGTGGCAATACTTCGGAAACTTATAGTTTGGGCCAAAATAACACTAAAACAACCTATATTTTTTTTCTTACGGCATCCCTCCTACGGAGATATTACCCTTTAAAATTTACATATTCAAGAAGGTCTTTTGCTCATTACTTACAACTCGTTCTATCGTTTTAATAAAATTTGGACTGTGTACATACTAAAGTATCTTCATTCCAGAAATATGGCGCTCTTATCTAGGAAGCCAGGGATGGAACACCTCTAATGCTTTTATCCCTAAATATTGACATGAATTAATTTTTTTAAATTGCCGTCACATTTTTAAATTCTCTATATAATTTTTTTCAATAGCATTAGGAGTTATCCATGCAGCCAGGCACAAGTTGTTATAATACGACCTAATGGGATATTAACTGTTGCACATATGCACGCAACGCACACCATACATACCTTACCTAAACTTATCCTAAACCAAAAATCGGGAAATTATATAGAAGATCGAAGGGAGGTACGTATGAACATTCGTCTCGCCCAGGAGTTTTTCAGGGCATTTTGTTAGGCACACTAGAGCAAACTACGGTACATGGGAATTAGAAAATATAAAAAAAAACGGTAAAGGTATTTACACAGAACTTCCCTCGTTATTTGTGCATGGCGGTCACTCTAAAAAATGAATAATTACGAAATGACATTGAGAATAATAATCGGAATATAGTTATTGCTATTATTACAAAGAAAACTTGATAAGTTTTGGTAAAAAAAATATACAGATTGCTCATCCAACAGCAAAAGTTTAATACTAAATATCAGGTGCTACATATGGCAGGCTTGCGCAAATACCTTTACAACTGTCCACCATGACTGAAATATTTCTTGGGATGACCAATAAAAGTATAATAGGTGCATATGCCAGATATTATTGCCATCTGTCACATTTTCAATCCAACATTCACGTAATGGTTTTTCTTCTGAAATAGGTTTAAAATGTCAATCGTAGAAATTTTAAATTTGAGCAAAACGGAAAGTTTCCTTCTATTCTATAGTAGTGATAAAAATCGGTAAAGGTATTTACACAGAACTTCCCTCGTTCATGGCAGTCTCTCTAAAAAAATAATAATTACGAAATGACATTGAGAATAATAATCGGAGTAGAGTTATTGCTATTATTACAAAGAAAACTTGATAAGTTTTGGTCAAAAAAATATACAGATTGCTCATCCAACAGCAAAAGTTCAATACTAAATAGCAGGTGCCACATATGGCAGGCTTGCGCAAATACCTTTACAAATGTCCACCATGACTGAATTATTTCTTGGGATGACCACCCTGTACATTTTTCAATAAAAGTATAATAGGTGCATATGCCAGATGTTATTGCCATCTGTCACATTTTCAATCCAACATTCACGTAATGGAGTGGAAGTATAGTGGTGGTTAAAAAATTTCATTTTATTAAAATTTTTCAAAAGATGGTAAAATAATTTTCAAATTTTTTGCTTCTGAAATAGGTTTAAAATGTCAAAGGTAGAAATTTTAAATTAGAGCACAAAGGAAAGTTTCCTTCTGTTCTATAGTAGTGCTAAAAAAAGTTTAAAAATTAAAAATGATGTATTTTTAAAATAGGTTTAGAATGCTATGAAACGTGAAAATTTTAAATTTGAGCAAATAAAAAAAAATTCGATCTATTTTAGTGGTAAAAACTTTTTGAAAAATGTTGGTGAAAAAAAATTTTTTTTCTGAAATACCTAGGTTAAGAATGTCATTTAAATTTGAGCATTCTGGTGTTAAATTTTTTTCCAAACTGGTAACAAAATGTTGCAAATTTTTTTTTCCGAAATTGGTTTGGAATATCATGAACCATGGAAATTTTAAATTTGAGCAAAAAAAATTTTTTCGTCTGTTCTATAGTAGTGATACATAAATGGATTAAAAATGTTTTCAAATTTTTTAAAAAATTCTTAAAAACATTTTTAAATTTGTTTGAATAGTTTTAGAATGTCATGGAAACGTGGATAGTTAAAATCTGAACAAAGAAAGAAAAATTCTATCTTAGTGATAAAATTTCAAAAAACTTTTTTTTTAATCAGGCTTAGAATGCCATGAAACGTGAAAATTTTAAATTTGAAGAAAGAAAAAAAAATTCATTTTAGTAGTAAAAATGTTTTCAAAAATATTGGTGAAAAAAATTTTCAATTTTTTTTTCCTGAAATAGGTTAAGCGTGTCATGAAACGTAGAAATTTTAAATTTGAGCAAAAACAAATTTTTTTCATCTTGGTAAAAAATTTTTCAAAAATGTTTGAAAAAAATTTTCAAAAATTTTTTTTTTCTGAAATAGGTTTAGCGCGTCATGAAACGTGGAAATTTTAAATTTGAGCAAAAAAACATTTTTTTCAACTTGGTAAAAATTTTTTCAAAAATGTTTGAAAAAAAATTTCAAAAATTTTTTTTTCCTGAAATAGGTTTAGTGCGTCATGAAACGTGGAAATTTTAAATTTGAGCAAAAAAAAAATTTTTTCATCTTGGTAAAAATTTTTTCAAAAATGTGAAAAAAATTTTCAAAAATTTTTTTTTCCTGAAACAGGTTTAGCGCGTCATGAAACGTGGAAATTTTAAATTTGAGCAAAAAAAAATTTTTTTCACTATTTATTCCGTTTAGACGGTCCACCCTGTATATTTTTCAGGGAAAATTCTACCAGTTCTTCGCTGACAGTAGGGTTAACTACCTACCAAATTTGACTGCTCTCCGTCAAGTAGTTTTTTAGTAAATACACCAACAGACAGACAGACAGACAGACAGACAGACAGACCGACAGACAGACAGACAGACTGACGGAATTGAAAAACCTATATTTTCGGAATCTACGTGTTCTGAAACGTCAGAATCCGAAAAAATCTCGGAGGGTGATTTTTTCTCGAATACAATACTTCCCTTCGGTATGGGAGGGAAGTAAAAGTTTAAAATTTAAAAATAAGATATAATTTTTAAATAGGTTTAGAATACTATGAAACGTGAACATTTTAAATTTAAGCAAATAAAAAAAAATTCCATCTATTTTAGTGGTAAAAACTTTTTGAAAAATGTTGGTGAAAACAATTTTTTTTTTCTGAAATAGGTTTAGAAAGTCGTGAAACGTGAAACTTTTAAAGCAAAAAAAGTTTCCACCTGTTCTAGTGTTAAATTTTTTTCCAAACTGGTAACAAAATGTTGCAAATTTTTTTTTTTCGCAATTGGTTTGGAATGTCATGAAACGTGGAAATTTTAAATTTGAGCAAAAAAAAAATTTTCGTCTATTCTATAGTAGTGATAAATAGATTAAAAATGTTTTCATTTTTTTTTAAAGGTTTCAAAAACATTTTTAAATTTGTTTGAATAGTTTTAGAATGCCATGGAAACGTGGATAGTTTAAATCTGAACAATGAAAAAAAAATCTTAGTGGTAAAATTTTTTAAAAATAGTAAAAATAAAATTCTAATTTTTCTTCTACATAGATCTAGAACGCTATGAAACGTGGAAATTTTAAATTTGAAGAAATAAAAAAATTTCCATCTATTTTGGTGGTAAAAAAATTTTCAAAAATGTTGGTAAAAAAAAATTTATTTTTTTTTAATCATGCTTAGAATGCCATGAAATGTGGAAATTTTAAATTTGAAGAAAGAAAAAACATTTTTTCATCTATTTTAGTAGTAAAAAATTTTACAAAAATGTTGGTAAAAAAAAATTCCAAATTTTTTTGTTTTTAATTAGGCTTAGAATGCCATGAAACGTGAAAATTTTAAATTTGAAGAAAGACAAATTTTTTTCATGGTAAAAAAATTTTCAAAAATATTGGTGAAAAAAATTTTCAATTTTGTTTTTCCTGAAATAGGTTAAGCGTTACATGAAACGTGGAAATTTTAAATTTGAGCAAAAAAAAATTTTTTTCATCTTGGTAAAAATTTTTTCAAAAATGTTCTAAATTTTTTTTTTTCTGAATTAGGTTAAGCATGTCATGTAACGTGGAAATTTTAAATTTGAGCAAAAAAAAATTTTTTTCATTATTTATTCCCATTATTCGGTCCACCCTGTATATTTTCCAGTGAAATTTCTACCATTTCTTCGCTGACAGTAGCGTCAACTACCTACCAAATTTGACTGCTCTCCGTCAAGTAGTTTTTTTAGTAAATGCACCAACAGACAGACAGACAGACAGACTGACGGAAGTGAAAAACCTATATTTTCGTAATCTACGTGTTCTGAAACGTCAAAATCCGAAAAAATCTCGGAGGGTGATTTTTTCTCGAATACAATACTTCCCTTCGGTATGCGAGGGAAGTAACAAAGGTAGTACTGTACTTCCTTGGAATATGAAAAAAGTGGTACCAAGGTTCCTTAGGAATTTCTACTTGTATTTGAGTGTACCTTGTAGGTGTAGTAAAACAATATTCATGCCAATGAGCAGTCCGTTTTTTATTTAGTCTCTCTTTGCTAATATTTACACCGTCGTGCTGCCAGAGAAAATCTACTGGATACCTAAATAATTTTCTAAAAAAAATATTCTTGTTTGACATCGATAAAGCGATCCGTTTTTGAGAAAAAATGATTTAACTGATAAGGGACAAGGAATACTAGTAATATAAACTACCTCATGATACCTGTGAGAAATCAATTGAATAAATTTAAACGTCAAATTTGAGTAGCAAGTAATAAGTAAGTTGTAAGTAGTTCTGCGATAGTAGTTTATTGACATGACTTTTTCATTTGGTGAATATGCCGACATGCAACGCACTTGCCTCCGGTAATGGCTCGGAAACCAGATGGCTTTATGGAGAACACTTTCCTAATAGAGTTATTCCAAACAGGAAAACTTTTGAACGCGTAAACTGTCCAGTATGAGAAACAGGTAGATATCCATCTTAGCAATAAAAAAACAAAATAATAAAAATTAACGGATAAATAATTATTTAAAAAAATAATCCTATTAATTTTTAGGGAGCGTGGAACCGAAACGAGGAGGTGAAGGTAGTCTTAGAACTGTTCGTACAGTTGTACTAGAAGAAGCTGTATTAGATGCTGTTACTGAAGACTCATCAATAAGCATTAGGAAGCTCTCAGCGCAATTTAACACTTCGAAGTCGGTGCTTCACAGAATTTTGAAAGAACAGCTTCTTCATGCACGAGTTCAATGTGCTAATTGGTTCCTGCAAAGTAACAGGAAGACCGCAAGTTTATTGGTAGTGTTTTGTTCACGGATGAAGCAGGACTTCGCAGGGATGTTGTAATAAATTCTCACAATATACATGGTTGGAACGATGAAAATCCTCATGCAGTTATTCAAACTCATCACCAACGACAATTCCAAATTAAAGTCTGGGCCGGAATAATTGGAAATTATTTAATAGGGCCATTTGTTTTGGCAAATCGGTTAATGAGGAAAGTTACTTAAGGGTTCTACAAGATAATCTAGATGGTTTACTAGCAACTGTAAGAAACGACGTACATGCATGATGGAGCTCCTCCTCATTTCAGCATCACAGTCAGGGAATATTTAGATAAAAAATTTCCCCACCAATGGATTGGCCGAAGAGGTCCAGTACCGTGGCCTCCTCATTCTCCCGATCTAAACCCATTAGATTTTTTCTTTTGGGGTATTCTCAAAAATTTAGTGTATAAACACAAGTACAAACAAGGAAAGATATGTTAAAAAGAACCGCTACCCAATGTGAAGCCATTCCAACCCTGGAATGCTATTTCAGGTTCAGCGATCCAACTTATCTCGCTAACAGGAATGTATACTTGTACAGGGTGGTCACATCGAACATTTATTGTAGTTATGTAGTTATGTGTGTATTGTAGTTGTAGTATGTAGTAACGTGTTGACGAAATGCCAGTCTTTGTCCCTTATCAGTATAATAATTTTTTCTCAAAAACGGATCGCTTTATCGATATCAAACAACAATATTTTTTTTAGAAAATTATTTAAGGAATTTAAAAATGTGACCTTAATTTTCAAAAATTAATTTGTCAATACTTAGGGGTAGAAAGCATTATAGGCGTTACACTCCTGGCTTCCTAGACCAGATACGAAGGGCGCCATATTTCTGGAATAAAGATACTCATTTAATATATACACAGTTCAAATTTTATTAAAATCGATCGAACGGTTTGGAAGTAATAGGCAAAAAACCTTCTTGAACATGTAACCTTTAAAGAATAATATCTCTTAGTAGGAGGGCGCTCTGAGAAAAAGAATAGGTACTTTTAGTGTTATTTTGACCCAAACTATTCGTTCCCAAATTATTGCCCCTTAGTGTCGGGACACCCTGTATACATATTGTGTCTCATTTCTAACTGTATTCCTCCCAGCAAGTTTAACTTTTTGTTATAGTCGATAACCTCGTTGAAAAACCGTCCAGGTCCTCTGGCACCAATGCAGTGTGCCTTTTCCAAACAGTAAGAACTTGATTTTTTCATGACCCTTTACAAAGTTTAGCAATGCGACTTTATTTTGATTTGCTAAATAACGACCAAACGAACAAACTATATCAGAGAAGTAGGAGTAATTATTTTTAAAGAAAGATTGACATTAAATCGCCATCAATTCAACCATGAACACCATGAATACAAAAAGTTATTAAGCTGTCTTCCCGGCGACTCCGGCATTTTCTAAACGATAGTGAAACAACTGCTCGGTTAATTATAGTTTCGATTATAATAACTATAATCCAGATTAATGTCGCATTTTGCAATAAAGACACACCGCAATGCACAAGTAAACTACAGATGTTACTCTTTAATTATAGATGAGGTAGTACTAGTTGCCTGAAACTTTACAACAAAGTAAATAAGAGACCACAGAATTTATTCGACTCGCGCTCCAACATTAAATTAGAGCTCTAAATAGTCCAGTCTCGATTGTGACCTACTTTTGAGAGCCAAGTCTTGCGATGTACTGTCCATTACTGAGGGGTAATTGGAACATTTTTTTAGGCAGCGGCAAGGTGATTACAGAATACCCGCACGCAATCTCTTAGAGAACAAAATGAAAGACGTCAATCGAATGCCGACGTGACCAGCTAGTAGAAGAGAAATAGGATCTAAAAAAATTATTGCAACACTAATAATTTTTGCTATGATGTTACAAACAGTGTAATTTATTATATTCTAAAAGTCCGTCGTGTGATTCATGGGGAATAATCCACCATCTTTGAAAATGGCACTCAAAATATAAGTAGTTTGCAAATATGTCGTGAATGGTCAGTCAAACGTATCAAAAAAATTTACTTAATTAAAAATTGTTTCTTATAAAAAATCATCCCAACGAAAGGTCCTAATATTTATCTAGATCCAACCCGTGAGTCACAATCAAGAGTTGAAATTTCATGACCATACAGGATGTTTTTAAAAATATCCATATATTCAGGCCTATGAATACTTCACAACTTTCTGATATAAGCAAAGTATTTATTTATTTAAATGCTCGAAAATATTTGAGAAAATACATTTTGAATATGGCAAACAATTATTTGACTCTGCGCCATCACTGCGCCAATGTCAAACATGAAAAGGAATGCAACATACCAAAGCCCTAGTTATTTCAGGATGATCAAGGCATATAGTAGAGCCAATCTGGCAGGAAAAAGAAGCGCAAGCCAACAATGGAATTAGAACTTTTTTTTGCCATTCTTTAAGTTTGTGTCATGCAATTATTCACTGAAAATCACAACTCTCTTACTCGAGAGGGATAAGATATTTGCACACAAAGTTTTCAAAAACTACTTTTTCGGCGATAACTCGGAAAACAATGCCTGTATGAGAAAAAAGTCTAATTCAAAGTTGAAGAGAATTTGAAAATACGTGATCTTGTCCGAAAATATTAATTAGATCTAGAGTTATGGCAATTGAAGAATGCGCTTAAAAAGTTTTTTTTGCCGATGGCTTCAAGTGTTAAACCAATGATTTCTCCAGGAAATAAGGATGCTAGGGACCTGAAACTTTTGGTGGATATAGAGAATGTGTAGAGCTTAATTCTGGTCAAGGTGAAAAGTTTGGGATGGAATTAGAGAGGGAGGGAGAGAGGGAGACAGCAAAAAATTTCGGAGCTACGTGATTTCGCTCAAAATGTCGACAAACTGCTGGGTCTTTGTTCATTGTATGTATAATCCCATCAACTCCCATAGGTGAAAACGGCTTTGATTTTAAGTAAAAGAGGTTATATTTAAATAATAATTATTGCACACGGAGAGACTTTTTTCTCTTTAATTTGAAAGAAAAATCATTGCAATAGGATGATCAACAAAAGGGTTATTGACTTCGGACTAGGCTTATTTTCAAGTTCAACTCTCTATTTAACTTAAAAGGGAGATCAAATCAAAGAATATTTTCGAACTGAAACCGCAAGTTATACAGGGAGTTTCTTAATGACGTGCTAATATTTCAGGGTGTGATTCTTTAGGTCATTTTATGAAGAAAAGTTCATATGAACATGTATGTCCGCGACGGCTTCAACTTTTTACTACAGGGTGTTGAATTTTTCTTCAATATTTATTTTTTAATAATAATAATAATAATAATAATACTTTAATAATAATACTTTATTAACCATTCAAGATACAAATAGTACATATGGCAAGTCAAAGTGTACATGAATGTATGTATAGAGTACAATTCATGAAATTTATCAATAAAATTAGTAAACTAAACAAATCAACAAAAAACACATGAATCGACGGTAAAGAATACAGTTCATATAAAGTTATTTAACAAATTTTCTGAGCTAAGAGTACTAAGATGTAGTCAAAGCTTAGTCAGTTAATATATAAAACAAAATTAACAACAAATATAAGACAAAGTACGTGTGCATACATAATATGTGACCTACTAAGTAGAACAGATAACATCATTTACCTTCAATAAAATCGGATATTGTGTAATAGCCCTTATTCGATAGATATTCTTTTATGTCTCAGAAAGATCTTTAGATATAATTTTCAACTTTGGTTTGTATTAATAGGATATAAAACCACATATTTTAGTTAGAAAAGTTATTTTATAGCTCTACCAGTTGCGTGATTTTTTGTTCCAATTAAAGAGAAAAAAATGTCCCTCCATGTGCAAAAAATTTTTTTCGTGCAAGAAACGCAATTTGAAGAAAATGCAAAATCGTTTTACGGACGTACCTTCGCATTTTTTTTTCAAAAATAAAAACCGTTTTCAGCTATGAAAGTTGATGGGATTATACATACATACAATGAGCAAGGACCCATCAGTTTGTCGAGATTTTGGGCGTAGTTACATAGCTCCGAAAATTTTTAACATCTCTCTCTCTCCCTCCCTCCCTAATTGCCCCACTAATTATCCAACTTAATCAGAATTAAGCTTCATACTTTCCCTACATTCACCAAAAATTTCAGGTCCTTATCATCCTTCTTTCCTGAAGATATCATCGGTCTAAGACTTGAAACCACCTGCAATAATACCTTTTCGAGGCATTCTTCAATTCACTCGAGATCTAATTAATATTTTTGGACATATCTTTGTTCACATAACGTATTTTTAAATTTTCTTTGACTTTGAATTAGACTTTTTTCTCATACAGGCATTATTTTCCAAGTTATCGCCGAAAAAGTAGTTGCAAACTTTGTGTGCAAATATCTCCCATCCCTCTCGAGTAAGAGACTTGTGACTTTCAAAGAATAATTGAATGACACAAGCTTAAAGAATGACAAAAATTTTCATTTGTAATCTCCCAAGTGCTTGAATTATTTCCTGCAATAAATTCAAGCACGCCGGGAATTCGGTAAGAAAATTTCACACGAAAATAAATACTAATTTCAACTGACATTAAGATTATTCATAACAAGGTATAAGATTATTATAAGATATTATGATAAAATGTTTTAATATTTTCTTCTAAAATTTGTAAATTAAATACAGGTTGTCCCACCTAAAGGAGAGAAATGTTGAAGAGATTACAATTATTTAATATTGGCAAATGCCAACATTTGGACACAAATATCTCGAAAACGGTTAGTTTTATGGTATTTTTTTAGAACATGATATGCTTAGAAATGCATTTTCTTTCACATAAACCCCATTTCAAAGTTTCTTTCATCGAAATATTTCTTTAGAGCACAGCGCCATCTATACACTGATATTAAAAAAAACAATTATATATATTATATTATATAAAAATGAAGCTCTCTTTATGCTCTACAAATTGGCTTTTACAGAATTAAAATATCTCTATTCGTTTAGAATATATCCGGCATGGAAGTTTTTATTGGGACACCCTGTATACTTATGTTAATAATTTACAAGGAAATTCACCATAGTATATTTATTTAAAGACCTTCTCTTTACATATATGAATTATTGCTACGTTATACATATATGCAATTCTTATAATAGAAAAAAGGTCATAAAATGTTATAAATATCTAGACCCAATTTCACGCTGTCAGCCGACACAATAAAAAATCAAACACACTCCTTCCACATTTTACCATTCACTTCGCCACATTTATCCCACTTCTGATTCTCATACGTTTCACAGAATACAATAGCGCCAAGACGGGAAAAGTGTCCGATACAGACTCTGGCATCGCATCTCCTCTCTCTCCCGGTTCAGTGTACGGTTTCCTGGGATACACCGATAAGGATAACGGCTTCAAGAAATACCCTTTAGAAATACGAGGAAAAATTGAGCGGTTACAGCCGGATTGCTGTTGTGCTGAAGAAAGGTCGCAGGTGAGTATATCGAGTTTGATATACATATTTATTCACTGGCTTATTATATACGAGTCTGACAATCAAGCTGCGAATATTTAGCAATTACAATAAATATACCAATTTATAATCTTCGAATTTCTGTAATTTACAGACCTCCACGTAGTCACTATACAGATTATGTGTTTTTTTGACATTTTGTGGAAAACAATCTATTAAATTATATTGTACTAGGCAACATCAATATATAAAATTAAATAATATTTAATTGAACTCCGTAAGTAATATTCTACATGTATTTTTATTCTGGAAAATAATCCAATACTTTTCAAGGGTAACAGAAGAATCAGGAACATTAATTGATGTGATAATAGTAAATAATGACCTAGCTGTTCTTGAAAATGTTTGTTTATCCGATTATACGGATGATAATTATTTGTAATATAGTTGCCTGTAAAATAAACATTCATATTATAAACTCAAGCAATATAAGTATATTTCGTTTTTGGAAATATTGTCATGTAGAATCCTTCTAGAATGACTTGAATTCCATCGACTGAAATATTATGTACCTACTGCATGAAATCTTTAAACAAAAAGGTAAAATATTTTAATAAAATTCTAGTAGACTTATTTGAGAGGCATGAACTTTTCATTGCACAATATACAAAGACAATGAAATATTATGTACCTACTGCATGAAATCTTTAAACAAAAAGGTAAAATATTTTAATAAAATTCTAGTAGACTTATTTGAGAGGCATGCACTTTTCATTGCACAATATACAAAGACAAAACACGCTCTATTTCATTAAAAATTTAAAACACTTGCCAACATGCATGAAATAAATAATGCTTGGAATAGATGTAAAAAACTAAGTTGCAACCTCATCGTGAATATTACTGTCAACTTATGAAAGTGCCGTAGAAAAGAGAAAAGCGCACATTTTAAAATAATATTAAAGGCATGTGTCGGACTCAAAAAAATTAGTATTACTAAGGCAAGGCAGGTACTGTGAGCAAGTCACCAGTAATTGATTTACTAAATAAATTAATTAAACCTGACTGAATTGAAAATTATTTTGTAGATACTATTCCACCCTCTGAATTTGATAATAATTATCTTGCAAATTTTAACAGTTGGTTATTTCCTTATTCGCTATATTTTATGTCAAATCAGTTTGAAATTATTTTTAAATTGATAAAAAACAGAAACCCGATACTCGAGTTAGGAAGTTTCGCTTTTTGTAAAATTAATACCAAAAATGAAGAATCCGGATAACGTCAGCGATCCAAGACCAATAAATCAATTATCAATACCATTAAAGCTCGCAGAATTGTGCCGTATCTGTGATCTTTAATGCTACTAATGGAGAATTGGCGGTTTATATAACGAAAAATTGCATTTTGCCATATAATTCAGGTTATCGAAAGAATGCAAAGATTTCATAAATATTTCTACACAAAGTTTTTCTTTTAGTTATAGATAGTTATTTTTTCTGCTGTTTGTAAAATCCTATAAAGAATATGTTTCAATATAATTATAAGCAAACAAATAATAATTCATTTTTAAATCAACCAAACTTTTGAGATAAACATAGTACTTTAGATGATATCAACAATAAAAAATACGTCCTTAATACCACTAGATATCTCTACAGCTTTCGATTCCATCAGCAGTGATGTCTTGATTGACAAATTAAAATATTTTGGACTTTCTAAGATTTTCCTAGCCTGGATAATCATTCCTGAAAAGCCGTCGGCAAATGGTTTGCTTAATCACTCCAGTGGGTCATATATATTTACAATCAGAAGACCTAATATTTGGAGAACCGCAAGGATCAATAGTAGGGCTTCTTATTTCCAGTATGCAAATAGTCCCATTTATTGTAGTGTGTAACTTTATGCAGACGATATTGTAATTTTTTTAAAATAAAATAAATTTAGATCTGTTAGGAATTAGTAACTGCGATTTAATCAGAACTCATGGACATTAGATCAAAATAAATTTAAACATGTATTTTCCACAAACAAGACTCGTAAGTTAAACCAAAGACTTGTTTTTATATCCTGTAAAGGATTGTAGCTTGGAAAGTCGTCCTTATCCCAGTATTCACAACATGCATCGTTTGAATACATATTTTACCACACTTCTTCTTAAAAAACTTATTGAGTACAGAATACTTCATTACGTTTCTTGAAAAGTTTGTTGAACACTCAATACTATTTTATTTGCTCGTGACTGTATGTTCTTATATTAAGAAACGGGGGTTTTAACCAATGTTTTAATTACCTAAAAAATTCCAGTCAGAATGTTAAAAAATTCCACATGCATGCCTTTTGAAATCAAGTAGACCAAAACAAGTCTTAATCAAGATTTTTAATCGCTCAAAAATCCAACCTGGTTGTTACGTCATTACGCACACATGTTGAAAGGCACGTAGATGATCTAATTAACGTTAATAACCGGGGCCACCCACCAGATAAGATAATTATCTCGCGGTGATTAAAATTTCTAAAAACCGCGGAAAAACAACTTTTTCTTTTCAAGGTCAACAAAGTAATTAAAAAGTCATTAGTGAAAGTGTCCTCACTTCTACTGATATGAATTCATTAATAGGAAATAATCATGACACAGAAGGGAGCATAATATTATCTAAATTCCTAATATACGTTTCACGATTAAATCGTTCCTCAATATGCCACAAAACGCCAGGACCACGTGCCGATATCCAAGCCCACATGTTAACGGAAAATGTACCACTCTTGTCATTGTTAGATATATTCTTTTCGTGGAATCGAGTATTCGGAGGTCGGTAAACATGAATACGACCGCTGTGTGTAGGCTGGAAAGTTTTTTCATCTGTAAAGATTACATTGTTTCAAAAATGTACATCATGCACTAAGAATTCAAGCTCAAATCCCAGTCGAACTTCTTTTTGCTCAGCTTTAAGTAGGAATTTCTGTGCTGCTGGATGAGAGCGTAGCTCCGATTCTCTTACTCGCCGGCGCCCAGTACTACTTGATCCATGAAAATTCGTTTCTTCAGCAGCCTGAATTACTGAGTGAAATGGATTTTCTACTACTTTATTTACCAATTGCAAATCTTGCTGTTGAGTTATCCTTCATCGCCCTGATCCAGGATATCTACTAATCGTACCGTTTATTCTCCACTTTTTTAAAATGTTAAACACAGAATTTTTGTTAATATTATAACGCAGTGCAAGTGCAAATATGTTCTCTAACATTTTTTAACAAGAAATTGGTAGGCTACTGACTGTTTCCATGTGGACACTTTTTCTGATTAGCTTGGTCAATTCTACATGAAAACGGTTTTTCTCGACACACGCACACTCTGAAATATTAGCACATTATTAAAGAACACCCTGTATAGTTATTACTCAATTATTATTATTATTATTTCTTTTCACTATTTCGGGTATGTTCTTGTTATACCCCAATATTAGATTTTTAAAGAACTTTTAAGTAAAACTCAAACACTTGAACTATTCTTATTAAAATCTCGTATAGCACGACAATTTAATTTTCGGGCGACTGTAGTGATGAAACTAGCTATAGCAGAGGTTTGTGCCCATTGAGACATTTAGCATTACGTAAACTACAATATACCAAAAGTTCAGCCAATTCGATAGGGACCGTTTTTCCATAAGATTAGTCCGTGGTCCTTTATACAACGATGTGGGAGGATATTAAATATTTTTCCGTTATGCGATATAAAAAAAAATCTACTAAATATGCGACTATGTCAACACTCCTGATTCAGCCATCGCGTACAATATTTATACACCAAGGAAAGAAAATCACAAAAAAATAGCCCGCCATTCAACATGCCTTTTGTTATTCAAATTTGTCGTTGAGTTAACCAACTTCTGTTGTGGCATCTCGTGTTTCAAAGCCTTTTGACAACGTAAAAATGTAATGTAATCACGAACTCATAAAGCAGCCCCGAAATTTATTAGGTTTTCTGCCAGATTATAATACGTGAATTTTTATGTTCTATATTTATGGTAAATACTGAATGTAATAAACATGAGAGGACATTAATATTTATTTATTATGTTGTTGCCAGCGCAGCGGTTTCAGGAAATAGTTTTGTCGTTTATTGAATTTGACAGATGAATGTTATTGTACACATTTTTATATTTCATATCGACTATAAGCGTAAGGTCCAGTTTGACACAAGTTTTATCAGCATAATAATAATAATATTTATCTATTTCAGAGAGGATATTACACTTTACATTCAAAGGTACATATCAAAAATGAAATATCGTTAAACAAAAGTTCGCTAACCATAACTTAGCTTTCAAAATAATTTTCTTTTTTAAATTAATTTATTTTTTCAATTTTTTTCCATTTCTCTGGTAGTTTGTTAAATAGCCTTATACACATATAATGTGGATTCTTTTCCGTTATTGTTAGCCGATGTACTGGGTAGTTTATATCAGTACATCGTGTTTCATAGGCATGAGAAATATTATGAATTGTGATCTTTATTTTTAAAAACAAACATTAAATATTCATACACATATACTCCAATAATAGTTAAAAATCTGCTTTTTTAAAAATCCCCCTACGGGTCTTATTAAAAGCCAAGTTGTGTATTAATCTCTATTATGAATATTTCTTGGACATTATTATTTCCCCAGAAGATGATTCCAAATCTCACGCTAGATTCAAAATTCGCAAAGTATATAATTCGTAATGATTTCTGTTTTAAATATTTACAGATAATCCGAATGCTGAAACAAATTGCAATCAGTTTTTTGCCTAAACATTTTATGTGTGTTGACCAGTGTAAATGCTCATTAATATACACTTCTAAAAATTTTGCGTTTTCTTGAATGTTTAATTTATCGTTTAAAATATTTACAGTTTTCGGTGTTTCCGTTTTTGGTTGTAGTGTTGTGAATAGGATATTGTTCGTTTTTTCAAAGTTTAATAAAAATCCATTTTTTGGGAACCATTCTTTCGCTTTCAGCATTAAGGTCATAAGTTTATTATGTCAGGATAATTTTTTCCTGTAACTAATAAGTTAGTATCATCCGCATAATTTGTAATAGAACTGTTTTTTTTTTATTAAATATTACCTAGGTCGTTCATGTAAATAATAAACAAAATCGGTCCTGTGATACTACCCTGTGGAATGCCTATATTTTTTCTTTAATATCAAATTTTATTTCTTTTCCGTTGTTAATAATGACTGTCTTTTGTGTCCAATTTGATAAGTAAGATTTGAACCATTTTAATGCTGTTCCCCGCATTCCATATTTTTCCAATTTTTCAAGAAGGTATGTATGATTTACGCAATCATATGCTTTTGATAGGTCAAGAAATATTCCTAATGACTTGCTTGAAACGCTTTTAAAATATTTTTAGTAAACTGAAAAATTGCTGTTTCTATAGATCGTCTTTTAATGTACCCATATTGATTGTTGCCTAATAATCCACGTGATATCATGAAGTTCACAAGACGATCGCACATTGCCATCTCAGACAGTTTAGAGAAAGATTGCATACACTGATCTGCCTATGATTTTCAAACATTTCTGGGTCGCCTTTTTTATAGAGGGGTTTAATTAATGCGAGTTTTAGCTGATCGGGAAAGATATAAAAGTTATCTCTATACTCGAAATGATATACGAAAATGTGTACAATAGTAACATGAATATTAACTGGTGGTAACAATCGAGAAATAGAGGTGTAGTTTATTATGGTAATATATTACTGAATAGTAGAGCGGATCTGGATTTGAAAGCCAAGAATGGAATTTTAATTTTTTCTTTTAGCTATTCTTTAAGGATGTCATGAAATTATTCTTTGAAAATTACAAGTCTCGTACTCGGGGGGGAGGGGGGTGGTGATATTTGCACACAAAGTTTGCAAAAACTACTTTTTCGGCGATAACTCGAAAAATAATGAAAGAAGTCCAATTGAAAGTTAAGAAGAGTTTGAAAATACGTGATCCGAGCCAAGGGTTGTCCAAAAATATTAATTAAATCTCTACTTATGGGCAATTGAAGAACTCGCGGAAATCTTTTTTGTCGGTGGTTTCAAGTGTTAAACTGATTATTTCTCCAGGAAAGGAGGATGATAGGGACCTGATATTTTTGGTAGATGTAGGGAAAGTGTAAAATTTAATTTTGGTCAAGGTGGAAGTTGGTGGGGGAATTAGGGAGGAAGCAAGGAAGAGAGGGAGACGGTAAATATTTTCGGAGCTACATAGCTTCGCCCAAAATCTCGACCACTTGATGGGTCCTTGCTCATTGTGCGTAAATTTCCATCAACTTCCACAGATAAGAACGCTTTTTAATTTTTGAAAAAATTGCGTAACTAGATGCGAAAAACGAGTTTTCAAATCACGTTTCTTGCCCCTAGAAAAAGTTATATTTAAATAATTTTTCTTGCACATGGGGGGACCTTTTTCTCTCTTTAATTTGAAAAAAAAAATCATGGCAAAGGATGACCACGACGGGAGTTAGAGCTGGTAACGCTATTGGTTCTGTGGAGGGGGAAAAGTCTCTCTAAGTGCGAAAAAAAAAATTTAAATATAATCTTTTTTCGTGCAAAAAAACTCGATTTGAAAAAATGCAAATTTGTTTTTCGGGTGTAGCAAAAATCATTTTGATGAGCAGAAACCCATCAATTTGTCGAGATCTTGGGTGGATTTACTTAGCTCCGGATATTTTTACCATCTACCTCTCTCTCTCTCTCTGCCATGCCAGCGAGAATGACATATTTACTGTGGTGTAATAATAAAATGCTGATTATAATGCGGTTGGAAGTGGAGCTCCACAAGGATCTTTTCTGGGACCAATAGAGAGAGTTCTTGATTTACATCAGTGTACACCAACCTCCCACCTTGACCAGAATTAAGCTGTACACTTTCCCTACATCCACCAAAAATTTCAGGTCCGTATCATCGGTTTAATACTTGAAGCTACCGGCAAAAAAACTGTTTCCGCAAATGCCACTGAAAAGTATTTAAAATTTTAATGAAAAAACCTCTGCGCCAAACGGATCAGACGGAGGTTGGTTCTTGAATACTTGGCTGTTTCGAAAAGTCTCACACCTAAAAATATGTAAACTAGAACAATGTTATAAACTAAAAAATGAAAATGAAAGCTATAGGCTGTTAACGTTTTGGAAGAAAATCTACTTCCGTTCTCAGAACTTTTTGCCCGTAACTCGAGATCTAATTAAGATTTTCAGAGAATAACTTCTTTCATGACACATACTTAAAGAATGGCAAAAAAATTCTAATTCGTCTGGTCCAGATGATATTCCCTGCTTTATAATAAAAAAAGTAATACCTTATATTATTAAACCACTAACATATATCATTAATTTATCTTTTGAAACAGGAACGTTTCCGAGTAGCCTAAAGACCGGAAAGGTGATACCAATTAAAAAAAAAGGATGCGAAACTATTGGAAAATTATAGGCCTGTTACCGTGTCCTCTGGACTTTCAAAAATTTTCGAATATTGTTATTTAGATAGGCTGGTAAATTACTTAGAAACTTTTAAAATAGTTACAAAAAACCAACATGGTTTTTCTAGGGGCATGTCGACCAGCACCGCAATGCATTCTTTTTTAAATAAAATTTTAGAATTCATTGATGCGGGAGAGTGTCCTGTTGAAATATTTTGTGATCTCAGCAGGGCATTCGACTGCATTAATCATACTCTATTAATATCTAAATTATTTGATTGTGGTATACGGGGTGTGTCATTAAACTGGATCACAACATTCCCCGAAAATCGAAGACAATATGTAAGTTTAAAACATAAAAACGATAACACCGTATGCAGTGTTAATTCAGAATATTTAAATTTAACGATAGGTGTTCCACAGGGGTCTATTTTGGGCCCTGTGCTTTTTGTTTTGTTTATTAATGATATTGATTTTTTGCCATCAACCGCACATTTCACAATGTATGCTGACGACATTTCACTGATAATATCAAATCCATCTGATATTATTTTGGAACAAAATTGTAATGCTATTTTAAAAACATTAAACCATTGGTTTTCCCATAATAGCCTGTATCTCAATACCGAAAAAACTCAAGTTATCAGATTTCGCGGTAGGCGAAAGGAATGTGATAATTTGAGTATTAAAATAGACAATAAAAATATTTCTAATATTGAGGACAATGTCAAGTTTTTAGGGGTATATTTGGACGAATGCCTAAATTGGAAGCATCATTGCGAAACTTTGATATCCAAAGTCTCCTCTATAGTATACCTGTTCCGAAATATTAAGGGGGGTCTTATCAAGAGACCAACTTATTAATTTATATTAGGCCCAAGTTGATTCACGTTTAAAATATGGTATCTGTTTTTGGGGAAACTCCACCATGTCTTCAAATGTATTTATTGCTCAAAAACGTGTCTTGCGATTTATATTTGGTATACCGAATACTTACACGTGCAAGTATATCTTTATAGAAAATAAAATTCTTACCTTGCCTAGCATATATATTTTCGAAGTTTGTATGTATGTTTATAAAAATAGAAACAGTTTTATTTTAAAAAGTGACTACCATAAAGTCAATACAAGACAAAAAAATAAACTCCATGAACCTTGTGCCAGATTAAAAATCACAAGTGAGTCTCCAAGATTTATAGGCCCGAAATTATTTAACCGCCTGCCGGCCTCAACTTTCGATTTTCACTTCGCGATTCACGTTGTACGGTCATTGCCGACCTTCTCCTAGCTATCGAGACTAGTGATGGGCGATATATCGCGAACTGTGATTTAATCACTGATATTAAAAAATCACAAGTAACAACTGTGAATAAAGTTGGAAGAAAAACGTGACATGATCACGACTTTCCATATATCAATATATTTTTGACGATATAAATATCTTGTTTGCGACCTTATGTATAACACGTAAAGCAAACGATTCCATGACTTAACGATATTAGATAGGTACGCGTTTCACAAGATCTTGCGCGTCTCATACTACCTATATAGATATTTATATACTTATCTTTTTATATATTTTATTCACTGGCAATTAAAGGCAGGATCGTGGCGGAACATTTCTGTTACAAGAACATCTACTAAAACCATGCGTTAAAATATTTTTTTCATTAAATGTACTAGCAATTTTATTGCAAATATTGAACAATTGAACATCCACGTCTCGGCATGGCATATAATAAAAATATGGAATTCGACAATGTATTCTGTTTGTATTCTTTTTGATTTTTAAAATTGTGAAATGCTTAGCTCCTCATGTTTTAGATAATTGTTTTTGTTGGAGAGAAATAACCACAACTTCTACATCGAAAACACATCGACCAACCGAAATCATCTTTTCTCAAAGGGTTTGCAATTTTATAATCAACTGCGAAGATGAGTATCATATAGGTAGGTATATATAGAATGTGCAACAATTAATAAAAAAGTACAGTAAGTTGGCGAAGAGTATAATGGTTATAGCTTGCATACGTTAGAAGTGCTGCCTTATGCCGTTGACCAAAATTGTAAGAAAGAAGTAGGTAACAAATTTTTGATAAATATTTGAATGGAAGAAATTATTTATTAAATTAATTTATTAAATAAAATATTTCCCATTAAATAATAGCAAATAAGAATAATTATATAAATAAACATTATATTCATTATTTAATTTGTACATTTTTATTAAAATCCGAGGCTTGTATTAAAAAGGTTACAGCACTATTATAAACTATATAAACAATAACCCAGCAAAAATTAAAATCCCTGATTGATAACTAGCAACCTAAAACCTAAATAGTTTATTGATGCTTCCGAAATGTTTACATATTTGTATAACTTTACAAAAATATGCTATTGCGAAGTTCAAATAGGCGTCCCATTTAAAACTTTATATATAGTGTTTTGGCTTTATCACCAATCCTTGTCAGGTTAGTTGGATAAGCAAATCATAATATCAATATGCATGTATATGTAAATATCATACGTATTATATATCTACGGCTGCACAGATTACCAAAGTAGCGAATTCACCAATTCACCAAAATTAACAATTTTTCCTATTCGCCGTATTATGAAAAGTCGTGATCATATCACGGTTTAAATTTACTGATATCAGAAATTCAGTCACGATTCACGTTGTGATTGAAAAATCACGATATCGCCCAACACTAATCGAGACATAGAACAGGTCTCCGATCGCCGCGCGCCGTATTTATTCAGTTCTTACGTTTGAAAAATTGACGCGGTCGTGCTAATTGGCAACTATTTTTAAGTGATTTCCCGAGTTCGAATCCCGCCCGGGGATACTTTTTTTTTCGTTTTCAATTTTTTGCCGGATATTTTTTATTCTATAATTGCTATTCGCTCCGTTTTATTGCATTTTCCGCCGCGAAATATTAATCTGCACTATTTCGATTAAAAATCAGAAATTTCCTTACCGAAATATATAATATAATGGAGTAAATAAAGCTTATTAACAGATCTATAAAAACACTGTCTTTCATTAATACTAATGAGGAATATAATTGTCATGATTTGACTACGTATTGCCGTTTTCACAACGTCTACCAAAGATTTAGCCACCCTATAGTGTAGGTAGAATGTGATTTTTAATCCAAGTAGTGCAGATTAATATTTCTCGGCGGAAAATGCAAAGCTTCTCCGAGAAATGCAATAGAACTGAGAAAATCGCAATTATAGAGTCAAAAACATATGCCAAAAAATTGAAAACGGAAACAAAAAAAAATCCCCGGGCGGGATTCGAACTCGGGAAACCACTTAAAAATTGTCGCCGATTAGCACGACCGCAAGTCAATTTCTCAAATGTAAGAACTGAACAAAGACGGCGATCGGAGATCCGTTCTATGTCTTGATAGCGAGGAAAAGGTCGGCAATGGCGGTACAACATGAATCGCGAGGTGAAAATCGAAAATTGGGGCCGGCAGGAGCGAAGGCGAATCATCATTTTTTAACAATTCGTGATAATTCGAAGAACGAAATTTTAAATTCCTTCATTATAGATACTATCTAAACTCTCTTTGGAAAAAAATCTAGCTTTATAGATATTAACGCGAAAAATCTGTCGCTGCCTCCCGTGCTATATAGCTGTGCCTGGAGCAATCATGCGTTCAAATGCCACCTAATATATGTTTCATCCCAATGATTATTCAGCCATTCATCATCATGTAATTCTAAGTACCCTTTCTTCTATGAGTACTCAGGCACTGATGTTACTGATACCAGTTGATTAACGAAAAATATGTTTCAATCTAATTTTTCAATCTAGTTTTCTTTTCCCTGTTTGGAAATTTATATTTTATTCCCCATGTTTTGTCAGTCTACACTATTTGTCTTTTACGTAATTTTATAACTGATTTATATATACATTTTCTTTTTGTATTTACATTGATATATGTGCATTTTACCAAATTGACTATATTCCGATGCTTGTTAAGTCTATGGAAATAAAGTTTATTATTATTATTATTATTATTCTATCTTTGTGATTTAACTAGGTCTTTATTTAGGTATTAAATAAGAAACAATTACTTTAAAGTTACCACAAATTAACTTATTGATATAATCTTCAGCTTCTTCAACAAAGTGCGCTCCCATGCAAATTTTCAACTTAAAAAATTTAATTTCTTTCTTCACATTGATATTGTAGACACTTTTATGTAAAGTCTGTTACTAAATTGGTAATGTTAGTTAAGTGGCTCATAGTGGGTGCATAGCTTGACATTAATTTTAGATTGGATTATTTTATATGTAAAATCAATCATGAGCAGAGAAGTTTTAAATATTATATAACTGTCATTTGTTATAAATAAGATAATAAATAAGAAGTTTTATATTGTTGGTAGGTCGATATTTCAACTCCCCTGTGAGTAGCTGAAACGAAAAACGTTAACATATGTGTATAAGGAAAACACAAGACCCTTTTAAGAAGCCTTCCCGATTACATTAGGCCCTTTTGTCTCTTTTTCGAGGGCGAGACATTTTCTCAATCTCATAAATGAGGGAGAAAACGCAAATGAGGCTTGTTGGCTATAAGAAATTGCAACAATAAAAAGTGAAACAATGTTGCACTTTTTACTTTAAACTATATAGCGTAGCAAAGTTTTATTTGAGACTTACTGATAATTTAGTTTGATGAGGGAGATTATTTCACGCATAGTACAATTAAAGAAACCGTTGCGGTATGAGAAATAGTCATGAATAACGAAACCCGAACCTTTTAAAAGAAACAGGGCTGTCGCGAATTCCGTCTGACATTTCAGAAGATTACTACAAGGGAGTAAAATATACTAATTTGCATTTTTCTTTAAGTAGTTTAGCCTGTTTGGCACTTTGTCCCTCCAAAAAGACAACGTAATATGCTATTCTGTTTTAACACTCTCCATAATGGAATTTTAATGTCCCGAAGGGCGTTTTAAAATTTTTAATTAGCCAGTTCGTCTTGATTTTGTGAGCTGGTTTGTGCATATTCTCTTTTTTTATACCTTTTTGTTACAATTTAGTATTATACACACTATTGAATACCATAAATAGTTGTTTTATAATATCCTCGGTTATACGTCTTGAAGGAAGATCGGAATATTTTTTGAAAAGACTGACGTACAAATATGTTTTACAAACACCAAAAACTGGACATTGAAGATTCGCTTGTCAAGTGTTTCACCAATCTTGTTGGCATCATCTGGGGTGATTATAAATAAAGTAACTCTGACACAGAAGTATCTAATACGATAATTTCGATTTGTGGTAAATCGTTCTTGTCTGAAACTTGACGTAAGATTTGCTCAATGTTGGAATTTTTTCTCGAAAATAAAATGAGTGCATTGGTTTGCGAATGATACTATTCCTGGATAATGATATTTGGCCTCTTTGTAGATGATTTTGAGACAGTGAATACACAGTCTCTTGTTAATGTTTTCTTTCTTTCAAAAGTCTGTTTATAGTCGACTGTCACTGTATATACATATTTTTCCAGATGTGCCTTGATATCGGGGGCTGCTTTGAACATTATTATTTAATAATACTTTTACTACCTCCTAGATTTTTGCTTGTTGACATTTCTGAAACTTTTAACAATACTTATCGACAAACGACAAACAAAAGCTTCACTGTCATAAATACGAAAAAAATTGGAAATTAAAGTGTTGTACTGTACATAATCTAGGTGTACAGAAATTTCTTGTCCAATTCGTAACGAACTCGAAACTACCCTGTCGACTTACCTTAATCCCCGTTCGAAAAATAAACTCGCAATATCTTAATTCGCAATCCGAATTGATAGAAGTTGTTTTATGTTTTGTGATAACTTTCAAACGTTTATAAATGAATTGCCGTTTCTAGCGCGATATTTCATTCGGACATTTTCTCCCTAAAACTTTAGGGATACTTATCACTCAAATAAATTTGCTACCTGCTGTAATAATCCTGAAGTTATAAAATAAATAGGGGCGACGGTGGACTATCTTGATGTTGATTAACGATTAAGATTTTATTGTGCAAGGATTAAGTGACCGGTATATTGTTCTCTAATTTACTGAAGTAATACAGGGCCAGCTTGAGGTTTCCTACGCCACATACAAATGCAACATAAAAAACTGACAACGAATAGTGTGTGCTGATAAATGTTTAAAACTGATAAGAATTTGGTTATTAAATTTAGACAATTAGCCCATTTTTCCTAGCCTTACGTGTTATACCGGGTGCTTTATAAGTAGCCACGAACACTACACTTATGCAGTCGGCACCCTATTGCAACTTTTGTTGTTTCATGATAACCTTATTAAAAACATATATATTTATTTCTATTCTCAATTTAAAAATTCAGTCTACCAGGATAAATCATTGCAAAGCTTGAGATGATAGAATCAGAGCCGAGACCTTGCTTGAATATTGCAAACGGCATCCGTATTCGAATATAGTTAACTAGATATGTTATGCGCTTACCTCAAACGAAAGTAGTCGTTTGTTTACCTGACCCATCATTAAAAGTCCCTCATCTGCATTTGGTTCATTGTTAATATTACCGGTAGCATAGCCGTAGGTTAAATGATATTTATTTACTTTTACTGAATCATTTATGGACTTGTTCATTAAACTAATATTATTAATTATAAATAAATAATTTACTTCATCCTATCAATTGATATAAAGTAGTAAAACAATATTTACAATAATTAAAAAGTTAAAATTTGTTGATCGACGCTCATAATCATCGCTCGTGTTATGAAATATTCCTTTCGGTGTTCTTTATGATTTTCAAATTGATTTTGGAGCCACTATAGAAACATTTGAAAGTTGAATTGATATATGAATATATTTTTTTAGGAAGTCCATCCTGTTAATTTTTGGCTAAATGTGTCGTTTCTCCATTAGCAAGTACCTCCCTACGTTTATTTTTCTCTATCAAATAGTTTTGTAAACATAGTACCAATAGACAGGCAGATAGACAGACAAATTGATGGAATTGAAATACTTTAAATATTCGTAATATACATAGTCTGAGAAATTAAAATTCAAAGAAATCTAGGGGAGTGATTTTTCACAATACTTTCTTTCGGCAAGAAAAGGAAGTAACAACCCCAGTTCAATTTTGTTCTAAAATTATAATAATTTATAATATACAAATCGTGCCAGCCAAATATGAATACGTAAGCAATACGTCCAATTCATTTTCGTCAGCACTAGCAGGAGACGATTTGAGGTACGATGATTTTCGATGCGCGACGAATATCAGCTTATACTTATGTTCAGCGTAACCATATTTGGTAGAAATTTACTTTTTTGGTACATTTAAAATATTTTAGGGAGATTTTTAGCAGAAGAGAAATATTTGGTGTTACTGGATATTAGTTGTTCGGGACATCTTTCGACAGTTATCTAACCCTAATGGAGAATTGCGATTTATAAGATCAAATTATCGTAATTATATTAAATATCTTAGGCACTGAATTAATGAAAAAGCGAAACTGATGTTTTTAAACTAAGAGTGATGTGATATTCAAGTCCATAAAACCCCACCTCCCTGGAAAATAACCACGGAAGGAAGTGGTAAAAATGAACCCTGTTAGAGGTATCTGTCTGTCAGCTAGCAACATGGGCTAGGGGTCTTACGTGCATTTAAAAAAATTTGAATCATTAGTAACCTCATTGGATGTTAAAAAGTAAAAGGCTTGGGTAACCAAGAGTATAAAACACTTGGTCCAAGGATTTCCAAGGGTGTTGCGGACACCGTGTCGATAACAGTTTGATTTGGTAAAAATTCCCCAAATTTTGAAGCGATGATGAACCATTCAAAGCATGATTTTTAAAATACGTTAAGTATTTTTAACCAAAAATAAGTAATTGAGGTGTCCAATAAGAAACTCTGAGGGCCGCAAAATGTTATTTACCGAAAGTTTCGAATTAAAATCAGTGTAGAATTAAAATAATCATAACAATAACAGTCTAGGAGATAGCTACATATATGGGACCTAAGATATAATACGTAGGCATTACTTACAGATAAACATAAATAAATATATTTCACAGAAAATAAGGAATGTGAACGCGGTGAACATCTATTATGAGAAGAAATTGTTCCAATTGACGCTTGTCTTCTTGTCTTCCTGCGCCAATAGTCTAGGAGATAGCTACATATATGGACCTGGGATATAACATGTTGGTATTGCTGTTATGTTTTAGCAACTATTTTTCTGAGTATTTTATCTTCTTATGGGAGTCAGACCTCCCCCCTGCCCGTTTTGGCGTCAGCCGCTCCAGAAAATATTCAATTTTGGAACGGAGTATAACAGTTTGGGGCTTCCTAATTGAAGAGGGTATCTTGACGATCAACATTCAATATATGCCAACATTTTTTCTCCGTGCAATTGGCAGCACTGGCGATATCAATTATGGCCAAAATTGGAACGCACTCTAACACTTTCTGAACAGGCGAAAAATTTTCGTTGTCAGTACTGGAAAACCATATGCCAACACTTTCTGATTGCCCATTTTCAAGATTTTTGCCATCTTTTTGCCTAAAATTGAACTTTTGGCCAAGAACGGGCCAAAACTTGTGCTTTTCAAAAAAAATGTTGGCACTTTCTCATACTTGTAGTTTTTGTACCAAAGAATAATCTCTGAGTGCCAACATATTTTTCTCAATGTAACCCCCAAACCACCCCCAAAACCTCCAAACTTTCAAACACAGACTATTAAGCTAAAAAGTATACACACATGACAGATTTAGCGAATAATGACCAAGAAATTATCCTTTTTAACATAACAATATTAAAAAATCCCCCCCCCCCCCAAAAAAAGCCCTCTATATCAACCCTATTCCGATTTTTTATGCAGAGAAATGTATGTTTTCGGTAAATGATGCTGTTCTTTCGGTAAATATACAATGCCAGCACGTCGAGCCATTAGCGTATCCCCTCCCTTTTCGACCCAAATATCACTCCTATTCGTGGATTTGTAATAATTTTGCGAAAAATAGCATTTGAGCCCAGACAATGAACGTGATAGTTAATTATTTCTTTTTTATTGTAGTTGAAATAACTACACAGTTCCCCCCACCAAATTTTTTTTTTTTTTCGGAGGTGGGGGCAAAATCAAGCTATATACATATTTTTAGTTTCTTCCTTGGCATGTTAAATGGGCTTAAAAATTTTGAGGCAGGGGCAAATGCTTCCTTTGCAACATGCTGCCTTTTAATTATTTTACTCTACTATACTTTAAATAATTTTTTTTTGAAATAAAGAATATTTTTACAAATATTTTTGGTAGTTTATAATTGAATTTGCAATTTATTTCTGTACTATGAAACATTTTTACATAGAGGAAGGAAATGTTGGCACTCACTATTCTTTAATATAAAAACTACAAATTTGAGAAGGGGCCAAGATTTCTTTTTGAAAAGCACTAGTTTTGGCCCATTTTTGGCCAAAAGATGGCCAAACATCTGGAAAATGGGCAAGCAGAAAATGTTGGCATATGGTTTTCCAGCATTGACAACGAAAATTTTCCTCCTGGTCAAAAAGTGTTATAGTGCGTTCCAATTTTGGCCATAATTGATGTCGCTAGTGCTACCAATTGCACGGAGAAAAAATGTTGACATATTGAATGTTGATCGCCAAGGTACTCTCTTCAACTGGCACCAAGCCCCAAAGCGTTATACTCCGTTCCAAAATTAAATATTTTCTGGTGCGGCTAGCGCCAAATTGGGCAGGGGGAGGTCTGACTCACATAAGATAAAAAAATTCAGAAAAATAGTAGCTAAGACATAACAGCAATTCTACCATGTTATATCCCAGGCCCCATATACATAGCGCAGGAAGACAAGAAGGCAAGTGTCAATTGGTACAATTTTTTCTCATAATAGATGTTCATCGCTATCATTACGTTGGACTGTACTGTATATTGTTTCGTATTTTCCGTGAAATATATTTATTTCTGTTTGTACGTAACAGCTTTAATGACATACAGGGTGGGCCATTGAAAAGATACTCGGAAAGGTCGATTCTTAATTTTTGGGGGGACAACTGTTGATGTCAAACTTGACAGTGGCATATCAACCCCCTAGCTCCAGCAACCCCTAACTCAAGAATTTGAATAAGGAAAAGTGATCGGGCGACCCCTAATTTGAAGCGTCCCTCAATTCTCTATGCCACAGCATAATCGAAATTAGTTTTTTTCATTTTTTTTTCGTCCACATGAAAACCACCTTCTAGATTAACTGAGGTGGGGATATTGTTTGGGAAAAATCCTTAAACACTCCACCTTTCACCTTTTGAACGGCACATTTTGATGTCAAACTTGACTTTGTCAAGTCAACCCTCTACCCCCAAGAACCCCAAAAATTAGGGTAAGGTGGTCGAGTGACCCCTCATTTTAAAGGTCCTTTGGTTCTCTATGCGAGTGCATGATTGTTTTTAGGTTTGCTCGTGTTTTGTTTTAAACAGCTGATAATATGCTTATTAATTTGAATTTAAAAAAAGTATGCAATGCATTTTTATTTACCTTCGGTGTTTATAAAAACCTCTCGAGACTTACGAGTTAACCATTGTAGGATGGCCGATAGTCGCGCAGAGAGAGAAGAAATATCTTCGCTGTTGAATAGAGACAAGTTTCTTAACTATGAACTCAGTACAGTCGTGGGAATAAGTTTCAGTAAAAGGTGCTCCCTATTCACCGAGAATTCCGGTATGTCACAGGCCAATTGGTGTTTTCGAATGAACAACAGTTCTTTATTTTCATATCTGAAATATTTGTGAATTAGGTATAATATTCAATTGCTTTAGTTTCAAGTAAAAAACAATGCGATATAGCAAACATAAAAAATAAATACATTAAATATAATCAAACTACAATTATAAAGATTGAGATAAATGCTTACACTATACTTTCTTTGCCATTGCTCTATCCAACTTCCGAAGTAACCCAGTAAACAATATTAAATTATATTGTTCGTAGTCGGGGTAATAATGTAATGATAATGATTCTGATGATGACACTTCAACCCGTGATACCCGGTGGCCAGCCGTGGTTAAAAAAAATGTCCATCTTTATACTCTGTTTTTGTATACTATTTATAATACAATATTTTTATGCAATTAAAATAAAATATATTTTGCTTTACACAACAAAACTTACATACAAAACTTGTACACTTACTTTTGAAAATGGTATAAAATAGGAGCTCCAGCTGTATATTCCTGCTTCATAAATTTTAAAACTTATAATTTCACGGCTTTGACCAGATAAAGCTTTATGTTTTACACTGCTTTCAAACACCATATTTTCTTATAAATAGGTACTAGATACTAGATAGTACACGTAACAATGTTTATAAGTAGATACTTCTAAAAGGTATGTATGTATTAAGTATGCTATACACTACAAGCACTTTTCTCGAGACTGTACTGATGTTTACACGAGGAAGGAACATAAACAAGTGAGCTCCGCAAAGGTGGGCGGGTTTCAACCACTGCGCATCCTAATCTCATCGGCCATTCTAGGATGGTCAACCTGTAGATACAGTGATTTGAAAGCCCTTTCTGCCCTGAATACTAAACGGTTAAAATTTTTCAAATTTATTAATAGTTTAGTATTCAGGACAGAAAGGGCTTTCAAATCACTGTATCTGAGTCTCGGGAGGTCTTTATAAACACCGATGGTAAATAAAAATGTATTGTATACATCTTTAAAATTTAAATTAATAAGCATATTACCAGTTAATTTTTGTTTTTGTTGAGAGTTGTTGGGGGTAGGGGGTTGACCTGACAAAGTCAATTGAAAAAAACTCATTTAGATCATGCTGTCGTATAGAGAATTGGAAGACGCTTCAAATGAGGGTTTTTTCGACCCTCATTCCTGATTTAAATTCTTGAGTTAGGGATTGCTGGGGCTAGGGGGTTGATGTGTCACTGCCAAGTTTGACATCAACAGTTGTCAAGAGTCGGCCTGTCTGAGCGTCTTTTCAAGAACCTAGTCTAAGTGTCTCAAAACAGGCGTGTTTCGTTTTCAATGGCCCACCCCGTATACGTAACTAATAAGTGAAATTGCACAGATGTCATTTTCAGTTTGGCACATATTGTCGATGTTGTGCGAATGGCTTTACAGCCACAGCCATATATTACCGGTATAGATAATATAGATAGATAGTTTGGCACATAAGTTACGGAATTGTCATAATATTTTATTAAAAATTTGAATTTAGAATTATATGTTTTAAAGAGTTCGATGTTTTGTATTAGTCGAAGAATAGTCAAGAATCAAGGGTCTCTTTGGCGTATGATAAAAAAATACTCATGAAAATTTGAAATATGATACAGTTGTGTGTATTTCAAAAGGACTTATGGCTTCCACAAAGTAACTAGATATATTGCCGACCTAATATATCTTAAAACAATAGTATGGGTAATGCTATCGTTGCTCCATGTAACATTAACAAGATATAGGGTGACTTTCAGTTCGATATTCCCAAGTTGCGAAATCGTTGAATCCGTGAGTTAGGGAGGCCGGGCACGGATCAGACAAATCAGATAGCCCATCGAACCGTGCAATAATTGAACTTACCCTCATCTATGCTATATTGTCCTGAAGGGTTGGACACCCGCCCGTTGTTGTGCGTGGTGCCCTCTCCAAAAGTTATTCCTTTTCATTTTCTCATTTGAATGCAAATTTTTCCGGGTCATCCTGTTTTAGAGATTTCGAATTTAGATAGGTGTATTTATTCATCATTATCTGTTCGTCTATGTGGAGGATTGGGGTGGTGTTTGCATTTATGTTTATGTCTTTATTGGCGCTACTGGTTATTTGGGATAAAATATGCAGCTCTTGAACTTTGAAAGAGTTTATTTATTGTAGATTTATAGAACTAATTGATAAAGAAACAATCCATTATTATACGGGGTTATTCTATGTTTTTCTTTGATTGAAATAGACAAACGCATGCATTTTATGGGTTTATTGTGATACCAAAAATAAAATAAAACTTTACCTCTTGGGTTGAAAAATTAAGAATTTTGAATGATCTGATTGTTAAATCGATGGAGTTTCAAGTTGACTAGAGTCGGGTGTAGACGTACTGCAGAAGGGCGTTCTGCGAAAAAGACCGGTTAAAACTCTGTTAAACTCGATGAAATTTAAGTTGTCTGTAGGTCAGAAAATTCTGCGTAAACTGAGGTGTCAGAATAGAAGAACGCTTTGCATAAAAACAACATACTTTCAATTAAATAATGACTTCTATCAACAAGACTTTGACCATGGCCATGGGTTCTTCATTATCTCCAACATTAAGTAACATTTTCATGAAAAATTTTGAGGAAGGTAATATTAATAATCTAGCTTATAAACCCATTGTATGTTGGAGATATGTGGATGACATTTTTGCTATATGGCCTTATAGTAAACAATGTTTAAGTAATTTTTTGAATCAGATTAACGAAATAGAACCTTCAATTAAATTTACAATAGAAATAGAAAATAATAATGAATTACCTTTTTTAGATATTTTAATTAAAAAATTGGATAACACATACCAAACCAGTATGTATAGAAAATAAACACACACAAACAGATACTTAAATTTCAATTCAAATTCAAATATTAGTGTTAAGAAAGGTGTTGTTAAGTGTTGTAGGACAGAACCAAAATTATTTCTTCAAATGATGTAATATTAAGGAACGAAAAGCAATTTATAAAAACTGTCTTATTAAATAATCAATATCCTGAGAGTTTTGTTGATTGTCAGATATTGAACATTGGTAGTAGAGAGAATATACTATCACAACCTGAGGTATTTAGGTCAATGGCAGTAATTCTATATATACATGGTTTATCGGATAAATTACGAATAATTGGGAATAGGTTTTCCGTACGAACGGTTTTTCAAACGGGCTCCACGCTAAGATCGGTTTTATCAAAAACGAAACCTCTAAATATTGTTCAAAAGTCAAAAAATTGTATTTATAGTGTTCCGTGTGAGTGCGGAAAACATTACGTAGTTGAATCATCTAGACCTTTCAACGTAAGGCTTGGTGAACATAGAAATTACGCTAGAAAGGGAGAATTTGAAAAATCCAAAATTTGTGAACACGCGTGGGATAATAATCACAGGATTAAATGGGACTCGACGAAGATTTTGGAAAAGAGAGCAACGGAACTAAAAGAAAACTTAAAGAATCCGCGAATATTTTGTTAAACGAGGATAGATGCGTTTCAAATTATTCAATAGATTTTTGTACTAGTTGGTTGCCCATCCTTAGAGACGAAAAAAGTAAAACTAAGATAAATATAATTTAATGTCTCACGAGAATTGTCATGGTTGACGGCTAAAAAGTTTTGAGAACGAAGTAGATTCTCTTTCGAAACGTTAACTGCCTATAGCTTTCATTTTCATTTTTCAGTTTATAACATTGTTCTAGTTTATATATTTTTAGGTGTGATACTTTTTGAAACAGTCAAGTATTCAAGAACCAACCTCCCTCTGATCCGTTTGGCGCAGAGGTTTTTTCATAAAAATTTGTAAATATTTTTCAGTGGCGAAATACTCAATAAGAAGAGAGAAGAACAAAGTTCATTTGAAATTCATATTTGAAAATTACTGGTAAAGTTCTCGTTTTTAATAATATTACATTGCTAAAAGAAAGTAAACACGTGCAACCGGATCGACGCAGTGCTAGGTATTTTTATATAAGGGTAGTTTTTACACTCATGTGTACTTTGATAAAAGGGGTGAACTTTAAGTCACTCTAGTTCTACATAATTCCAAACTTTCAAATCTTCATTTTTTATATTTTTTAGCATTTGTATACTCTATGATCTATATTCTTGGCAAGAACAAGGGTATTTTTCAGTCTACTCTAAGAGTAGTTATTCCACAATTCTTTAGAGAGATGACTGTTAAATATAAAACATAACCCTCTCCCTGGCTTTGATGTTCGTTACCATTAATTTACATCAATTTATAAATCCTGACATTTGGGTTAGTTTTGCCTCGTTTCATGGTGGCTTCTTTCTATTTTTGAGTTGCTTAACCACCTCAGAGTGGTAAATCCTTTGCGACGTACCAAAAGTCTACATTTGAATACGATACTTTTGCGCTTGTTAACTCCTTTTTGTATGTATTTATTGTTACCACAAATCAGGGATGATTTACCCTTATTATTTTAGGGTTGTGTTTTCGTTGTTGCTCAAAATTTTGAGAGAACATGGGTTCTTCTGTGATCAGATTCGAACTTGAACTTAACAAGTTTAAATCACGCATTTTGCCAAATCTTAATTTTTACACCCCTTTTAACCCCTATTTTACTCGATTTTACAATTTGAAATCGGCAATCTCAGAAACTGTAGAATTGTACATTAGGAATAGATTACCTTATTCTAAGGGTGGTTTTTTCGCTCTTGCTCAAAATTTTGAGAATGTTTAGGCTTTTCTGAGGTCGGATTTGAATTCAGCGTCGAGAAATACATTGGACTACTCGGGGCAAGTTCCAGAATCAGATTTTTTTTGTGGCTAGGTTATTTTATTGAATTTTTTATCTTTTTTGCTTCTTCTGACCCAAGTTTTGAAGCCACCATATTGGAAAAGAAAATCTGCAGCAAAACTGAATTTAGCATATCCAAATAGTTAACCCTACCAAGTTTTGTAAATTTTTAGCGAAAATTGGCTAGGTTACCGACTTTTGATGGAGATAAAATTTAAAAATTTCCATTAATTAAATTATTGTTCAGGTTAATGATGTCCTTAAATGATGGGAATAAATCTATTAAAAAAATATATTTTATCGTTTGTCCCAAAATTTCAATTTATTTTATTTTAATTCTTTATTTTATTTTTATTTTCGTAGTCAACATTACACGAAATTGAAATTTTTAAACATTGTTAAATAAATAGATGGTAAAACATGGCTAATTACTTTCACATCTACGTAGCGGATTGGAAGTATAGTAATCGTAAAAAAAATTTCAAACATGTTGCTTCCCTCGCATACCGAAGGGAAGTATTGTATTCGAGAAAAAATCACCCTCCGAGATTTTTGCGGATTCTGACGTTTCAGAACACGTAAATTCCGAAAATATAGGTTTTTCAATTCCGTCAGTCTTCCTGTCTGTCTGTCTGTCTGTCTGTCTGTCTGTCTGTCTGTCTGTCTGTTGGTGCATTAACTAAAAATCTACTTGACGGAGAGCAGTCAAATTTGGTAGGTAGTTAACCCTACTGTCAGCGAAGAAATGGTAGAATTTTCACTGAAAAATATACAGGGTGGACCGTCTAAATGGAATAAATAGTGAAAACAATTTTTTTTGCTCAAATTTAAAATTTCCACGTTTCATGACGCGCTAAACCTATTCCAGAAAAAAAAAAATTTGAAAATTTTTTTCACCAACATTTTTGAAAAAATTTTTACCACTAAAATATATGAAGAAATTTTTTTTATTTCTTCAAATTTAAAATTTTCACGTTTCATGGCATTCTAAACGTATTTAAAAAAAAAAATTAGAAATTTTTTTTTACCATTTTAAACAAATTTTTACCACTAAAATATAAAGAAAATTTTTTTCTTCAAATTTAAAATTTTCACGTTTCATGGCATTCTAAACGGATTTCAAAAAAAAAAAATTTTTTGAAAATTTTCATTACAAACATTTTTTAAACATTTTTTACCACTAAAATAGGTGGAATTTTTTTTTGTTCAAATTTGAAATTTCCACGTTTCCGTGGCATTTCAAACGTATTAAAACAAATTGAAATTTTTCTGAAAAATTTTCTTGAAAAAACTTATGTATTCATCACTAAGTAAGTACTTACTATAGAATAGGAGAAAATATTTTTTTGCTCTAATTTAAAATTTCCACGCTTCATGACATTCCGGAAGAAAATAAATTGTAACATTTTTTTACCATTTTGGAAAAAAAAATTACCACTAGAATAGACGGAAAATTTTTTTTGCTCAAATTTAAAATATGCACGTTTCATGACAGTCTAAACCCATTTCAGAAGAAAACATTTTGAAAATTTTTTTAACCAACATTTTGGAAAAATTTCAAAAAAAAATGTTTTTTTGTTCAAATTTTAAATTTCAACGTTTCCATAGCATTCTAAACCCATTCAAACAAATTTAAAAAAAATGATAAAATCTATTTCACTACTTACTATAGAATAGATGAAAACATTTTTTTTTGCTTAAATTTAAAATTTCCACGTTTCATGACGTTCCAAACCTATTTCCGAAAAGAAATTGCATCATTATTGTACCATTTTGGAAAAAAAATTACCATTAGAATAGACGGAAAAATTTGTTTTTGCTGAAATTTAAAATGTTCACGTTTCATGACATTCTAAACCTATTTCAGAAAAAAAAAAAATTTGAACATTTTTTTCAGACATTTTTGAAAAAATTTTTACCACTAAAGCAGATGGAAAATTTTTTTTCTTTGCTCAAATTTAAAATTTCCATGTTTCATGTTTCCATGTTTCATGGCATTTCATGACATTCTGAACCTATTGCAAAAGACTGAACATTTTTAACCAACAGTTTTGAAAAATAAAAAAAAAATGAAATTTTTAACCACCACTATACTCCCACTTCACTGCGTGAATGTGGAACTGAAAATGTGTCTAATGGCAATAATTTTTGACATATGTTATTGCACTTTTATTGGAAAATATACAGGGTGGTCATCCTAGGGAGTAATTCATGGAAGACCTGTTATTTTATTGAACTTTTGCTGTTGAATGAGCACTATTTTTTTGACCAAAAGTTATCAGGATTTCTTTGTAATAATTACAATAACTATATTTCCATTATTATTCTCAATGTCATTTCGTATTTAATAATTTTTTAGAGTGACCGCCATGCACAAATAACGAGGGAAGTTCTGTGTAAATACCTTTACCGATTTTTTTTTCTTGAAATAGGTTTAGAATGTCATGAAACGTCGAGATTTTAAATTCGAGCGAAAACAATTTTTCTGTCTGTCTGTCTGTCGGTCTGCCTGCCTGTCTGTCTGTCTGTCGGCCTGTAACTTTTCTTTTCCGCACGTTTTCTCTGGAACGGTTTAAGATATTGACTTGAAATTTTGTACACGTATACATTGTAACGAGGTCTGGAACTGAATTGTTTTTTGAAAATATCCGGTGAAGGGTTGGGGGGTAAATAGGGGGAGATAAGTAAAATAAATTGGTAAGAGTACAGAAACTTGAAATTTGATGTATATGTACTAGAAGTCAAAGCCTCAAATATTTTTATGAAATTTTCCATCCCCCAACATCCCCCACCACTCCATTATTAAAGGAGTTGATAAAATAAAATTGAGATATTCACTTGAAATTTGGTATACGCATATATTATAATGACATCTGGAATTATATTATATTTTTGGATTATTATGTTGAAGGGTTGGGGGTTAAATGGGGGTAACTAAGGGAAAATAAGTAAAGCAAGCTGGTAAGAGTACAGAAATTTGAAATTCGGAGTATGTACTAGAAGCCAAGGCCTCAGATTTTTTCATAATATTTTTCAACCCCCCACCACCCCTACTCCATTATTGAAGTGGTTGGTAAAATAAAATTGAGATATTCACTTGAAACTTGGTACACGTATATATTATAATGGCATCATAAACTAGATTATATTTTGGTGATTAATCTGATAGAGGGTTGGGGGTTAAATAGGGGTAAATAGGGGAAAATAAGTGAAGTAAGCTGGTAAGAGTACAGAAACTTGAAACTCGGTTTAGGTACTAGAAGCCTAGCCCTCAGATTTTTTTATAATATTTTTCTACCCCCCACCACCCCTACTCCATTTTAAAGGGGTTTATGAAATAAAATTGAGATATTCACTTGAAACTTGGTACACGTTTGTATTTTTTGTTAAAGGGGTGGAGCGGGGTGTGTAATTGGGAAGAATCAGTAGAGCAAGCTAGTAATTAAGAGTCCAGAAACCTCACTTTTGGCGTATGTGCTAGAAACCAATGCCTTAATTTTCAACATTGAGAATGTTTAACAAATCGAAGACGTAACGGCAATACGGGGGTCCAGTAGCGATTTGTGTACCGCTTGGAAATTCGTCTGTTTTTTGGAAACGAAAGCGTTCGGTGCTGTTGGATCGCATACTTTTTGAAAGATCCAAATTTGATTATGAATTTGATAAATTTTGATTCCTAGATTCATATTCTTGCATTTTTACGTCTCGACGCCGGCCGACGCCCAGCGTCGATTTTGTAAAACTTGTGTATTTGACTTTCTTACTTTTTATTGGGTATTTTGCCACTGAAAAATATTTAAAGATTTTAATGAAAAAACCTCTGCGCCAAACGGATCAGACAGAGGTTGGTTCTTGAGTACTTGACTATTTCAAAAAAGTTTTGAGAACGGAAGTAGATTCTCTTCCGAAACGTTAACTACCTATAGCTTTGATTTTCAGTTTTTAGTTTATAACATTGTTCTAGTTTATATATTTTTAGGTGTGAGACTTTTTGAAACAGTCAAGTACTCAAGAACCAACCTCTGTCTGATCCGTTTGGCGCAGAGGTTTTTTCATTAAAATTTTTAAATATTTTTTAGTGGCAAAATACCCAATAAAAAGTAAGAAAATCTGAATATGCCACAAACAAACAATTACAGACAATATTTGTGTATTTGACCTATCTTGATACCTAAATTCATATTCTTGCGTTTTTACGTCTCGACGTCGACCGACGCCTAACATCATTTTGGTAATACGTGTATTTCATCAATTTTAATACTTAGATTCATGTTCTCTATTTTGTGGAATATTAAATAGCCTATTACAATTACTCCGAGTTGTGCAACTTTTAAATTTTTTATCCTCAGCTTAACAAAAGTTTGAAAATTTCTAAAACTTTTCTTTATTACTATCCCCTGTACATTTTGCAGATTTTGTAAATATCATGCCGTGTTTGAAAGTTCATTTTCAATGTCTTAACGAAACTTGCTAAATTGAAACTCCTGTAAATTTTTTTATGACATCTGCCCCAAATATTATTATAAAATTTCATGACCAATTATTTCCGCATACTAAAGTGCAAATATAGTCAAGAAGTTTACCTTTAAAGAGACTTTGGGAAAAATCTGGATGCGGATGTGGAGTGATTCCTTAGGCAGCGGTTTTTTTTCCATTAGACGGGTAAAAAATGTGGAGCGACAAAATGTTAGATATACACTTTTTCTGCTAATGCTAATCTGACTGTACTATTCGTTATATCAAAAGCTTTATACAAGTAGTCCGACGGACAACGCTAATAAACTTCTGCATAATGACCACCGATGTTCACCCAAATACATTAAAACCTTACATGTGATATAGAAAATTATGTATTGTTATACATCACCCCATCTCAACACCTATAATGCCGAATTTATAATTGCCTATCTTCCAATTAACATGATTTAAACGGATCGCTTGGATCTCCAGACTCATTTATGGTGTTGGTGGCAGTTATTGAAAGTAATGGCTTGGATATCATGTTAAAATGTCCAAGTTTCAGTTGCTTTAAAGTGCACAGGACTAATATTTACACTAATGATGTAAAGTTTGTACAAAGCCAACCCCTCGAAAGGACGAACAAATTTAGTTATCAAAGCTGGATGAGGTCAACATTTATGATTTCGTGAAAGAACAAATGTGTTTCATTTGTGCTAATGTTTAATATTAAGGGTGTTTGAGGAGGGTAAATGGGTACTTTAAAACTTGGAGTTGTGTGATGAGTGTAGTGATATTTGCAGATCAAATTGATGGGCCCTGTGGCGAATTATTTATTTATCTGGGATAAAGATTCCAATTGCAGAAAATTGTTTAGACTTTAAACTACACAATAGGTTATTAAATTAAAATGAAACTAATTTAAATTACACTACACTTAGCGAATTAATTTTACTATGAATCCAAATAGTAGAACATAATGAAAACTAGAAGAAAAATGGAATAAGAAACATCACTTTTGAAGAGATGAAGTACTTTAGAACTTCAAAACTTATGTCTACGTACGACAACCTACATCATTCAATTATGAATATCAATGTCGTTTGAGACTTCGCAAACTTAATAACATAGAGAACATATTCATTAAATGATAATTTTGAAATGAGCTTAATACCTAAGTTGTTTTTCATCCAAAATCAAGTTGTTCATTAAACAATAAAAATCTGTAGTTCTCCTTTAGGTAAAAAGGTCATACTTATAGCAGTGTGCACCGCCACCTGCCCGCTTGCGTTCATTGGTATATGGTTTCATGTTTCCCATAAATCTGCGTTTTAGCTCGCCTCAATTAGCTTTTATTTATATTAACCGTTCCACAGGTAAATATCTATTTATGGTGGAAGTGAAGGGAAGGGCCCAGTCTCGCGGTAAAAAGAGCTTGTTTCAGCGAGTTACGAGAAAGAGACCCGAGAAAATATTTCGTACACCCTGTATTATTTTTGAAGTAGCAATCAGTTTTAATCTTAATTTCCGTTTTTCAATTCTCACCACTGAAACCGGCACCGTACCTCGCCTCGCAATATCTCAGTGTTCTTATGTGTACATATCTGGGAAAGAAGCATTCATTTCTTTTCCGGGGAAAAAGTAATTTATAAAAATTGACATTTTGTTACCTGCCAAGAGAGATAAAATGTCAAACTTTTTTCCGTTACGGAAAATTTTTTTTATATCGCTATGTTGGTGATCAAATTCTGAACAACTTTCAAAATGTCCATCCATCAGTTTCTCTGTCTGTCCGTCTGTCTGTCTATCTGTCCGCCACGTTTCTTATAAGCACGATAACTTAAGAATGAAAAGTCCGATAGTATTGAAATTTAGTCAGTAAGTTAGTGTTAGCTAGAGAAAGAACCCTATTATTTTGAACGAAATTGATGAAAAAATACTTAAGTAAAGTAAAAGAAACAAATTTTCTTGTTTTGTAATTAAACAAGAAATGTCTAAAACTAGTATTATTTACAGAAAACTGCGAAGAGTATTATATAGAATGTTCAACAATTATATAAAGTTTTTCTCTCTCAAATACATAATTTAAAACACGAGAATCCCGAAAAATGTCAGAAAAGTGATTTATTCACAATTAAAATAGAGAATTTAAAAAAATGCACGTTGCAGAAATAAATAATTTATTTGTGTAAAATCAAATGTGTTGACAGTAGCGCCCTATTATTATCGCTTTGGGCGTATAATTAGTGACTAGCCAGCACTGTATCCACATTTATAAATTCACACAACACTACTGACAAGTATAAAAACGAGTACGTGATGATGAGGGTGAGTCATATACACTTTGGAGACCCTAACTGGGGTCCCCAATTCCAGATCAACCTCATCAATGAATTACACTTGGTTGGGAGACCTTAGATCAATGTCAGCTTCAATTTACGTACCTATGAACAAGTTAGGTGCAATCAGCCATCCGCTGTAGGGAAAATGTTGGCTTTAAGTGCCTATTTTCAAGGTGATTTATTGGTTTTTAATTGGTTTTCGTGCCAGGACCCTTCTTGGATGATATCGAGAAATCATTGCGTTGAGGCGGGTTAGGGTTCCTATGAAAGTTTTTCGATTGTTTTTTCAACTAATTTTTAGCTTTAGAATTATACTCGAATGCCATAAAATCGTTATATGAAAGAATAATGATAGATCTTAATAAAGTTAAATCTGTCTACGAATAAAAACTTTGAAATAATTTATTGAGGAATAAATCTATTCTTCTATTAGTGTAAAGTTTTTATATTAATGATTATGTCGAAATTATAATTAACATAATACCTATATATGTTTGTGTCAATACTAATGGATCTGCTACAGACTCACAAACATATTAATGCAATTATGTAATAAAACCAGAAAATTAAATATTAAATTTGGACATTTTTAAATTATTAATTTTATTTAAATAATTTGATAACATTTCTGTTAAATTTCGAAATCAAGTACGTTCCATTAATTTCAAAAACGTCAAAAATTATGTTATTATTATATCTAATGAAACAATTTCCTTTGACAAGTTTAGTTCAGTTCAATTCAACAGGAGACTCTTATTTTTTGTCGTTATAAAAATTATAATGCACTCATTGTTTTACACATAATATTGCTATCTTTCAAGCTGTACGGATGTAAAAAAAATCCTATAAAAGTACACTTCAAGTCTTTTAATTTCTATTATATGTATTCTTAACAACATACTGATTGTTTCTGACATGTAGTCTAATTATTATAAGGACTTCCACAACAAAGAATGTTGCCTGAGATTCTCCTTCAGTAACTGTTAGTGGATGGATTATACATCACAAAACCAAAAAAATCAGTTCTGGGGGTGCCGCGCAACCCCCCAAAAACCACCCCTTCGGTGAGAAAACATTATTTTACTGATAACACGTTAACCGTTAAAGATATAAAAAAATTTTCAACATAAAAAAGAAAGCTGGACTAATTTCCTAAAAAAAATCCTCTTGTAATTTTATTGTATATGCCATAATCTTCGAGAAAATTGATATTGAAAAAAAAAATTGCAAAATTTGTATTTTTAATGCGTACGAATTTTCGTTTATTTAAAATTTTTTGCCCGCAGCCTATGGAAAAAATTGAATTTCTAGAAAACCAAACAAGCTAGGAAGAAAAATCAAATTGGGTTTTAAAGGGGATGTAAAATACTCTCTTGTCTTTCCATTTTTGATGGCTATTGAAATCTATTAGTATATGAAAATAACAATATAATATAGTTACCTCTTGATTTTTTGCGATTTTAAGTATTCTCAGGCCCATAAAAAATAACTAACTTTAATATAAGTTACAAATCCATTTTTAGCTCAAGGTAGTACTTCAATGCAGAAAAAGTTAAGAATAAAAACATTCACATTTACAAATTTACCAGCATGTTGAAGTTATCCAAATTTTGGCCAATTTTTTATTGTTTCCTAGAAGTAAAAAAAGACCCAAACATCTTGAAAATTTAGCTCATTTTTTTTTTTTTAGTTTATATATCATAAAGCTATTGTTTCTAATCATTTATTAGTTAAAAAATTGCATAAAAAATATCATAAAAAAATTGAATATGCAACCATTTTTGGATTTTTTTTTGACTAACTTCAACATGCTACTAAATTTGTAAATGTGAATATTTTTATTTCTAACTTTTTCTACATTGAAGTACTACCTTGAACTAAAAGATAATGCATTTATAACTTATATTAAAGTAAGTTATTGTTTATGGGCCTGTAATCAAGAGATAACTATATTGTTATTTTTATATACTAATAGATTTCAATAGCCATCAAAAATGGAAACACAGGAGGGTATATTATATCTCCTTTAAAACTCATTTTGATTTTTCTTCCTAGCTTGTTTGGTTTTCGAGAAATTCAACCTTTTCTATAGGCCGCGCTCAAAAAATTTTTAAATAAACTAAAATTTGCGAGCATTAAAAATACAAATTTTGTAATTTTTGTCAATATCGATTTTCTCGAAAATCATGGCATATACGAAAAAATTACAAGAGGGCTTTTTTTAGGCAATTAGTCAAGCTTTCTCTTTTATGATTAGCAATGTTTTTATATATTCAACGGTTAACGAGATATCAGTAAAATAGGGCTCTTTTCACCGAAGGGGAGGGGGGTTGTGCGGCACCTCCAGAACTGATTTTTGTGGTTTTGTGATGTTTAATCCTCCCACTAACAGTTACTGAAGGAAAAACTCACCTAACATTATTTCGAGCTTCTGGTGTATTTTTTACTTTATCGACTGGACTAATATTTCTAATATCTCTCTTCGAGAGAGATGCAAAAAACAAAGGGCCCCTTAAATGTTGTCAAAAAATTCTGAAAAAATTTGGGCACATTTTTTGGGTAAGAATAATTTCTCTTTAAAGTAACACAAAAGTGTACTGTTTGACCGTAAAATCTATACCTGGATTCGGTCCCTTCTTCAAGTGGGTGATATAAACAGCCAGCCACATGTGAATGAAACAGATAAGTTTTTGTTTACTTTATTTTAATTTAGATTAGCCCATTAATGAAGTCTATTTCCTTATTTAAATTGAAGTGTAATTTTAACCAGACTTATTTTTTCTTATTCGAATAGTTTTTGCATACTTTATTTATATTTTCATATCTCACTTTTTCTACTCTCTTTCTTTACCTAACGAAGCTAATCCATAAATGTAGTTTGTGATATAAAGTGAATAAAGAATTTGAATTTGAAAAAGGTATTATTGTGCATTAGAAATATGATAGAATAATTACTTTATTATCTTCAGCCATTCAAGATACAATTACGTTAGGATTTTCTTAGTTAATGAACATTAGCTAAATAAATAAAACAAGAAAAATCAGTTCACTTCACTTGTCTCCAGAATATAGGAACCACAGCCTTAGCTAAACACATAAACACGGCAGCGCCTGACGAAGATAAGCTACTATACTAATAAGTAATTAGTATGTTCTAAGAACAAATATAGAAATAAAATCTTAAAATAAGACACTGGTTTCCATCATTTACTTTCTGTGCTATTTAATGGACGATATTGTTATTTTTAAAGATTATTTTACTATTTTTGCAGTGGAAAATAATACAATCTTTCTCAGGAATGCACAATCCAGCGTTATTCTAAATTATCACAAACGTCATGTCGTCCTCTCAAGGGTCCCTTGCAAAATTCCCTTGTAAACTGCCTTATGCATCCCCATACACATTCAGTAATTACTTGTAAATTGACTTCATAACCAGTGGCACTTGAAGTGCAATCGCAGGGGCGGTGGAGCGGTAGCAAAAGTAAATTTGTCCTTCGCCACCCTAAAATCTTCTCTATTCTAGGACGGAAGGAAAACTTTGCTGGTATACAGGATGTAATCGTAAAAGAAATTTCAAAATTTATTTGTGTTGAAATAAGTTTAGAATGTTATGACACGTCGAGATTTTAAATTTGACCGAAAAAAATATCTGTCTGTCTGTAACTTTTTTTGTACGCACGTTTTAAGATATTGACTTGAAATTTGGTACACATGTGTATTAGGGAGGTCCTTAGCTATAGGCGTGGATTTTTTAAAAATGTGGTCCTCTCACCCACTCCTTCATAACACTATAACTTATAGTCTCTTTTAAATCCACTACTTATCTGGGACGCACTGCCTCTTGTCTCATATTATTTTTGTTTTTAAACTAGGTTCTTAGTTTGTTGTTGGTATATTATACTTTTCACAAATATAAAACGAAGAGTATATTGCATTCGATCCGCACATTTATAAAACTCGTAATATCGCTCGTAGGGAAAAACATTTCATATCCCTGTATTATATTGTCCGTCCGTCCGTCCGTCCGTCATGTTTCTTGTAAGTACGATAACTTAAGAACCAAAATACCGATTGTATTGAAATTTGAACAGTAAGTTAGATTTAGCTAGTGGAAAACCCCTATTGTTTTTTAACAATATCGAGCAATAGATAAAAACGTTATTAATTATTTATTTTTTTTTAAATATCTTTTTAAGTTTTGCAATTAAACAAAAAATGTCTAAAATTAATATCATTCACAAAAGAAACTGCGAGGAGTATCCTATAGAATGTGCAACAATTATATAAAAAGTGCAGTAAATCGGTGAACGATTAGCTTGTTTTGTCTTGTTTTTGTGATTAATTAAAGACAAAATTTGTTTATGTCATTTTCGGTGAAAATATGCATAAAACACTCTAAGATAAAACAAACGATTTCGTTAGAATATTGTCTAAATGTTATTTGTGGCATTATCATAATTTTCTTTTTCCTTCTTCAATTCTTTGGGACTTGCTGCCACATGTATGTTTTCTTTTTAAGCGGTGCTAGGGGAATCTACAAAATATATCACAATTAACCAGTATTGTATTTGTATTTACCAGTCTATAGTTATAGTCATTTATGTGTAGCGCGCGCACTCGCGCAGGCCAACTTTCTGTGTGAGCAGGCGACCAAAAGAGCACAACTTGATGCCTTGGTTAACAAATTGTTACTGTCTCTATTTTAACTGCTACAAAAAATGTTTTATATGTTTTTTTCGTAAAATTTTCCGTTATTTCGAATGGTGCTATCAGTTTATCAATAAAAATTAAATGGAAAAAGTCATACTCAAAAAATCGTATTTTTGCATCTAAATTGTTTAATAACTAATCGAGCGGAACTTTTTATGAAGCGGACGTTTTACTATATATTATTGACACCATATAAAAGCGATTAAAACAAAGTCTGCTGCCCTGTCTTCGACATTTGTAAAGTTGAATTCTTCATTTACTCCACTAATTCTTGTTTATCGTATAACACATCACCTGCTTTCCCCACCACATGTGCGTGGGCAGCGCTGTCTGCGGCATTTCAATTTGTTTCCGTCATTCTTTAGTGCAATACCAAAACCAACATTTTCCGAATCTGTATTATATTGTTTTTCTTTGACTTGCCAAAAATGAGTACTATGTAATTTGGTTAAATAAAATATCCTATCTTAAGTACTTGTCTCTGCAGTTGCGATCTATCGTCGATCTCCCTAGTAATCTGTTATCATTTTCAAATTCAGATACCATAGCCTGGTTTAGATTTTTTTTGTGGTTACATAAAATTATGATTTATTATTACTATTATGGAAACATTCAGACAAATTACCCAACAGACCTGAATCCAACGATGCCAAATAAGTGACATTTCAAACATTAATTTTTTTTATAATATAATTTTTAGTTTTCCATTTACGTGTGCCATGACGCTTCCTATTATCCTAAGTGACCCGTGTAATCCTACAAAAATCGAAATCCCGTTAAAAACACTAAATTACATAATTTATAAGCAAATAAAATTCACCAAAATTGTTTTTGGGACAAAACACAATTTTTTCAAATAGAACCATATCGGTACCGTGATACCATTTATTAGTACTATTAATAAGGAATTTATTCATATGTCGTATTAAAATGTGCGATAAATACAAACAAAATTACAGCTAAAAGAAAATAAGAAAATACAATTTTATTCTAATTACCTTGTTACACATAAGGTGGTTTTGGAATACAAAAAATTAACACAAAACATTACAACAGCTGTTTAAAATACTGTCCATTAACGTCAATGTACTTCTGAAGTCGCATATCTGTTTCTCGAAGAACGTTCGGCAATTGCTTGGCCGTTATGCTATTAATTGCTCGTCTTACTCATAGCTCCAGGTCTTCACGGGTTGTAACGGCGGCGGTTACATAGACAATATTTTTTAAGTGACTCCAAACAAAGAAATCAAGCGGCGTTAAATCAGGTGACCTTGGAGGCCACCTCATAGGACTATTCGTCCAAATTACGTTTTCTCCGAATCAATTACTATCCTTGAGTTATGGGGAGGAGCGCCATCTTGTTGGAAATACATTTACTGTTCTAAATCTAAAGGTAACGCAAATGTCTTCAATCTTATTTTCCAGGAATCTCAAGTATCTGGCACCAGTCAGAGGTCCTTCAAATATTATTGGACCAGTGATTCTACTACCGATTATTCCAAGCCAAACATTGAAACCGAGCCGCACTTGAAAGTTACCCTCCCGTAATAAATTTTGATTTTCTTGTGACCAATATTTTGTATTCTGTCGGTTAAATAATCCCAAATTTGTAAACCTTGACTCGTTTGAAAATAAAATCAGTCCCAAAAAATCATCGTTTGGCTGCACGTTATTATACAAAATCCAATTGCAATATTCCATCCTACGTTCGTAATCACTTTCGTACAAATGCTGGTGCAATTGGTATTTAAAAGATTTATAGTGGTATTTGTGCAAAATTCGGCTTACTGTTTGGTGACTGAAGTTCAATTCAAACCCAACTTGCCTTAAAGAAACAGTCTTATCAACTTCTACTCGAGCCAAAACATTAATTTCCATTCCTTCGTCAATGAAGTTTTCTTCGAAATTGTTGTTGGGCTCTCTTCGGCATTGGTTTTCAACAAGTTTAAAATAATTTTTCGCTGGATATTGTCTGTCAGGATATCGTCGGCCATAAAGGTCTATAGCTGCAATTGCATTTTTTTTACTTTCCCCATAAATAATTAACATGTCCACTTTTTCATCTCAGTACAGTTTTCATGATTATGAAAAGAGACAATAGTACGCCTATGTCTGAGTGATTTATTTCTCTCTGCCTTTCCCAAACTGAGTATAAGAGAATTTATTGTAATTTCTCTACACATATGCACATACGCACACACATACACATATATTTTTATTCGATGTTTGAATTCAGCCTTTTATGAAACGTATCTCTGTACCAAAATATTTTCTACGGTATCTATTAAAACTTTTTGTCCGATAATAAATATATAAACAGTATTGTGTACTAGCTTCCTGATTTTCATCGTCCTCATACACAGAAAACAGGTATTTAGTTTTTAAAGACATTTTCCATTTAGAGCAAATCACAATCTGAATTATCTGTCAAGACAAAAAACGGGCAGCAATCTTGTCGTTCTACGTTGATGAGTGGGTACGACGAAATAACAAAAACCATTAATGTTTTTGTCTGTGCAAAGGGTGTATTTGTGTGAAATTCTTAAAACGGAATGGGTCCCTGCTATAGTCAAGAGGTGATTTTAATTAAGGTAACGATGTCATTTACCAAAACTCAATTTATTTAATATTGCCTTTAAAATGTCTGCATTTAAAGGTATATATGCTTAGGTTTAGAAGTAGACAATACAAGGGCGTCGCCGACGGCGAATATCTAGTTAATCAACATTCTACAAAAAATTTTCGTTTATGTGGTGTCACTGCGATTAAGTATACAGCCAATACTTTTTTATTTTTATCATTCAAGTAGATATTCGCAATCGACCATACTCTACTGCAGCTGTCTTTTGCTTTCCTAATATTCTTAATATTTCTAACCAGCAGACTTTAATAAGTTTGAAATATTTACAGCCATACTTTCTTATATGAAGTCTCTGAGGGTTCTCAATTAATTGCTTGTATAAAAATCGCGACCAAAGTTGGCAACTAATTGATAGGCTTAAATTACTTAACTTTGAAATTCGGTGTGCCTCAAGGGTCCATCTTTGGTCCGCTGATCTTTACAATTTATGCAAGCAACCTTGTCAATAACTTGAATTATTGCAAAGTCATGTATATACAGTTAACACTCAACTCAACTTTAAAATGATTATTAAATTTACAGAATGTTTCACATAACAGTGACAAATTAATACCTGAATTTTTAAATAAAATACCCAACATTTTTAACATATTGATATTTAAATCATAATTTTCTTTTCCACGAAAAAGCGTTATTATAGATGTAAATAACCATTTCTTTTTTTACTACGAATACAATTTTCTGTATTCTGCTCTTTCTTGGCCCAAAACCATAGGAGTAAAACATGTTCAAAATGGTATTTTCTATGTGATAACATTTCTAAAGGTGATTTCGCATAGAAAATGCCATTTTAAGCACTTTCTGTTCTTTTGATTCTTCCAAAAACTTGCACAGGTAACGAGATATTAAGCATTGTATCCATATATTTGTATGGTATTTATTTTTTAATTCCATAATTCCGCATAGAAAACGTAGTTTTAAAATCTTTTTATTCTTGTGTTTTTTCGAAGAAATAACTAACGAGATATTTCAATTTTCATGCTAAAAATCTTATATGTATATATGGAATTATAGGTGTGCTCCGGCACCTTTTGAAAAAAATAACCACGTCCATCGTAATCAGTGCATTTTTTTTAGATATAAGTAAATAATTGTCCCAAAGTTGTCAAAATTTTCCAAATCGGCCGCCATCTTCTCCTTCGTTTATTGTGCTAGATCAAAGATTAGAGAACTAACAAGATAGGACAGTCAGGCGGAGAAGACGAAATAGACGAAGACGTGTACTCCAATTTATAGGGACACGACATCCATCGGAAACGGTTTCTGGATTTGTCGGTTACGCATTAAACGAATTTGACCAAGCTTACTAAAAGATAGGTTAGCTCATTAAAATCGACAAATGCTACGTCACGTATAGACCTCGATGAGAGCTGCGTGTGGCTGTTTTTTCCTCATTTTATAGAAAAAGTTTCAAAATTATTCTTTCAATGTACAATTCTATCCTAACCAAATAGATACCTTACATAATAATAAACATAGAAATACTTCACGTGACATATATTACAAAGCAACCTGTTTTTTTAGTGACCTTGGCTATTGAGAGTTAGCTGAGTTCGGTCGTTTTATCAGGACAGTATTGTCCATTTTTTACTATTGGCCTCTCTTTCTAATGTTACCTTCTCCGTCTAATTGTCACATTGTGGCAACTGCGCGAGAACTCATTTAAATGTCGAAGTCAATAGCGCCATTACTAAAAGATAAAAGGTTTTCCGACGGCTATCCTATCTTGTTAATTCCCTAATCTTTGGCTAGATGGTGAATAAGTTGCTTTAAGTTGTCCGGTGACTGAGGTAATGAACCTACTTTTCGTTCCATGTATCCAACACATGATCTACGGTTGATCTGATAAATAATAGCAGTAATACTGATTTATTTTATTTTAAAACAAAACTGAAAGCAGTCTTAAATGTAATTTTCTGCTGCATGTGTTTGTCTGTCGGTAAAATATTCTTAAGACAATACCAAGAAGACCACATAAATTTGTAGAGAATTGTTTCCAAGTAAACACTGATTAGGCTCAAATGCAAACAATCATGACCCTATTTACTTCTGTAGGATATATAATAACTGTTCCACTGATGAAGGTCGCAGACTTACCAGCTGTATTATGTTGGTAAGTATGTATTTTCTTAGTAAAGAGTGTAAACATATGTTTAATATTTATTTATAAAATCGCAGCTTCTCAGAATACACGATGAAAGCATATGATATGATGATTTACTTCTTATAAGATTTATTGTAATCTTTTCGAGAACTTCTGAATCTAAATATAAAAACTTGGGGCTTTGTGGCATTTTATTTCAAATCTAAGATGCGTAAAGAGCTTACCGGTATTTTCGGCATGGCTTTGGATTTTCCAACTAATTTCTTTGATGACGAAGGGAGAGGAAAAGTAGGGATTTATGTTGGGAATATGATGAAGATATACCATTGTTAAGTTATTATGCATATCTTTGTTAATGGTTCTGTCACTATTTTCACTTCCTTATTTAATATATAAATACGGTAATGTAATTGTGAAAAATTCAGTGACCAAGCAGCAGCAAGTACACGTTATATAAATAGATAGATAAATAATAGCTTTATTGCATCGCCTACACATAAATCATTTCACAATAATTCAAAAAGAACTGAAACATTTAAATATGAAATTGGACTGTCCACAAAAGCGTCACTTAATTTGTAATTTTACATTTTAAAGGTTAAACATTATTACGGAGATTTTTGACATCGCCAGTTTATTTAGCGAGCAATGATGATTGTAACCTAGATTACATAAGTTTAAAAGTGAATTATTATTTATTTACTTATAATTGTATTGAAACATATTCTTTATGAAATCTTTGCATTCTCGCAATAACCTGAATTCTGGTTATGCTAGAAAATTAAAATCCTAAAATGAATTTGTCTAATTTCTTATTTGAAAATTCTCATTCTAACACTAGCATCCACACATCCCAAGATATTATTAATATTTTTACACACAGTTTTTCTTTTAGTTCTCATAGATAGTTATTTTCTGCTGTTTGCAAAATCCTATAAAGAATATGCAAATATAAGCAAATAAATAATAATTCACTTTTAAATATGCATAGAGTATATAGGCTCCAATACTAGTGAGCTAATAGATAGGTGAAGATCTGTCAGTCAATGTCAAATATAATTATTTCATACTTATTCATAGAAATTGTCTTGGTTTTGCATGAAACATCTTTATGAGTGGCTTTATGTCTTTCTGATGAGCTCCAGAATAAGGGCGAAAAACGTTTCAAAGGCTGAGCATTTCCAAGAAACAAAATGATAGATTTCATGAAGATGTAATCCATTAGAATGAAAATTTCTTAAGACAAGATAGATAAATAAATTCATTTTAGGCCTTTGTTCTCACTTTTAAAGGAATCTTCATGATCGTAGGGGGTTATCTAGATACTAGTTTAATCTGCATGGCTGTAGGGGACTGTGTGGATGCTAGTGTTAGAATAAGAATTTTCAAATAAGAAATTAGACAAATTCATTTTAGGATTTTGATTTGCCAGCATAACCTGAACTTAAATTGTCGAAAGAATGCAAAGATTTTATTAATATTTTTACACACAGTTTTTCTTTTAGTTCTCATCATCATAGCAAATTTGAAGGAATAAAATAGTTCTACAAAATGGTGGAATAATATACTGGGTATTCCATTTGAAAAAAAACAAGTTTTAGATGTTTGAAGATTGGCAAGTTGATGCCCCTAGAATAAAATTCCCGGTATATAAAAATAAACTTTAGCTCCTCTCAGACAGTTCAACTAACTCTTACATTTGCACTTACTAAATGTTTTCCTTCAACTATCATTAACGAAGTTTTTTTGATGATATTTGTGACGCACTGTTTTTGCGAGAATTTTCATATTTTTGACAATAACTTGGCACCGCTGCAGCATTTTGAAAAAAAAATAGTGTTGTACGTGAAATTTTGCGCTGAAATCGATAGTGTAAAAATATATAGGGTGTGTCATTTAAAAAATTGGACCTTTAAGCTGTCCCGCTTTAAAGGAACACCCTGTGTATTTTCCAGTATTTTAGCATTAGAGAGCAAAGCAAGCCCTATAACTTTTATTGAAAATTTTTTTTTCAAGTTTCTTATAATAAGCCAGATATTGGACTTCCTCGCACTAATGGGCCACCCTGTATAAAGAATTTATCAAAAAATTACGCAACAATGAGGTTCAGTGAACAAACATGTCACCATATGCAAACTTATGTTCGCCCTGTATATGACATGACTCACTCGATAGCGCAAAAATTGGTTTGACGCCAAGATAATATGTACCGCTTGTAACAACTATTATTAATATTTTAATCCACAGCATCTTTTCCTATTTTATTATTTCTGCCTATATAAGGTTTTCTATCCTAAGGGGATCGTTTATACAGATGCATCTACTTAGAGTTCCAACTATATCAGATCCCAATCAAAACTGGTTCCTGGAACAGAAATTGTTCAAATGGAGACCACTTCATTACATGTAAGATTAAATCCAATGACAATGAGATGTAAAATCCCTAAAGGATATCCCACATATGGCGCGTTGACTGGCGGGTCACGTTTTCCTATAAATTCGTGATTGTGTCAGTTCGTCGTCATTCCAACCCGTAAGCTGTGACTCACAGGAGATTCTCTGTCTTTCTAGACATCCTCTGACCTCACCTGCATGCAGAATGTACCGGCCGAGGATGCTAACTATGTAATTATTATGCGTGAAACTATTTCGCACGGATGCGTGAGCTAAGGCAATAATGGGAAACTGAAAATTAGATAATATAATATAAATTATCAAACTAGATATACACAATCTCTTCGCCAGTCTTTTGACATTTTCATATAATGGTGGACAATCTGTAGGATACTATCCACCGTATTTGGAAAATAAGTTAATTCTCAAGTATAATTGCTATATTTTAAATTTCAATCATCTCCTGACGATATCAGCTTGGTTGTCGAGAAGTCGATTTTCAAAAGGGATGTGTTCAAAAGAACGTTTAAGATTTCAAACCGCAAATATATTCATTTTAGTAACTATTTTGTTAAAGAATGCTAAAGAAGATTGCATTTAGATGAGAGCAACATGAATTCACAAAAAAATAATATTTCTACCACAGGAATTTTTCAACTATCAAATGAAATAAAAACAGCTTAAAACTGGAAAAATGATAAACATCATGTTTGGCCTATCAAAAGCATTTGGCATAGTCTCTATGCTATGATCTTCGTAAACTTAAATAGATATGGGATGCGGGGTACTCCATTAGATATTATTAAATCCCATTTGCTAAATGAAAAACAGCTACTTAGAATAAATTATTAAAATCAACAACACAGATCACTGTGAAAAATTTACTTCCGATATTTGCACACCAAGGGTCAATATTGGGACCCTTAGTGTTTTTAATATATATTAACGATTTGTCCTTATATACATAGAACACTTAGAAAGTCTATTATATACTGAATTACTGATGGCACCGTAGTAATTCTTGGAAATGGGAATAGCTATGTTGCAAACAAGCATAGAACAAACAGTAAACCATTTATTAAAATGGTTATATGAAGATTGCTTTATGTTATATTCTCTCAAAGACAGAAATTTCACTCTGTTTCACTCAAAACGATGTCTTTAAAATAAAAATAATAAACTCGAAATTAACATAAAAAATATTACAATAGAATATTTTGAATTGAAATTTTAATGATAATTGGTTCATTTTCTATATTAATTCAAATAAAAATACCGCCCAGGAACGAATTACTTGAAAATAAATACTTTTGACGATTTACTTGCAACATCTTATCACCACCTATGAATACCGTAAACTTTTTTGCATCTTTCATCTCATCCAAACACTTCTGTCGGCCACAAAAACACATGTAACATTATGCAAAGGCACAAGTGACATTCCTGATCTTTAAATAAACGCTTAAATCATTTTATTTGTAGTCATAAATAAAAAATAACATTTTCCGTACATCCTGTAAGACTTTCGTTCATTTTTCAATTAAACCGGGCCCGCCGCACGCCAGAAGCCTCAAAAAGACCGATTAAAAGGTAAACACTGTAAATAGCTATTCCATATTTCATAATAGCACCAAAAAAGCTGAATTTATGACCGGGTGTAACGTAAAATCGTGAAACGCAGTACTGTGACACCATAATATAATGTGTAGATGAACTGCAGGATGTTTAAAAATAGCCAGGAACACTGACTCGACGTCTCCAAGTTTCGCACGTGCTGCAGGAGGAATTAAAACGGAGAAGCATCTGCTCCTTTATTTTTCTGGTGATTAGTTACCTGGTAAACAGACTTATCGTGAACTTAATTCTTCTAATTATTACAGGTATGTCTTTATGTTCTAGGAGCCGAGTGAGAGCATCTTAAGGCATAATATTTACGAACTCAATTGGAACAGCACGGAACTAGAGGAACTTACGGGGTATTGTCAATATATCGCTTCACATTGAATGAGAGAGCACAGAATTTTACAGTTTTATATTCACCACTCCTCGTCTACAGTCCACATGGACTTGATCCGCCCGTCGTCACATAGAAATATAAGTGAGATTAGATCAAAGAGTTTAACACATAGAGGAGACAAGCTCCATAAGCGTAATGTATAAGCAGCGGTAGACTGTAGGCTTTTCATCCTTTTCACACAGTTCGTTCTCTCTTTGTCGCACAGTACATGAGGGGAAGTGCCGATTGCAATACATTGACAGTATGACAGATGACAATATATGTGTATACCTACCTGGGACTTATGGGTGACTTAGTTTTTCTACAAACTTTACAAGTATAAACTATTGTGAAAAAAAATAATTAATTAATATAAAAATTAAACGTGATAAACAGATTAAACGTTATAAACAGAAGAAAAATTTGAGAAAACACGTGTAATTGTAAATAAAGCAGACCGCTATTTAAAACAAAGATTAAAAATTGACGGTATTTGTGAAAACAAAGCGCGCCGGGTAAGGCTGAGTTGCTTTGTAAAACAGAGTGGAGAGAGAGGCTACGAGGTCTGCGACAAGGACGAAAAGCCTACAACCAAATCGCGGCTCCCGGCAAATCCACGGCTTGTCTTCTCTAGTTATTAAACTCTTTGGATTAGATGCTTAGCGAATTTGATTTGTCAACACCAACCTTGTTCAGAGTTTTTGCATGCCATAATATATAAACCAAAAAATACGTATGAACTATGTGTATCGTATGATCTGTACGAGGCAGTGCAGTACAGTCAGGCAGCGTTATAAATTACTTAATTGAGTGAATATTTGAACAAATTATTAGTTTTATTGCTGCGTTTGAGTGATTTTTTGCAATTAATTGTTTAAAATGGCATTTTGGAGGCCTTTCGATAGTCGTGACAATGAAACGGACGATTTTGACACAGAGCCTATACAAGCGGAATTTGAAAATAAAGACTTACACGTTCAAACTCAAAGATTTATTTTGAATATTTACTCGTGTTTAAAAGATGAAAATATTAATTCTTCATATGATAAAATTATGAAAAGGATTTGTAAATTAACCAAATTTAGCTCTACTACAATTTATAGGATTATTAGAGCCGGGGATGTAGTTGATCATGCTATTAAACGGAAAAGAGTTGGACAAAAACTTGAAAAACTTGACAACGCGTCCAAAGATGTCATTCGTTGATTTGTGTATGGCTTTTACGATGAACAGAAAGGGCCCACATTAGAAATTATTAAGGATGAGTTACGCGACTATCCAAATTATAACTATAAATCATTAGATACTTTGCGAAACGTTTTGCTCCATTGAGGTTTTAGGTACAAAAAATTGGACAAGAGAATGGTAGTTATGTAATTAGCACGTATCGTTGATCATCGACACGAGTACCTGCGTAAAATAAAAGAATACCGAGATGCAAATAGAGACATAATTTATCTTGACGAAACATGGCATGACACCCATGATGTAGTTCAATACGGTTGGATAGATAACACCAAAAAGTGTAATTTAAGTGCTCCACGTTCTAGGGGAAAAATAATTATGATTCTACATGCTGGAAGTAAGCATGGCTTTATTCCAAATGCGTTGTTGTTTTCTGCCAAAAATATCAAGCAATCATTTACCGACTACCACGAGGATATGACAGCCGAATTATTTGAGAAGTTGGCAAAGGAATAGCTGTTACCAAATATCCCACCAAGTTCTGTAATTATTATGGACAATGCGTCATATCATTCGCGACAACACAAAAAAATTCAGAACACCAACACAAGAAAGGGCGATATCATTGAATTTATGAAAGGTAAAGGCTTAGAAATACCAGAAAAAAAACACAAAAAAGACTTTATTAGAACAGATTGGAAAGCAAAATTTTAAACAGGAATATGCCGTTGAAGAAATTTTTGAAGCACACGATCGTACTATTTTACATCTGCCTCCATATTATTGCGTTTTCAACCCTATTGAAATGGTGTGGGCTGATGTAAAAACAAGGCTACGTCAATATAATCAATCCCCACAATTAAGTGAGTCTGTCTTAAAGAATATAAAGATAATAGTGGACAAAATAGGCAACAGTGATACATGGAGGAAGTGTGTATCTCACGTGAAAAGAAAAGGAAAATGAATATTCTGTATTACCACCTATCAATCCAATTATTATTAAAGTAAATACCGATTCAAGTTCTGAAAACTCGGATAGTGACGAATGAAATATTGTTTATTTAAAGTTCATAGACAAAGCTCTTTTGAAATTTGTTTATTTAACGTCGACCTATTTCCGCTACTGAGACCAATTACCGATGCCAGGAAACGAGTTTCTCTTTTAAAATTTTGCCGAGTCTTTCCTTTATAGAATAGTAGAAATTTTCTACCTGCATGATACTGCAAAGTTCATAGTATCATGACCTAACATTTAATAAACAAGACAGTCGCTGCTTTGCACCTTTTCGGAAGGGTTATATACCATCTATGCAACTCCCGCCTAAGATTACATAACTTTGCCCTAGAAGATAGAAAGAGAGGTAGGTCACTAGACATTAGACGTAACCTTAATATATCATTTATGTGACTTATCAAATGTGATAAACATATTTTTTCATTAAGGGCAGGATCGAAATGTCAAAAAATGTATATGTGGTTGCCTAATAATCATTAAAATTGCGTCAAATCGACACTTGGTATTTCATAAATAACTTTTTTATAAGTAATTCAAACGAAGTTTTCAAGTGGGCAGTATTATAACAGAAGTCGGCCAAAGACAACTGACCTGTTTGTTTCTTTTTTAAGTGCACGATTAATTCGGAATAAATTTTTAAAATTGCCTAATTATCAGACGCTACATTTGCAGTTATATTAGATAATCAGAGTTATTTAAGTACATTTAATTAGGTCGTTTTGATGCGTATTACAGTCATTATCTCTTATCTGTGTAAAAAATTGCATAAAATTGCTTTTGTACATTTTAATGTATGAAACTGATTTTTAACACAAATCGATGAGTCATCAGAATAATTGTAAAGAATATTTAGAATAAGTTCATCATGTAACTAGAAGATGGCGCCAATAGCCTTATGAATGAAAAGGGGTAATGATTTTGATTTATGAATGAAATGAAAAGTGACATATTTAAATTTGTTAAATAAATTAAACAATGAAAGTATTATTAAATGGTCAACAGTTTGCAACTGTATTCAAGCACTAAAATGGCACTATATTCCAAGTATACAATATATACAATAAATTCTGTTCATTTTTGTCAAAAATTAAGTGAATTTTCAATTAATGTAAATATATAAATTAGGTTCGAACCATGAATATGGTTCATGGCATTGGTGTTTTAATCAACTGTCCATAACTTTATCTCGTTTATGCTTCCACAGAAAAGAGTATCTTATATTTCATTGTGTGACTGCTTCACCGAGAGGAAACAACGTGTAACCAGAACCCTAAAGTTACGGGTTCAATCAGCCAGTTTTGGCAAATTTTTATTGTGTAAGAATGATTAACCCAATATACTTACTCGGATATTGGTTATGTTATTTTCTTAGATATGTGCAAAAGCATGTTAATTTTTTTGGAAAATAGGATAATGATACACTATATCTAGAGGTCAGGCAAAGATTAGAGACCTAACAAGATAGGACAGTCAGACAGAGAAGACGAAATAGACGAAGACAGTTGTGCACTCCAATTTAAAGGGACACGACATCCAGCGGAAGCGGTTTCGGGATTTGTCGGTTATGCATTAAACGAATTTGACCAAGCTTAGTAAAAGATAGGTTGGCTCATCAAAATCGACAAGTGCTACGTCACTTATAGACCTCGATGACAGCTGCGTGTGGCTGTTTTTTCCTCATTTTATAGAAAAAAGTTTCAAAATTATTCTTTTAATGTACAATTCTATCCTAACCAAATAGATACCTTACATATAAACATAGAAATACTTCGTGTGACATATATTACTAAGCAACCTGTTTTTTAGTGACCTTGGCTACTGACAGTCAGCTGAGTTCGGTCGTTCTATCAGGAGACAGTGTTGTCCAATTTTCATTATTGGCGCGAAAACTCCGCTGGCTGTCCTATCTTGTTAATTCCCTGATCTTTGCCGAAAGTCCCGAGCTTCGAGCATGTGCATTACCTTGTAAATGTGTAATAAATTCTACAAGTCGAGAAATTGTTGAAATTGAAGTATTTCGTGTTATTTTGTGATAAAAAGGCGGGGGCACACCCCGCACCCCCCGTTTCTTTATCAGCGACGATTATACTGCCTACGGCGCTAATAATTATTATTATAACAATTGGATATCAGAATAAAAACCTACTAATCTCACCTAAAGAAATCACACGAAATAATGAAATTATTTTAAGCAGAATAAAAACCTCTAACCTAACGTAAAAAAATCATAGAAAAGAATTAGTGGAAAAATATATTAATCATTACAAAATTAAAGAAAAAAAAATCAGCGGACGTAGGAGTTTGAACCCGAGACCTTCTTCCATGGTTTTATCTACGCGCTAGCCACTCGGCTGACGGTGAACGCTAGAACAAGGAATAAATATTAAATAGTCAGATAAATGATATCACGTTTTGCGCAAAGTCGAAGCTTCGGACTTTTGGTGTACCTAGACGCTTCTCTCAAATACTACGTTCAAGGACATATTTACAACTGTTAGGTAAAATAAAAATTAGATGATGCACAGTTGCCAAATTTAAATACATATTGTCTTTGCCATTTTCAACAATTAAAACTTTGATATGTTCCCATAATAATTTGGATAAAAGTTTCTTGCTGTTTAATTCGAAATTAATAATGTGGTTAACCATTTAATTGTAAAATTTAAACAATATCCCTATATGATATTATATAGTTGTACATGGCATAAATTATGCACACCTACATTTTAGAATTTACCTAACCAGATAGTACCTATTTTACGACTATTTATGTAATTGGGTTTTATTTATAATTATAATTTGTAACATTTATTATATCTTATACTAAAGAAATTTTTGTACATGTGGCAATGCGGACAACATTCCGACAAATATTGAAACTTGCCAATAAAATAAGATAAGATACACACTGTGCCATCTAGGATTAACATAAGTACTAGCTTACGAGTTTTTGACATTTCGATCCTGTCCTTAATCACTTCTATTGAATAAAGGTACTATAGAAATCCCTTTCTTTAACAATTAAAAAATAATTGTTTAGTATTTAAAGCATTTTTATATTTCTACCGCCGCAGCCTATATCCCATAAAGGAGATTCCGACTTTAACTCAGAGTTTTTGTTTCTATGCTGTCCCAATTGAGATCATATATACTATAAATGATTGTAAAATAAAATGATGTATTTTTTTAAATCATTATATTTTACAACAATTTACCTTAAGATGTTTTCACTCCGCCCATGGAACATAAGGACATAACTGTAAAATTCGATGAATTATTTGCAAAATAAAACAATATAATTTTTTACATCATTTTATTTTACAATGATTTACCTTAAGATTCGCTCCTGAAAGATATAATTGATAATAATTCGAAGAATTTAATTTACAATAAGTCTGTTAATTTCAGTGGTTTTAGTTTATCACCTATTAGTTAATTTTGAAAAGGTAATCCGCCATCCTAGTGCGTCCGCCATGTTGGATTTAGAATGAAGTTACATAATTTATCGTATTTTACTTGTCAAACCCTTTCATTTTATACCCATATCAAGAGGGTTGCGAAGAAAAAAATAATCCGCCATTTTAATGCGTGAGTTTTGCACTGAAAATGACAGTCATTTCGAGAAATTTTTGTGAATTTTCAAAATTTCACTGTTTTGTAATAAATGCCATAAAACGAAATGCATTTTTCTCTCTTTTCTCATTTTTGCTCTAGCTCGGAAGGGTGCATTTTTGGAAAAAAACTTTATAGATAAAAAAAGGCTTAATTTAACTTGAGAAATCGATTCTGAACGATTGGCAATTTAACTCTGGATCACTCTGTATATTGCTTTAACATTTTTTAAATCATATTCTGTGCAAGAACAAAATTGCCTTTATGAGAAAAGTGATATAATTGAATAATTTGAATATCATCTAGTTCTATTAAGAATTTTAGTTCTGTTCATCAATGGTACAGGTAGCAACTATACGATTTAAAATTTATTACATATAATTTAATTCACTTTAACCCGTCACCTGAGTTACATCACCTTAGTAAATCCGGTCTGACGAAAACAAATATATAAAGCCTATCTACATCTTGTTCACAATACAATTTTCTTTTAAATTCATCCCGTTTCCTGACAAACACAAATTCGATTTGACCTTTTTTATCCTTCTGTGTTTCTTTCCCTCATCTTGCAAAAATATCCAGACATGTTTTGTCGTGTTGTTGTCATAAAGTATTTATGTGGTATGTATATAAGAAACCCTCTTTGCCTGATGTTGGGCTTTTGTTTATTAGATATTCTTATGTTATTGTATTTTGATTAATTGTTATTATTATTTTACTACACCACTTAGTAAATAAACTCAATGGTTTAATGTGTCAAAATGTATGACCGGTAGCTCGCCATTTTTCAAAACCGCTGCCTAAGAAATCATTTTAAAGGAAACAACTTGACTAAATTTGCACTCTATTATGTGGAAATTATTGGTCATAGAATGTTAACAATATTTGGGGCAGATGTCATAAAAAACCTTGAGGCGTTGGTTTCTACCATGTGCATTAAAAATGAAGTTCCTAGTTTACCCTACTTATTTTCCGCTATTCACAAACTACCACCTCCCTCCCCTTCAATGGAATATTCTCAATCAGATGTCATTAAAATACATATGTGTACTAAATTTCAAGTGCATATCTCAATTTTATTTTATCAACCCCTTTAATAATGGAGTAGGGGTACTGGGGGGTTGAAAAATATAAGAAAATCTGAGGCCTTGGTTTCTGTCTAGTACATACACCGAATTTCAAGTTTCTGTACTCATATCAGCTTGCTTTACTTATTTAGCCTTATTTAACCCCCAACCCTTCAATGGAATCATCTCAAAATATAATCTAGTTCCAGATGTCGTTATAGTACACACGTGTACGAAATTTCAAGTGAATATCTCAATTTTATTTTATCAACCCCTTCAATAATGGAGTAGGGGTGGTGTGAGGTTGAACAATATTATAAAAAAATCTGAGGCCTCGGCTTCTAGTTCATACACCGAATTTCAAATTTCTATGCTCTTACCAGTTTGCTTTACTTATTTTTCCCTATTTCCTTCTATTTAACCCCCAACCCTTCATCAGAATAATCCCAAAATATAATTTAGTTCCTGATGTCATTATAATATATACGCGTACCAAATTTTAAGTGAATATCTCAATTTTATTTTATCAATCCATTTAATAATGGAGTGAGGTGTACAAAATTTAAAGTCAATATATTAAACCGTTCCGGAGAAAAAGTCCGGACAAAAAAGTTACAGACAGACCGACAGGCAGACAGACCGACAGACAGACCGATAGACAGCAATTTTTTTTTTCGCTAAAATTTAAAATCTCGACGTTTCATGACATACCAAACCTATTTCAAGAAATCCACTACGTGGACGTGGAAGTAAAAAGGGCATCCAACAAAAATTAATTCTTTGAAAATATTTGAAAAACCACAGGAGCTTTCAGAAAAACCCCTGCCTAAGGAGTCACTATTTCCACATCCAGATTTTCCATCCAAGTCTCTTTAACGGAAAACATTTTGACTATATTTGCACTCTAGTATGTGGGAATAATTGATAATAGGATTTTAATATTTGAGCCAGATGTCATAAGAAAATTTGAAACATTGGTTTCTAGCATATACGCCAAAAATAAAGTTTCTGGACTCTCATTAACTTACTCTAGTTATTTTCCCCAATTTACATAATCTCATTACAATATTATATACGTGTACCTTTTGAGTGAATATCTCAATTTAATTTTATCAGCTCCTTTAATATTGAAGTGAAGGGCTTGAAACATGTTGTAAAAGAATCTGAGACCTTCGCTTCTAGTATGTACACCATATTCCAAGTTTCTGTACTCTTACCAGCTTGCATTATTTAATTTCCCCTATTTACCTAACCCATTACCGGAGTCATCACAAAATATAATCTAGTTCCAGGTGTCGTTATAATATGTATGTATACCAAATTTCAAGTGAATACTCAATTTAATTTTATCAACCCTTTGATAATTGAGTGGGGGTGGTGGAGACGATGGAAAATATTATAAAAATATCTGAGGCTTTGGCTTCTAGTATATACATCAAATTCCATGGATTTTTAAGGGAGGTCTCCTAAGGGATAGAAACACGTGGCAGTACTTATATTCTCTGATATTTATTTAATACTTATACCTGCTTTTGAAATTTCATGTAAAAGTTGAAGTGGAGCAGTATTTTAATATAGGGATCATTTTCGGGACTAATCTCGAGATTTGAAATTTGATCCCCAAGTCCCGAAAGTATTTTTGGAAATAATCAAGAATCACTGTTACGATTCTCTTCTCATGGCTATTACACATGTACAAGATTTTAGATACTCATTTGAGTAAAAATATAGAAGAATTACCTTTAGATAATACCCATACGTAATTCTGACAGCTAAGTTTTTAAACATAACCAGTTTCAAACAAAATCTTTTATTTACGTTAGTGGGGTAAAGGACATAAGAGAAAGAGTCATTAATTCTTTATAATCATTTACATACAACAGTTATTAAAATTAATTTATATAATATCCTGAAAGATAACGATGGTATTCCCTAAAATGTTACACCATCCTGTATGACATGAACACAGATATAATTACCCTATAACAAAAACTGTATCACACGTGTAGTGTGCGAAACAATGCGCAATGTATTGAATGAGCGTATCTAATCGTAGTAAGTAGACTTTGCGCATTCAAAATTACCCATAATTCAGTTTGAGAGAACATCTATGATTACAAACGAGAGATAGATAGTACGCGTCGTGCTGATCGTTTTTGTGGATCTAAGGCCATATAGTACATAAATATTATAGTTTGTTTGTGGTGTAGTGTGTGACTGATGTGCTTCTGAGTTTAAAGGGACCAAAAAGTGATTTGGCAATGGTATGTGTTTATTAGTTATTTATTTACTTGATAATTTGCAGAGGATTTGTTGGATCTAAAAATGCTCAAAGCATTGAACTGACTACTATTCGCCTTATAAAATTATTATTTACATAAAAATATCATAAATATTATTAATATACCGTTTATTCCCTGTGGCTGCTTCAAAACATTTCACTTGGTGTGCCTTGAACATCTCAATTATAGTAACAGTTCATCTTTTTTAGGAGTTGTGGCTATTTCAACAGACACAGTCACGTTACCAATATAATAAAAAAACATTTTCCTTTAAACTAAATAACGTAGCGTCTAATATTATTTTTAACATGTTTTTCTAATATAACTATGTATTTGATATCAAAATAATTTATGTGCATACTTAGTATTAATTTGTATTAATCCATATTGATTACTATAAAACAAAGAAAATAATGCAAGTTTGAAACAACTTTAAAAGAATAACGCTAATAAACATTAACGTTGTTTACTTAGGTGTAATGCATGTTAGGTTTTAAACTGAGCATCCTAATAATAATTAGTTAATTAATAATAAATAAGAGTTTTCAATATATAATACTGATTAATCTCAGTTTTTTAGAAGAAGAAACTTTAGAATATAAAGAAACAGTCGAAAGAAACATTACAAGTAAAAATTATCTAGAGGTGCATAAAAATCGTAAATACACTGAATAAGTTGAAAAAACGGACAATAAAACTCTCTGGTACTTTCAAGTGTTATGTTTATGTGTAAATATATTCAACAAGATGCTTTCATCTCCTAATTGTGGGGTTAAGGGGTTAAGAATTGTAAACTGAAATATTAAACTTTGCAAAACAGTATCCAAATGTTCAATGGAAGTCATTTTATTTTTGAAAAAACAGTTACTTCCTAATAAACGTAATATGTCTTACGGAAAAATTAAAGTTGAGAAATATATTGCATAATGATACAAGATATTTTTTTATTGAAATATCCTGATCAATAAATAAAATCTCCTGTCTCCAAAATGGTCGGATTTGAGACCAAAATCATGCAAAATTAATAAATATTTTTTTTAAATTTCAGATATAGCATACGTTTTCATGTGTATGTACTTATGTTCAAGTCCAGTGATCGAATTTTTGACCACTATCCGATATCTAGTCATGCTGAAATTTTGCGCACAACTTTGGTTCTGAGCACAATACAATATAGTATATTCAATATTATGGTAGATCCAATATGGCGGCCATAATGGCGGATTACATTTTTCTTGACCACCCCCTCGACATGGGTATCAAATGAAAAGGTATATAAAGTAGAGTATAGTAAGCTGTGTGACGTTATTCTAAATTCAATACGGCAGGCGGCACAAAATGGCGGTTTACCTATTTTTCACAATCCCCTCGGCATGAGTGTCAAGTGAAAGGATATAACAAGTAAAAGACAATAATCTATGTGACATTATTTTAAATTCAATATGGCGGCAGATACAAAATGACGGATTACCTATTTCTCTATATCACCCTTGATATGGGTATCAAATGAAAGAGTTTGACAAGAGCAAACGAAATGATGGCGTTTGAATTTAAAAAAAGGAGTCAGAAACTAAGAAGTAAAAAATAAATAAATGGTATTCTTTTAAAACTGAATTGCACTACGAAATGATGATGAAGAAGGAAACCACTGGACGTTCATAAAGTATTGCTATTGCTGTTATATTACAACATACTATTCATAACGTTTTATCACAATGCTGATTGTTGATGAAGGTAAATATATTTTAGGCGCATCTTGTGGTTTTCTTTTCATCAACATATTATAATTTAGTCACTGAATAAAAACTGTTTCTACTTTTTAGTGCAATTTAGTTTTAAAGGAAAACCATCGTTAAATTTTCCTTATATTATTTATTTTTAATTCTATTAATAACTACTAGAGTGTAAGTATTAGTAAATTATTGAAGTTCAAATATCATGGCGTAGGTGTTTTCAGTACTTTTAACAACTGAAGTATGGTTATAAAATGAAAGTACGAGATGGTGGATTGGCCGATTTTAAGACCAAAATCATACAATAGACCTTTTTCGGTCGACGTCAAGCTGTTGGCGTGGAGGACACACATTGTTTTGTTTTCTAGAGATGGGTAAAAGCTATTATTTTTCACAATAAAAAACTTAAACTGCTTCCGCTAACAACTCATCTCTAATTGTTCTTATTTGTATTCTTATGTGATTGGATGTGGTTTGTATGCCCTCCAGACGGCGGTGTAAAAATCAGGTGACTAAAAATGGTCAATAGGGCACGTGCATTGTATGACTAACATAACCTCAAATATTAAATTTTTGTAAGTTTATACTCATTTTTAATATTTTTATTCACATTTCTAGATTGGTACCTGTGTAACATTAATGAACTGTCTCGGATAGGATGCATATAATTTTTTTAAACCACTGAGTATTAAAAATAGACCGCTAATGTAAATATCAGTATATTTTTTAAAACAATGGTTTAAAAAACTATATGCATCCAATCCGAGAGCGTTCATTATTGTTACACAGGGTAGCAATCTAGAAATGCGAATAAAAACATTAAAAATTAGTATAAACTTACAAAAATGTAATATTTGAGGTTATGTTAGTGATACAATGCTCGCGCCCTATATTCACTAAATAAGAAAACGACAGTTTTCAAGGACCTGTATTTTGAAGCACAAAAGTAACAAAATTAAATATTCAAATTTGGTGCCGGGTACTTTTACACTGAACCCTCCATTTTCATAGAAAACGAGACTGTAGAGCGCTTGTGTACGAGTTTGGATAAAATCGTGGTTTATCGCGCTTGAAAATGCGCTCAGTATTTTTCAAATGACGCATATAATTTCTAGAAAACTAGAAGTGCTCTAGAAATGATGAATGAATGTTGTACCTAAGACATCTAGTGATGTCTGATCACTTTTACAGGCACAAAATTTAAAAACTACAAATTTCTAAACGTCTCTCACTCTGCTATTTGACGATATATTAGAAAAAGGTATAGGCCGAAATTGATTGCAATAATAAGACGAATAAAACTTCGCAAATAAACATTTTCTACGTGGTCTACGTTTTGAAGTATCCTCTTGTATTTTAAAAATATTTGCAATTCAAAGTTGGCTACGGCGCCATTAGATAGATATTTTTTAATGACACCCCACAATTCACCTTTATTTTCATATCAAGACCAAAAACTTAAGAACAGAAGAAAAATTAGAAGCAGATTCAAGATAATTCGTGATAATTTTGTCAGTTTTATTTAAGGCAGACGTTTTTAAAATGCGTATTTTCAAGATATTTGCAAACTGAATATTTTGCAAAATTGCCAGTGTATTCCAAAAGTAATGATTTTGAAAAAAGGGGGGAAAAAGGGGGGAAAAAAAATCCTCCCGTAATTGTTTAGCATTAATAGTGTACTAAAAGAAATCATATTAGCTTTTTTTGTATATGGTTTGAAAAAGTTCACTGACAATAACTATAGAATTTCGTGTTGATTTTTCATAATTTTTTATAAAAAAATTTTTTTTCCAACGAAATTTGATTTTTTTACATTATGAATAATTTCTTATGAAAAAGATAAACGCATTTTGATTTACTATTTTAAAAGTTACAAATACTTTTAAGAAAAGTTGAATCAAAAAATTTAGAAGCCCTCGACGCAAAAATTAAACCTTAATAAAGGAACAAATAATTTATATTCACTATCTAGAAACACTGGCTATTACTTTTTCTGTAAATTTACTGTTAGACCGTGGATTAATAGTTTTCAGTTAGGCAGGTGGGTACATTATTTGTTTTACTACAGATATCATCATTATTCGAAAAGAAAAAAATAATCAAAAGTTGGTTTAAGGTTTGCACCCTTTTTATCTCTATCGGTGCTGCACTAAATCCTAACAACTTTTATTATTATTTTGCAACCTCATCTGGATATGAGGTTTTCATATTGGTAATCAATTAACGGAGTTTCCGGCTTGAATATGGGCTTGCTAGGACTAATAATGCCCCTAGAATATTACCTTAATAACTTCGAGCGACCAGCACTTTGTGTTAAGTTTTGTTGCCAATTTAAATCGGTAAAAAATCATTCTATTGAAATCTGAATTTTGAACTCGTGGCGAAATACAATTTCTCACAATGGTAATATATCCATTTCAGTTTGTAATGTGTGATGCGTTATTCTTTCTGTGGACTCTTTCAGTAATTGAGCACGAATTGGATTTTAATTTAAAAGTCTATATTCCCCCTCGTACGTCACGACTTGTCATTTCGACTTCCTCTTCTTTCGTTCATTTCATTCATATTAGCTACAAAATTCGGGGTCGGTGAAAGCAAACATGCGATTTCAACTTATTCGGTTTCAAAATAATTAGCGTCATGTGAAATTCTATTTTTAGAAGCTCCTTGACACCTAGAAACACCCGCTTGTGATTTAAATATTCTTAACGAGGCGAATGGTATTCTTTTGTCAATACGACACGTCGAATAAATTATAATAATAGTAGTAATAATATCTAATTTTCTCCGAGGTTCAGTCAATATGTGCTTGAGACTAGATGAACCCCTAGTCGGCCAGCAATCCCCGTCATTCTTAATTCTGTCTGAAAAAAAAATAGTAAGTCATGAAAAAAAAAGAATAAAAAATAGAAATCTAAAGAAAAAACACTAAAAAACTCAAAAAGTAAATAAATGGAAGATAGAACCAAAATATTTAAACCATCTGTCAATCACTTTTATGAATCCTTATTTTCATAAGAATAATAACCAGACTGCAAATCAACAGCTATTCACCGGATTAAATGTCTTCCCCAGCGTTGGATTGCGAATTACGAGCCTGGCGCCTTAAGTGTAAAAATTACATTTTACCACAAAACGTTTAGTTTCGATTGTAACAAATACCAGTCGAAAGATTTATTCCTAAATTTTTCTAATTCTTTGGGACTTCCTGCCACATGTATTTTTTCTTTTTAACCGGTGCTTGGGGAATCTACAAAATATCACAATTAACCAGTATGTTACTGGGAAATAACTTCTACACCTTTGACTTTTACGTCAAAGGATCAATTAGAGGTTGCTTCTTTTAACAAATAACACAAATAGGTATAAAAACTTGAAATTAAATATACCGTCGACGTTTCGGAAATCTAATATGTTTCCCTTTTCAAGACTTTTTTGGGAAAATCCGTTTTGTGTATGATAAATACAATAAATTTATTCCTAGTTCAAGGAACTCTCTGCCAGCCATTCCGGACTACTTGCAAACTACGGTTTCGAACTACTGGCTATCATCAGTGCAAAGTGGGCCTGTGGCGACTGACCTGATACTTCCTCACATCCTATGAATATTTCGAAGTCAGAAAACTACGAAACAAAAATAATTTCGAAAAGAAATCACGTCATATGTGAACTCCAACAAACACTTTTCAATGACACAACAGTTCTCTTAAATCTTTTTCGTTTACGTTGTTGCTCTATAATTTTTTTAAATCAACTTTTTTCAACTTCCGTGTGTAAAGTACTTACTTTATGCATGTTGTCCCAACTAACAAAGTTGCTTTATAAATCTAGAATGATGATACAATTTTTATTTTATTACATTTACATTACTGCTCTGCCAAAATTATTTTGTTTTATTAAAGCTGCCAAAGTGATTATTTAGTCTTCACAACTAAGTCGTGATATAAATAAGCGCTAAGAATGTTCTTACAGCTAAATTATAAAACATTTTGTAGAATTTATTTTTCGCTGTTTTATAAACGTCTATACAGCAATTATTATTGGATGTTTTAGCTCACGAAGCAAAATGGATTTATAACATGACCGGCACTTTTTGGTTAATTTACAAACATCTAAGCATTTATAAAACAATTTTATAAGGATTCTTTTTAACATAATATTATTGCTGGGAGCATAATGTATTTGGCCGTGGCTGCTAAACAAGTGTTATATGAACGAAACACACATTGCTCTCATAAAACACTTATACAATAGTTAAGAAGCTAAAAATCGTCATTAAAGACTATAATGTTCTGTACCATTTTTATAAAACATGGGTAGGTGTTTATGCGCCATATTGTTTTCTCATTTACAGTAGTCTTTTACAGGACCGCTCAAATGCTTTCAGTTTCCAGATGTATGAATTAAAAAATATCCGTGCATTTTCAATATTCCTTTTTTAGTGTTTTTTTTAAATAAGAGCTTTTTTCATGTTTTTTTTATAATTGTATTATTTACTTATTAGTCTTTAGCTCTGTACATTTTGTACCAATCAGGTTCTGATACCCATATCATGGGGGTTCGTAAGAAAGAGGTAATCCGCCATCTTGGGGCGTCCGCCATGTTGGATTTAGAATGACGTCACATAGTTGATCGTATTCTACATGTGTGCAATATTTCAAAGTTCTAACTTAAATAGATCTAGTCGAAATTTTGATTGCAAAATTTGTTTACATTGTTACAAGTGAAGCTAAATAAAAGCTTTTAAATAGTAACATATATGAAAGCATTGAGGAATATACTATTCAATTACTACTTGCATTTTATTTATTTCATATTGATCATTGTTTTTTGACGGGAACTCCTCGTAGTTGATTATTTATCAAGCTATATCGGGAAAAATTATTCGGAACAAAATATTAATGGAAATTATTATTTTTGCTTTTTGTACGCCCCTGTGTAATTACTAAAGATTGATATATAACAATTCTTCGGAAAATATATTTGTTCTATAAGTGTTTTCTTAGTTATAAATATGATTTATAAGATGGACGCCATAATGTTATTTATGTTTGAACTATTTGTATAGCGGCCATTTTGGACTTTAAAATAAAAATAGTTGAAAAATAAGAATTATTGTGATAACCATTTTAGCAACAATCTATCATTATGAAATATGTTATCTGCGAAACACAGTTGGTCGATACCACAAAAAGATCGAATACAAACAATTTATTTTCACTTTATATTTTTAGTTTTGATAAATATTCGTTATTTTTAGAGCGCTCAAAAATTTTATTGTATATGTACCACATATTTCACAAAAAAAATTCCTTCGCAGCCCAAAATCGCTTTGCTGTTGGCGAAACGAAATCTTGATCAGTTTTTATCTCATATTACACTAAATATGTTGTTAGTTACGCCGCCATGTCACATAGAATATACCTTTGTACTATTTTAAAACTATTTTGATAATTATTATTTTCTGTAAAAACATTTAAAAAATAAATAACTTATGTTGTTGCTGCCGTATATAACAAAAAAGTATCAATGAAAATATAAGACAATGCTTATAAAAATGTTTTGTCGTAATATATCTCGACTAATTTTATAATTATCGTCTACTAATATTTTTAATCTTATGTAAACGTTTATAAAATTATTTTATAATAGCTGTGAAAGCAATAATAAAATAAATTAAAGAACTACTTTATTTTATAAACTATGCCTATTTGGCGTCTATAAGCGTTGTACAAACGTTTTGAAAATGTTTATATCGACAATCTTGTTTTATAAAAACACTTTCCACATAATAACTGTGTATGTCTAGGTGGCTCTGCAACAACTGCCTTGTTATCTTATTATTTCACTTTACATAATCTACGCAATCTACTTTACACACTAGTGCGTAAAGTAGATTGTTTTAGATATTTTAATTTATACGTGTATCTTTTGGTAATCAGTTCGGTAGTAGAAAAAAATATTGTATGCAACTCGTGTGTAATGTGCCTTTTTTCACTCATGGGCAAAAAATCCACATAAATAACTCTTTTGTATTGTCATAGATTTTTGCTGTTTTCGGGTCTTACTACCATCTTAAACAATTTTCGTGATACAGATCTCGTTTGTGAAGTTTTCGACAAAAAAATGTTAATTATTTTTTAGTTGTTTTGTAACGCACGCCATTTTTTTTCTTTAAGCACTCATTAACCGTATCTACATTATTAAAAAATTTAGGAATTTCGGGTGTGTCGGGAATTATTGTAAAAAATGCTGTCAACCCGAACCCCGTCATCAACAAATGAGTGAAGAACGTGAAATTCGCGAAACAAATGTCTGTGCACTTGTTGAAACTAGTGAACCTTGTTCTAGCAGGCCAATTGCTGATGAAGTTGACATGAAGGAAAGAACTGTAAGAAATATTTTGAAAAGAAATGGGTACAGTTGTTTTAAAATTCAAACAACGCAAGAAATATTTCCCGTGGACAATTTCAAACGGATGGAATTTTGTGAAATCATGATAAATAAAGTGAATGAGAATGAAAACTTCTTAAAGAATATATTGTTTACAGATGAATCATTATTTTCATTACATAGGAAACACAATTCATCCGTAGTACGATATTGGTCTCGGAAAAATAAACTTTGAGTGTTGCTGTGCGAACTCAGTATCCTCAAAAGTTGAACGTTTGGATGGGAATTTTAGACAATCATATTATAGGCCTGCTAATCGATGGCAATTTAAATGGCAATAAATATTTAGAGCTTTTACAAAACCAAATAATTCCTGGAGTTCAAAATCTTCCTGTCAACTTTGACGACATTTCGTTTCAACAAGACGGCTGTCCAAATCACAATACCTTAACTGTTAACTATAAGTTTCTGGAAAAAACATTTCTCAATGGTTTAATAGCTACGAGGGGAATGATAAAATGGCCCTCCAGGTCACCTGATCTAGCACCCCATGATTTATTTCTGTGGGGCTTTTTTAAAGGAAACCGCGTATAAACATGCGTTTGAACGAGCCAATAAATTATTTGAATTACGGGAAAAACTTCTCCAATTTTGTGTAAGCATTACTCCAAATCAACTCAATGATATGCGAGGTTCATTGTATAATCGGTTTGGCTATTGTTTGGCACAAGAAGGTGGTTTGTTTGAATCCTTACTTCATTAATCTATTGTTTGATAATTATTAGTTGATTTTAGTTTCCGAGTTATGTAATTTTATTTTGTTCTATTTTCGTTTCGGTTTTAATAGGAATTATTATTTTATTCCCATAGCATTTACGGCTAAAAAATAAACTGCAGAAATGCTTTCAATAGAAGAAATTATTTGTCAAAAATGTGACAAATAACTTCTTCGCTTTTGACGAAGAGATGTTGTCTCGTTTTGTATTAGAAATTATTACCTACGTCCGCACCCATCCTTAGTTCATGCCGTACTAAATTCAATTCATTGTGTGCCTCTGCTTTCACGATTTATGGAACTAACGGGGCGTGGTCAATTACGTCGTTATTCCTATACCCTAAACTGCATTTTCCGAATCGGTATAAGAACTCCCAGATTAAAGTGAGCGGATATATTTCAAAAAGACCCTGTATTACACTATGCAAAATAATTTATAATTATGTAATCCTACCGAGAAAGACTGAGGCTTCTAATTTGCTAGATCTTTAATACGGAAATAACTGTTAATGTAAATATTTCAATATTAAGATTGTGTAAGTTCATTATTACTAACAGTATACCACCACATCTAAACTGTCCCCTTTGTACTCTCGCTCATTCTAAAAATAACACACACCTCAAATGAATGACAATTTACACCCTCGAAAAAAGTAAATCCGCACTCTTAATCCCCATTAAAGTAATTAAAAAGAAAAGTGACGATCATAAAACGTTTTTTCAAAAGCGCCTGGTGTGGCTGTAAGCAGATGACAAGGCACATACAAGCTACGCAATTCGGAAGATGTTTTCCGTGTTATGCCCTAACGTTTACGCATCTCTGGCCTCGGCTCGGAATGAGTTCTAAAGTTAGACGGGGAAAAGGTGTTCGCCCCGGGTGAAACACATCAAGTAAACAACGCAAACAAACATAAAGGAGGAATGAAACTTTCAAATATGCTGCATTTTCTCGTTATGGACAGCTATTTTCTTATACGGGCGTAGTGATGAAAACTAGAAAAGTACTTTTGATATTAATCTTTTGGTTTTGTAATTGACGTACAAATAATCAGACGTCTGTAGTTGATGTAAAATGATGTCAAAGATAAATTATATGATGACGATAACATACAGCGTCCTTATACAGGGTTCGAAGATGTGTGGCGTCACCTGATTTCCGGCTAAACTTCAATTAAAAAATACCCTTAAGAAAATTTTTGTAGTATCTCTATTCTATTCTATTCGGGCTGCTTTTCAGCAAATAAATTTACTGAGCCACTGTAAGTGCCGTAAATTCCTGGATATTGGCTTGTCAGCAGCAAAGTGTAGGTCATTAAATTTGTAAATTTTGTTCCAAAGTATTGGTTATGAATCTAATATAAAATGATCTCTTGTTTTTGATATTAGTATCTTGATAATAAGCAAATACTTATCAATTATCTACATGAGTATTCTCGTGCGTGATAAAAAAGAAACAAGTGAGGTGACTTGTATTGGCTACTAACAAAGAGTGCTGACTTAGCATGTACATTTTACAAAAATTCATCCATAATAAAGAAACAACCATAGGTAGGTATGGGGAATGCTAATCTCAATCGATGTAGAATTTAATACTTTATTAAATTATGTGAAAATATACAAATGGAACTCATCTGAAAAAAAATTGACTTCTGAAACTTTGAACTACAACAAACAATGTTCGACTCTGAAAATAAAATATCCTGTATGATATTGTGAAAATAAGGGACAATTTTTAGTTAGATCATGGGGTAGCTATATGAGTTTAAAATGAAAGTCTCTAAGTCTGCACATGCTAGAATATATCGACTTTTTTCGGAAGGGTTAGAACCGTAAAAAATCTATAAAAATATTATCTCGAATACTGGTAGATTTAAGAATATATTATGGTACATAGACCCAAGCTAAAAGTTTATGAGGAATCAAAATATGAAATAAAATATAGGATGTTCCGTTTAAACAAAGTTACAAACAACAAAGTTACGTGCTACATCCGGTATACATGAAAATATTTTCGTTATTTAAAAAGAAAAATTATCCTTTTAAAATTTTCGTCTGTCAGTATAACTGGGGTATGTCAAGTACATATACTAACGACTTATGAGGGCAGATATCGATAACCATTCGGTTTAAAAAAATGTCCCCCCTCCATATTCTCCCACCATACCAAAAGTTTTCAGAGAGAAAAAAATTTCGTAGTTACATGTTCTCTTCGATCACTGAGTGGCAGACGGTAACCATTCGTCGTCGATTTTGCACGCCATTTCCCTAACTATAAAGTTAAGGATTTTAGTAATCGAAATATGCGTCATAAAAATGTTATATATAATTTTTGATGGAGCTATGGAGCTTTGGTGCTCCATAAGAGCCAAAATACTGAATATGGAGCATAGTGGCCATGAAAATTCTTATTCAGAATGGCAAAAGCTATAATATACCAAAAATTCAGACGATTCTACCGAAACCCAATTCCCATAAAGTTTAAGCGGGGTCCTTTGAGCGAAAATAAAATTCTGCCTGTCTGTCGGTGTGTAACTTTCTTTTGTGCGCACGCTGTCTCTGGAACGGTTTAATATATTGACTTTATATGTTGTACACGTATGTATTATAACGAGATCTGGAACTGGACTGTATTTGGAACTTATAAGGTCACTTGGGGTATTTGGGCCATGATTTTACAACCTGAGCGAGTATATTATACTTTGAACTTGCCTGAGAACCACTAATAAATTATATTAATATCTAAAATATTTTTTTATATATAATACAATATACAGTCTTTAAATATATAATATTCAAATCCCGAGTCGAATTTAATTTTCTTTATAATAATAATTAAATAATAGAAAATCTGATGGGCCCAGTTACCCCTAGAAATTGGGGCAACTGGACCATACGGGTCTCGGTTTCATACAAACGATTGTTATTTGAACTGGTGGACCTGTTGGTAAATATGTAAACTTCATACACAAATTACCACAACTCATTTAAACCACATCATAGTCGAGTTGTCGACGATGTAAGAGAACTACATAACAAGTGGGTGCGAAATTTATTCAAATTTAGGAATAACACAACTTCTGTTAAGGCACAAAAGCCAAAATTAAACGTAAAAAACATCCGATTTCAAGTAACCATAAATAACACAGGCCCACAAAAAAAAGTGATCTGTACCCGGTACCCGACATAGTAATCCTATGTATTTCTACGTGCTGAACACGAATCCAAGGTCCGTTTAGCACCATTACCCACCAACTTTTTGTAAATCGCAAATTAATCTAAAGAAGTGGGGTTGCTTTGGCTATTTTCGCGATTTACAAAAAATTGGGCGATGGAGCTAAACGGACATCGCATTCGCATTCAATACATAAAGATTACTATGTCGGATCCTGGGTTCAGATCACTTTTTTTGTGTGACTGTGTGCAGTTGCACAAAAAAAAGTGATCTACATTTACCTAATGAATAAAGACAAAAACAACATACTTAATGTGCTTGGGGTAACTTGGTCCCAGGCGTGCCCAGATGCCCCAGTTAACTGGTCCACTTACCCCATTTTTTTTAAATATTATGGGGGTAACTGGGCCACCCCCTCAAGCTTATGACCTAACGGAGAACACGTGCTTGCAATAACATTTTAGGGACATATTATGCTTCTAATTTATGCTAAATTAACTGTGACGTTGATAATATATACAGTAAACCTGTAGATATTTCATAAATATCAAGATTACATCACGTTACCATGAAAATTTTGCACTACAAAATTTAAAAAATTGCTACATGAAAGCAACAACACTCAGAAACATTAGACTAATTGTTATAGTGAGATGCCATTGTCCTTCAGTGCTGCCAACTGCTTGAAGTGAAATTACCCCCACATGTTTTACGGAAAAGGACCATGGTCCAGTTACCCCCTGGGCCCAGATACCCCAGCTGACCTTACGGTGAGTTGTTGGGGGTTAAATAGGGGTAAATAGGGGAAAATAATTATATTAACCTGAGCTGGTAAGAGTACAGAAATTTGGGATTTGGTGTATATACTAGAAGCGAAGCCTCAGATTTTTTAATAATATTTATCAATTATAATTATTTAAATGAAAGGATTGTTTATGCTTTGTAACTAAACAAAAACTGTCTAATACTACTTTACACAAAACCTACAGAGAGTATTCTACAGAATGTGCAACAATTATATGAAAAGTGCAGTTAATCGGCGAAAAGTATAATGGTTAGCTTGTTTAAATTAATATTACAATTATTTATGTATTTTTGCAGTTAATTCGGAAGAGACGTACTAGACTATGTTGTTACTTCCATACTTTCATTTCAATAAATTTAGAAGAGCTTCGTTGCTTTTAATTCATGAAAAAGACGCAGCATGTGTTGCTCATGGTTCAGCATTTTTTGTTGCAACTTCCACTTTATATTTAATAGAATTTTCGATGCAGTGCCAGAATCTGCAAGTAACTTTGTTGAGGTTCTCCTAAATAAATTTCCTTGGAATTGATAAATGTAGAAAAGTTCATTTCCAGCACTTTTCCTATTGTGCTTATTCACACTAGTTGAATTGTGCATTTTTCACAATGATATTGCACAAAAAAGTGTTGATGGTTGAAGGAAAACGGATTTAGGCTAACGTACGTTCTAATTATTTCAAGGAAATGAACAAAATAAAGTCTCAGTGACTGTAAATATTCGCGGCACGTTGATTTCCGTAGTATTTAGAAAGATCCAATGTTTCTTTATTTATTTCAAAAATAGGTCCTCAGTAGAAATAAAAATTTCCAATTATAGGACAGGAACATAATGAGATATAATTTACAGAACTATATCATACAAATGTTTAAACATACATACTTACATGCACTAACTAAATAATACAAATAGAGTAAATATAATTGTCGCGCATTTTTCAAGTACGAGAAACCTTTCTTGTAGTATGCTTCGCTCAAAGTGCAGCTAGAGGCGCTTTGGTTTCGTTAAAGATACCTCTAAAACATTTCCATACAAAAATTGGATATCCTTGTTATTTCTTTCTGAAATTCAATTTACGTGTACTATGAGGTAGTTTACTACCAAATACTCCAGCATAACAAACTGATTGTTGCACATTCTATAGGATACGCATTTTTTTTTTGTAAATAATATTAGTTTTAGACATTTTTAGTTTAATTTCAAGACATTAAAAAACTTTTTTTTAATTAAAAAAATTTGTTACCTTTTATTTATTGATAGTTTTTGTTCCAAAACAATAGTGTTCTTTCTCTAGCTAACAGTAACTTACTGTCCAAATTTCAATACAATCGGACATTTAGTTCTTAAGTTATCGTAATTACAAGAAACGTGACTGAATGAGACAGACGGACAAACAGACAGACGGACAGACAGACCGGTTACCGGTTTTAGAAATGTGCCGATCGAATTCAATATACTCTTCGTTTTGTATTTGCGAAGAGTGTAACAATATGCTTTAAAGTGAATTATTTTTTGTTTGCATATGTTTACAATAAAACATATTCTTTATAGGCTTTTGCAAATAGACCAAAAACGGTGTGATATTCAAGTCTATGAAACAACACCTTCTTGGAGAAAAACTACGGAAGGAGGTAGTAAAAATGAGACCCGACAGCCAGTAACGCGGGCCTCATGAACACTCAAAAACATTTCTTTTGAATCATTAATAGGTAACCATGTTACTATACCTACAACTGGTTTTCAATTGCAAAATTGGCGCAAATGTCCCTTGCCCTTCTCGGCTACTACCTACTGACTTTCAACGGACGACTTTGATCTACGTTAAAATTTTGCAAACAACACATTGTTCCACTATTCAAAATTACTCTTAACAAATTTGCACCAATACTCTCTTCTTACATACTCTTACCCACCCAGCACCCCTATTCGCTCTACGATCCCCTACGATTGTAGGAGTATTGGACATTTGCACATTATTTCATTACTTATAAAATACTTCTAATGGTGTCTGCTACATGTCACACCATAAAAAAATCAAAATACGATAAACGGACGTCAAGATATGCTTATTTAAATTATATATTTTATTATCAATCTGTAAGTATGTTTCTAAAATGAATTCCTTTGTTTCTTGAGACACCAACCTTTCAGGGTATTTTGACACCCATGCGTCGACAATTTTATGGCCGATGTGCCAGATAATGGAGTTATGGTAAATAATACTGTTTTATTATGAAAAAGTATTTTTTTGCAGTGCCTAAAAAGTACACATTGTTCTGAAAAGCACTTACATTGTGAACACAAAATCCGATTTAGCCGAAATCGAGGTGTTCTTAGCGTTTATACTGACAAAAAGTTTGTAATGTAACTTTTTTTTTTTTTTAAACTATGCATTGAAAACCGACTTCAGATTCGTTGTTCTACGACCCCAAATTATGTACCCTGGAAAGATACGCGAAAATTCCAATACCTAGCAATTCTCCAGAATTAGCCAGTGGCATTTTGACCACTTTGTGTCAAATGTCACAATTTCGTATCTAGACTCTACCCTTAAAAAGTTTCCCATAATATTTGGACACGTTGTCTATAAATAAATTCTCCTTCGCACTTTGATATTTAACTTCAGCCCTTCAGATTGCAAAGGTCCTTTCGAGCCGCCAAACCCCAAATCAACCCTCTCATCATCCAGGTAAAAACCGTCAGAGTGTCCGCAAAAATGACACCGAAACATTCCTTCTGGCTTCTGGTAAAACGCACAAAATGCGTGTGCCCGCGCTTGCGTGCGGCTTTGAACACAGCCTGCACGCCGTTGCCTCGGGCTAATCGTCAAAACACAACTCGAATCCGTCCTGCTGCTTTCTAGTGCCGCGTTTTCAGCCGTCGGGACGCCGCGCCGGTTCGTGCTGAATTCCCACTTGAACACGTTGTAACTGTTTTGAAACGGAACTGGCGCCTACTCGGACTGTTTCTAATTGTGTGTAAATTGTAGTGTTAAGTGTAAAAATGTGACTTTTGTGTTTAAACGTGTGTTAGTGAAACTAAAGTTTCCTGCTAAAATTAATCTAAGTGTGAAAGTAAGGGAGTACAGGGGATTATTTAGAAAAGTTGAAGTAAGGTGAACTATAAAAATATTACACCAAGGATTATTAAGACACATTGGATATTTATATTAAGCTGATGTATATTCAGAGATTTTCGGTCAATTTAAATAAAAAGGGTTATATTTTCCTACATTTTGATTTATTAATCTTCGTCAGAAAACTGAAAATTTACAACAAATAAAGATTTCTCTGTGTTTCTTTATAACATTGGATAACATGTATTACTTGAAACAATCTTTATCTTTATGTAAATATTGTAATTCTCTGACGGTGGTTAATAAACCAAAACGTAGGAAAATATATTAATTTCTACTTAAACTGACCAAAAAATCCTAGGATATAAGTTAAGTTAATTTGACACCACCGGTCAAAAAAACAGTTGTATTTATAGAGACGTGCTAAATATGTATCTTCTTTGGGGACCAACAATATATGAAACAGTAGCTTGTTTGAGCTGCTTAGTAGTAATATGACAAAAGTGATCAACTTAACAAACGTAAAACTAATGCCCACAGAAAGTTTAATGTCTTTCATAATTTCGAAACATACATAAGAATAAAATATCAAAAATTTATAGTTAAGGATGTGGTACAAAAAATAAGCATACAAGGCTTGTCAGAGAACAACAGTGACATAAGTTCGCTATTAAATGTTGAGTAAATTGCATTTTTACAATTAAGCTTTAATTTTCATTTTTCATATACAGGGTGTCTGGTTTGAAGGTGGAACAGGCCTGTAACTGTTTTATTTTTTGTCGGTATAATCCTTTCCTTTTAATGAAGAGCAGTAAAAATTATTGTTATCTGTAGATGGAATCAGTTTTGATTTGTATTGAAATACATAGCTTTCTGCGATGCGCTTTTTCTCACCAAACTCCAGCATCGTTGGTAAAACACCTTCAAATCCACACCCCAAAAGTTGTTTTGTCCAACCAATACTGTGCATATAACATAACTTCTTTGATCAAATGCAATTTTCCCGATAATTTAATCCTAAAAAAGAGTTTCAACTAAAAAAATTGCCTCCATACTCAATTATTATTTCTTCTCGATGTACGACAAATCTATTTCGAAATATAAAAAGGTTTCTGGTACTTGCTGTATAGTACAGGTGTTTGGTGGCTTTCTTGGTTAAATAATATATATACAGGGTGTAATTAGTTTCATGTCATTAAAAAAACTGGTAGTAGGAAACGACAAGACAAACAAAAAAACCTAATATAACATGTGATCTAAAGCTCATAGCTTTGGAGAAAAAAAATAAACAAAAATTTCGCAAATTTTCAATAAAATCTTTTGAGAACTGCTGGAATATTGAGGTAGGTTTAGATCAGCGCGCGTGTCTGCCTATGATACTCAATATTTGTGTAGATAGCTATAAAATGTCGGCGATCTTTAGCGGTATGGTAAATAAAATGAAAGACGTCGAAGTGTTTAGTAGATCTGATCTGAAGAAAACTATACTCTGACTCTGCCTTGTGCAATATTTTAGTTTCTGTGGGTGTTTCGTTATGAACACATGTCCAACCCGCCGTTATTTATTGACTTTACCGTTCAAGTCGTTAAATTCTTGATTACGTACAGACACAACTTACTTGTTCGTTCTTTTTGTATTCTTTTTTGGATTTTGGACCGGGTTTTTCTGTTATTTTTCTTTATTGACAACGTTAGTTGATAGTTTATTGTTTAGTGTTGAACGGAGTACGTATGTCCTTATTGATGTAGATGCAGAATTCGAATAATTTACTTAGGCGGTAAGCTTTTAACCCAGGACACTCATTTATGTTACAAACGTTAATAAATCACATTTAAATATTCTAAATTATAAACATTAATCCAATATTTTGTTCCAAATTAAAAGACACACATATAAAGAAATGCTCTGTTTAAACTTCTACGGCCATTATTTGCTTGCAGTTGTGTAGGAAAAGATAACGAATTATTTACCTCTTTATAATTGCTTCAGTTCGGTTGAGGCGATCCATCAAAGGCGGTCGATGATCCAAGGCCTTTGCACTTTTTATGACAATTTAAAAGTTGTATAATTGGGAACTACAAGTTCATTGACCAAGAAAAGCAGTGGTTCTCAATTATTTTCTACATTAATATTAAAAAATATTTAAAAAGTTCACCTAGGTCAGTTTTTTTTCAAAGTGCCCCTAGAGGGAAAAGTCATAAAGATATTTTGTTTGTCTAGTCGGTCCCCATTACCAGTTTTTTTTTAATGATATGAAATTGATTACACCCTGTATAATAATGTTTTAATTTATTATTTTTTTCGAGAACCTGTCTGCTGTCTGTATATATTACAAATATGATAATAATGCAAAAGCATTCAGTAAAGAGAGTCTATGGCTATTAATATTGAAAGCGGCCTTTTAATTGAAGCGATTCGGCTTGTTCCTGTGACATCATTTGACAGATGCACGCTTCGCGTTTTATGCAGGAAATTTTTGTGCAATGCCCAATTTGGTGCGAGCATCTGGCAACCATTAGCATAATAAGAAATATTTTTTACGCGTGTGATTTATTTAGTTAATTAAATGGTGACAAACGTAGTTGATTTTACAAAATCATAAATATAGAACTTTATACAGGATGTGTTGAAACGTATCGGAATTATTTAATGCTAGCATGTACACCAGTTTCATCACACTGGAGACGAAAACAAAATACGTTTACAGTGAAAACACCAAATTGAAATTTTTACTATTTATTAAGAATATATAGTTTTTGAGAAACCGTGTCTGACTGATTCTGTTACTTAACACCTGTCAGACCTCTTTTTACACTTTAATTTTTTCATGAAACATACATCTCATAACACCATTCTTTGCTTGTTCTTTTAACGAAGCTTAATACCTCCTCTATCTATTGAGATTGGTCTGACAATCAAAAAACGTTTCTTACTATGTCCGACTTCATTTTATTTGAGCATCGTTCACCCATGAGATGAATAAAAGATCTCACTTTTTTTGCAATATTTAAAATAAAGTTAGAAACCCCCTTTATGGATTAATATTGGTCTGTTATCAAAAAAAGTTGTTTTTTTTACGTCAGACTTAATTTCTTAAGCGCTGCGGCCTCGTATTATATGAATATAGTAAGATTAAACTACTTGCATGACATAACATCTTAAATTTTTTACGTTTACAAATAAGTTTTAGATTACCTTTGTGCATTAAAATTGGTCTTTCATGGAAAACATGTTTTTTAGTAGGTCTGACTTAATTTGACGTGGTAAAAATTATGTTATGCGTGAAAACCCAATTTTAATCTATAAAGGGACCTTTTAACTTTATTTAAAATAATATTTCAAGAAGGTTTTCACTATATTCATTAAAAGAATTTAAGTCAGATCTAGTAAAAATCATTTTTCTATGAAAGACAAATTTTTATGCATAAAGGGGATATAAACTTATTTGTAAACAGCTTAAAACAGAGCTTTACAATGGTGATCATTAATATAGATACTAGATAACAGCGGTTCTGATACGGAGCCGTTGGGTACTCCAGATTTACTGTAGTTTTAACAGAAATCAACCACGGTAGTAACACTCCATTTACTGCCTCTTAAATTAAGAAATATCGATAAAATTTTAACTTATCTAAACGATGATTCCATTATCCAACACTCGGTATTCCAACGACAAATTGTGTTATGCAAAGTTACTAACGGGGGATCGACCTGACCGGAATCCATGATGATGTAGAACATTAGTACAACTTTAAATGTTTTGCCAGAGTTGTAATATAATAAAATAAATTTTAAACTTAGGCACACGCCATTTGTAAAATCTGCCGTTTTATGGGCCTATAAAGAATTTACGGTCCATGTACCTAGGTAATGAATTCATATTCATAAATCTAATCTTTAATGTGTGAAAGGCCGATTTTGTTACAAACAGAAAATCTGTCGAGCAGTCGGACGCCACCACGTGTCAATAAACGATGATTGATGAACTACAAAATGCTACCTCGCGTGTCCCTTTTAAACTTTTAAACTTTAGACTGGATGCACACGTCTGTTACAACATAACCTAAAAATAGTTACAGACACTAATCAAAGATAACTAATTTTGACGGGCCAAAGCGCCGCCACAGTTAAAATCGTTAACAGAGGATAAACACGAGTATTGAGCAGAAACCGTCTTTTATTTAAAATTAATTACACCCGTTGTTAAAACTAGTAAATAGTCTGCAGCTCAGGTTAATTATGGTATTTTACAATTATGAGGGGTGGACTGAGGCGGGTTTGTAAGAACGTCATTACTTTCATACTTATGTAAAAATGATATAATCATGCCTTGTCAATTCCGGTTAGCACACCGAAACAATTCATTTGTGGCGGCAAACTAATAAAAGTTAATAACCAAGAGTTGTTCTAAATGTTCAGACTTGAAACTTTGACGTATCTCGTAAAAAATCCAAGTACTTCGAACACGAACTTATATATATTTAAAGAACGTATAATGTTGGATAATAAAACTTCTACTTACTTTCCTATAAGTAGATTTACAATACGATAGAAAGTAATAAACTCAGAAGTTCCACTAAATAGGAAAATATATTGTCGTAATATAGCGAGAGGTAGCGTCACAAGATGTATACTAAATAGACAGAATGTGCCTTAGTGGGTTTACTCAATAACCTGACAGCGTTACTGTTACAAATGTCTCGTGCCGAGACTAATTTTCGATTTTGCCTTCTCAATTTACGACACCGACAAAATGCCAGTCTTTATTTTTCCGTAGAGACATCACACGATCCTTCGAGGATAATTTTCGATTTTGCCATCTCAATTTACAACACCGACAAAATGCCAGTCTTTCTTTTTCCGTAGAGACATCACACGATCCTTCACTCGACGTATTTATTTAGATATTAAAATTTTAAAATTCCATGTTTTCAGCTCTTCGTCGCTAAAAGACAAACGACTTAGCATTTAGAGTTTAGATAAGCTCTCAATTGGCGTAGCGGTGAGAGAAGTACTTCGCATACGCAAGGTCCGAAGTTCGAATCCTATAGGGAAAAAAATGTTAACTCTTTGTTTGACATTTTCGGCTCCAATCTGTTGCTCAGATATTGCTTATGTATCACGTCGAAATATGCTTTGGAGTTAGTAGTGTTGTGGGCAGAGAATTGCAAAGTAATTTGCGATCTGTCGCTTTTAAAAATAGTTGCTTTACACTTGATATGAGTCTGTTGACATCAGAATAGCATTCTCCAATTGTCTCAGCAACTCTGTGAAATTCATATGACAAACATGTAAGTGTACCATGTTAAAATAAGCTGCTTGTAAGAACTAAACTGCATTAGATGTAAACAGAAAATCTTTCTTCTTATTTGTTTCGTAATTCTTCGCCTCATAGGACATTTAGAGTGCTGTACACAAAGGGAGCTATCGTCTGGGAGTTATATTTATTTACCACTTTTAAAGATATCAAATGTGCTCGCATCCCAACATTATCCTCATTACCAGGGAGCAATATGTCTCACCTCTAGTGTTAGCCGTTTCGTCTGCACTAAACCCATACGTAAGTTTTGCGATACTATTTCTCCTAATACTCTCTTTGCCGTCCACGGAAATCCAGCAACAGCTCCTAATATTCTTCGAAATCAGTTAAATGAACAATTCCGTCTTCGGCTTAAGCTTCTGATGTTTTTTCTTCAACTTCTTCCGTTCTTTATTTTCACGTGCCTGCTTTACTCCTCCTTGGACGAAGAAGAAAATGAACTGGAAGAAGAGACTTTCGTTTTGATTTATTTTAGAAATACGGCCACTTTGCTTTTTACAAGTTACAATATTATTCCTATGGCCGTGCCAGTCTGTATTATGACTAAAAAAGTGCTTTGCTTTCTTCTATAGATTAAAAATGCATAATTTAGAAAAAATAATGCTATATAGATAATTTTCTTCATATAAGTAGTTGTAAAGATATCTACAAAATATATTGTTCAAATGGTAAGCGGATAGGAAATTCTGTACATGTTTTTCTTCGTTTAATTATAAATTTTAAAGAGGCATTACTTGTTTAATTCATCATTTTTAATTCGATGAATCCAATTTGTACCTTCATTTAATAATGATAAAATTAATTGACGGCGTAAAAAGATTAAAGGGACTCAAGGCGGACGGCTATTAATTAAAACATTTTATCAACATCTTAATTAACTTTAAGACTGAAACTTTTACTAAAACCGAAGATAAAGTAGCATAATGTTAGACAGTCTCAAAATGTAGCTGAATGTGTTCAAAATAGGAATAGAAATGTCTTCTTAAAAATCATACTTGACTACTGTACTTTTCATATTTTAGAACGTAGATAAACAGAGATAAAATATAGCGGCTATAAATTCGAAATTGTTTGTTTTATCTGTCACAATTTCACTTATTAATTGCTATATTATAAATTAACCGTCTGGTGCTAATTGAATATTCCTATAAATTCTGCTCAAGTTGGGGCTATTTTGAGTTAATTCATGTCAATGCCAGAACAATATACGTATTTATTTGAAGCAAAGTTAACAAACACATATACAGGGAGATTCTCCATTCTCTTGTCCTCAAATGTAATAATTTTCGGAGTATGTGTTTTATTTAGAATCCAGTGGCCCACAGGGCTAGGCGGTGCAGTGCACCTGGGCCCCCAGTGCCTGGGGGCCCCTAATTCCTTCCACCATCAAACGAAACATGAAACGCATTAAAAAAAAAAGCAAGATATAAAATAGGCAATACACGCGCTATCCGGCCTTCTTGTTTGTCGCCAAATTCAGACAGTTGAAGTATTAAGGTAGGCTCATACTATTCATACTGCACGGAACGGATTTTATTTGGCTACATTGCATATAGTCCGGGAGAGAGTCTACCTTTATAAAATAAAACGCATTAAACCCTGGCCTCTTGCGCCTCTAACCGAGGTTTCACGGCGCACAACCACGGCGACGGCCGACGTATGCATTGTTATACTCTTCGCAAATACAAAACGAAGAGTATATTGCATTCGATCGACACATTTCTAAAACCATTAATATTGCTCGTAGAGAAAAAATTTTCATGTCACTGTCCGTCTGTCTGTCCGTCTGTCTGTTCATCCGTCACGTTTCTTGTCAGCACGATAACTTAAGAACGAAAAGTCCGATACTGAAATTTGGACAGTAAGTTAGTGTTAGCTAGAGGAAGAATCCTATTGTTTTTGAACAAAATAGATCACTAAATAAAAACGTTATTAATTTTTGAAATGAAAAAAAAGAAAGTTTTGTAATTAAAAAATGTTTGAAACTAATATCATTTACAAAAAAAAAAAAAACTGCGAAGATTATCCTATAGAATATGCAACAATTATATAACAAGTCTAGTAAATCGGCGAAGGGTATAATGCTTAGCTTGTTTTTTATATGTTTTTTATAAAGATCTTATTATACTTGTTATTGATTGCAAAAAAAAGCTGTCAGATTAATTGATAATGCTGGTTGGCTAGACCACTGTCAACCAATTTTCAAAAAATTAGGTATAATGCCAGTTCCTTCTTTGTATATGTACAGTACGTTAGTAGAAATACATACAAATAAAGATGCATTCCCGACTAATTCGGATTTTCACAATTACGAAACAAGGTCTGCCTCACAACTCAGACAGCCTCGTCTTAGATTAACAAAATCAAGAAAAAATAAATTAAATCTCCAATTATACAATCATATTCCTGATGACATAAAATCTCTCAATTTTAATGGCTTTAAATGTAAGATGAAAAGGCACTTCTTAAATTATTGCTTTTATTCAGAAGAAGAATTTTTTAATACTGTTTTTTAATACTTATACCTGTTCTATGAGTTCAATTATGTAATCTTTAAATTTCTTTTCTTTTTCTTTTTACCCCATTGTCCTCGTAAGTATACTATATCCCACATTTTGAGAAGCACTGTAAAGCAAACATTTCATGCTGTATACATGGCATCATTAGTTCTGTAATTTATTTGCTATGTACGCGATTATTCTAATTGTAATATGTAACATGTAATATATATCACTATTCATTGATGTTGTATTCATACAACCTTTTACATCAACAATTGACGTAACTATATTTTTATGTTGTGAATATTCAGTTGTACTTGTTTTTTGTTTGTTATTTTTACATTTAAACGTTATTTGTGTTTAGATTGTTTATATTTCAGGTTTACACTTTGTAATGATTTGCCAAAAACAATTTTTTTTTTTGTAACTTGGTCAAATAAACATTTCTATTTCTATTTCTATTGTTTGTTAATAACTACATAACATAATATATTATAAATCCACTATTCACACCTTTGATCTTTAATGAAAAAAGAACATTGTGCTATTTATTAATAAAACAATTCTAAATTCGATGAGATTTTTATTTTATTGGGGGCCCAAATATATTTGCACCGGGGCCCTTGGCCACCTAGTTACGCCGCTGTTAGAATCGGGTATTGTATCAAATAACATCTAGATTTTTTCTTCAGTATCATCGAGCTGCAGATATCAGAGCTCATCTCTTCAACAAGCCCTCGCTACTTCCATTACTTAAACAACCTTAATATTTTTATTTAACTTAACAATAATGATAACAGTTTTTGCTTAACACAAAACAACTGTTATAAAATACTGTAAATGTATTTTAATTATGCAATTTAGAATATTTGTAAACGTACTATAGTATAAGGTATAAATTCAGTTAAAACATTCTTGACACTATGAAGAACCAGCTATAAATTTGTATGGGGAGTTATAAGCCCCAAAAATGCCCTAAAAATTAAGCCTTGAAAAAATAACTTTAAAAGTGAACATTTCGGCCTGGAGATCTCTATTCGGAGGTTTTCGAGCTCGCTGATTACGAATCCGAGGTCTAATTTGGTAAATACAAAATGGCGGACCAGGAGTAGAGCTATTTTCTCAGGGAAGACTCGTATATTTTTCTCTTTTGAACTGAAAGTAGGAACTCGGGGGTTTTCGTTGTCGCTGATAACGAATCCGATGTCCAATTAGGGAAAACTCAAGGTGGAAGGAAAGACCTAGGGAAGACGAAGAAAATGTGCGGAGCGGGCCCGCACGAACCCGATATCTATAAAAAAGAAGCTGGAGGGGGATAACATACCGACAATAGGTGGAGGCACACCGTTAACGAGGGAATTTTGAAGAAATATGGTCCTATAATTCTTTACTGTTTTCCTATTAATCCAGAAACATCAACACTATAAACTTAAACTGACATCGTAGTTTCTCCTCGTTAATTATTCTTATGGTTGTAGTAGGTCTCGGGGCCATGTCGTAGTCTCTGGTTGTCTGGGCCGTTGTAATACAATTGTTCGATTAATGTGTTTTCACTCGTAGTTATCCGGTTACTGTATAATGCAGCAAATCTTTTGACTTCATCCATGATGAAGGGTATTCCGAGATCTTGTATATTGTCTGGTTGCTGACATACCATGGAGCTCCAACTATGGCCCTGAGGATTTTTTATTAGAACCGTTGTATGATGTTTAATTTCGTTGGCTGGGCACATCCCTACAATTGGACTCCATATGTCCATATAGGTTTTAATATATACTAGGACTTTGTTTGATAGTGAGAGTTTAGATCTTTTGCCGATAAGCCAGTACATTTGGCGATATTTGATGTCTAGTTGTCTTCAAGTGAGACGTTGGTCAAGGTGCAGGCCAAGGTATTTGGTTTCTGTTTTGACTGGTATGGGCTTGTTATTCATTGTTACAGGAGGGCAGATACTATATTGTGCCGGGTAGTGAATGTGATTTACCTTAGTTTTCCATTTATTGCACCAATTACATAGTAAATCAAGATGGTGCTGAAGGTTTTCTGAAGCCGTTGCTGGATTATCGCTTGTGGAAAACGTGCTACATCATCAGCGGCGGCCGTTTCAGGTATGTCTGCCGTGTATATTAGGGATAGCAGTGGTTCAAGAACGCCAGATTTTATGGGGTAGAAATTAGATTGGCAGCCATTAAGTCTCACAGAAAAGTTTCTATCGTGTAAGTAGGATTTAATTAGACGATAACAATTGGAAGATAAGACTTCTTTGAGTTTGAAGAGAAGACCTCAATTCCAAACTTTGTCAAGAGCCTGTGATATGTCGAGGAATACTGCATTACAGATTTTTTTTGCCCTAAACTTTTAGCGATTTCATTTACTATTCTATGTGCTTGATTTTTTGTGGAGTGTAGTTCACGAAAATCAAATTGGTGACTTGGGAGAAGCAATTGTACGTCACGATCTTCATAGATTCCTTTTAGCAATAATCGTTCAAGTACTTTGGTAATTGTAGGTAGTAGGCTGATAGGGCGATAGGAGGTGGGTTAACGTAGAAATTTACCGGGTTTGTGGATCACAATAATTTCCGCATATTTCCAGGTGATTGGGAAATATGATAGGCCGAATACGATTAAATATGGTGGACAGGAGAGCTACAGCTTTTCGTGGTAGATTTTTCAAGATTTGTCCTGTCATTAGATTATATCCTGGCGCTTTACGTACGTTGAGCTTTTGAATTTCTTCCTTAACTTCGGAAGGACGAAATGCTTTTATGGGGGGGGGGGGTCATTTGACACGGGGCGTCGATATAGTTTTCAACTTCCTCATTTATGTCATCTTGTTCAATATTAAACACATCTGATAAATATTCAGCAAAGTTTTCGGACTTCTCCTCGTCGGAGCGAGCCCATTCACAGTTTGTTTTACAGATTGGAGGTATGGGTATCTGAGGTCTTTTGAACTTCCTTGTAGCTTTCCACAGCGTACGGTCATCCACAGAGAGGTAATTTTGGGCATCTTTTAACATTTTTTTCAATTCTCGGCTTAGTCTGCTATAATTATGTTGAGATGCGGGATTTCTAGATGCCTGCTAGATTCTTCTAGCTCGTCTTTTTTCGCTAATGAGTTGTCGAATGTGGAGTGGGCTGTTATTCACTTTGGTTGCTTTTTGGGTGTTATCAAGGAAATGAATGATTTTGGCAGAAAAATATTAATATTTTTCAACTTTATAATAATTACTAGTATGTAATTGTGTAAACATTTTTTCTACATTTAAATGACAAAAATAGAAGAAATAACGTGTCTTTCCTGAGGAAATGGCTTTACTTCCGGCCCGTCATTTTGAATTTACCCTAATTGGACATCGGAATCGTTATTAATGACAACGAAAACCCTCGAGTTTCCACTTTCAGCCCAAAAGAGAAAAAATACGAGTTTCTCCTGAGAAATTGACTTTACTTCCAGCCCGCCATTTTGAATTTCCCCTAGTTGGACATCGGATTAGTTATCAGGGACCACGAAAACTCCCAAGTTCCCACTTTCAGCCCTAAAAAAAGTACGGGTTCTACCTGAGAAATTGACTCTACTTCCGGTCTTCCATTTTGAATTTCCTAAATTGGATCTCGAATTCGTGAGTATTTATTTTCAGTAGAATAATTAAGAAAATGCCACACATAACATTTACATAATATTTAAAATATACAGTACTATTTACACAAATTTGAAAAATTATATTCCATAATTTATGGGGCGGCAAAAGACCCAGGAACGGCCCTGAAAATGGCAATGATATTTAAGTTAACGTGCACAATGTATTTTTTTAAAATATTGTTTTTAATACAAACTCCCCCACCACCTAGTTAATAATAATATTTATTATTAGAAACAGAAACTAATCTTCCTATTTACTCGAGCAATACTAGTAGCACGCGTACGTCCTTCTGCGTCCGAGTGTCGTACAATTTGCGTAGACAGTGCAAGTACTTGATCAAAGGCAGTGATGGAGTGATGAGACAATTGACGTAAAATAATACAGAATTGCATTGTGTTCCTTTTGAAGGATCATTTACCACTCCATACGTGATCGTAAGAATGTACGTTGCCGGATTTCCGGTCACCATGTCATCAATAACGATTTTGATTTTGTTTTGGTTAACTTTTAGATCAATATGAATTAGCCGCTCTGGGACTTCCGAAAATAATTTACTGGCCTAGTTTGCTACCTTCAGTAAAAATGGAGAGCCGCAAATATCAAGTGAAGACAAAAATACAACTAGGATATTTCTGTCGCATCTGCTACCGGGGTTCTTTTAATATTTCTACGATTGTTACTGAAAGTTGCATACTGGCCCGTAATGTTGCTCAGCTATAAGTAATTTTACGATCGGTCGTGAAACAATTTTCTATTAGGTTGTAGAATGCTTCCGTTACGGCTTTCCTGTAGTTTCAATTAGTCTCTTTCAGTTCCAGCGAGAAAATAAAATATTTCACAACATTCCCAGTAATAAAAGTTTGAGAAAATGAGTTTCGGTTAACTGAAACGTTGGAGAGGAAATGATCAACATCATACAGGGTATTTCGTAAGAGACTGGTCATATACTAGTAAGGAACGCCCTAACACGATTTCAAAATTGCTTTTATTATATCTTATCTCTAGTGCCCTTCGTTTCTGATATTCAGCATGTTTTCTATCATTTGCTAAAATTCCGATCGGCCATATTTTTATTAGTTACTTAAAGTTAGTATATCTGTATATTAATTTTTAATGGCTTTGACCGTGATCTTCAAGGTTTTTTGCAAAACGCTTTATATCTCCTCTCCTGCGTATTTTTCGTTATATGTACCTTATTAGTTCTTTGTTCCTCATTGAATTATCTAAAACGTGAGACTGGTATTAAGTCGCCAAAGTATTTTTTTATTTGCAAATAGTGTTCAGTCTTGAAAAAGTGCCCTTTTTCGACATTAAATAACTCGGAAACGCAAATAGCTAGAACCCCGAACCTTTCAGAAATTGTTGCTCACAATGATAAAATGAGTGTTCCAAATTTCAGCAAGATGGGTTTTTAAGTTTTTAAGTAATAACGATTGGTTTTTTCTTTCAAGCCTTAATTGCAAATCGCCCAAACCAGGCTAGAAAATTTTAAAAAACTATTCAATTTCAGAAAATATTGATTTTGACTGATTTTATAACGATTTCTTTAGAGTGACCTTTTTTACGCAACGTATAAAACAATATAACTTTATTATCTTTCATTGTAGATTACCCGCTTTTTTTTGGAAAATCTTACTCTTAAAAAGCGCTTTTAGGTTATGAAAAAGCAGATAATCTACACTGAAAATTAAAAAGCTATATTGTTTGATACGTCGCGTAAAAAAGGTCACTCTAAAAAAATCGTTATAAAATCGGTCAAAATCAATATTGTCTGAAAATTCCAAAGCATATTAAATTTAAACTGTTTTTTGAATTTTCTAGCCTCAATTGGATAGTTTAAATTATTTACAAACGAAATGGCTCGATTTGCAATTAAGGCTTGTTATGCTTATGTTACTATTTCCACTCATTAGAAACCAGTCCGTTGCTTTACACTGATGGTGTATTTATTATATTGCTAGATGTTTACGTTATCACACCAACCACTTGAAAAATGGTGCTCGGTCGTCTTAGGATATAGGTATAGGCACTTACACTTGCTTCATTTGATTCTGTTTAAAAAACTATACGCGTAACTATTAATTCCATATGAACTTTGTTTTTCTATTATGGCGTTTCACTTCGCGCAGAATTTCTTGATGTATCGGTGGCTTAAATTTTATCGAGTTTAACGTGGTTTTTACCGCTTTTTTAGTCCTTTCTTTCAATAGCATCTTACAACACGTCTATACACGAGGCTAGTCCAACGAAAAAAAAAATAAATAAAAAAATGATAAGTCCTGCCTTGTCACAAAAAGCCGAAAGAAATGCAATACAAATTATTCGCAATTGTTTTCTTTTCTCCGCTCGAGCCTATTTTTTTATTATTATTGAAATGTATCGTGCGAGACGTGAAAATGGGATTAACTCATTTTCGGGAAAAAAATCATAGTAGACCACCCATGTTAAAGAAAATAAATTTAGAAAAATTCAAAGTAAAATTTTCTTTGGAATTTCGCGTCAAAAAATGTTGAAAAAAATATCAAGAGTAGATCATGTTTGTTGAAAGCACTGTGAATTCTATCAAAATATTTTGAACTCAGTAAGTGGCAAAAAAATAAAATCGAGAATCACGTTATCCACAATTCTAATTCCAACACGGCTGATATCGGAATAAAAATTTGCAAATAGCAACCTTAAGTGAAGGGCTATCGAATACTTAATATAAAAATTCATTTCGTTCAGGGACATATGGTTACCCGGTTATTCCCTTTAGAACATAGGGATTTCAGGATCCTTTGTAATGTTAACGCTTAAAATTTCAAGAACAAATTATTGTTTCATCTAACAACAAATCTGGGTGGTGATCCGGAAAAAAATGAACACCAAAAATTAGATATGTATAATTTTCTTATTACAATATATAAAATTTGAAATACAATTGTGGTATAATTCAGTGCATATCGTCCTATTAAAAAGGAAACAAAGTAAAAGGATCGTTGGATTACACGAATATAAAATAAAACCACAACACAGCAGCATGTGAGTATTTATATTGCCAGTTTTTACTCATCATCTTGATCTCGAGAGGTTAAAAATAAACATTTAAACAAGGTTTAACAACACACATTTGCTCACTGACCACTTACGACTTCGTGAATAAGTGGTTTAATCTGTTTTCCTGTGTATTTGATATTTACTTCTTTTATCTGGTTTAATTTAAAACCGTTGAGATTTACTAGCTTGACTATTTATATAAACTTAATGTCTCTTGTTCACCAGATTTTATGATGATTTCGTCTTAATTTCTTTATATAGATACAGGACTTCCTGCACAAGCACATTACAGAGGTTATATAAAATTTTATAAAAATCTGATTTCGCCAGTCATTTAAAATTTAAAATTTATTTGACGATGAGAATGATTTACCATAATTTACTAGACATCTGTAGAAATATAGATCGCGATATGATGGAAACTGCCCCTATTTTTGTAGGAATTAGCATCATGGAGCTATTCTCAAACTGTTGTTCAAATTAAGAATAATATTTCATATTATTCCATATTTTTTAAAGTTTTATTTATTTATTTCTTAGGTATTTAGCCAATGTTTTATTTTTATCGGGGGTTTTTTAAAAGTGATATATAAACTACATGTTAAGTCAAATATTTAGTATATTAATTATACTTTACATCAAATATGGTTGCTTTCAATAAGTATTGTAATTATACTTTATACCCCGTCAGCCTAGATAACATATCTAGGTTGACGGAGTATTCGTATAATTACTATTGAACTTCCTTACAGGTAAATCGTTAATCTTAAAATATTCGTAGAAAATACACCCATAAAGTTTTGATTTATACAGAATAAACTATTATTAACATAAACAAATGATTTGTTTTACGTATACACAAATAAATAATCGTTGGCCACAAGAGAAATATTTATTCTACTCGATTTTTAAACTAACATTGTTTCTGTAACATTTATTTGTAGACCAGTCTAGGGAAACAAAAGTACGTACCTCAACTGGAAAATTTTGGATACAATAGTTTATTAAGACACAAAATGTAAAAATTCCAATTTTTACTTCTCTCCCTTATAGAAGGGAAGTATTGTAATAATAAACTCTCCCAGATAACTTAGGACTATGTAAATTAGGAAAATTGCGGCTCTTTAATTCCATCACTCTGTTTATCAGTCTGGTGTCTGTCGGTCTGTGAAAATAACATTTGATAGGTAGTTGACGCTATTGCCAAAGAAAAACAGGATACAGTTTTAGTGAAAGCTATACCTTTAGATATTATCTCTACCATTTGAGTCTTTGATGGCGGTCGTGGTTTGTTTGTTTTATTAATTCTATTACTTATTTCTTTTCGTCCCCTTCCTAAGAAGTGACAACAACAATTTCAGCAAATAAAAAATACATTTTTGAAGTAATGTACAAGTATGTAAATTATTATTAGTACATTTATTACTCTTTGGCAGTGTTGGTGCTCTGGAGTATATCAAATAATCACGAGAGACGCTTGTAAAGTAGAGATAGCTGTGATATCAGGACCTGTTTATTTTGTAACAGATACGAGCTGATTGTTCCTTGGAACAGTTACCAATTTAATAATGTAATAGGTACGGTGATACAGATTTCCCCGCGTTACAGTTACAAAATTGATAGCAATGTTTTTCTGCGTCACAGTCATGTGCTTATTTGCCCACGTTTCAGTAGCACTATGGTCCTTTTATCTATTACAGAATGTGACTTGTTGAATTGCCGATCGAGGACGGCTTCACTTCTAATTGTAGACTGCAGAATATATCGCTGTTATTCGGTATTTTGCTCAGTTGTTATTAGTCGATATGTAATTCAGGTTTTAAACTGTTTAAGGGAGGTACGTTATAGAAATGCATGGGGAAAATATATTTACATAGTTATTTATAATATATAGCAAATTACTAAAACTACTTATTTTCGTTAGAATATGCTCAATTTATAAATGTTCAAATAAAATGTTTATTTTATTTCAATATCTTACAAATACCAACAAAAAGGTAAAACAAGAATATAATTCACTATATCTTAAATTAAAATAATGTTGATCTTAAAAAAATAAAACTTATTTTCTTGGCAACATAAGCAGGAAACTATGTATTTCTGTATTTGAAATAATACAAGGAAGTACCTAGAACAATATTCAAATAATATATTTAACAAAATTTGAAAAATTAACGTATATTATTATCACATTATACCGGCATGTATTACAACCTTACCGAGAGGTAGCGCGACAGTTTTGTGGACGTGTAGTCAAAGTCAGTCCCTGTTACAGATTATATTTTGTATATTTAGTACGTCACAGTTTTTCTTGATCATCACAAATATCGTGTCACGTTTCATAAATGGGGACATCTTGGAACAGGAACAGCTATGACTTCGTAACAGAAACGGTTGGAATTATTACATAAAAATATTACTTTAACTCATTTTTTATCGTAAAGTATCTGCAATGAATGTCAAAGACAGCACAAGCGTCTAGGTACAAATTCCGCAAGTTGAGAAATTGAAATATTTCGTGTTATTTTGCGAAATAAAGCCCCGCACCCCCGTTTTCTCGCTAATACTGCCTGTGCGCTAATAATTATTAACAATTAACAATTAAATATTACAATAAAAGCCTACTAACCTAACCTAAAAAAATCACACGAAAGAATGAAATTATTTTAAGCAGAATAAAAACCTACTAACCTAACCTAAAGAAATCATAGAAAAGAATTTGTGAAAAAACATATTAATCGTTATAAAATTAAAGAAAATAAATCAGCGGGCGTAGGAGTTTGAACGCGGGACCTTTCGCATCGTAAGCGAGAACATTACCTATGCGCCAAACATTAGGCTGACGGTGAACATTAGAGCAAGGAATAAATAGTTAGACCAATAATATTATGTTTTGCGCATGGTCGAAGATCCGGATTTTCGGTGTACTTAGACGCTTGTAACGATCTCCAGACGATTAATTTTATGAGACAACTGTATATTATGGTATGTCATTAAATGATACAGTTTCTGGCGACCTCATTGATGAATTTAAGCTTAGATAACTATTATGATATAGTAGAAGTAAAAAATAAGTTGGAACCAAGAATTTCACATATTTACTAGAAAACTTTTATAAAATCACAATTTTTATGCTATGCAATTTGTGTAAACCTTTTGAACAATTATTCAAATTAATGAAACTAATTTTAAGCTATTTTCGACTATTACTTGTTTAATAAAAATAAACAAATTTGATTGAATTTTTCCAACTTATTACAACACGTTTCCAACGAAGCTATTGTAAGGAAATCCTTACTATAGTTCTGCCAAAAAATGGCCGATAAGGGGTAATAATTTTTGTAGAGGCCAATTTTTGTACAATTGTCGGGGGAGTGCCCTGAACAACATACTAAAAGTCCTGACCAGTCGATGGTCTGCGGGGAGGGGGTAGTTTAAAGATCCCTTTGTCACGCTTTGCTTAAATAACACGAAAACCACGCCCTCTGGTGAAAAGGTGTCTATATACAATATTAAACTACATGAAATTTCCTACAAATAAGTTGCTATTCATTATTTCCTAGGATCAATACTTTTTCTAATGTTTTTTTCCAACATTTATTCTATAGCAATGGTAAAAAAATGTCAAAAAAATTATATTATTGTATTTTCCAGTGAAAGCCTAGCCATTTCTTCGGTGGCAGTAGCATCAGCTGTCTATCAAATTTAACTGTTCTTTGTCACGTAGTTTTTTAATTAATGCACCGACAGACAGGCAGACAGATAGATACACAGCCAAATAGACAGACAGACGGAATTGGAAAACCTATATTTTCATAATCTACATGATCTGAAACATGGAAATCCGAAAAAATCTTGAAGGGTGATTTTTTTCTCGAATACAATACTTCCCTTTAGTCCAGGGGAATTAGATATTTTCGACGAAAACCGGTATGACAGCACGATTTTTGGTAGAGAGATGTGTCTTGGGGTACTAAAAAACTATCCTTATTTTGCTAATTCCCCTGGACTATTCGGTATGCAATTTTTCCACCCTCTGTATCTCATAAAGTATTGATCCTAGAAAAAAGGTGAGTAGGGACTTATTTGTAGGAAATTTCATCTAGTTTAATATTGTATATTAAACTGTTTCACTAGAGAATGCAATTTTTGAGTTATTCAAGAAAAACGTGAAAAGTGGAACTTTAAACTACCTCCACCCCTCTGCAGACCATCCACTCGTCAGGACACTTTTAGTAAGTTATTCAAGGTACTTCCCCAACAATTGTATAAAAACTGGCCACTACACGAATTATTTCTCCTAATTTTCCTTCGTTGATCGGACTATTAGGAAATAAAATATACCTACAAGAATTTAGCTCAATTTTGATGAAACGTTAGGATTAATTGTTACCTCGCTAATTGTTTCACGAAAGGCTAGTTTTTTGCTAGAGAAAATGACTAAAAAAAGTTTACTAAAATTTGCTCCCGCGAACCCTTCTAAAAAACTCTCTGAAATGGAAGAATCCAGTTTTTTGCTAATATCTCGAAAAGTAATGAAAAAAAAAAACGTATGAACCGATGAATTCGGTAAAAGCTCTACCATTTCTACAATTCTTAAGATAAAAATCTGAAACTTTTACATAGTACTCTTGAAGTGATGTATAAAAAGATCTGATGAGTGAAAGAAATCTCAAATTTGTACACTTCCAAAATTTCAAAATCTTGAGAAAGTGATAAACTTTGATATGTATAACTAACTTTAACCACCTATTACTCTGGTTTAAATCGCGTTATTAGATTTCTATACGTGCGTTTTTTAAAGCTTGAAATGTATACTTTAATATGTTTTAAGGGTATTTACCTTAAAAATTGAATTAACCTTCTTTATTTTACGAAAATTAGAGAAAAATTTTTCTTTGCTACAAAATTCGTGAAACTAGGGGTAAAATAAACGTTAGAGGTGTTTTAAAATCTCATGAGCTGTGACCTTCATATGCGCAGAGACATAATCCGTCCTGTTGACTCTGTTACACTTCTTAAAAATATTATATTTATTGTTTACAATTTATCCCGAGCTCTTGTTTTTGTATACAGCAAGGCAGCCTCCAGTGTCTTCAAAAACATACTTATAACTCAGATTAAACTTTGCCTTTTGCGCATTTCGCGGCTCATGACATTCTGAAACACCTCTAATAACTTTTATTACAAAAATTATTTGGCATACCTATTCATCGGATCTTTTTATACATTACTTCAAGAGTAAGTGAAAGTTTCAGATTTTAATCTGGAAAATTCTAGGGTGGAGCTTTTACCGAATTCATCGGAAATCTCTTTATGTTCTGACTTCATATATGTACCATTCCTACATACATTCATTTTTATTTTTGCACTAGCAAAAAATTAGCCTTTCATGAAACAATTAGCGAGGTAACAATTAATTCCGATTTAAAACCCCAGGCAACTGGGCTAATTATGTATAGTTGAAAGATATAAAACTTAAGATTTTGTATTGAAATTTTATAGTTGTTTTAAGAAATGCAACAATGCCTTGTTCCACACCCTTGAGCCAAATTTGCCAAAACGAGTTCTCTCTATTCAGCTACATTATTGTATTTTATGTATTCAAAATAATTTAAAAGAAGCAGTAATGTTTTTTAAAACTAAATTTTAATTTAGTTTCTATTTTTATAATAAACATAAACAAAAATGCACCGGAACATGCGCCGACCCTACTGTATGCTTTTCATGTCCCAAAAAAGTAAATCTATTTTGAAACTTCAGCGTACACGTTCACTTTACTTCAATGGTACTAATTAATCCTCTGAAATGTCTGTGTTAATTAGTCTAAATGGCAAAGTTTGCGACTTGTTTTGAACTGGGGTAGAAAAAGTGTTATATGGAGCGCTGGGAGAAAAAAATGTGTACAATTAATTAGTTTTTATACATTTTCTCCTACTATTTTCAAATAGTCCAGGCAATAGGTAGGTTTAACTTCGAAGATGCTCAAGGAAAGTTTATACTTGGCATAATTCGTACGTTTGACTTATTATTTAGTATTCTGAGTATTCGACTTTAAGTCGTTGCAGCTCGCGCCGCCATATTGTAAAACAGAGTAAGAAAATTGCTTTTTCGCGATTATCTCCTTTCTGGCTCGAGTGACGTGAAAGGTGGGTCAAAATTCAGGACAAAAGTTCCTAAAGGAGCCCGCACCCAAATGCATGGGTAATTTTGTTGTCGGCGGAATTGTTGTAAATTCAAGGCATAGAATAATAGGTAATTCCCAATTAAAACTGTTATGGATAAAATTCCAAAATGTCTTTATTTTAAAAATACAGCAGTTCGAAGCTCCAAAATTTTAAAAACGCGATTTTACGTATTTTTTATCGAAACGGTAAATACTTTTAATATTGAATTTGCGTTAAGAATATAATAAGGATGTACAGTGTAACATAGGAAAATACATTATTCTAATATTCATATAAACAAATAAAAGAGTCTTACGCAAATAAGAAGAATCTTATTTTTATTCCAACGGAAATCAGCAAAACAAGCAAAATACAAACGTGATCGTATGATTCGTTTTCCTGATAATATGTTTATGAAAGTTACAAAAAATTAAAAAAGAATGCGTGCACAATAGAAAAAAGTGTATTTTTGTTGGATCTCAGAAAATAAATATACCTTTTTCCTTCTGTTTTAATGATTATAGGCTACAAAAGTTTTTTATCTTAAAAAATGTGATCCTTTTGATAAGAGTATTATAATAATGTATTTTCCTGTATTGCACTGAATATCTGTAAGTATTTATTCTTAATGGAAACCAGATAATAAAAGTAAAAGTACACAATATATTATTCATGTAGCTGCTTCATATAAATCAATATATAAGTCCATTTTCATAAAAAATACGCAAAGTAGATTTCGAGATATAAAGGAGTAAAGCGGAGTATTGTTTCCAATTTGACAAAATATTCCATTTTTCTCTTGAAATTTTAGTTAACGATTATACATTTCTTGCTTTTTACTCATTTTTACTTCACCAGGTAGAGTAAAGGGCGTCTTTTTTCATGTGGCTTTCCTAGTAGGCTTATTCCACGATGCACTGTCTCAAGGAAGTTCGGTGTCTCAGTCTTTTCGATCTTCTAGATAGACCAGGTTGATTTGGATCGATGTTTTGCTGAGGATTTTTCTCTTTCTCACCGGTCCCCTCTTTGTTTTCGATAGTGAGAACTTGATAGATATCAGTAGTTTCTTTTCTTTGGTCATTAAAGTACGACAACACTTCTGGAACATTTCCACATGATTCTCTATTACAGAAAGCACATATATGCCTGGTAGCATAAAAGTATGCAGGATAACTTGAAAAATACGAATCCTAGAAAAAAAAATGCAGAAGTAGTAGGAAATTTCCTTGGCTATCTGGAGGTGACCTTGGATTTGACCTTTGTCATGAGAATCAAAGTCTTTTGAAGGTCAAGTCGATTTTTTAAAATGGGATCCCCTACTTTTAACCCCGGAATGAAACGAGCGGAAAATTTTACGTTCGGATATGACCTTCGGCACTTACAGAATTGACCTCTAAAGGTCATCTTTACGCCATAATTTTGTAAGTGCCGAAGGTCATCTCCGAACGTAAAATTCTCCGCTCGTTTCATTTCAGTTAAAAATAGAGGATCTCCTTTGAACAATCAACTTGTGACCTTCAAACGACCTTGAGGTGACAGCCAAGATCACTGCCAGATAGTCAGGGAAATTTCATACAACTTTTCTATTTAAAGTTTTTTCTAGGATTCGTATTTTTCTAGTTATGCTGCTGTTCCCATACTGTTATACCACCCAGTATATACATCCGCATACTCGACCACATTCACATTTGTACAAGACTAATTTTAATAGTGTTTCGGGTGCGGGACCTGTTACAGTTGCTATTGAAGTAAGGCCAATATTACTCCATTTCCATCCCCATTTTTGTACATTTTTCTAACTGTAGTACTATGATTAAACTTGGTGGTAGATCTGAAGCGAATAATGTTGTGCAACATCGCTTGTAAGAGGTAAGGCAGCTAAATGAAATTTACTTTTTGTCACGGATCTCGCGAAATATTGATAGCGGAGAGTGTTTAAAGCGATATTATCACTGAAACCGCTGTAAAGCGCTGTCAAAAATTTTTCGCCAGTGAAGATGATGACTTCACAGTCTACATTTTCATCCTTGAATACATTTATAATTTTGACAAGCGATTCTTTGTTCACCATCTTTAAAAACCTGTTTTTTCCTTGATTGAAAATTACGCATGTGGTATAGCAGCCACTGAATGCATATAGAAAATAGATATGGTCCGCCATTATATCGCCATATTTTAAGCTTCGAAAAGAATATATTTTTAACTTCACTTTTCCCATGCCAGGTTTCCGAAAATCTGTTTTGGTGATGCCTACCAGCACTACCAAAAGAACTAAAACATCTATGTCTACCCCTACAACGAAAGCAGAAGCATATGATGACATAATAATTGCCGTGTTGATAATTGATGTATCAGCATTTTCCATAGCCTACATCACTATAAAATTGGACTTCTGTAGCATCGAAATCAAACGAATTTTGTTTATTTTATTTGACAAACATTTTTAAAATCAAAAACACAGTCCTGTATTTCTTATTTCTTTTCAGTATTTAATAATTAAAAAATAGAAAAGGCATAATAATCAACTAAAATGTCAAGAGAAATATTTTGACAAATTTAAAAAATACTCCACTTTACCTCCTTGTTTCTCGGAGATAGAAAAAATTATACAATAAATGTAGGTAGGGGATTTTATGCCCTATTTTTTACGTAACTCGTTCCGAACACGGGATATTTGAGAAAAAGTGATTCTTTGCTTTGCTTATGTAAAAACTTAAGAAATATACCATGTATAAACTTTCCCTGACCTTTGTCAAGGTAAGGCTGCTTATGTTTCTGTTTATTAGAATAAAGTGCTAAAGAAGACTGCTATAAATAAATAGTGAATATAGTTATTACTTGTTATTTGTCCAGTTCACCCTATTAATTGTAATGGCCATAAAAATGACTCGACTAAACGCGAAAGTGATAAACCCCAACCTCAAAACAGTGCACTATCTTGACGCCGATAGGAAGACTAATTCAAGGATAACGACGGGCTCGCTAGAGGATAATTCAAGGATCCTAGGATAAATACGCCGTAGGATGTTTCCGGGTTGCATCAGGGGGCCCCGCTCCACGCAGGGCTCCACAGACGATATCACCAAGCAGACGAAGTCCATTGTCCAGGTTAGTCGAGTTTTAGAACTATTATTTAATTAAGTCGGTGGCTATACTTGCGCTGATGTATGTCTGTATGGGATTAATTGAGTGTGGGGACGAGGCTGTGCGAGTAATGGTTTAATTATTATGTACAGGGCGTGCTGAATTTCGAGCTCTTATTAGATTTATAGGTACAGTTATTGTCGCTGTGAATTTGAACATAAATTTGATATGTTGATATTGTTGGTACATGAACATAATGTAACTGTATTGATGTAAATGCAGGATGTTCCTGTTTCAATTAGCAGATAATCGAAGATACATACACATAGAGAAATTAAGTTAAAGCAACAATGTTTAAAATAAATTACCGGTACCCTGCTTTCTTAGTTCGTATTATGCTGGATCATGCGTAATAGTGCAGTAAAAAGACCAAAAAAAAAAAAACGATGAGATATACATAATTCTGTCACAGCTAAATTATGATTTTATACCTTCTGGGGTGTCACCAGGAGTACATATCTGAATTTTGGACTTCCAAAGCCTGTTGTGTTTTTTATAAACAATTTAGTTTTTTGAACGGCATTTCTTTAGGCAAAAAGGTGAATATCTCTGGTTCTAGAGGTCCAATCGGGACAAACAAAAAACCTAAATCTTCATAATTAAAATTACAACAAATCTGCGTTTTGGGTTATTTGAGCACGTACATAACATACAAAATTGAATAAAGTGGCTAAAAAGCGGTTTTTTCCATTTTATGGCCCAGAAGAGTTCCGATTAGCTTCAAATTTTCAAAAAATATACCTTTTATTGAAAACAAAACACCCTGAAATTTTGATGCTCAAATGTCGAACCCTGTTGACATAAATGAAATTGTTATCTAAAATTTGAATTGCCCGTCATTTTATGCCACCAAGTCCAAAATGGAAATACAGGATAGACCATTAATAATAGGCCATAGTGCAGGGGTAAATTCTTTGGGTAAAGATATGAGGATATGACAAAATATGCTTTAGTAAAATATTGCTGTGGAAAAAGATATAGGGTGTCAAAATTCAAATTATTTTTTCGTTTTTTCTTGACAGATCTTCGCCAAATTTGCTAGAGGGACTTCTTTTATTCTAAGAAACAATAATTTATGTATTACATCACGTTAAATCATAGAGGGCGCCGCAGGACCTCCCCTGTAGCACAAACTGATTGGACCAATATAGGATTCACATATTGGGCCAATATACCGAACGTCAGATTCTTGCAATAAATGTCCAATATTGCAGTCACATATTGGTGTCATATTATATATCAACATAGATGCCATATTGAATCCCAACATTGGTGCCATATTGGACACCAACATTGGTGTTACATAAGATAGAATAGAATAACAATAGAGGTGCCATATTGGATATCAATATTGGTATTATATTGGATACCAGCATTGGTAGCATATTCGATTCCAGCATTGGCGCTCCATTGCTACACAATATATAAAATATATAGAGTGTGCCAAAATTCTCACATTTCCCTTTAGACACTAATGCTACATGCAAAAACAGTAAGAAAATTTCCTGTGTCTGGAAATGTTTCCTACGGAAGTTGCAACCCTCAGAGGATGGCGCATAAGTATAGGTTTTCACTGCTTTTATTGGGACGACTTTTTGAGACTTGGTTCACTTTTTTGCATTATTAACGCTTATTTCTGCACACTACTAACCAAACCTGATTTTATTCATAGGCGGAGAAACGAGGGATAGTCATTTGTCTCATTTCTTTATAACACTCAGTACCAAGGAAATCATCAATATTTCGTTTAAACTACTTTCCCTTGAAAACGGAAAGTCATACATCTAATTATATAGATAACCTTCTTTATGTATTAACCTGGGAATCATAATTAAGTCTTAAACAATTAAAAATGTAAACCTGAAAAAGGATAACTATCTCTCGTTTCTTCTCCTACGAATAAAATAAATTTTGGTTGATATTGTTCAAGAATAAACCTTTTTAATGTAAAATCGAGTTTCATAAAGTTAGGTGCCATCCTCAGAAAGACTGCCCCATTAAGAAGTATTTTTTTACTCCTCCTTTTCATAGTTTAATTTTTTTATAATTCGTAAGTACGGCAAGACTACGGTAACCGTGGCGCCATCTATTGATGATGGTTTCTTGTAGAACTCGATGAAATACTTAAGTTAAAAATAAAGAATAACATTTTTTGATAATTCGCTTAGTTTTGGAGATATCGAATTTCAAATGTGTAGAATGATATTTTTTGAGAGGCCTATAAAGTGACATTAATAACTCCGAAAGAGGGATGGTGGTATAGTATTTATGAATTATAAAAAAAACCAAAATAAATATTTTATTTTATTATACTATCATTTAATATTTATCAGTGGGGCAAAAATTCAATCATTTTTAACATTGTTTAAAACTACAGAGTTTTTCTTCTACTTTGTAGAACCTACATAAGAGGCCACTAAAAAAGGTGGAAAGAGGGCATGTAAATTCACGCCTTAGCACAGTGGGACGAAATGAACCATTTCTTGGTCAAAACTCTGAAACTTATGAAACTCCTCTAAAATCAGCTGGCGATTGCAGAAAAAATAATTTAAAAAATGCCATCGAAAAATTGGGGTAGTTCCAGGGGGTGAAATTCGAAATTATTGAGTAAAATTCTGAAAAAAAATATTCACAGATAATTCAACCTATACCAATTAATATAAAAATAGCGAAAAAATTGCCTGTATAAAATGGAGTGGTTTTAAGGGGTGCAACAGTGGAACAGAATGCCTTAAAACGTATTACAAAATTACTAAATAGCTTTAAATGCTTAATTTGTTACTAGTGGTGCTTTACTTTGGCATACAAAAAAAAAAAAGAAAATATACATTTTAGTTGTTTATTTCTTACAATAAAGAAGCGCCACAAACTGCTAGATGATGGGAACACGTACTTGAACGAATGGTTAAACTAAAATGATAATTGAATACCTAAAAGTAATAAAAGAGTTATATTTGTCCAATATTCAGAACTAATATCAGTTTCTACACATTGCGCCAATATTGGTTAAATAATGTTAATATTGAATCTGATTTGCCAATATTGGTAAAATATTGGTTATATCTTGGGTGAAAATATTGAAAATACAGATGATAATCATATAGGTACAATATTGGTTAAAGCTGACATATATTGGTAACACATTGTACCTATATCCACCCAATATCTTGTGCTGCAGGGGCTGTATCTGATGATGAATTTTCTTCATATTTTTTTTGACGAAACGTTGTGGTACTTATAATCCACACTTATACTCCACGCATAAAAGGTACACTTGGTAGAACTCCAAACGTTTTCGAGGTAATTGCCGTTAAACATTTGAATAATTTTTTGAAAGACAAATTCAAATTTAATGAAACAAAGTGTATTTATTGAAAAAAGTACAAAACGTAAGGGAAAACAAAATCGTAATAACAGCGTAAACTCTTTCTCACTTCCTTATGAACTTATGGAGTATTTTCATGGCATTGAAATTAATACATAAATTAAAAGATTGTGTAAAATAAGGATCTAATCTTATTAGAAGACCAAAAAATAACATAAAAGTTAACTAATAGCCCGTTTCACAATCGTTGGTTACCCTTTTGGTTGAATAACCTGAACCTGAAACTTAACTATTGGTAAATTCATATATGCGTTTCACAACGCTTATTTTATGTCCAGTAATCTAACCAACACTTACGTTTAAGTTTTGAATAGTTGGTACGAGCTTTTTTTAGGATTTTGACATATGTCCAACAATTTTCTTTAGAAAAGAACTTGTCATAAATTTAATGTCTTGGTTAATCAATGTTGCTGTGTGGTAGTTTTCTGTGATCGTTTTGCTTTAAAATTTATAAGAAAGTAAGTTCTGTTTGTTCCATATGAGAAGTGTATTTCCTACAGTATATAAGTAGTCATTAATTTATTCTATTTCCTCTAATAAATTACACAGGTTTACAAAACAAAAATTGTCTGGATCTGGGGTCAGACATTGTGAAACAGATTTTTATAGTTAATCAGTGGTCAGCTCCTAACCATTAGTTAACCAATGATTGTGAAACTGGCTGTTAATGACAATAGTATTTATTGTATAAACTCTCCCTCCATGCAAAAACCCCATTTCTGCAATTTATAGTAAATTTTCGATATGATCTCCACGTACTTCTATGCCTTTTCTAATTCTTTTCATAAAAGATTTTCTTACATTGAAACATACATTTTCCTGTCCTCTAATAAAATTGACTGCGTTTTGTATTTTGTTCCAGTTATTCTCTTGAATTGATAGTATTTGCATAGACTAAGGACTTCATATGTTCCCACACACAATAATCCAAAGGATTATAATCAGGACCCTTTGGTGGCCAAGCAAACTCACTTCCTCGGCCGATCCATCTGCGTGGGAAAGTCTCATCAAGATAGTTCCTCACTTTAATGGAGAAATGAGGGGGAGCTCCAACTTGCATAAACCACATTCTATTCCGTATGTTTAGCATGAAAGTTTTGTACAGGAGTGAAGTAATGTGGGTAAAGGCGTTCTTTGCGTAAGACTTTTAGAATAGATTGTTTACTCACCCCTGTTCCCGCCGATAAACGCCTTGAGCTGACTTGAGGATCTTCATTCCCACGAACTAAAATTTCTAGTTCTTGATCTGGAGTAATATGTTTCGGCCGTCCTACATCACTTTTATGGCGAAATAAACCCGTTTCTCCCAAACGGCAAAACAGATCTTGTGGTCTGGCTGTATTCTATTTGCATATTGAAATAAGTATGTCCTCGCTGCAGCACGTCCGCTGATATTTTTTTGTACGTAAACACATATCATATGCCTCATTTCCCTATTTGAAAAATATTATGTCGAGGCATTTTAAATAAAGAAGTTAAAGAAATTAGCTCGAGGAACACAAAAACAAAATAAAACACATTTTGTTTCATTAAATTTGAAATTGTCTTTAAAGAAATTATTCAAATGTTTAACGGCAATTTACTCGAAAGCGGTTGGAGTTATCAAGTTCTAACAAGTGTACCTTTTATACGTGGAAATGACGTCCTCATCAGATTTTCTGGTCAGAAGTAACACAACGTTTCATCAAAAAAAATATATGAAAAAAAATCATCATCAGATACAGGTCCTGCGGCGCCCTCTATGATCTTACATGATGTAATACATAAATTATTGTTTCTAAATAATAAAATTTGCAAATTTGCTGAAGATCAGGCAAGAGGCTGTTGAGTTATTGAAAAAAATGAAAATAATAATTTGCATTTTGACACCTTGTATAAAGATACGGGATGTCAAAATGCAAAATGCTGCTGTGGAAAAAGTTCCACAGCAACATTTTTTAAAATGTAGATTTCGATGCCAGCTTTCTGTTGACATTAAAAAAAGTTTTTTAAAGCCATTTTGGCCACTTTTTTGTCATTTATTTATAAATCAAATAACAAATGGATTTTTTCGACCATTTTGAAACATTTTTATCAAAAAAGTAAGAGAATTGCGAGAACTTAAAAAAAAAGAGTTAATTTGCGTCAATATGAAATTGCCGAAAAAATCAATTTGTTGGTTTATAAACAAATGCCAGAATAGTGGTCAAAGTTGACTTTAAAGAAACTTTGTTTAATGTCAACAGAAAGCTGACATTGAGATCTTACATTTTATTTATTTATTTATTTACACGACTCAACAGGACGAAAGTCCCAATTACAGAGTCGGAATACTAACAATAAATATTGTGCTATGACAGAAGTAGGTATTACAAATTATGTCCATATGTGCACTTTAAATCCTTAATTCTACAATAAAATCCTTAGTTCCTACAATAGCAGAAGTATTACAAATTATGTTCGTATTTATTCTTTATATCCTTAATTCTATAATGAAAATAGTATATTATTCAACGAGCATATAATGATTATGCGAGTAGAATACTATACTTTGTCCACGACTAATAAATATTTAATATTTACTTAATTCATCTTCATTTCATTTCTCCTATTTAAGAAAGATTCATGTGTCGTCATATATAATTTTTTCTATTTTTCGGTCAACAAGTTTAATGATGCGATTTTTGCAGCTTTCTTTATCTCTGGCGGTGCCAAATAAATCTCGTCTTCTCTTCAGTATCCATTTATCTAATTATATTACTCTTCTTGAATACCTAATATGTAAAATTGTTGTAAATAACGTTGGCGTTGAAATCGTACAAATTTTGACGTTTCAATTCATATTACAGAATTTCGCTTTAGTTTATAGGCACGTAGATAAATGGCTTCAAAAACAATGTTGGGGATTGTCGCGTGTTGCTAATAGATGATGGTTTAAAAAAAACTTGCTAATGTAGTTTTTGAGTGTTCATTAAAGTACCTCTTCGGCATGTACCATTTGAGTGCTTCCTAGAAAACTTAGAGAGACAACACTTGTCTTTTGGTTGCTGCGATTTTGACATTTTGAATTTTTAGTAAAATGTCATTTCTAATAAACAGCTGACTGTCCTCATTATTCACTGCAATCAGTGAATAATGAAATCATTATTCACTGTAGGGAATAATCGATAGCATTATCCTTGAAGAAACACATACATAATGAGTACATTATTTAATAGTCGTGGACAAATATCAATATTATTCTGTATATGGTTATAATTCCTGCATATGACATTAATAGGTGAATACATTAATAGATTGGTGCGTGAAGCTTTGATATGAAATGTTAGGTGGAGTCGAGTTGATTTAGAAGGAACTCGTAAGTCAATGAGTTTTAATAGATCAGAACAGTCGAGTTTATTGTTTAATATTTTAGACATAGTTACAATTCCGTGTAATTCTCGGCGAGTTTGAAGTGAGTTAAGTGAGAATCTATTTAACAGAATATCATTACTAGCTTAAGTAGTTTAAAAATTTTCTTTAAATATTCTTCAGTTTATTAATATGAACGATGTAGTGGGGACTCCAGATTACGTCAACATACTCCAATTTACTTCTGACAAACGAGTTAAATAGAAGCTTCATAGTTTCAACATTCTTGAAATCTTTGCAATTTCTAATTATGAATCCCAAAATTTTTATTGCATCAGTTATCAATATTTTCCAAATCTGACTTGAGCAATTCTATATCATCATTGCAGCTAACACTGTAGTAAATTTTTAGGTCATCGGCATAGAGTAGATGTGGTCACTGTAAGTTTGTAACTATGTCATTGATAAAGACAGTGAATAAAAGTGGACCAAGGACTGAGCCTTGAGGGACTTCTGATTCGGCATTAAATTCGACAGAGTTGTGTCCATGATAATAAACATATTGTAACCTATTGATTAAATATGAGGTAAAGAATGAAACAAACTCTTATGATAATCCAAAATTTGCTAATTTATTTAATAAGGTACCATGGTCAAGTCTGCCAAACGCTTTGGAAAAATCTGTGTAACTAACGTCGACTTGACCACCTCCATCACAAAGATACCGAGTCAAGCACAGATTTGAAGTCGAAGACCTACCTGGCATGAACCCATATTGATGGCTTGATATTTTGTTTTCTATGTTAGGAAAAATACAGTCGTAAGAACGAATTCGAATAGTTTAGAGAAATTATTAATTATGGTGATTGGCCTGTAATTTTTTATGTCTTCTTTTTGTGTACAGGGCATATTTTAGATATTTTTCACAGGTTAGGAGAAATGCCATTATTTAAGGATACATTAAATATATATGATAAGGGACCGGCCAATATTGAGACGCAATCTTTAACGAAGAAAGCTGGTATTCCATCTGGACATGCTGCAAATTTTGGCTTTAATTTTCATACCCTTTAATAACTTCTGCCTTTGAGATTGTAGGTATGAATATATTTTGTGTGTCCACAGGTTCACTTACCACCCACCTATACTGACATTATTACTTGATGCAGAATATGCTGATTTGAAATATTCTGAAAATGTATTTACTATATCTTGGGGGTCATTATATGAGGTATTTTCACATGTCATACTGTTAGGTATTGAGCTTATTTTTGCCTTATTATTAACGTAGGACCAAAACATCTTTTTTATTTTTGTTCTAATGTTCTTATATTTCTCATATAGCACGGCATCTTTAGTATTTTTATATCTATTCCATATTTTATTTTTATGTTTGAGATTTTTAATTATGTCTTTCGAGAACCACTGAGGATATTTGTTTGTACACGGCAGAGATTTAGGAACGCATAAGTATAGATTCTCGTAAATAATATCATAAAAAATTTGAATTGCTTGATCTACATTCGATGCATCATATGACAAATTCCATTCAGTGTGGCACAAACTATTATACAATGACGGAAAATCGGCTTTTTTTAAATTGTAATTTGGTATTTGGTTATAGGAGAAAAATGTGCCAACTATCTTTAAGTCACATGTTATATCCAGTGCCGGATGATGTGGATCCTCTATTAGCTCGCAGGCTTCTGGTTTTGTAACTAGACAGTTTATGTTGCTAAAAACTAAATCTAATAGCCTCCCCTTATCGTTTGTTATGAAATTATGCTGTTTTGGATTAAGAAAATTACATAAGAGATCTAACTGTATTAATCTAGGGGATTTTTCTAATGATTTCAAGCTTTCAAAATAACCTGCCATGTTAAAATCGCCCATTATTATGTTATTTCCATAGATAGAATACATATTTGTATGTTCTTCAAACAGGGTTTCATAAATTTCAACATTTGTATTAAGAGGGATGTACACACAGAACAAAGTTAGATTTTGCTTATTGTTTATAGTAATGTTTAAGCCAATGATATCTACAGAGGGAACACTTTTACTGATTGAATTCAAATTCAGTAAGACGACAGAAAGTTTTATCAACTGCTAATAACACACCACCTTCTCTATTCATTAAATTTTCTATCTGCACGATAAATGTTATAGTTATTACAGAATAAGTCATAATTTTGAAGAGAAAATGATCCATTCTGGACTTAATGGCATAAAGTGGTGAGCAATTCAAGTTTTAGATAACAAATTCAATAAATAAATAAATAAAGTGTCCACAGGGTCCAATATTTGGTCTTGTTTTCAACAGAAGGTATATTTTCTGAAAATTTGAAGCCGATTCTTGAAAAAAAAAATAAAAAAGAAATTGTTGGAATCTTAATTACGAACATTTTGGATTTTTGTTTGTTCCGATCAGATCCATAGAACCGGAGATATTCACCTTTTCATCTTAAAAACACTAAAATGTTTTTAAGAAAAACGCAGTAGGCTTTGGAAGTTCAAAACTCAGATATATACTCCTGGTGATACCCCAGAAAGTATAAAATAATAATTTTGCTGTTAGAAAACTATGGATATCAATGTCCTTTTTTACTCCACTACAAAATATCTTTTCATAAAAAAGCAAGACATTAATAATTCGTATGTTATACAATTGTGCTTATGTTATATAGATTTCTTTCCATCCGCCATATTCAGGTGATAAAACATTTTACGCTGAAAATACACCCCATTAAAAAGAGCAAGTGACGGATATCAACTATTTACAGACTACTTTATATCCCTATATTTTCCTCGAGAGTTCAAATCTGATCAATAAACAGAAATTACGGCACAAGCTTCTCAAGTGCAAGATCTCGGAATTCACCCTTGCATTGCAAATATTTTCGTTGGGCCGATATGTGGGAAGTGTTGTTTGAATGAAAAACACAATATATGATTTCACGTGATATTGACAGTTGAGTTTGCATAGACCTTAGTCGGCCGCATGATTTACGATGCTACCGTTGAAAGTGAAATGAGAAAAGTAAGGTTTCGGGTACGGGAATCATTGGCGTCGACAACGAGATTGCTCAAATCGTATCTGGGTATTTGAATATTTTTGTAATAATTTATATTTCTCTTTCTGCCGCGGTTTTGCAAACGGTAAAGTAACTTCGTCTAAATTTTAAATTGAATTAAACTTTAAATACATGCTTATAACCTTGCCATTTTGTTATATTAAATCCGCAATCAAAATTATAACTCGGTTACCACTTACCTTGGCAAATACTTAATAGCAGGAAATTAGCAACAAATAAATACACATTTATACAAGGCTCAACAAAAAACGATAGCTGGACGCCACCTTATTTTTAGTTACTGGAAAACAGTTAATACAACGATTTCTGCTCACTTTATACTATAAATTGGCCTGGCAAAATAAGGAAACACCGGGCTATCCCAGTTTAAAGAGTGCTAGCTTAATGAAATTAAACAACAAACAATCTATTAACATTCGAAGTTACAAAAAAACAAACAAAATCTTCTAGTCATAAATAGTATTACAGAAGTAAATCGATACAATATTTTGTATCACCCGGCCTGAGCTCAATGACCGTTCTAAGAAAACTTATAACTTACTCACTATAGTTACTAGGAATTGTACAACAAATAGCATTTTAACAGGGATTAAACCAGTTAAATTAATTACATAATTCGACATTGCACTCTAAATTTTAACCATTCAAAGGTTTCACAACCGAATACCCAAATTGGGGAGACATGCAAAAAACTTACGACGCTAACGGTTTTTCTATTGTTCCTGGATAGCCTTAAATGTTGCTAGTGATTACTCACTAATTAAACCACTATGTATGCCTATTGGGGCATCGAAATTGTCAACAAATTAAATTAATGTGGCCAATGTCTACGACTAACATGAAAGCGGTCAAATTATCTACCGATCTCACTCGGGAAGGCGGGAAGGCAAAAATCAATCACGAAACTAGTTCCATAACGGCACTAAAATTATTGTTTGTCCACACGCGTAGCCTTGAGTTGTCACAACTAGTACATAAAATAAAAAACTTATAGTTTCTTTCCTGGACAACTGAACGTCATGGACGTATGGCACCTATAAACGTACAATCCACAGACTAGGTAGGCACTTAAAATCACAAATTATCATGGATGGCATCAAAGCAACTAATTCAGATCAATCACGCAATTTGCTGGTATTTAATACAGATTCTTTCTGTCATTTTATTGACTATTAAATATTTGCACTTTGTGATTTACACATTACTCTGATGCATCATTTAACATCAAACGTAGCTGCAATTCTCAAACACTTAATCCTCACCATAAGGAAGACTTTAAATTTTCTTAAACAACAAATCGACTGTATCTCTTCACAGCAGTCGCTCTACCATCCCCTAACCCAAAAACATAAACTGCATTTTCAAACAAACAAGTCCCTCTTCACCCTTCTACCTGTACCTCGTTGAAGGTCAAATGGTCTTTCATTTATTATTCATTCTAGCGCGTAGAAAACTCGATTTATTTCTCTATAGGATTTGAATATATTTAATATATTTTCTGTACAGGGCGATCTTTAAAAATTAACCGGTACATGCTTGAATACATTTTTAAACCTCCCATATCGTGGAGTGTCGAAAATAAACGCTTTGAATTATATACAATTCAATAGATAAAAAGAAAGAACCCCACACAAAATATATGGTAAAATTTATACAGTCGTTTGAGCTAAAACCAGCTGAAATGTATTCCTTGGACTATTCCGAAGCAGAGTTCTTATGTGCAGTAGATCCGAAAATGTCCATTGATTTCAAGTTACGGACACTTGAAGGTCAGATAATGATTATTCATATACTTGAAGGTTCTTAACTTTCCCAGTGCTATAGTAACTCAATGTTGAGATTTCAGAGGAATTAAGAAGAACAAAAGTTGTAGAAATATGAGTAAGCTACCCTAGCAATATTTTTAAAGTCATTTGATCGTAAACTCTTTTTTTGGTATTGAAAATACTACCAGGCGCATGACATAGGACCCATCTTACGAAAAACGTATCGAGAGCGACAGATCTGTCTAGGGCGCTGCACCGACCTTGTAACCGTACCGTTCACTCAACACCATGCTATTAGGGATATCACGCTTCAATAACAATCCAAGCAGTATCTCGAAACTAAAATATAAAGATAAACACTTCTAAACTTAATGGTCTCTTGTGATACATGCCGACACTGTCATATCGTATGTCACTTAGTTTGCATAACTTGCGTTATTTCTTACAGAACACCGTCACATTCAAATTAAGATTAAAAAAACAAAATAACCCAATAAAACATGGACTAGCTTAATTCGATCGTATGGACAAATATATTTAAAATTACGTAAATGAAATTATCAAATACATCTAAGTATGATATAAAAAAGTACAGTAGAAGAGCATTATACAGGGTGTTCTACAAGCTTTGTGACAAAATTTGACAGATGATAGCTGGGTTAATCTAAAAAAAAATTATCAATGAACATGGGTCCAATTACAATGAACCCAAGTGGTATTATTAAATTTGATAAAAGTTTCTATTTTTTTAATTTTATCACTAATCGCTAATGGTACCTAATGTAAATGCTGAGAATACCTACCATCCTGGTTATCCATCCTTGGACTCCAAGAGCAGTGTAGTCGCATCTGGTATTTTCAATACGCTTAAGATACTCGCGAAAGATGCAAGATCTGTGAATTTTCAATAAAATCCATATTTTGCACCTTGGATTCAGAAATAACTCTCAATCTCATTTTAAGATATGTATCTTTCAATAAAAGTTATCTAGAAAGGGAGGGGCATTTACCCATGAAGGTCATCTGAAAATCAGAAAAGTTAGTGTTTCAAAATAGCATGCAAATTTTGATTAGGAAGAACTTACCCAAATAAAAGTTGTAAGAAGTCAAATAAACTAACTTCTGGTCACACTGGCTTTGACCTTGACGTACAGTTTTAAGATTATTCATTGTGGTATGAATTATTTCATTTTGATCAATATAACCCGTTCTTAGCGTTATCCAGAGTCAACGGCGCGGACATTTTTTGTTTTGTTTTGGGGGTTTTTCCTTTTTTTCTTCTTGAAGTTTATTAACAGTTTTGAATCATCATAGAATATTATTAGGTTTAAATATTTTTTAATTATTTTGTAAAGGACCTATTATTTCAATTTGATTTATGTCCATAGCTACATTTTGAACTGATTGTAGAACTTGAAGTGAGGGATAAGATACATTTTCTTGATGTCTAGCATATCTCGGAAATAACAATCTGTTAATGCTATTTACAAATAACTGTTACAAAATAACAGGTTGTTAAATAGCAACTCGTCTCCAATTCCTTTCATTTGTATTCCTGTGTTATTGAATGAGATTTTATGTGCCCTCCAGACACCGGTGTCAAAATCAGGTGAACGAAAATGGTCAATAGTGATTTGAATGCAAAATAAATCGTAAAATTATAAGATTTTTCACGAAAACTGTGATTTTGTTAAATTTTTTTAATATCTCTACCAGCATCCTGATTTGGGGGGACAAATAAATGGCCTAGTAGTTTCGATGAACTGATTGTTCACCATTTACGATAGCAAATCTGTGGTAAGAGATCAAGTAATCTCGATTAAATTTAACGGATGAAATGAAAATTAAACTAATCTTACATTTGCCACTCGGAAATCTTCGAAAATATGTCCAGTAGCGAAAAGAGCCGTGTTAAAATCTTGTCGTGGGTAGGTAGGTCAGTACAAGTATCAGAGATGGCACGTGAGAACTACACCACCCGTCACTACTAGAAAATATATGCAAGCAATAATCAAGTTTTGTAAGTATATCTGTTATATCTCGTTTGTATCACTTTATAGACAACCACAGATTATAATAACCACTATAATAAAATTATCTCAATGTACTTTCTTGTATTTAAACTGGTGTAGTAGCAGCCATCGCAGCTGGCAACCAAGATGAGAAAGGAATTTGTGCTCTTTTTGTTATTGTTGCTAATACCACAAAATAATGAAAATAATTTTTATTAAAGATAAATAAAAAACATAATTTCGCCTTTCATAATTTAATATTCAAGCAATAGATATTAATAATGCCACATCACCAATTCGATTAGATAAAGATGTTAATATACTGCATTAAATGATTTAATATTTTGATAATAAATCACTAAACAATATCAAACTAATCCTAAACCATCTCAACCTAATAAAATTGAAATTAAATTAGGCCTAATAATTAATAATATTATTGATAACACAAACAATACTACTAAAAGTATAAATCGATTAATTCTTTTATCCCCACTTATGTATTCTATTCTATAAAAAATAACTATAGAAGAAATAAATAATACAAATCTTATAAATAATAAAGACATTCAATCAAATAATAAAACTCTTTCAATAATAGAAGAATTAATTGTCAATAACTCTAATTCAAAAACAACTCTAAATTCTAAAATTATAAAATAAATTGTCAATGCAAAACAACTTGTCAATAACTCTAATTCAAAAACAACTCTAAATTCTAAAATTATAAAATAAATTGTCAATGCAAAACAACTTAAAGAAAAAAGTAAAAATAACTTACTTATACAAATTGAAATTGTCTAAAAAATGTTAAATTATCTTTGAAATCACAAATCAATATTTTTATTAAACTATTTAGATTAAACTCAAAAAATTAAATATTCAGATTTTAAAATAAAAATAATTAACGGTACCCAATGTAAAAATAATAATAAATATTCTCGAAATAATCCCTGATAAAATAAATAAATTCTTGAAAAAAAAAATCCATGTTGTGAAAATGAATATAAAAATAAAGAAAAAACTGCCCTAAAAAAAGAAATTAAAGACAAAAAAATCATCCTTAATCAATTAAGGCTAATTAAATTATTTATTCAAATAATTTCTCCCAATAAATTTAAAGATGGCGGAACCGCCATATTACAAGCACAAAATATAAATCACCAAAATGCTATTCTTGGCATAATATTTAGAAATCCCTTATTTAAAAATAAACTTCGACTCCCTAAACGTTCATATGTAATATTAGCTAAACAAAATAAACCTGACGAAAAAGCCCATGAGCTAATATTATAACTAAAGAAGCCCAAACCCCTGAAATATTTAATCTTATTAAACCGCCTAATACTAAACATATATGAGCTACTGCCATGAAGAATAAGCAATTAAAGATTTTGCGTCCCTTTGAATACAAATTAAAGAAACCAAAAATCCCCCCAATATACTAATAACAATAAAAATATAATTAATTTTTATACCAACTTCAATAAATATTAAAAATAAACGTAAAAATCCATAACCTCCTAATTTTAGTATAATTCCAGCCAAAATTATTGACCCCGCAACTGGAGCTTCAACATGTGCGTTAGGTAATCATAAATGTACAAAAAAATATAGGTATTTTGATTAAAAAAATAGCAATTATACAAATATAAACAAAAATGTTATTAATGTTTTTTTATAAGAAAAAACACTAATGAAAAATACTATTCATGATAGGATTTTAATTTGCTAGCATAATCAGAATTCAGGTTATCGAAAGAATGCAAAGATTTCAGTAATATTTTTACACACAGTTTTTCTTTTAGTTCTCATAGATAGTTATTTTCTCTGCTGTTTGCAAAATCCTATAAAGAATATGTTTCAATACAACTAAAAGAAACCGAATAATAATTCACTCTTAAACATGGATAAAGTATATAGGCTCCAATACTAGTTAGCTAATAGATAGATGAAGACTTGTTGTTTTTATAAGTGAATGTCAAATACAATTATTTCATACTTATTCATAGAAATTACCTTGGTTTTGCATGAAACATCTTTATGAGTGGCTTTGTGCCTTTCTGATGAGCTCCAGAGTAAGGGCGAAAAACGTTTCAAAGGCTAAGCATTTCCAAAACAGAATGATAGATTTCATGAAAATGTAATCCATTAGAATGAAACATTTTTAAGACAAGGTAGGTAAATAAATTCATTTTAGGCCTTTGTTCTCATTTTTAACTGAATTTTCATGACCGTAGGAGGTTATGTAGATACTGGTTTAATCTGCATGGCCGTAGGGGACTGTATGGATGCTAGTTGTTGAATGAGAATTTTCAAATAAGAAATTATACAAATTCATTTTAGGATTTTAATTTGCTACCATAGATAGATAGATAGATAGATAGATAGATATTTTATTTAACCAAATTACATAATATAACATTTTTGGCAAGTCAAAGAAAAACAATAAAATAAGTATAACAATATAGAGTTATCGAATGCATACTGCGAAGGCATGCAGTTGTAAACACATTAAAATATGAAAAGACACGCTAAAAGTAAGTAACTACATGAACAATTTACAAACAATTTGTAAAAACTCAAACAATTATCAATTTATAAAAGTGTGATGACGGTAAGCATTTCTCAGTATATAATTATGTATAAATATATAATTAATTAACAGGGGATATAATTTCAAAGGGGGTTTGCATATATTCCTCAACTGAATAAAAACAATGTATAAGCAAATGCTTTTTGATTATCCCCTTAAATTTATTCGAATTAGGCAAGAATTTTAAATAGTTCGGTAGATAATTGAACAATTTAAAATTCAAAGAATTGTTTGTTGTTTTCGAAAGTCGAAAGCGTGGTGTTCTAAAATCATTTCTATTTCTAGTATCATACGTATGAACTTCAGCATTTGTTGCAAATTGAATCTTATTTTTATAAGTTTCTAATAACGTGACATAAATATATAAAGACGGAAGAGGCATTATTTTAAGATTTTTGAAAATAGGCTTGCAGTGGTCTCTGAAGCCAGCACCGGCCACTATTCTGACTGCTCGTTTTTGTAGCCGGAAAACTTTATCTGCGTAAGAAGAATTACCCCACAGCAATGTACCATAACTAATGTCTGAATGGAATACCGCAAAATAGCTCATTTTTAGAGTCTCCATTGATAACGTTCTTGTTAGATTACGTAGAACAAATACCGATCTCGATAGTTTCTGACTTAGTTGTGCGACGTGGGACGACCAATTTAGTCTGTCGTCAATAGTGACACCGAGCAGTTTTGCACTATTTCCCTTAGTTATATTATGGCTAGTAGAAAAGACTAGGTTTTGGGTCTTTTCTTCATTGAGTTTCAAATTGTTAGATGTAAACCATTGTTTGGCTTGTGAAACAGAGTAGGCACTTTTTAGCATTAGATCATTCATGTCTGGACTTGAATTTATTATGGTTGTATCATCAGCAAATGCAACACAGGTACTAGGGATCATGTTATGGAATAAGTCATTGACATATATAATGAACAACAGGGGTCCCAAAACTGAACCTTGGGGTACTCCGTGTATGACTGACCTATAATCGGAAAAAATATTTTTTATACATACGGTTTGTTTTCTATTCGATAAATATGATCTGAAGAATGTTTGAGATAAACCCCTAACTCCATAACAGTATAACTTGTTTAACAAAATATCGTGCGAAACACAGTCAAAAGCCCTTGAAAGGTCACATAATGTAATTGATACTAGTTCGCCACTCTCAAGACCACTGACTATGTCGCCGACTACCTTGAAAACTGCTTGGGATGTGCTAGATTTACTTCTGAATCCAAACTGACAACAGTTTAATACAAGCCGCATTTTTAATATTATTTCAAAAATCTTGGAAATAATGGGGATGATGGATATGGGGCGATAGTTCTCTATTATCGAAATATCCCCTTTTTTAAAAACCGGTATCACTTTCGCAATTTTAAAAGCATCAGGATAATTTGCTTCACTTACACAAGCATTAAATAATATTGTTAAAGGATGAATAATTATATCTGCAGTTGCTTTGATAATTTTACTATTCATGCCATAGATGTCTGTACAGCGCGAGTTTTTCAATTTTTCCGGAACTTCAATCTCTGTAATTGGATGAATAAAAAAGGTTAAACTTGAAGTAGTCACACCGTTCATATAGCCAACTTCTCTACTTTGAGAAGTATTACTAGGTAAAGTAGTAATAATTTTTCGGCTATAGTAGTAAAAAAATCATTAAAATCGATGGCTTCAATTTCGTGTTCAACTGTATTAGATTGTGGTTTATTTCTTTCAAAATTAACCAAACGCCAACTGTCACGAATCTTATTATCAGATTGTGCAATAAATTCATCATATTGACTTTTCTTAGTAGACAAAATTTTCTGTTTATATTCGTTCCTAAGCATGTTATATGATGCAATAAGACCCGGATTTTTTGAGCAGTCACAGACAGTTTTAAGAGAGGACAACGTGTCCCTCATTTTTCTTAGGTCGTCATTAAACCATCCGACCGGTGGTTTATTATTATTAGTCTTACAGGATCTCAACGGAAAATATTTTACTATTAGGTCCGCATAAGTTTGTGTTAAAAATTCAGCAAGAAAAGTAGAATTAGTTGATGGACTTTCAAAAATAGACCAATCAATGTCAGTAAGTGATTCAGGTTTTCGAAAGAATGCAAAAATTTCATTATTATTTTTACAAATAGCTTTTCTTTTAGTTCTCATAGATAGTTACTTTTTCTGCGGTTTGCAAAATCCTATAAAGAATATGAATAGTATACTTTCCTCATTTTATCGTAAATACAAAAATATGAATGAAAGTCGCCAAAGCTTGGTCCATAATCTTGCTTTGTGACAAATTTATTGCCGTTGATAAGCTGATATATGATATATGAATAGGAGCTATAACTATTATAATATTATACAATATAAATATATAAATTTGAAGAATTTAAATAATTAATAACTTTTTTATTTATTGATAGATTTTGTTCAAAATAAAAATTTGGTTCTTCCTCTAGCTAACCCTAACTTACTGTCCCAATTTCAATACAATTGGACTTTTCGTTACTAAGTTATCGTGCTTACAAGAAGTGTAACGGACGGACAGATAGACGGAAAGACAGACAGACAAATAGACGAACAGACAGACGGAAGGATATTTTGAAAGTTCAATTTGATCACCAACACAGTGATATGAAAATGTTTTCTCTACGAGCCATATTGCCTGTTTTAGAAATGTACCGATCGAATGCAATATACTCTTCGTTTTGTATTTGCGAATAACATAATAAAGTCAATGGGACTGAGTGCTGTATCAAGTTAAGTAATTAAGAATTGTAAAAATACGATAGTTGAACCACTTCAGATAATTTTTTAAGGGACCTGTGACCATACCACGATTAATCACAGTTCATAATGCTCTGAATTCGGACCCCTGGTACTTACTGTTCATTGGATTGTATATAGTTAGGTCTGCTTGTTCGATTTGAATATTTTTCTAATTTGTTTGTGTGTGTGTGTGCATAGATTGATAGCAGACTTATATTTAAAGAGTATAATAAGTTTATATTTTGTAGACGTGAAACATGAAATTGTAGTTCGACAAATTGAAAATAAAAGAGAGTAACAAAATGTATTGAAGACGACATCATTTCCTTCAGTCTTAAACGAGTTTCCCTGCCTCATGTATAACTTCCTCTGTGATCTAAACCAATTCTCGTACGCCTTTGATAAATTTACGAAGCCCCTGCTTGTTTGAGGAAAACTATATTTACACTCTTCTCAATTTGATTGAATACTTTGTGTCTACTACCTTACTCGACAAAAATAAGAATTGCTAAAGACTTTGAGAAAATAGAAAGAAAATACGAAATGGAGATTTCTTACACCAGACTTAAAACTTACTAAAAAAATCTTATGGCAAACTAAGAATGATGTATCCTAACAGACACACTTTAAACAGAAAATCAAAAATAATTTTATACGATTCTCTTGTCCTTTCTCATTGCAATTACTGTGACTTTGTTTATGGGCCATGCCTTACATCAAGAGATTCTAAAAGAATACAAATCTTACAAAACTCATGCTTAAGGTTTATATATGGTATACGTAAATACGATAGAATATCACATACTCTAACGCCCATTGGCTGGACATGGCTAGTCGTAGAAAATTGCATGCTTATACATTATATCATAAAATTTTAATTGGTCATACTCCGGCATATCTTGATAACATAATAAGATACAGAACAGATGTTCATAATATAAATATTAGACGTAAGGATGCATTAACTATTCCTCAGCATAAAGCTTCGCTGTTCCAAAGATCCTGTGTATATAATATAACCGCACAGTTAAATGAGTTACCAAAAGAGTGTAAGTCTCTGTCAGTGAAAAGGTCCTCAATCTGTTACATAAAAAACAAGAACCGCACTAATAATGTTTGTGTGTTCACATCTGTTCATTTTTGTTCTAGTAATATATAGTATTAAGTATCCCCAATTATGTCATAGCTCAAATTCTGTTAGAAGCATATATCGTTTAGTTATACACTATTTTTTCTCTCTACTTAAAATTTACTTTCGTAATGTAAGTACCTGAGGCCAAAGTGGAAGAGCAGTTAATTTTAACTGAACTTGCGCCTTTTAAATTTATATATTGCATAAAACAAATATATACATATATGTACATTACCTGGAAAAACATTGTACTATGCATTATTATGAACATTATTGTTATTTCTTGCAACGTATTTTGTGCTAATTATTGTGCATCTGAGGGTGCTCGAAAAACGTGTGTGATAATTACTTGTTTTCTTTCAAATGGTTTTATAATAGTTATAACATGTTATATCATTCCTTGCAGTTGTTCATCTTTCCATCGGGAGTGTCTTAAAAAAGAGAAAACTTTATTTATTTGTTTACTTATTTACCCACAACGGGATGCAACCGGATTGTATCCCATGGTAGCCCAGTTCTCAGGTAAAGAATAGAGACAAAAGCTGGGGAAGAATAATTCTTATAATAACTTTTAATTTTTTGGTAGGTTTTTAGTAGTTGAAAAGTATTTTAAAAGGTTATCAAGGCCACTGAAGGTGGAACATAAAACAAAATGCCGTAAAATTTAAAAAAAATTTTTTGGATATAACTCAAAGTACAAAAATACCAAAACTATCGTGGAGATCAAAATTAAAGTGCAGAAAACTACAAAAAATGCTGTTAATAATAATGATAAATATGATAGTACTTACACTTAAAACATGGTGCGTCCAAAATACACCCACGTTTTTATGTTTGTTAACATAGTTATTACTATTATTAACAATATTTTCTCGTTTTCAGTGCATTTCTAACAGTATCAGGTGCTTGTTAAATGTGCCTTTTTAAATTTTTTACATTATTTATTTATTTGGACTTTAAATTGTTTCTGGAAAGTTTGCTTAAGAAAAGACTATCTTTGACCGTTATTAAGTATTCTCATTTGAAAATCTACTTGTATAATAATTAATTATTACACTAGTTAATACAGTTTGTCGTCTTCCGAGGTTATATTGTTCTGTGAAATACAATAAGAATGTGAGTTTTGATTTTAAAATGACTTCAACTGAAGTAATTGATAAAGTTATTTTTACTCTAAAATCAAATGCTTGTGGTTCTGGCAAAATTTCCCTAGTAATGTTAAAATACAGTTTTCCAGTAATTGGTGACATATCACTCACATTATGATTTGTTGCTTGCAACAAGGGTATTTCCCTGAACAATAGAAAGAGGCACTAGTTAGTTCTTTGCCAAAGGTTAATGATCCTTAAAATATATCTGACTTGAGTCTAGTAAGAATTTTAACTATTCTATGAACAATTCTTGAGAAAATTGTACACCAACAATTAAATGTTTATGTCAAAGAAGACAAAATGATTCTTCTATTTCAGTCAGGTTTCCGAAAGGATCATAGTGCAACATCTGCCTTAGTAAATGCAACCGACAATATATTTAGAGTCCTAGATAACAAGCAAGCTACAGCTTTCGTTTTGCTTGATTCCAAAAAAGATTTCGATAAATTAAATCATCAACTTCTGTGCAAAGTTGCTCTATTTTTGTTTTTCCGCCATAATTGTAAATTTCATCAAATTTTATCTGACTAGTCGTAGTGAGAAAGTTTTTATTGAAAACGGTTATTCTCGTACAGTTAATATCATCCGATGTTCCTCAAGATTCTGTACTGGGGCCTCTTCTTTATCTCGTCTATACAGCAGACATGTTTGTAAACATACAGCGCTGTTCTGTGCACGCATATGCTGATGATACACAATTTTATTTCTCATTCGATCCTACCAATTACCGCACAGCTACAAACTTAATAACTTACAAGAGATTTATAATTTTGGGACAAAACATGATTTAAAAATTATAACCCAAATAAATCGACATTATTGATTATTAGTCAAAACCCAGTCAAAATATGTATCGTGTGAAAATATAAATATTTTTAATATGGTAGATTCCCAACAGCAGAAAGTTCAAAAAATTTAGGTATCGTTGAATCAAAACTCAGATTTATAACACATGTTAACAAATTGGTTTAAAAACCATTCGTTGTATGGAAACTTCTTTATGCCAATATACATGTAATTAATTATAAACTAAAAAAAGACGACTGTGTGAATCTTCAGTTTCATCTATTCTTAATTATGGTATTATTGTGTTTTCTCGACAAAAGTACAATAGGTACTAATAGGTGGTAGTAATACAAAAAATTACCTGTATTCGTTATATTTTTGGACTAAAACAGAAACGTTTGCAACTTGGATGGCTTGATGTTTAAAATACCTACAAATATCACCTGCTGATGATGTTTGTTCATAGACTTCTTACTACTTCGGTTCCGGAGTACTTAAGCAAAAACTTGTAAGTCGAAGAAGTATCCATAATGTAAATACAAGATCATCTACTGATATTTTGACTATGCCACAACGTAATACTGCCATTTTCCTTCGCTATTTCTCCTACAACGCCATATTAAATTATAATCTCCTCGAAAATTATTGGAAACATTTTTCCATAAATACAAGTGCAAAATTAACTGTTATTGAACTAACAGTGTACACAACATGTGTAAAATATATGTACTTATTTTGAATTGCTTATTTGCACAATTTGTCTTGTGAATATGATTTTGCGTCAATTAATTATTCTTAGTCACGCTTTATAATTATTATTTTTGGTTTGTTACTTGAAAGAATTTTACTAGTTTTATATAGGTATCTACTTAGTACAAGTATCTTGTTCCCATGTTTTTTATGGTATAAGTGGTGGAATAGCTGTTAAGGCCCTCTAGATTAGGAAATTATATTTCTTTTTTCAAATAAAGACCATTTGTTATTATTAATATTATTATTATATTAAAGTTGGCTAACCAAAAAAGCAGCATTTAATATTTTGACATGATTACCAATATTTCTTATTTTTCCCCAAGAGGAAGTCGATGTTTACGTTTCTCTAAAAATAAGAATACATGAAGGTGCTCAGACATCAAAGGCGACTATAGTGTTGCCACAACCTCACTTAATTAAATAACTGCGAGTGTGAAGTGATAAAGTGACTTCGGTGCGAAATTGTCTCGTATATACGCGGATATGAAATACGGCGTTTGGTCAAAGCTGTAAATCTATCAACCTTTTGCCTTATGTAGGTTGGAAGGTTAATAAATCCTAATTCAAAACTAGACATTTACTTCATAAATAATAAAGAAATTACAAGGCAATTTTCTTGAAAGCCGTTGCTAAACTTGTTGTTGATGTTGGACTGTAATATTAAACTGTAAAAATAAAAAGTTAAAAACAAGTCAAGTCGTAATAATACCAATATTTATTTAATTATTTAATATTTAAGGGTAAGTGTAGGTAAATTAAGACGTAATCAAATTTTCTTTCTGGTCGATCTGGATTTAATCGGCTTATTGCATATTCGTAAATGTGACCAGCTGTAGAAAATAATTATTCACTGTGAATGCTAGGTACTTAGTGGATGTGCTAAATACATTACGTCTAATTGATATAGGAAGGAAAATATTTCTTTCTTGTTGGTCCACCAAGCTAAAGAATCTTTAGTTCTAGCAATAGGAGATAGTTCTGTGTATAATTGAATTTCATTTTCAATTATAATTAATAAGTCTTTATTTGTAAATTTAATAGGGCTGAATTTATTTATTTTATCGTTGGACAATATTTACGTACGACCCATTGAATTCGTATTGCAAAATTATTGTCGGAACTTCAGGTTTGCGTTTAAAATTTTGAAGTTGTTGATGGTGTTGAGGTGACGTAACGCCGTCAAATAAAACGATAACATTACTAACAGGCTGAATCTTCGTGAGTAGTAGCTTCGTTTTGACGAGACGCCCAACTTCTCTCTGCGAAAATTCTCGATATTGGTAGCTAACAAAGTGCGTAGGCGTAAAACATGTTGATTGGATGGTTGTCCAAATTTTATTCCTTACAGTTAGTTTTTACTTCTCTCGCACACCGAAGGGAAGTATTGTATTTTAGAAAAAATCACCTTCCGAGATTTTTTTGGATTTTGACGTTTCAGATCATGTAGATTTCGAAAATAGAGGTTTTCAATTCCGTCCGTCTGTCTGTCTGTCTGTTGGTGCATTAACTTAAAAAAACTACTTGACGGAGTTGACGCTACTGTCAGCGAAGAAATGGTTAAACTTTCACTGGAAAATATACAGGGTGGATCGTCTAAAGAAAATAAATAATGAAAAAAAATTTGTTTTGCTCAAATTTAAAATTTCCACCTTTCATGACACGCTAAACCTATTTCAGAAAAAAAATTTTAAAATTTTTTTCACATTTTTGAAAAAATTTTTACCACTAAAATAGATGATTTTTTTTTCTGTATTCAAATTTAAAATTTCCACGTTTCATGGCATTCTAAACCTATTTAAAAAAAAATGAAATTTTTTTTAGCAACATTTTTGAAAAATTTTTTGTCACTAAAATAGATCAAAATTTAAAATGTTCACGTTTCATGGCATTCTAAACCTACTTCAAATAAAAAAAAAATTAACACTACTATAGGATAGAAGGAAACTTTCCTTTTTGCTCAAATTTAAAATTTCCACGTTTCATGGCATTCTAAACCTATTTCATAAGTAAACAATTTTTTTTTCAACATTTTTGAAAAACTTCAAAAAAAGACATTTTTTAACCACCACTATGAATGAGTGGCTTTATGTCTTTCTGATGAGCTCCAGAATAAGGGCGAAAAACGTTGCAGAGTCTAACATTTCCAAGAAACAGAATGATAGATTTCAGGAAAATGTAATCCATTGGAATGAAAAATTTTTAAGACGAGGTAGATAAATAAATTCATTTTAGGCCTTTGTTCTCATTTTTAAATGAATCTTCATGATCATAGGGGGTTATGTAGATACTACTTTAAGCTGCATGGCCGTAGGGGACTGTGTGGATGCTAGTGTTAGAATGAGAATTGTCAAATAAGAAATTAGACGAATTTATTTTAGGATTTTAATTTTGCTAGCATAACCAGAATTCAGGTTATCGAAAGAATGCCAAGATTTCATTAATATTTTTACACATAGTTTTTCTAAGCAACCAAATAATAATTCACTTTTAAACATGTGTTATCTTTGTCCTACAGTTAGTAATGAGAAAAGCATTACCGTCAAACTGACAATTTCCGAGTGTAGGACTAGGAAATCATACCATTTAATTTGTAGGACAATGTGGTCATTTAATTATACAAACATTTACTAAGCAACAGTAAAAAAATCAGCTGGTTAATATTATGACCTCGTTATTTGGACACGTTGTGGGTGGGGAACGTTTCAGTTAAACCATACATTTTGTAGGACAAACGATTTTTTGAGTTTTTTATCAAATTATTTGGAGACTTAAGTGGAAAACTAACTGTTGGACAATCACCCAATTGCCATTTTTTACGCCTACGCACTTTATTAGCTATCACTATCGACTATTTTCACAGAGAGAAGTTGAGTGTCTCGTCAATACGAAGCTACTCACGAAGATTCAGCCTGTACTGACGGCGCTGTACTGACTAATTATAAAGTGTTCTAAGAAAGTATTCTTGGATTTCTAATAAGTTCAATAATAACAGAAATACCTCTAGAAGTCAGAAACCCATAATTTTGATTTGTTTCCAATATCTTAAAAACCACCAAGAGTATTTAGAATTTCTTTATACCATATTATTAAGTACTACATTGCGCAATTTTGCCACAATTTATCCCACTCCCTATCTACGGTTTCCGGCATCCCAATGGTGAGCATCTTGTTTGAATCAGCCTATGTAGTAACCATAAAAATCTATCATTGTGTCTTAGTAAAGAGATATCCCTGTTTTAATGTGATATAGGACCTTTAAACAAGCCTTAACCATATGGGAATTGCAGCGGACTTCCTTCTAATCTCCAATTGCCGCAGTCGACTCTAATTACTTACATCGTGTCCTCTTTACAGGTATAGATGCATCTCACCCTCGCCCCATCCTTTATAAGTCCTTAATTAATCCTTGTATAAGATCAATTAAGATTTACCCCGCTTCAATTTATGGTAGAATATTGTGCAGTGTCGACGCTTATTTAAGATGTATTAGTATGCAAGTAATCTGCCTAAAACAAATAGAACCACTAGCTGTTTATTATACCAGGTGCTTCGGTTTTCTGAAATTGAGGGTATTATTAAAACAAGCTAACCATTATATTCTTCGCCGGTTTACTGTACTTTTTATATATTTGTTGCACATTCTATAGCATACTTTTCCCAGCCTTTTTTTGTAAACAATATTAGTTTTAGGCATTTTTTATGTATTACAAATCATAACAATTTTTTTTGTAATTGAGAAAATTAATAACTTTTTATTTATTGATCGATTAGGGTTCTTCCTCTAGCTATCACTAACTTACTGGCCAAGTTTTAATACAGTCGGACTCTTCGTTCTTAAGTTATCGTGTTTACGAAAACGTGACGGACGGACGAACGGACAGACAGACAGACAGACGGACGGACGGACAGACGGACGAACGGACAGACAGACGGACGGACGGACATTTTGAAAGTTGTTCAGAATTCGATCACCAACACAGTGATATGAACATTTTTTCTTTAAGAGCAGTATTACAGGTTTTAGAAATGTGCCGATCGAATGCAATATACTCTTCGTTTTGTATTTGCGAAGAGCATAATAATTCAAGTAAAATTGCTCGAAATATGCTATGATTTTGAAATATGCTTTAAAATTTCACTTTCAAAAAATAATGTTAAGATACTTTCTGAATTTGCCGCATTGTTCTTCATTTTTTTTAAATGGAAATTTTGTAAAATCTCTTCTCGTAAGAAGACTGGGGATTCTTTAGCTTGCCTTACATCTCATAGGGAACGGCTCTTTACATTCTCTCAGATAGACGGTATAACCACTACACTGTTCTCGCCTAAAATTACATAGCTTCTATCTATATGCTGATATTCATTTATTTATTTAACATTGGGTTCAAATCAAATCGATCGAATGTGCTGCCACATCTGGAGTTCCCCAGGGATCTATTCTGGGGCCCTTGTTTTTTAACATATTTATTAACGACATAGTGAACGAAATTAATTTGCCTCATCTTTTATATGCCGACAATCTAAAAATTTTCACAGTAATTGATGAAATCAATGACTGTTTTCAACTTCAGACTTCTCTTGACAAAATAAACACCTGGTGTATAGTAAATAAATTATTCATGAATCCTAGTGAATGTAACGTAATGTCCTTTTTTTTAAAACATCACCTTTTATTTTTGATTACAGGTTGGATAATGTCATACTTCAAAGACCTATAACATTTCGCGACCTCGGCGTAACTTTTGATAGTAAATTATCCTTCACTGATCATATCGATACCATTGTGTCCTAAGCCTTCAAAACCCTTGGATTCATCGTTCGCACTAGTCGAGAGTTCACTAATACTGATACTCTGAAAATTCTTTATCAATCCTTCGTCAGATCGAAACTTGAGTACGCATTGCTAATTTGGGGTTCCAGTTATGATGTTCACAAGAATAACTTGGAGGCAGTTCAACGTAGATTTCTTAAATTAATGTGGTTCAAATCCGACGGTACCTATCCAGTGATTGGTTTTCCGCAAAGTAACTTGCTTGAAAGATATTCTATGACTACTCTTGAGGATAGGCGTACGTACTTTTCTCAAGTATTTTTGTTTAAATTACTACACAATGATTTTGAAGCACCCGAAATAATTAGTAAGCTTAATTTTCACGTTCCCAGATTAACCTCTCGTAATCAACAAGTTTTCTATTTACCTGCGCCGCGTACCAAGGTACTAAATAATTCACCTTTATATACGATTTGCAGTACTTCTAACAAATTATGTAACGACTTCGATATTTTTAATTGCAGCCTTAGTGACATAAAACAAAATGTTCTAAATTAAATAACCAGTGAGTGTCTTTGTTTTTCTTGATTTACTTTGAATCACATATGTGTATATATGTATATATAGTTTTTATATGTAAACATTTCCCATGTTATTTTTTTCTCTTTCTTCGTATCATTAGTTATTTATAGTTCGTACATTTAAGTAATTTTTTTCTTCATTTTACTTTCTTTCTATATTGTTGTATATTATGTAGTTAATACTTTGTATGCCTTTATTCCTGTTCTGTAATTGGGTATCATACCTGTTGAAGAGTGTATGCAATAAATAAATAAAATAAATAAATAAAACATACACCACTCCGCAGTATAACACCAATTACTGAATGGGATCAATACAGATTTGTAACGATATAAATTATGATAATATAGTAATGAATATGAATATTCTATGAATACAATAAGTATATGAATACATGACTGCTATGAATACTATAAATACTATGAATATACAAAAAAATATATAGAAAAATACAGAAGCAATAATAATCGACACCCACATTATAGTTTCAGGTTTTCTGTTGAGGCTACACTGCAGTTGAGCAGATCAATCTTAATTTGAACTGAATTATAATTGCTGCACATTTGCTAAAGCGGTGAAAATTTCATAGCATTAATACGAGCTGTTGGGAGATTGAAGGTGAGAGGTTGCAGTAAAAATATCTGAGGAGTGCAGATGTTTAACTGGCTAAGAATATCCTCACCGTCAATATCATTTGTCATTAATTTAACCAGGAAGACTAGTCGGTTAATAATGCGGTGATTTTCAAGAGATTCAAAAGAAAGTCTTGAAAGTAGCTCTTCGTGTGGAAATCCAACTGTTGGATATAAATTACCTTTCTTGTAGCTAAGATATTTTAAGAAACGCCTCTGGACTCTCTCTGTGTTTTGCACATGAACATTGTAGTGGGGACACCATATGATGGAGGCATATTCAACCCTAGATCTGACTAATTTATTGGTGACTTAGATTGTTGAATTCACGAGTGTTTCTTATCACAAAACCAAGAAATCTGAGGGAGTTTGCTACCATGTCATTTACATATCAGAAAACGATAGGCTAGGATCAAAAATCACCCCAAGGTCGCGGACAGTATTGAGTCTCTGCAGTGAGACGTCATATTTTATGACGTGTTTTAGAGAGAAGGACATAACGTTACATTTAGAGGGATTTAGAGGTAGATTGTTCAATGTCCACCAGGTGTTAACTTTATTTAATGCTAGTTGTAGCTTATTACAGTCATCAGTGGTATGGTATGGTGTATATTTTAATATCATTGTCGTAAAGTAAACAATTTGCTACCATATTATTTATAATATTATTATTGTACCTATATATTAAATAATAATAATAATGGTCCTAGTATGGATCCTTGCGGGACCCCAAAAGTTGCAGATATCTCAGTAGATTCTTGATTGTAACATTGTATAAATTGTTTTCTACCTTCAAGGTAAGATTTGAAGAAACAGCAAATTTTTTGGACAGGCCAAAATTATCTCATTTATTAAGCAAAATACCGTGATTGAGTCGATCAAATGCTTTCAAAAAGTCTGTGTATATATTATACTGTTTTATTTTTTTTATATTATTTATTTTTTTTTATAAGATTTAAATTTTGTTTAGCGCCAGGTTTGTTGCCAAACCGATTTTATTTCTTTTTATAAACAGTATAATTTATAGCATGAGATTATTGACTCTTTCAGGGCCAAGAGTGGTTTCAATTGCTCAAAATTGCACGTTTCTTTCTCCTCAGCAAACTGTAGGTTCCAATGAAAAACACAACCACTGGTTTTATACAAAATTTTAATAAGCTAATCAATTTAAAGATAAAAATGAAATGTGACAAAGAGTATAAAATTTGGATAATGTTTAAACTTAAAACTAAAATAAAATTACAAATTGGCCTTTATTTAGTTGAAAAATAATCATATGTTTTATTTCAATTACCTAGGGTTTTATTTGTTTGGTTATTTAGATGTTACCTTGAATCTATCGATCGGTGCTCCTTATTCTTCTGCGTGCGCACGTTCAGCTTTCAAACTGTCGCTTCCTTTATGCCGCTGGCAGCATTGTTTTGACGGAGCTCTTGGCGTTTCGATGAAATTCACTTTGTTTAAAATATCACTGGATTTATTATTAAATCTAGGTAAGTATTTACCTGATTACTTGCACTTCAAAATATGCGTTGCACAAATTATTACCTTTTGAATTACTTCTTCTCATTCATAAACAAAACTTGTTGATATATTTGGTTATAGAAATTTTATTTTAAATTATGATTTCTTTCAGGAACGGAACTTTTGCTTGTTCAGCATGTATTTATCCACTTGGATATCAAATATTTTAAATTTTATCTTCAGCCTGGTTTACTTATTAATGTGAGTATGCTGGTTTCATTATTTATTTTGATTTTTATAAAAGTGAGGTTATCTTTTTCCTCTTAAATTTAGCGTGCTTACGCCTTCGATACTTTCAACATACTAAATTTGAATTTGTGGAATTCTATTGGCCCACACAAGCCTAGTTTGACATTTATATTACAAAACAGACTACTTGACTTCTGTCATTTTATTATGAAAAATTTTATTTTAATATAATTCTTTTTGTGGATTGAAAATGATAAAACTAATTTCATATTCATTTACTAGAGCTTATTCTGCGTTTTCTGATATGCCATACTATATGTTTTTGTCAATATTTAAAATTTTTCTATTACCAACTATTTTTACAAATATTCAATTAAAAACTATCTTATACTAATATAACTATTATGTAAATTGATTAGCAATCCTCTCTGAACAATTCTATACTAATAACACTTATCCTACTATATTTTACATCAAAATAATGACCAAAGCATTTTTTGCCTTTTTAGGGTAGGTACCGCAAACTGTCATTGGTTTTCTTGATTGGCTTACAACTTATCTACCTTGATGAAATTTTAACATACAACTTATGAAAACTACTGGGAAAAGTTCCCTTCAACACCATGTCTGTGTTTTATCAACATAAATTTTCTCTTTTGTGAGATACAGTCTGAAATATGTAAGGTTATGCACCCTTATTTTAATTAATGGATCTTGAGACCTCTAATAGTCCAGGTATTCTAGAACTTTCACGTTCTTTAGTGAAATATAGTAAGTATCTACCATATTCATTACTTTAAAGTCAATACGATGTGAAATTCTACAGTTTTTATCACTTTTCACTTCTGCGGTGGAGTCTACCGTTCTTACTGATAATGTTTTTTGTATCCATGATTTTGGATATGCGTTTATCAAGTCTTTTAGTGTTTATAGCTCACTCATGAGTACTTATTGAAAATTTCACTACAGATAATGTTTTTATTTCACATTTATATACTTAGATTTTTGTTAATTTTCATCTATATTTCCCACTACTATGCTGCTTATGTTGACCATGGGTCAAGTCCTTACTTATATCTACATGTTATAGTTCATGGTGACGTAACTTAATAGATATGAAACCATTTTTAAAGTCCTGTACATATTATGTTATATAAAATATTCGGGTATGATACATTTAAATATTATTTTTGGTCATTTGACCTTTTACGTTTCGTTTACAAGAATTTAATACTTTTGGTTGTGTTTCATTAGAACTTAGGTTTGTTATCCAGTTTAAAATATCATGCTGTTATTGCTCAAAGATTTCAATAAAGTTTTACATCTAACGCATAGGTTTTTATAATTTAATTTGGCCATTTTGTAGTGGATTTTTCAGTTTTCTCTGTGAAATCAAATTTTTTAACAATCTGTACAATTCCTTGGGATGTGACTAACTTGTTGTCACAACAATATACAATAACGTCCACCTGCAAGCTGGAATGAAATGTATCTGCTATATATTGAGTTATACAGGGTTATACAAGTTCTTAGAAGGTATGACGAGCTGTATTTCCCTGATTGAGTGTTTTTCACTAAAAGCACATCAGATTTTTCCTCCTCGGTAATAGTATCAATCATGTCTCAAATGTTATTTTGCATCGTCATTTTCAATCATTTTTAAGGTGACATTCTATATATATTTCGTTAAAAGTATGGCAGGTTCCTTCCTCGACAATTAATTACGTACTAATTACTATCCTTCATTGCATTTTTTTCATTAGTCATGTTTTTGAGAAATGTTGATAATGTAGTTGATTCTTATCGAGGCGGAAACCTCATATAGTGATTTAACATTTTTTTTTTTTTATAATTGATATTAACCTTTTTTATTATTCATCTAACGAAATACACATTATATACATTTTAACACACTAACTTAAAATAAATAAATTTTCAATTAGTGGATTAGTAGTCTTCTGCTTTTGTAAAATTTTCAAAATTTTGTTCTGAAACCCTTTTCTTTAAGCCTCTTCTGGTTTGTCCTATATAAAATGTCAACAGCTAGAGTGGCTTATAGAATCCTGCCAACTCCTATGCAACGTTCACCACACCATGAGGTTTCTTCAAAATGACTGAAACAAAGATATACTTTGAGTAGGTGTAATATGCCACTTTTAAAATTTTCAATAACCTGTCAGACACAGATTTGATGGATGCAATAGCATCAGGACGGCTGAATTTAGGTCTAGAATATAGAATACTTATGTGAATAATAATAATAATAATAATCGTCTTTATTGTTGCACTGTACATAATATTACATTATAATAATATAACATAAAATAAATAACAACACATCCAGGGCGAAGTTTAGCTACTAGAGCTATTGAATGATGTGAGTCTGCCGGATCCAAGTGAGTCGTTGAATTTCAGAGATATGGCGCCTAAAAGATGCAATATGGTTGCAGAACAAAAGATAAGTAGGGCAGCTGAATTTAGTTCAATAGGTTGTAGAGCACTTGATATGAATGGCTTTTCAGTCTGTCTCCTCTGGCTGCATTTCAGAGATATGGCGTCTACAAGACACACGATTGACAAAAATGAAAATAAGTAGGATGGTAACCAAAATGCATCTCTTAGGCACCATATCTCTGAAATGTAAGCACCTAATGCAAGTAGACTAACGCCATTCATTTCGGGAAAATACTTTACAACCTATATATTTAAATTCACCCGTTAAACACTGAAAAGTGAATATCAATATTTTTATTTATTTTTATTTTATTCATACACCATTTAACAGTACAAGACCATTTACAAGATGGGAAACAACACATACATCATACAAAAATTACTTAAATTTACTAGCGTACATTTCAGAATATAAATATAAGCTGATTTTAATCCTAAACTAGCATGAAAAATACCTATGATAATGTCAGTGTATAGCCCATTCATTAGAGATATTTACCTGTAAACAAATCGGAGGTGGATGATTTTTTTTATGAGTTCTTTGGATGGTAAGCAATAACGTCACGTAGTGTTTACATGGCAATATTTAAACAAAAATGTTTTCCGGTATTTTCCCAAAATTTCGAAAATAAGTCGAGGTAGGAGAATATAAAAATATTTTTAGAACGAGCATACAAATGTATCTGCAAAAATTTCGTCTAATGCCATGGATTTTTCATAAAAAAAATGTGAAGTGGAGTAATTAGATGAAGCGCCATGTATGGCTGCCCGCGCCCCAACGAGCGTTTTGAAGTACTTTGCAGTTAACAATCTCGGGAATGTAGTTCGCTAAGAAATATAATATAAATTCTGATACTTACAGAATAAGTAGACAACAGTATTACGAATGCGTAGACTATAGTGGAAAGGCTGAAAGGCACATTTGTTTACCTGTATATAATACAAAGCACAGGTACCGGCGCGGGAGCGTCGACTCCGGTTTTACTGCTATTATGTTGCGTATAATTTTTTATAGAATAAATGTTATTTATAATAATTATTTTCTATTATTTCCTCCAACACATATTGTTTAATAATGCAATTTTGATAATATGTTTCGTACCTTTGGTAATATAACACCTCTCTTGCTCTCCTGCCTCTACTTCAATAATTTTTTACGGAAAACCTGTGACTTTAATAACAAAATTTGTAGACATTTTTTACTTAGAAACACAATAATATGCTCGTTCTAAAAATATTTTTTATTTTATCATACAACGATTCATGTTAAAAATTTTGAAAAAATACCGAAGAAAAGTTTTTGTTTTTTTTTTAATCTTGTCGGTGTGTAAATCATGCAAACTGTAGATGATCTTATTAATTACATTTTAGAGAACTCATAAAGAAATTAATCATCTGCCTCCGAACATGTTTGAGATTTATACAAAAATTAGCTACACCGCCTGGGCTAGTAGCAAAAATCACTTCCTAACATCACAGAACTACTACAGCTGAAGATCCTAACTATTGTAATTTCTGTTTAAATAGATTCTCGTTAAATCATGGAAAATAAAAAGAGAACATTAAGGCTTCCCCCTACAAAACACTGGCACTGTAATGAATGCTCCTGTAAATTGTTTATATCGATGTTTTAATATCTGGTGTCTGGTATACATGACAGAATAGCCGGGGTTTTATGCACTACAACCAAGACAGCTGAAATTTATGGGTTTTAAAATTAGCTCCGAAACTATGATATATTCTAGCTTTTATTTTGATTAAAGCATAACAGCTGTAGCGCACCTTGTCTTACATTATGCAAACCGCGAAATTTAGGCCGGTATTTGTGATGATCACTACACAGTAAGATTAAGGCGTTAAATGCCCGGTATTTTCATTCTGTAAGTCAGTCGAATAACAATGTTTTTATTCATTCACCAAATCCGATGCCGATTCTTTGTAAATTGCGCGAATGTGCAATTTCATCTCCAATTTAAGAAAGATTCATACGCCATCATATATAAGTTTCTCGATTTTCCTTACAAGTTTAATGTGACGATTTCTGCCGCTTCCCTTACCTCTGGTGGTGTCAAAGGAATCTTGTTTTCACTGTCAGTTATCCATTTATTTAATTATATTACTCTTTTTGGGTATATGTAAAATTATTATAAATATGGAAGACGTTTAAATCGCATAAATTTTGACGTTTCAAATCAGTAACAAAATTACGCTTTGACATATTGTCATGGCTTAGTAATAAAATAATACAGTTTGTAGGCACGTAGGTAAATGGTTTCAAAGACAATGTTGGAGATTGTCGCGTGTTGCTAATAGATGATGCTTTGAAAAAAGTACCTCACTAGTGAATAATGACATCATTATTCACTGCAGGGAATAATGGATAGCATTATCCTTGAGGCAATACATACATAATGAGTACATTATTTAATAGTCGTGGACAAAAGTTAAATGAATGCCTGGCACTTATTTATGGACGGCGTTTAATTGTGTCCAAAAATGTACTATTGTGGGATAGTTAAATTGGGATGTCCTCAGCAGTTGTTCTTTGTCTTCGGAGCGCCCGTTTCTCTTAAGGTGGCCATTCTCTACAAAGAGACATCCGATAGGGAAATATTTATTATTTCTGGCCTTAACTTTTTTTTCTTAGTGCGTATATTTTAAAAAACTATGAGAGTACCTAAGTAGAAGCATAACAAGACTATTACTATTAATTTTCATTCAATAATTTCAGCGGGTTGCAAAATAGCTAGATTTAAATTTGAAAATTATGTTAATCTTCCTATTTCGTAGTTTTAAATCAAGCTATTTTGCAAACCACTGAAATTATTGAGTGAAAATTCATAGTAATGTAAGTCTTGTTATGGTTTTACTTCGGTACTTTTATAGTTTTTTTAAATATATGTACTAAGAAAAAAAAGTTATGGGCAAAAATAACAAATATTTCCCTATCGGATGTCTCTTTCTAGGGAATGGCCACCTTTAATCTCTTTTTACTTTGACAAATATTTGTCGTTTAGCACAATAAGAAGATATTCTTTAGCACTTATTCGACAGTTTCTTTTACAGAAACCAAACACCAAACGCATGACAACTTGTTCTTTAAATGAATTACTATTAAATCTAAAAAATATAAATAATATTTACAACCGAACACAAGATCGAATAATATAAGTTATTGCTATACAGGCTGTTCATTTTATCGGGGCCCTCGAGAATATCTGGTCGTACAAAAAATTTTTTTCTATTATGTTGATTTTTATAAGCGTATATACAGGGTGTCCCGAATTGCATAGGCCAAACTTCACGAAGTAATACAACTTTCAAAATAAGAAAAAAAATTCCTTTTCCGAGATACAGGGTGTTCAAGTAATTCTCCTGAAAATTTTTCTTTTATGAATATTTTCGAAACTTCTAAAGATAAACAAATGATAATTTACAGAGGAATTTAACTTTTTATGCTTTTTAAGAAAAAATGACAACTATGTACTAAAATCATTCAGGAGCGGGTGAAACTGGGGGGGACTAGGTATAAATTAGCCCCAACTTTATTGTGTGACACTTTTAAATTAATTTACGAGCAAAACTTAAAAATTTGAAGTTTTCTACACAAAAGTCGCTTGTGTTTTTTCTCTAAAATTATCAGTTTTTCAGTACCTAAATCTTATCGGAACTTTATTCGTGAATAGTTTTTTTATAAATAATTTTAGCAGAGCAGAAAAAACAATGACAGTAAAACAAAATTTGATTACATTATTTTTTATTAGACAACAATGAATTAGATTAAAGTAAGGTAAATTACAGATTGCAAGAGTTGTTCAAAGTGCATTCCGCCAGCTTCAACACATTTCTGACATCTGCGCCGTACAGACTGTGTAGCTTTACGAATGAAATCAGGATTAGCCCGCAAATTTTCACATTCTTCGAGAATTCTTTCTATTAACTCTTCTCTCGTGTTTACAGGGATTGCGTAGACTTTGTCCTTTAAATGACCACAGACAAAAAAATCAACTGGAGTTAAATCCGGTGAACGGGGTGGCCAGGCTCTTGCACCTAATCGACCGACCCACCGTTCAGGATAATTATTGTTTACCTACATACGGTTCTCAACAGCAAAATGTAGGAGCTCCATCCATTTGAAAGCAGCATTCATTTCTTAAATTAGGAGGAATATCCTCGAGATATTGAAAAAAATGGTTATTTAAGAAATCACTAAATAATGGTCCATTTAAACGGGGAGGAAGGATGTGGGGCCCACAAAAAGTCCCGTTTATAACACCACGCCATACATTAACGCTAAACTCCTGTTGAAATGCACTAGGGCAAATTATATGAGGATTCTGATGAGCCCAGATTCTTAAATTATTAAAATTAACCGATCCATTGTGGTTAAAGGTAGCTTCATCAGTCCAAATAATTTTACTTCCAAAATCGGAATCTTGTTCCATGGCATTTATAAACCAATTACAAAAATTGATACGCCTTTCGGGATCACCTGGTTGAAGGCTTTGGACTGGCTGCATTCGAAAAGCTTTCCTGTGGTATTTTTTCAGAATTCGAAAAACTTTGTTTTTGAAAACATGCACAGTTTGTGCACGTAGTTGTTGGACCGCTCTTCTAATACTTAATTTATTATTATTGTTAAATTTGGCCAAAATTATGTTTTTAAATCGCCTATTTCGGTGTTCTTCATTTCTTGGACCTCTTTTAAGTCCAACATTTCTAAATTCTAGGTGGGTTCGAATAAAAACATCTTTAGATGGTTTCCTTCTATTAGGAAATCTTCTGTGATATTCGCGTACCGCAGCATTCGCGTTTCCATTACAATATCCATAAATAAAATGAATATCCGCGTACTCCACATTACTAAACGTGACCATTTTTTACTTTTCAGTAGAACACTTTTTCCAAAAGGAGATAATAAAACTACAGAACAATGAACTACAAAAAACCAAAAAACAACGTCATTATTGTCATTCTGGCATTGCATAGATTATTTTTCATTTGTTACAAATATTACAATCACGGCACACTCCTGCATACCAGAATGCTGGTAATAATGGTTACTAATTACTAAAGTTCACATAAGATTTACTCAAAAACTGATAATTTTAGAGAAAAAACACAAGAGACTTCCATTGTGTAGAAAACTTCAAATTTTTAAGTTCTGCTCATAAATTAATTTAAAAGTGTCACACAATAAAGTTGGGGCTAAATTATACCTAGCCCCTCCCCATTTGTTTATCTTTAGACGTTTCGAAAGCATTCATAAGAAAACATTTTCAAGAGAATTACTTGAACACCCTGTATCTCGGAAACTAATCACTTCCCGACCCATGTTTATAGGAACTTTTTTTGTTATTTTGAAAAGTTGTATTGCTTAGTACAGTTTGGCCTATGCAATTCGGGACACCCTGTATAGGAGTTATGACGAAAAATATCGAAAATGCGCAATATGCCTAAGCATAATATGTCCGTTATTTGGAGAGATACGACAAAAACTCTAAGGCGACAATTTTTTGAAAGATGGAGTACTTCAACGAGGTTTTATCTATTTTTTTTCTAAACCGCTGTATTTTGAGATTTAGTATATACGGTGTTAAATTTTTTTTAAACGTGCGTGAAATAGCGGCATTAAATATGGTATTTTCCTCCCTTTCCAACGATATATAACATGCCATATTTATTCGTTGGAAGTAAGTCAGTAATTATAAAAACAGTTTTTAAACCAATAATTTTTTTTAACCATTTCGCTCATGGTGTCCACTACAGTGGACATGACCTTTGTGATTTTTTTTTTAAATTTACGCGCCATAATTTCCGGAATCTGTTAAGTTCCCTATTCAACTGATATAATTGTTAAAAGAAAGTGACAAGTTTTGTCATCTAGATGCGAATAATAAAAGTTCACTTTTATGCAGAAGGTTCTTACTCACGTAAATTATTAGTGCGCACTGTAGTCCCCTAGATAATTTTATTTCAAGCAAGTATACAGTTGGTGAAACTCTTGTTGATTTTTCTGAGTGTTGATAAGTATTCATTTTTTGATATCCTGGAATTTTCGTTGCGTTTTGAAGCAACTAGGCTGTGTTTTTTGTCATTTGAAGTGTGTGCACCACAGTGGACACTGTGACTCAACGACATAAATTCCGTGGGTGAATCTAACCTTACTTTTTTTTAAACTTCTGCTATATTTAAAAATATTGTAAAAGGTTTATGTCAAAATGGCTCATAAGAGAGGGCTGACGGACCAGGAGCTTTTTGAAGTCCTTCCAGACGATACGTCGGACCTAGAGTTCCTTAGTCAGGTGGAAGGGGAGGGTTGGGAGAGTGACCACTTTCTCCCTCCAAAAGGTATCCTTATTCTAATTTTTTGCTTAAATCATCAGCTAATACATCACTCTTTAGATCTTGATGATGAGGAAGCTACGACTATATCAGAGTCCAAGGAAGACCCGGAAAAAGATATAAAAGAACCTTCGCCCGATGTGCCTACATCGTCGACCACGCCATCCAAGGTTAACTCTTGTTAGTGAATATCTTTCCAGAAATGAGATGACTAAGCTAAGAAAGATATCACGTGGCGGACGGGAATGACATATATTACTCCAGAAATAAAGTGACATTTGTAGAACTACCGTTGAGTCACAGCGTCCACTATAGTGGAGGTCATTTTTTTTACAAACCGTAACAGATAGACACTTACAACTAACGTCAAAAATTTCAAAATAAATTGAATAATATGCATGCTGTATTTCAGAATTTGCTCATAAAAACTAAAAAATCGTGAGCAAAAGAGTTAACTAGCGTCATACTGGCCGCGAAGAAGTACGATTAAAAAAACTTATAAAAAATTCAGTAAGTTCTTCAAATCTTTACAATATTCAAACATAAACGCAATTAAAAAGAATAAAGTAAATTCAGCTAACCCAAAAATGTAATAATAAAAATAAATATAGCACACATTAATATTTATCTAATTCTCAAAATAATTTTTAAAACATCATACAAAATTTAGTAGATAACATGAAATACAGACAAATGGATATTGTACTTCAGTTAATTGACAAAGATATGTTAACTTTCTGAATGACGTTCTTATGGATGAATGGAATCACCTCTATACATTGGTATAACTCTTCTGATAATTGCTCAATGTTGCTTTCCTGATTATTTTTTTTTATTTTGTTAGCTGAAAATTAAGTGAGATATTTTCGAGGGCCCTGATAAAATGGACATCCTGTATATTACTATAATTATTGATAATACATGTTGAATAGACTTTTCAGTTCTTCCTTATCCGAGATGCTTCTTAAGTCTAGTTACAATTGACGTTTCATTTGTCCAACATGCCTTAATTGTATACAAACAATATTGAACTATTCGTGTCTTATTATTCACAATATCTAGACAGACGTATTGTGACATATGCATAATTCTAATAGGCCTCCCTTTGCTACATAGCACGTTTACCTTTTAGGCATCCAACAACACTAAATAGGTATCTATTCCATCAGCTATCATCAGAACTTTTGATTTATTAATGAATACATGTTAAACATTTTACAGGAATTATGTTTAAAATATCATCTCGCGACGTGGTCACTTTTTTATTTAACCAAATTAAATCCCAGTACATATTGAATTCATAAAAATGTTTTAATAGGTATTCATTTGCGGAAAACAATATCAGTCAAAAACATGATTTTATAATAAAATACAAATTCGAACGGCTGCAGTCAGTTGGTTTCTATTTGATTTGGCAATATGAGTGCCCAGAGCCATATTGCATATATCAATAATTTATCAACTTTGTAATGAAATCCTCTTATCTCATTTTCCATGAAACGCCAATATTTTACAGCAAACAGTGGCGGTCCTAAAACAGTCAACGTCAAAAGCTTTTTCAAATTTTATCAGATATAGTCACAAGATTTTCAAATATTTGTAATACTCGTTATTATTCGCTGTGTTTTTATGTATTTTATTTGTATTTAACTCTTAAAGAATGCGATACCTAAATAGTCATGGTTTTTATTTTCATAGTTATTTAATACATATATTAAAAGGGCTTGTAAAAATTTTTACCTCCGAGTGTACATTTGGGTTCACACTTGCTATGCTAAAAGGGTCCTTTCTTCACATGATGATTGATGGATGATGTCATTTGGGTCTCGTTCACAGCTCTCTTCTTTAATTGAAATATATAAAATATGATATCCCGTCAATCATATCGTAAACTTCCCTAGCTCACACCCAATTAACGCAAATCCTGATATTATGTATTCAGGTTTCCGTTGTGTTGTGCACCAGGAAGAAGTTCTTATAAGTTTATATAAGATTGCTCCTATTAACTGTTATTAATGGTGTTTTCATAGACTGTTTTATTGTAAGATCGGCAGTTATATAAAAAATCAGATTTTATATATACTATATTTTATTTTAATTTCAGAGCAAAATTTAACTGGGGTTATTACTTTCCTGGGGAAGTTATGAAATTATGAAGATATAGCCCAGTTTAAAAGTGAATTATTTATTATTTGTTTGCTTATAGTAATGAAACATATTCATAGGATTTTGCAAACAGCGGAAAGAAAAGCTATCTATGAGAACTAAAGGAAAAACTATATATAAAAAAATATTAATGAAATATTTGCATTCTTTCGATAACCTGACTTCTGGTTATGCTAACAAGTAAAAATTCTTATTTGCCATTCTCATTTTAACACTAGCATCCCACGTAGTCCCCTATATATCGTAGGGGATCATGTAGATACTAGTTTAGCCTGCCTAGCCGTAGGGGACTACGTGGGATGCTAGTGTTAGAATGAGAATGGCAAATAAGAATTTTTACTTGTTAGCATAACCAGAAGTCAGGTTATCGAAAGAATGCAAAGATTTCATTAATATTTTTTTATATATAGTTTTTCCTTTAGTTCTTATAGATAGCTTTTCTTTCCGCTGTTTACAAAATCCTATAAAGAATATGTTTCATATAGCCCAGTTGTCAAAGACAGAAATTGGTAAAAACCGGTCACTAAATGTTATGTGGCTGAAATCTTCAGGATAAGTATTTTTGGTGGTGTATAATACGATAAAAAACAGTTTACAACTGTAAGATATCGGCGATCCCTAAAAAAATTAAAAACATTGGCCGAAATTAGGTTTTTGGCCAATAACTCGAAAAATGAAAAATATGTTTAAGAAAACTAATAGCATTAGGCTCGATTTTTTTTAGGGGTCGCCGCCACCTTACAGCCAGCTGTAAACTGTTTTTATCGTATTCTACACCAAAGAAAAAATACTTATCCTGAAAACTCAGCCAGATAACATTTAGTGATGCCTTAAAACCCCTGTCGTCTGGGCTAATAAGTTCCATCCCATCAATTTGTGTTTATATGTATGTCTTGTATGTTAAAACAATTTAAAAACCACGGTTTTAAACACAAACTGAAATTGTTAAAAAATTCACTAAAAAGAAGAAAATAATGTTATTAGTAACAATAATTAATAAACGTAAAAGCGTGGCGTGCTGGAAAAACCGAAAATGTTACTCATTGGGCGCTTTTACGTTTATTAATATAATTATTGTAATTATTAACATTACTTTCTTCTTTTTAGGGCATTTCTCAACAATTCCAGTTTGTGTTTAAAAGTGTGTTTTTTATTTTTTTTAATTATTTATTTATTTTCTTCTTCTTCCAATTAGAATAGTATGTTTATTCAATAAAATTCCTTCCCTATATTTGACAAAATCTATTGGCCATCATGAAACCGCCATTTCGAATTCTTGAATTTCGACTAAATATTTATAATCAGTGACCTCGAGAATTCCCAGATATCGATTTTCTTAAGAATCAGACCATAAATTACAAAACTTATCCACCGTTTTGACGCCGCCATTTTGACGCTACATTTTGAATTGTTGGATTTGTACCAGATAATTGTAATCTGCAACCTCGATAACCCACAGATACCGATTTTAAGTCGAATCAGACGATAATTGATGAAACCTATCCGCCACGTTGACGCCGCCATTTTGAATTTTTAAGTGTTGATTACATGTTTGTTTCCTACTTATCAAGCCCTCTCCTTTGATACGCATATCAAGGGGGTTGTCAAGAAAATGATAATCCGCCATCTTGGGGCGGCGGTCATTTTGAATACATTATAATATTGAGTATACTATATCAAAGATTAGAGAATTAACAAGATAGAACAACCGACGAAACACCTTTTATCTTTTAGGAATGGCGCTATTGACCTCGTCATTTAAATTGGAGTTGTCGCGTAGTTGCCACAATGTGACAATCAGGCGGAGAAGGTAACATTAGAGAGATAGACCAATAGTGAAAAATCGACATCACTGGCCTAATAGAACGACCGAACTCAGCTGACAGTCAGAACCCAAGGTCACTAAAGAAACAGGTTGCTTCGTAACATATGTCACATGAAGTATTCCTATGTTCATGTTAGGTATCAATTTAGTTAGGATAGAATTGTTCATTGACAGAATATTTTTTTTTTTTTATATAAAATGAAGAAAAAACAGACACACGCTGCTGGCATCGAGGTCTACATGTGACGTAGCACTTGTCGATTCTAATAAGCCAACTGTGGAGTTTGAAAATATTAGCGTTTAGTTCCGTGGCTACTCCGTGAACTCGTCAGTGAGGCTTCTTCTTGTTAACAAATTTATTCAGTTTTTAAAATATAAAAGTCAGTATCCACTGCCTTATACGCTTTTCCAACGAACTTAACATGGCCTCTCGTATATGTACTTAGTGGGCCAAATGATGTGGCGGTGAGATGAAAGGGAAACGTCACACGCCACATCATTCCCCCACCAGTGACAAAGTCACGAGAAACCTGATGATAGAAGAAGAACGATGGATAAACTGGTCAGGAACGAAGCGGGTACCCCACACTCTACTTGATGCACTCTACCCGCATCAGCACAATCCTAGGAGAGGGGCTAAGCAATGCAATGCTCGGAGGAAATCACTCATAAACTCGAACATGCTTGTGCGCGTGTCTCCGTAGGGTGTAGAGTAGGTGTAGAGTACGTTGTAAATCACGTTACGTTTTACGTGTTCAGATCAAGTTGGGGTCACCAATGTGGAGTTTCGTTCCGCGGCTACTCCGTGAACTCGTCAGTAAGGCTGGATTAGCCGAACTCAACATGGTCGCTCGTATATATACTTAGTGGGCGAGGGAATAGGTTTAAATATAAAAAAAGTTCATATATACATGGCCCCGGAAATCCCTCCTAAAAGCGCTGCGGGCCTCTGAACAAATTTTTTTTGTTGAAATAGGTTTACATGTCATGAAACGTCGGAATTTAAAATTTGAGCTAAAACATTTTTCTGTCTCTCTGTCGGTCTGTCTATCGGTCGGTCTGTCTGTCTGTCAGTCTGTCTGTCTGTCTGTCGGTCTGTAACCCTTTATAACGAGATCTGGAACTCGATTGTTTTTTGAGCATATCCGGTGAAAAGTTGGGGGGTAAATAGAGGTAAATGTGTATATGCTAAGGTTTTTTATCTCATTTTTCAACCCCTTCTCCATTATTAACGAGGCAGATAAAATTAAATTAAGCCATTTACTTGAAATGTGGTATACGTATGTATTATATCGACTAGATTATATTTTGAGATGATTCCGTTGAAAGGGTGGAGGGTAAGAGAGGTAAATAGGGGAAATGGGTAAAACAGGCTGGTAAGAGAACAGAAATTTGGTGTATATACTAAAATCCAAGGCTTCAAATTATTTTGTAGTAATTTCCATCCTCCTACTACCCCCACTCCACTATTAAACTGGTTGATAAAATACAATTCAAATATTCATTAGAAATTTGGTACATGTATGTATTATAACGATATCTTTAATTAGATTATATATTGAGACGATTCCGTTGAAGGGTTGGAGATATAATAGGGGTAAATAGGGGAAAATAAGTAAAGCAAGCTGGTAAGTAGTACAGAAACTTGGGATTTGATGAATATAGTGGAAGCCAAGGCCTCAGATTCTTTTTTTAAGTTTTCAACCCCTTCACCATCCCCAATCCATTATGAAAGAGGCTGATAAAATTAATTTGAGATATTCGCTTGAAATTTGGTACACGTATGTATTCTAACGAAAACTGGAACTAGGTTATATTTTGAGATGATTCCATTGAAGGGGTGGGGGATAAGTAGAGGTAAGGGAAGAGTAAAGCAAGCTGGTAAAGGTACAGAAACTTGAATTTGGTGTATATACAAGAAGCCAGGGCCTCAGATTTCTTCATAATATTTTTCAACCGCCCCACCACCTCCAATCCATTAATAAAGGAGTTGATAAAGTAAAATTATTATATTCGCTTTGATACACGTATGTATTGTAATGACAACGCCTCAAATTTTTTTAAGACATCTGCCTCAAATATTATTAAAATTCTATGACCAATTATTTCCACATACTAGAGTGCAAATAAATATAGTCGAGATGTTTTCCTTTAAAAAGACTTTGATGGAAGATGTGGATGTGGAAGTAGTGATTCCTTAGGCAGCGGTGTTTATATAATAATAATGATTAAATGAACACATTTGTGTGTAAAAAGCTTTCATTAAAAAAATCAAAATTGGTTAAGTAGGAACCAAAAACGAATAAGAAGACAACACCTTGTGTTTTAAATATATAGAATATCAAAAAATAGTCGACTTTATTTTACAACATCAGTCTCAACAGTGGCAGTGTTTTAATTTTCAGTACGTTTCCGTAAACAAACTTTACATGAAACTTCGTGAAACCGATTGGGAGAATAATTTTCCTGCTCGCTTGCCCACTCGTATTAAATTAAAGAGTAACTCAAACTAGGTAAATTCATTCCGCATTACAAGTTCCAAGTTTACACAGTATTACACACATTCAACAAGCGCCATAAACAAAATCTGCTGGATTAATTTTGATATATGCAGCCGTTTATGTTTGAGGCAATGAGTCAGTGACATTCGGCGTAGTCCAGCCGTTTCTGTTTTAACCGTTAAAACCCAGTAAATCATCAAACATACATTTGGCTGCGTCAATATTTTATACACCCATTACTTGAATTTTAAATAACTCTGGTTGACTTGTTGATGGAAACGTTAATAATACATTCAACAAAAGTGACATTTTAAATTTATGTTATGTTGTTAATTTTGTTTCATAATATACATTATCAACACGCTCTGCTCCAGTTCCTAAAATGGGATTATAGTGATCAGCAACTTCTGGTGAAATGAAAAAAAAAAAAAATTAAAAAAATTAAACAAATTGAACTGCATTTAAAAAACAGTTATTAAACATTGTGGAATAAAATGTCACAGTGAAAATAAGCAATTTCCGGCCTATATTCTGAAATTTAGGAAACTGATCCCCAATAATCTCATGACTACAGGAAAAGTATTGAAAAAGTATTACTGACAAATTGGGATTGTTGGAATCGAAATAACTGAGTAAAATTCTGAAATAGGCAAAAAAAAACAAATATATTCAGTGATGAACAGAATTAAACAGTACATCTATTTAATTAATTAAAAGCTGTCATCAGAATCAGAATGCCATGATTGCTCGTCACCATAATAATTATCATCATCATCGTCATCATCATAGTCTTGGCATTCGGAGACAGGAGCACTAACAAATCTAAAGCATTCTTTGGCAGGTGCTAGAGTTTCTTTTTGGATATCTTCCTGTAGACCATAAAAAACTATGTAAATTATTTCTAATTATTTGAATTAAAATAAAAAATCACATTATCCTAATTCTTGAGTACCCTGTATAAAAATTTAATATTTTAATCATTATTTGCGGTACAGGTAACTCAGTCTAGGACCACATAGTCCCTTCAAAAACCGCTGCCTAAGGAATCACCACTTCCACATCCAGATTTTCCATTCGATTCTCTTTAAAAGAAAACTTGGTTTGTGGAAATAACTGGTTATGGAGTTTTAACAATCTTTAGAGCAGCTGTCAGAACAAAAATGGAGGCGTTGGGTTCTAGCATATACGCCAAAAATGAAGTTTCTGGACTCTTATAAGCCTGCTCTACTTATTTTCCTCAATTCCCCCCCCCTCACTCCTTCAAAGATCTCAATGAGACGTCATCACAATACATATGTGTGCCAAATTTCAAGTGAATGTCTCAATTTTATTTTATCAATTTTATCAACCCCTCTGTTAATGAAGTGGAGGTGGTGATGGGAGGTAAAAATATTATAAAGAAATCTGGGGCCTTGGCCTTTATTACATACACTAAATCTCAAGTTTCCGTACTCTTACCAGCTTGCTTTACGCATTTTTCTCTATTTACCCCTACTTACTCCCCCGTCCCCTTCATCGGAATCATCTTAAAATATAATATATTTCCAGATGTCGTTGTAATACATACGTGTACCAAATTTCAGGTGAAGATCTCAATATAATTTTAACACTATCTTTAACAATGGAGTGGGGGTGGTGAACAGTAGGGTGGAGTGAAAAATCTGACCTTTTAGTTTCTGTACGCCTATATGCGGAAAAGTGGTGGGCTAAGTAAAATTAATTCCCTGCAAAACCTGGAGTCGATTGGATGACGTTTAGCGGTGCCCCCACCACTTTCAAAATTTGTCGCCGACTGCCAAAAACAAAGCCGATTCAATTATTTCTCCAGCGACTGTCGTTAAGTGAGTGTGCGTTTAAGCTGCCGATATTCATTCGATAATAGTTTTACAGCCGCATAATTGTATCTCGGTTACTTTGGTTGTTATTTAGTGAATTTTGATATTCGAGTTTTTTTGTGAAATATGCCAAAACCTAGAAAAGATATTGACTGCCCTGTATTTGGGCCTCCTTCCGTGTTTAGGAAAAATACGTTACCTACATATGCGGATGTGATGAAAAACTATGCATATATACGTCAAACCTTAATTAATTCAGCTCAAAATAAAGCAGAACCGACCTTAAGTAACATTGCAGAGATTTTGATTGCAGAGCTGAAACTTGTTTGGCCTAAGGCGTCTATTCTCGTGGTGACAGATCAACAAATTTTACTTGTGATAAGACAATATCACGAAAAATTAAGAAACCTTAAGAAACCACTAAAATCCCGATTGAATGATGCTCTCAGACAAAAAGTGAAAAAATTTAGAGAAATTGCAGAAACAATACTTTTCGATATTTCGTCCTGCAAGTGCCTGAATTTTTCATTGTGTAAGTGTAAAAATAAAATGCCAGTTAGAGAAAGAGAATTTCTAACAGACCAGAGAACTGAGATAAAAATGTTTATTGGCTTAATTGATCCAGTAGCTACGCGAAACATTCAGCGATCCTTACATCGGAGAGTCTGGAAACAAGATCGCTACCTTCAACTTCTACTGCCAATGTGCTGGATATGGAACTGTCAGATGGTGAAGAGACAGATGATATTGATGGCAGTTCTAATGCAAAGCAGGAGGTTAGCCAAAAAGTACAACGCCAACGATCTAAACAAATGCGTATTAACTTACCAAGTCTCGCACAAGCGTGCGATCGCACAGGTGTTTCTGATAGATCCTCTGCTATTATTGCGTCTGCTGTATTTAAAGATATTGGACTGGTAACCAAAGAAGAAACTTGTAAAATAATTGATAGAAGTAAGATAAGAAGAGAGAGAAAAAGAAGACGAAACATTTTAAGAACCAGGCAAGGGTTTTTTACAAGCCATTTATTTCGATGGACGAAAAGATAATACCCTCGTTCAGCATTCAATTGGTAATAAAAATCACAGAAGTACAATTAGCGAAGAACGTATTGTGAATCTCAATTAGTGCATTTTTTCAAAAACTTTGTTTTCTGCCTAATTACGTACATATTTCCGCTGAAAAACCCTAGTTGGCATTTTGTTTTGTTTTGAAACAGACCTTTTCTGGCTCTTTTGCCTAGGCTAGCAATTGAAAACTAACTTTTACCTAATTTGCATAAAATAAGTATTAACGTAATGTTTACATGAACTCTGAAATAATCATTGCGTAATGACGGCCGCAATCATAAAAGTAGCAAAACCAAACCTCTAAGTACCTATAACAATAATTGTTTACAAAATAAAATCAGAAGTAAATATCGTTCGAGGAAATCCTTAAATTTTATGAACATTTTAAGTGTCTCTATTCGAGTCCATAAATTCGTCGTATAATAAACCGCATTGTGGCAGCAATCGTAAAAAGGCCTTGTATAAACACAGGTTGAAAAGTAACAATTTAATGGAGTACCGTCTCAACTGTGTCCTGTATGCAACACTACCCCTTCCGTAAACACACGAGGGTCGGCATAGGGTGGATGTTTAAAATACCATACTGGAATGGAATGATTTATTAGTAGGAGTAGGGGTGGAGAGGAACTACTTGGCCAGCGGTTGTTTATCAGAAACCTAAAATAACTTAAATTGTGGTGCTGAGAGGGTAAATACGCTTGTGGTATATTTCGATTTAAATTTGGTTATACTAAATTAGAGAGAATTAGTAATATAGTCTAGGCTCAATTTTCTGAGAAACTTCGAAAGTCACTCTTAGAAGTAAATGAACTCCGAAAATAAACTTATAACTTTATATGCATTATTTTAAAGGAAATTTTATAAACTACTTTTCAACTTTCTTGACATTTTTCTCTCAATTCACTTCTTACGAGGATATTTTCGATACACTGAAAAAATGTACCTATTGGGGTGGTTCAATACCGAATTCTAGATGACAATCGAAATTTTCGGAATCAGCCAGTTCGAGTTACTCTAAAAACATATGTTGGCAGAAAGTAATATAATTTGCTTCTAAACATTGGAATTTGAAGAAATAAACCTAGACCAATATGAAATATCTTCAGAATTACTATTGTTTTAATCCCTATGAATATGGATTTGGTTAGTTCCGATTTATTATATTCTTCGCCAGGGCCGGCATCTTTTCAATTTAACGTGTGGTGTCAACGAAGAAGAAATAGGGGAAATAATTCATATAGAGGCCAATTTTTGCATAATTGTTGGGGGGGGGGGTGCCCTGAACAACATACTAAAGGTCGTGCTCGGTGGATGGTGAGCGGGAGGGTGGGGGTATTTCAAAAGTCCTCTTTTCACGTTTTTCTTGAATAACTCGAAAACTACGGCCTTTAGCGGAAAAAGTGTTTTTATACAATATTAAACTGCATGAAATTTCTTACAAATAAGTTTCTATTCATTTTTTCCCAGGATCAATACTTTTCGAGATACAGAGGGTGGAAAAATCGCGAATTTAGAAAAATCGCTTTAACGACATAAATGAAACATTAATACTGATATAACTTAATAACCAGATAGACTATATTATTAATAATATACGAAAATTATCTTAAATCTAAATATTTGAAAAGTCAGCTGAACTAAAATCATCATCATCATCATCGTCCTCCACATTATCGTTTAATGGTACACCATTCATGCACGTATGGCTTTTCGGCAGCCACACCGTTCCCCACACCCAGTAGAATATCGACAAAAGATGAAAATCAAGATCGCTTCAGGAGCTACTGGGTCTTTGGAGGTAATTGGGGTTAACAATTCATCTTCTCCTCGGATCCATCCCCACTGGTTCGGGGGTAGAGGGTTGTTGAGCCATTGCTGTATCTGTAAGTAAGCAAACCGATGTAAGTAACAAGACATTTGTAAAAAGACAGTTAATATACCTGCAAATAAATTCTGGAAGAGTGTTGTTGCGCAGCTCCTTTGGATGGTGGCAGTGTGGCTACATCAGGTTTTGCCTTGGTGAGTGATTTTAGGAACGCAGCATATCGGTGTCTATTTAAATCTCGCTCATCTGCAGTCGCTTGGTAGATCACTAAAAACATCTTCTCGCCGGTCTGTGGCGACTTTGTCTGGTGGTGTACAGAGGTTAGTGGATATGTTGGACATTCCTCTCGTTTGGCTGGGAATCTTGCTGAACAGCTTAACTATTCCTCCTTTGCTTCTACTGTAAATGGCGAAGTTGGTGTCGCATCCGCTAAAGCCATTGAGAAGGAGAGTAGTTTTAGCGAAAGGAAGTTGTTGGAGTTTGTTAGTTGAAAACAATTTTGATTCCACCTTCCCTCTACCAGGCTTCATGAAGTATACGTTATTACCTAATTTGTCATATCATAACAATTATCTATAACGTTACAATGGATTCCATATTATTTATTCCAGGTGTTTATTTGTGGTGTCTAGCACTAGTGCACACATTAATATTCGGTCTGAACCTACTTCATTTAACATCAAACTATAATTTTATACCATTAAAACATGATTTTTTTAAATTCACGATATTTCCACCCTCTGCATTTCCTAGAAAAAGAAATGAATAGGAACTTATTTGTCGGAAATTTCATCTAGTCTTATATACAGACTGTCTATTTTACGAGGGCCACACCAAATATCTCGCTTAATATCTATTGTAGAAGAATACAGTTTTAGAAACAGTTATCCCATTTTTTGTGAGCTATATTTCAGTAAAAAGAAATTTAAAATCCATAGCCTACTTTATGAGATATATTACAAAAACCTGAAAAATAGGAAAACCACGAACGGTTATAGCTTCCTTATTTGAGGAGATACGAAAAAAGTTAAAGGAATGAAAGTTGACGGCAAAGACAATAAGAATAAAAATGTATACAGTTATTAATAAATTTGACAGATTGTCACTGTTGTATGTTGCGTTGTCGAGTTCTAAGACAAATTTTATATCAGTAATTATGGTGTACACCAATAATAACAAATTCGATATGATTAGCATTTATTGTCAGTGCAATTTTGACGCTGAGATGGCAGTCACGGTTTACGGAGATAGATTTCCAGATGCTCCGCAGCCAAATCGAACTATGTTTAGGAAGTTAGTTCAAAATCTAAAAACGCACGGTTCATTTTCAAAAAAAGTAGTAAGGCGCGCGCATGTTGCGGATAATGTATGAAAAGTGAATAGAGTAATGAATTATGTTAACCAAAATGAGGAAACCTCTTTGAGACAAATTCAGAGAAACTGTCGCATAAAAAAAGACAGTGCAAGAAAAATATTGAAAAAAAACGGATTTCGATGCTACAAAATGAGGAAAGTTCAACATTTAAATGAGGGAGATAAGCCAAGGAGAGTAAGATTTTGTAGATGGTTATTAAATAAGAAAAGGAATGACGCGCTGATATGTACCAAAATTCTTTGGTCGGACGAATCAAATTTTTCTAATAATGGATTTTTCAATAGAAATATGCATTATAAGTGGACACGAGAAAATACACATTGGTGCAGAGAGACTGCTTTCCAAGAAAGATTTTCTACGAATGTTTGGTTGGGTCTTTTAGGGACTAAAGTAATTGGACCTTATTTTTATGATGGCAAATTAACCGCTCGTAGATACCTTAATTTCCTGCAAAACGAATTTCAAGATTTTCTTTATGAATTAACAGTGGCAGAAAGATTAAATTATTCATATTTTCAACAAGATAGGGCTCCACCTCACACTGCTGTAATATGTACAAATTATTTAAATCAAGTTATGCCAGATAGCTGGATAGGCACCTATGGACCCATTCTATGGCCAGCCTGATCACCAGATATTACTCCCTTGGATTTTTTCGTCTGGGGTTACATTAAAGACAAGGTATTTCAAACTGCCCCTGAAAATATTGAGGACATCAAAACCAGAGTTCGAAACGCATGTGAGGCAATTACTCCTGGAATGCTCCAAAATGTAATGCGTGACGTGTCTCGTAGAGCACGTTTATGTGTCAGAATGCATGGTGCACAATTTGAGCATTTGTAGTTAGAAAAAGAAATACATACAATTTCTTTTCAATATAGTAGTAGGTAGTACTGTTATACATAGTTTTTCGTTTTTTTCTTTGGATGTTCGTTTTGTACTTGTATTTTTATTTATGAGATATTTATTGGTTTGTATTAAATTGTAATAAATAATTACGGAATTATAATTATTATAAAGTGAATTTTTACTATTATGGCACAGCTGATTGTTACGATTCAATTATATGAATTGTGGTATTCGTAAAATATTAAATATTGACACTATCGGTTAAAATTTCTGTGACATGTTTTATATCGTTGGAATGAGAAAAAAATAACGGAATTAATGGCGTCATGGCCTACTTTGAGATATGTATTTTTCATTTTTGCACAATAGCGTATGTCAAAGCCAACTGCATTTTTCGATTTTTTTGTGACACGTTCTTATTCTTATTGTCTTTTCCGTCAACTTTCATTCCTTTAACTTTTTTCGTATCTCCTCAAATAAGGAAGCTATAACCGTTTGTGGTTTTCCTATTTTTCAGGTTTTTGTAATATATCTCATAAAGTAGGCTATGGATTTCAAATTTCTTTTTACTGAAATATAGCTCACAAAAAATGGGATAACTGTTTCTAAAACTCTATTCTTCTACAATAGATATTAAGCGAGATATTTGGTGTGGCCCTCGTAAAATAGACAGTCTGTATATACACTGTTTCTCTAGAGGGCGTAGTTTTCCAGTTGTTGAAGAAAGATGTGAAAAGGGTACCTTTAAACTACCTCTCACCTTCCCTCTCACCAGCCACCAGAAAGGACTTTCAGTATGGTTGACTGAGGTAATAGCGCAAAAAATTTCTGAAAATGTCAAAACCATTTAAAAATAATTTACTTGTACGCCACTGGCATCTGGTCGCGTGTATTAAAATACCTTCCATTAGAACAGCTGATAACAAATTCAAAGTTGCATTGGCGGAACGTAAGATATGATAGGAAGACCCCTTTCTATACCAAAATAGTTTCCTAATAGATGAAGAGCCGGCTGTACAGATTTCCTATGAATAAGATATATAAAAAACGTTGTGTGAGTGAGTAAGTACTACCACAGACATACAGGAAGTATACAATGAGATTGTAGTGGGGTTCCAGGCCTAATTTGCTCGCAACCCTGACACACCCCCGATTAAAGTGGGGTTCCAGGCTTAATTGGCTCGCAACCCTGACACACCCCCGATTAAAGTGTTTTTTTGGTGTTTTCTTAAGTCATCGAATACATGAATATTTTTTTTTAAGTTAAAGTACAAGCCTTCTAGTTATTAAAAGAAAATAGGGTGCCTCTTCTTATTTGCCCGCATCCTCCCATTCTGATGTCACTTCCGGTAAAATTCCATGACGCGGGCAAAATTTACTCATATGAAAAGTGGCTTTCTGTAGGTCTGTGGTAGTACTTACTCACTCATACAAAGTCTTTCATGTATCTTATTCATAGGAAATCTATACAGCCGGCTCTCCACCTATAATCAAACTTAATTTCTAACCTAACGTACCTTGGATTTGGTGAGGACAACTAGAAACTTATATCTAAATCTCGCTTCTACTAATGAACATAAAGTTGGCACCCAGAGTTAGCACCCCAGATTCACACTAGGTCTGAAACGGCAACGTAAAGAGCGGCCGCGACACCGCTGGCGGAGATTATCTTGTTTCAAGGAGTAGGAGAGGCCTGTCGAGGGTGGAAAGCGGCAGCTTGTTGCCGGATCGAATTTTCCGATGTAAAAAATTTTCCGGCTCTGAATGCACATGCAAAGAGCTGCCGCGATTCGGGTTGTGGCAATCATCATAATTCAGTGTATACTAACCGCCTTCCAATTTTTAGCGCGGCAGCTCAACGCCAAGTCGAGTTTTCCGGAAGAAAAGAGTTTTCTGACCGTGGAAGGGAAGGGCTAAGAGCTGCCGCGATTTTCTCTTTGTGGATGCTTTTCTTTTAACAATAGGTACCCTTTGACCCACTTTCAGCGCGGCAGCTCAATGCCATGTCGAGTTTCCCAGGGGAAAAAGAGTTTTCCGACCGTGGAAGGGAAGGGCTAAGACCTGCCGCGAATTTCTCTCTGTGGATGCTTTTCTCTCAACGCCAAGTCGAGTTTTCCGCGAGAAAAACAGTTTTCCGGCCGTGGAAGGGAAGGGCCACGAGCTGCCGCGATTTTTTCTCTCTGGATACTTCTCTTTTAACAACAGATACCCTTTGACCCACTTTCGCGGCAGCTCTTGGCCCTTCCATTCCACGGCCGGAAACCTCTTTCTCTCCGGAAAACTTTACTTGGCGTTGAGCTGCCGCGCTGAAAATAGGACAAAAGGTACCTATTGTTAAAAGAAAAGTATCCACAGAGTAAAAATCGCGGCAACTCATGGCTCTTCCCATCCATATTCGGAAAACTCTTTTCCGCCGGAAAACTAGACTTGGCATTGAGCTGCCGCGCTGAAAGTGGGTCGAAGAGTACCTATTGTTATAAGAAAAGCATCCACAGAGAGAAAATCACGGCAGCTCGTGGCCCTTCCCTTCAACGGTCGCAAAACCCCATTCCCCGGAAAACTCGACTTGGCGTTGCGCTGCCGCGCTGAAAATACGTCAAAAGGTACCTATTGCTAAAAAAAAAACATCCACAGAGAGAAAATCGCGGCAGCTCTCGGCCCTTCCATTCCACGGTCGAAAAACTCTTTCCCCCGGAAAACTCGACTTGGCATTGAGCTGCCGCGCTGAAAATTGGAAGGCGGTTAGTTTACACTGAATCATGATGATTGCCACAACCCGAATCGCGGCAGCTCTGTGCATGTGCATTTCAGAACCGGAAAATTTTCTTACATCGGAAAACTCGATCCACCAACGAGCTGCCGCTTTCCACCACCGTAGTGTGAATCTGGGGTGCTAACTCTGGGTGCCAACTCTATGTTCATCTTCTACTAACCTCCCGTATCCTGGACATGGTAGGAAAATAATCCCCATATCTCACAACATGACCGAGATTCAGCGTGGCTGAGAACAACATATTTTTAGTCTGTTCATTTTGGTTTTTCCGATTTCGTCGGTTCTTTTGGGTTCTATCGTGATATAAAAATGTACTCATTTTTTTTTTGTTTAAATAAGCTTAGAATGTCATAAAACGTCGAGATTTTACATTTGATCGAAAAAAAATGTTCTGTCTGTCGGTCTGTAACTTTCTTGTGCGCACGTTTTCCAGCAACGGTTTAAGATATTGAGTTTGAAGTTGATATGGCCATCGAAAGTATTAATATTGAAGAATCAACGTCTTAAAATTAATAATGTACAATATTTTTTTACCTTCACGAATAAAAATGTTACTTTTTGAAATGCGTTTAGTGTTCATAATGTTTTTCTACAATATTGATTTATTTAAAAATCAGTTTATTTTAAATTATAAATAAAAATTAATTTTAATATTAAAAAGTTCAACCACAAACATTAATCGTTTGTAATATTACTTTTTCGTAAAAACGTAATATTTATTTTAGAACGTTAAAGAAACATTTGTATTATTATTAAAAATAAATTGATTTACTGAAAACGGAAAGAAAAAATGTATGAGAGCAAATGCGGTAAAATATGGCAAAAAATGGTCAACTTTGAATGGCGATAACTAGGTCACCTTTCGTCGTACAGAGCAAGAAAAAGCAATTTTGTTTTTTCAAGAACTTTTTTTTCTCTGAACATTTATATATACCTAGGATGCCGTAAAAAAGTTATGGACGAATTACCGAAAAAAAAGTGAATTTTTGTAAAATTTTAACTTTGTTTAATTATTTTTTGATACTAAAAATAGGAAAAACAAATTTTTAAACAACGTATTTGAACGTATTAAAATTTAATTTTCTACAAAAAAAGTATTTTAGTAAAAATCTCTAAATTTGCACTGTTTTTGAATTATTTTGGAAAAACTAAAAAATTGACTTTTCGGTTGGCTTTCAAAAATGCACCCCTTAATTTAGTAGCACTTCATGATCATTTTTAGGTCCCAGAAGGGGCTCTTGGAGACCTCTGCTTGGCCCAGAGCCGGCTCTCGGCTACCCTAGATCCCATGCCAAGAGGTTAATAAGTAACTGGACTCGTTAGAATGTTCATTGACCTCTGGGATTCCTATCCAGGACTCCAGCAATCGAAGCTCTTAATCTCAGGGCCCTGCCGGAGAGAACAAAGCAAATTCTGCGCCTGAGCAGAAAGCAAATTAGAGCCGTGACAGGCCTCCTGACCGGGCATAGCTCTTTTAGGAAACAACTGCACACAATGGGGGTGGTTGACCACCCCGATTGCAGCTTCTGCGAGGACGAAGAGGTAACTTCCATCCACGTCCTCACTTCTTGCCCAGGACTGATGAACTTGAGGCACAAATACTTCGGTACTAGCTTTCCAGTGCTGGAGGAAATAAGGAGTTCTCCCGTGGGAAGGATTTCAGCCTTTGGGCTGGAATCCAGTCTGTACGGGGGAGCTCCTTAACTTGTTAGCGGTAGCACAATGGGCCACAAGGCCTGAGTGCGGCGACCTCTAGCCGCCTCGCTAAAAGAAGAAGAAGAAGAAGATGATCATTTTTATGTGTCAAAGTAACCTAATAATCAATAAAAATTCTTTAACACAATTGTTCCTTTCCACCCCTTAATTTTGGACATATTCCATAGCCTATGGTATGAGTAGAGAAACTTGGCATTTGGTGTAGAAGCCAATGCCTCAGACTTCTTTCTAATATTTTTCAATCATCTGCCTCAAATATGATTAAAATTCTATGACTAATAATTTCCACATACTAGAGTGCAAATATAGTCAAGATGTTTCCTTTAAAGCAACTTGGATGGAAAATCTGGATGTGAAAGTAGTGATTCCTTAGGCAGCGGTTTTTTTGATATAGTATAATACGCACAGAATTTTAAATAATCAAAAATCCAGACCTCAGCCTCGACAGTTTTCTCTTAACAATTGAATGCTGAATTCGGTTTACCAATTTTACAAACGTATATGAGTTTAAGGTGGCCATTCCCTAGAAAGAGACATCCGATAGGGAAATATTGATTATTTTTGCCCATAACTTTTTTTTCTTAGTACGTATATTTACAAAGAATATAAGAGTACCTAAGTAGAACTATAACAAGACTATTACTATGAATTTTCACTCAATAATTGCAGTGGTTTGCAAAATAGCTCGATTTAAAACTACGAAATAGAAAGATTAACACAATTTTTAAATTTAAATCGAGCTATTTTGCAAACCACTAAAATTATTGAGTGAAAATTCATATTAATAGTCTTGTTATGGTTCTACTTAGGTACTCTTATAGTTTTTTTAAATATACGTACTAAGAAAAAAAAGTTATAACTAAAAATACTAAATATTTCCCTATCGGATGTGTCTTTCTAGGGAATGGCCACCTTAAGGGAAATCGTATCCGTATGAAGCTATTTAAAATAATCAATTGACCGTTGGTGCTCCCGGTCTCCGTCCCCAGCCTCGTCTGCATTACTCTATCGGTCAGGATCATTTTCATCTTTAATTGACTGTAAATAATGGCACTTCTCTTATACGAACGCCACTCCATAATCAATTTTAATTTACCACTGTTAAGCGTCGAACGAGACCGATATGAAATTTATTGAATTCGATTAACTAATTTATTGAGCTTTATTGGATTAATATGTTTGTTTTAAATTTAAACCAACGAATGTTTGATTTACGAGGCTTGAAATGTAATTTGTATTCATTTGTGCTCGGATCCAGATAATTATTCTCTATTTTTGAGTTTATATGTATCAAAAGTTTAATGTTCTTATATAAAACAGATTATTACTTCCCGAAGGGGGGGAGTATTCTACTCCTTGGAATAGTCACTTCCAAGATTTTTCGGATTTTCACATTTCAGATTACGAAAATTATGAAATTAAGATCATTTAATTCCGTTAGATTGTCTGTCTGTTAGTTTGCTGTCTGTTTGTTGATGCTGTATCTAAAAAAACATTTGACGGAGAAAATGATATTTGGCTGATAGTAGAGGCTATTGCCAAGGAAGAAACCTGACACAATTTTAATTCAAAATATACAGAGCGAACCCTAAAAGAAAAAAAATATATGTAAAAACCGCTGCCTAAGGAATCACTACTTCCACATCAAGATTTTTAATTGAGGTCACTTTAAGGGAAACGTCTTGACTAGATTTGCACTCTAGTACGTGGAAATTATTGATTGAATTTTAATAATATTTGGGGCAGAAGTTATAGAAAAGTTTGGTTTCCGCTATGTATGATAAAAATGACGTTTCTTCTTTACCCTACTTATTTTCCCCTATTCACAACCTGCCACCTCCCACCCCTTCAATGGAATCATCTCAATCTGATGTCATTACAATACATAATAATTGTCCTAACTTTCAAGTGAATATCTCAATTCTATGTTATCTATCCCATTATTAATGGAGCGGAGGTGGCGGGGCTTGGAAAATATTAGAAAGAAATGTGAGGCCTTGGTTTCTAGTATATACACCAAATCCCAAATTTCTGTACTCTTACCAGCTTGCTTTACTTATTTTCCCCTATATACTCCAATTTAACCCCAACACTTCAACAGAATCATCTCAAAATATAATCTAGTTCCAGATGTCGTTATAATATATACGTCTACCATATTTCAAGTTAATATCTCAATATTATTTTATCAACCCCTTTAATATTGGTTCAATATTGGAGTAAGGGTGGTGGGTGGTGGGTGGTTAAAAAATATTGTTAAACAATCTGACACCTTGGCTTCTAGGACATACACCGAATATCAAATTTCTGTACTCTTACCAGCTCGCTTTACTTTTTTCCCTATTTACCTTTACTTACCTCCCACTTCTTCAACGCAATCATGTCAAAATATTATTTAGTTTCAGATATCGTTATGATACATACGTGTACCAAATTTCAAGTGAAAATCTAAATTTAATTTTATCAACTATTTTAATAAGGGAGTGGTGGTGGTGGGGGGGTGGAAACTATTATAAAAAATTTCGAGGCCTTCGCTTGTAGTAGATGCATCAAATTTCAAGTTTCTGTACTCTTACCAGCTTACTTTACATATTTCCCCCTATTTACCCCCGAACCCTTCACCGGATATCTTCAAAAGACAATCCAGTTCCAGATCTCGTTATAATATATACGTGTACAAAATTTCAAGTCAATATCTTAAACCGTTCCGGAGAAAACGCGCGGACAAAAATGTTACAGACAGACAGAAAAACTTTTTTCGCTCAAATTTAAAATTTCGACGTTTCATGACATTCTGAACCTATTTCAAGAAAAAAAATTTTTGAAGTTTTTTTACGATTACTATACTTCCAATTCACTACGTGGATGTGGAAGTAAAATTAATGATGACAATATCTTTTAGCAGGTAGTTGAAATTATTATTAAAGAAGAGAAATGTAACATTTTTAGTGAAACATATACATGGCTTTTAAAATTATGATAAGTATTTAATTTACAAAACCAATCGCAAATTTAATTCTTGAAGATTAAATGATAAATTTATATCTTTGAACAATTTGACATACTGCTGATTATCTATGAAAATACTTTATGTTTCTCATATTCATTCATTAACTTAAGGCCCCAAAATGTTTACTGTGATGTTTTTGGGGTCGCTGATTACGAATCCGCGGACAAAAAAAATTAAAATCCAAGATGGCGGCTGCAGGATGACAGATTTAACAGATTTTTAGCCATTCTCTAGGTAATTATAAACTTTTAGGGCTCAAAAATATTTAGTCGGGGATTTTCGGGGTTGCTAATTACGAATTCGTGCTCGAAAAGATCAAAATCCAAAATGGTTTAATACCGCCAAAATTTTATTATATTTAAGTCTTTACAATAATTATAAAGAATAATGCACAATATTTTAAAAAAATGTTTATTAACTTTTTATTATGATTTAATTGTATTTTTATTAAATATGTCGACAATAAAGAAATTATTAATTAATAATTAATATTTTCAAAACGTAATAACAATTTTTAAAAAATGCTGTTTTTATTGAATGGAAAAAAAAATATATGTAACATAGAAATAATTAACTAAGGAAAAGAAAATGAATTTACTAATAATACCTACCTTTCAATGGAGCAATTTTGATGTGGTGACTTTACTGACTCCTATAAAACAGTACTATATTTGCTGTATAAAGCCGTACCATTCGAAAAATTATGTTATAAAAGTTTTCATATCAAAAATATTGCTGTAAATCTTCGTTGCCAATGTATTACTTTATAGTTATTCTTTGTTGAATGTTTAAACAGCTTTCCTATTTCATAACAGTTGTATCTACGGATTATATGAACTTAAAATATGAAAACATTTCAGTCCTTGTTTCTACTCCGTTTTATGCTAAATGCATGTACGTTAACTTTCGGCCGTATAAAAGTTCTTTATGCATTCACTAGATTCCGTTAAAAGACGTTAATAAAGTTTCTGTATAAGAGCAATTATCAAGAACTGCTACCTATTTAAGCCTAAGTACTTTATAATTAGTTGTACGGGCGTTTATGTCGATTGGTAATACGAGCAATCCTAGTTTTATAATAGCTGTACAACTACCATTTATTAAATAATTATAAAACAGAAATTATCGCATAATTACTTGTAGACGGAGAGCTGGCTACAGAAATTAAAAATGATAAGGTGCAGTGAAAATTTGTATGTAAAAACCCTCCTTACTAGCTGAAAAGTACATAGCTCTGCAGCCAGAAGTCCATCCCGCGGATGGAAGCGTGGGCGGGCGATCAAAGGCGTTAATTTCTCATTAAAATAAAATCTTTGAGTGCAGCTCTAAAATTTTGTGTCGTTATAGTTTTTAACTGTGGAAATAAATAAAATAAATAAATAAACGCGATGTAATTTTAGAATAAGAAATATCAGCCAAAAGGTTCAAAACAAATTAAAAAAGTACGCCCGTACAGGATTCGAACTGAGAAATTCGCTGCGAAAGTCGTCGTCATCATCATAACAAATTAATTTGATTCTTTTAGTACAGGAAATTGCCTCCCCGGATCGAGATCCGGAGCCAACCGTACAACCACGCCGCGCAGCACCCTGGTGTTAGTGCGGTTGGGCGGATCGCGACTGGTTCGGCTCAATAAAACTTATATTTAAAGGTTAAAACTCCTGCCGCCTGTGGCGGCTTAAAATTAACATTAATATTGTTTTTTTTCTACACAGTAGACTTAAAATTAAAAATATCTCTCTTAAGCGTTTGGTCGCGCACTATTTCACTTTTTTGAATTTGGATTGCTGAAGCGGGAAAAAGCTCAATGAAAAAACCCGTTAGAGGTAATTGTGCCCCAATAGTCTGCTCGCCGTTGGGAAGTTGTGGTTGCGAAAGTCGTCGCTTAACGCGATGTGCTACGGTGGGGGTGGACTTGACATTTCAATTAGTCTCGTCGGAAAAAGCAAAACATGGAATTTTTAAATGATCATAACTAAATAAATACATCAGCAAGAAAGAAGGCTTCCTAATGTCGATATCGAAAAATCGAAATGGCCGTTTTCACGGCATCGTTGTTGTCACTGGTACGTAATAACCGAAAAATCCGGAAGAATAGGGATATTTTAATTATGAAAATAAAATCGCCAGAACTACACCTTGACCAATGTCAAATTTTAATAATTTGAACAATTTTCTTACAATTTATCAACTTCTGAGAACCTAGACTTCCGGCAATAACCTTACGCAATTTCTACAGTTTAAAATTATACCTACACAAAATTTCAGATCTGCACTCAAAGATTTTATTTTGATTAAAAATTAACGCGTTTAACCGCCCGCCCTCGCTTCCCTCCCCGGATTGGACTTCTGGCTGTAGACCTATGTACTTTTCATCTAGTAAGGAGGGTTTTTATATACACATTTTTCACTGCACCTTATCATTTTTAATTTTCGTAGCCCTCTTATACTATTGAACCTGTATAAGAGATATATGGCAGGCTCCTAGATCTGGTCCTAAGCAGATCACAAATAATGGTTAATCCTTCGGAAAACTATTTAGTCCCTGAAGACCCTCACCACCCCCCTTTAGATTTAAGCTTTAGTTTAAAATCTGATCATAATAGTCATTTAAGCAAAAATAACCCGTCTTTTAATTTTAAAAAAGCAGACTTTAATAAATTATATGATGATCTGTGCAGTATAGACTGGTCATATTTGTCTAGCTTTGATAATGTTAATGGAGCCTGCACTCAACTTTACGATAAACTAAATTCTGTATTCTCACAAAGCGTTCCTAAAACAGCTCCTAAAAATACGTCATATCCCCCCTGGTTCACTGGATCTATTATAAAAGATATTAAACTGAAATCCCGTCTATGGAACTTATATAAGGATAATAATGAGGTGCAATTAAGGTATTGCACAATTCAAAGCACTGCGTTCCCAAATAAAAAGGGCCATTGAACTTGCACACAAAATATATGTTAAAAACACAGAAACACACATTAAAACTATACCCGAGCAACTTCTGGTCTTTTCTAAATACTATGAGAAATACAACTAACATACCGAATTCGATGTGTTACAACAAAAATTCCTTAAATGATAGTCAGAGCTTTGTCGATGCATTTGCCCAATATTTTCAATCATCCTTTATCACATCAGCCACGTATAACATAACCCAACAAGGAACTATGTACCCCAACTTAATATTCCAACCATTACCGAAAATGATGTTTTAAAAGCACTAAAAAATTTGGTCCAGATGGTATACCAGCTTTCTTGTTAAGAGAGTGTGCCTCTATTTTTGCACTGCCACTTTCTATCATTTTTAATCTAGCACTGCAAACTACTACATTTCCCCAATTACAGACTCAATTAAAAATTTGTCCTGTTTTCAAAAAAGGCGATAAGACTAACATAGAAAGTTACAGACCTATAGTTATCCTCTGTAATTTTGGCAAACTCTTTGAAATTGTCCTATACGATATAATCTCTTTTCATGTTAAATCTCAGCTTTCCTATAGTCAACATGGGTTCTTGGCAGGTAGATCTACGATTACCAACTTGGAAAGAGTTACACACTTTATCGCAAATACACTGGATCATGGTGGCCAAGCAGATGTAATTTATACAGACCTCTCTAAAGCATTTGATAGACTGGATCATGGGCTCTTACTGCAGAAGCTATCAGATTTTGGTTTAAGTCTCGACTTTCTAAGTTTCTTCGAGTCATATCTTGGTAACAGAACATTAAACGTGAAGTATTGTGGGTATTCATCTATTGAAGTGTCAGCGACATTAGGAGTTCCACAGGGCTCTGTTTTGTGCCCACTGTTATTTATAATTTTCATCAATGACATTTGCCAAGATATACAAAGTAATGTCCTCCTATACGCCGATGATCTTAAACTGTTTGCATCTATTAACTGCCATCGATTGCAACACGTCGCAAAAATAAGCTCATGGTGCGAAAATAATAGGCTACCCTTAAATATATCAAAATGTAATTCGATGACCTTTACGAGAAGAAATAACTCTATAAACTTTTCCTACAAAATAGGCAATGATATAGTAACTAGGTGCACTTAATTCAAGGATCTTGGAGTCATCTTTGACTCAAAATTAACTTTTACTGCCCACATTGATCACACAATTGCTAATGCCTACAGAAACCCAGGCTTTATTATGCGAAACTCAAGGCACTTTAAACATATTTCTACACTTTATCTCCTATTTAATGCTTTTGTACGTCCAAAACTGGAATACGGTGGTATTGTCTGGAATCCACAATACAATATTCATATTCTTAATTTGGAATGGGTTCAAAGAAGGCACGTGAAATATCTCTCCCTTAAAACTGACGGAATTTATCCTCCCAGAGGCACGCCACAATCTCACTTATTAGCCAGATTTAATCTAAATGACTTAGCGACACGTAGAGTCTATTTTTCTGTTCTGTTTCTACACAAACTATTAACAAGTCGGATAGACTGCCCGGATATTCTCAGTTCCATACATTTCAATGTTCCATCTTTTCAGATTCGCTCATATGCCATATTCTACTTAGCTACCCCAAGAACAAATGGACTAAAATCTTCTCCTATTCACAATATGTGCTCTAACTATTTAAGCTATAAGTTGAACCTTGATATTTTTAGTTGTAGTACTAATAATATAAAGCAATGTATTTTAAATCACTCTTAAATTAAGCTCTAGTTCCTACCATATCACCGTTTAGTTAAAGTATCTACTCACATTACTTTGCATTTTCCATTTTTGATTTGATAGTTATTATTCACTGTAAAATATTTAGTTTTAAGTTTTTACTCTGCACTTTATACACACTTATTTGTATATTTCCTGCCCTGTAAGTGGATGCACATCTGTCTGGGCAGCTGTATTAATAAAATAAAAGAAAATAAAAAAAATGTATATGGGAAATGTTGGATGACAGAGCCTATATAAAACGGTTTTATATATGTTGTAAGAACATTGTTAGGGCGTTTCCATATCGACAAATTGCCACAGAGAGATAACTAGTTCACAATAGCAATTATTAAAGAAACATTTTCCAATCATAATTGTTTAATGTCGCTTATGTTCACTGTTGGTTGATATCTGCATTGTTGAATTTTTACCTGCCTGCTTTTAATCAATCTAAAATTAATACCAATTTCCAATTTTCCCCTAATTACCCACTACGGTCGGCTTCAAAGGGAAGCACACAATAATATAAAATTAATTACTATTCTACTCAGATACATTTTATAGCTACAATACAATTAGTTAATGAAGTTACGCTGCATCCGCCCTTATTCGTCCCTTTTAAATCAGTTTGTTGGCCATAATTTTGCGACTACTAATTAGAATTGATAAAATAGCGGGGAACGCTCAATAGTGATAGAAACACAATTCGCAGAAGCGGATTAACATGTTCAAATTAACTAACACAAATGTTAATTGGTGTTAAGACCGATGTGTACGCTCAAGCGATTATAGCAACTCGAGTTTATCTCGGAGTGAAACTGTAATTTTAGTTTCGACCATATGATTATGGGTATTAAAATTCTTTTGGTTAATTCACACACCAATTGACAGATTAACAGTAGTCAAATATTTAAATACACTATTGAAAAATACAAATGTAGAAATATTACACAGAAAAAAGTGTACATAACACTTCTTTTTAAGTTACACTAGCTTTTATCGAGTTTTGTAACAAGGCTTTATATGATCTAAAAGATTGTATGGGATTTCAAGGGTTGATTTGTTGATTTAATCTAAGACAAATATTTTATATATATGTGTCCTAAATGGACAAATTTTAAGATAGAGTACTGAATTATCTGAAAAAATTAAAGTCTATTCAAACAAGCTTAAAATTCGGTGGATAATTATATTTAATTTTCAATCTTTTTACAAACCTAATTTACCCGGACGTCCCATAATATAGGAAAATCAATTTTTAATTACATAAAAATACATGGCCTGCTAATACTTTGCAACTTTTCCATTTAGTTTCAAAATTTGTCAAATTCAAAAAATGTTTGTTGCTTTTTTCCCTTTTAATTTTGATGCAAGAATCGCAATCAGGAACAAAAAGTGGGTCGAGACGCGTATTTGGTAGCTCCTAGAAAATCTCGAATAAAGTCTGTTAAAACGGTGACAAATCGTACGAAATTGTGTCGAATTAAAACGTGGATAAATCTATGTTGATTGATATAAATTAGCACGACTCTGGCTATTTCATATAGTTGATACTTGATTAAATTATATTACTTGAACATAGCATCACAAAGGCGTATATAAACGACCCGAGAAAGTGCAATGCCTTGTCTTAAAATCCATACCTACCTGGGTCCCTTTTTCAAGTGGATGGTATAGTACGCAACATGCGTTTATAAGGCAGTACAGACAGCCAGCTGTGGATGAAATATTTAAGTTTTGTTTAACTGGTAGTTTAGTTTATTAGTGTAGTTTATTTCTTTACTTGAATTTTAAAAAATTAAAAATTAAAATTGAAAATGTGTTAAACACAGGTAATTAAATAGAAAAATACCCGGAATTTGTGTCACAGCGAGTGAGGGATGCAGTTGTGGGCGGCTAGGCGGCCGCACCTGACCGTTCGGCGGGCAACCGGGCTGTGTGTTGGAACGAACCTTCAGACTGGATGCTCGAAATCGGCAGCAATGCCCACCTTGCGCTGGCAAATCAATCAATCAATTAATCAAATCTCGTAATCAGCAACAAATTATAAACCCTAATCCAGGCCTTATAAACAATTAATTTCAAATAAATACATTGTAAGAGTAATATTATTCATGGCAAAGGTTTTTCAACATATCTTGAAGTTCGTCAGTCATATTACATCCACCATTTTGGATTCTTCAAATTAAAACTATTAAATCAACTTAAAATTCGTTTTCGGTTAAACTGGGAACCATAGGATGTCTATTTTCACGTGACTAATATAAAATAAATGCGAATGTATCAGAACAAAGATTTTTTTAAAAATTGAAAAATTATAATTTTCTTACGGTTCTACTCGGTTTTAGGCATAAAAATAATTAATGCAAACAAACCCCACAGTCGTGTTCAGCATACCCAAGAACATACACAAACGTATCCTGCTAACATTTTAGGCATTCTGAAACGTTACCAGAGCAGTAACAAAAAAGAGAAGTCTAAAAAACTAAGACCTTGGCAGTGAAGTGGTTAAACGCGTTCACAGCCAATACATTTCCAGAAGTAGCTTTTACAAATTTCTCACTAGCCACTCCTTATTTCATCAGACGTAAAACGTGAAGGAAGCCAATGAAATTCTGTGTTACCATTTTTTATAATACAACCAATAAATAAAAATTTTCGAAAAATTTCCTTACTTGCAAAATTTTGTTGTTTGCTTAAGAATTGGACTATGGTTCTTTAGTGAGAAATGTATCTACAAAAAAATTAGGTCCAGTTTGGGTAAGGCTCGTACAAACCGAATAAAAAAAAACACTAGGCTAATTTGTTTATAAGGCTTTAAATCGTAAACAATTTCACCAATACATTCCAGCTTTGGCATACATAGTTTGCCTGTAGCAAAGAATGATTCTATGTAATATGAAGACGTTGTAACAATAATAAGTTACTTGTTTATGGTTTATTTGAAAATTAATGAAATAATGGTAACGCAAAATTCTTTTGCAAATTGCTCTTCATCTAACTAATATTTTCAAACGCGATCTTGTTTTATAGATCTATGGAAAACAAATAAAAAAGTATCGAATCATATTTCTGTGGGATCAAAGGGAAAAAAGATATAAGTGAAAAAAGCAAAAATGGCTTTAATATCACATGTTTATCGGGTTTTAAACAATGACCTACCACGATTTGAAGTGTCGGGAAAATACATATTGTTATTTGTGGTTTTTACTGGTTGTGCACAAAAAATCAGCTTTTTACTCGAAAAATGCGCAAATCGATGATTTTTGGGCTATCCCAACTGGCCTAGTAGCACGATGACTTAAGAACGAAAAGAACCGTATTAATTTTTAACAAATTCATTCAATAAATACTTATTTAAATTTAAGAAAAATCTGCTTTTTTATGTTTTGTAATTAAACAAAAAATATCTGAAACCAATATTATTCGCAAAAATACTGCGAAGAGTATCCTGTAGAATGTGGAACAATTATATAAAAAGTGTAGTACATCGGCGAAGAGTATAATAGTTAGCTTGTTACTTATTATACTACTGCAAACTTTTAGCCAGCCATGATTCTTTATTGATTGATTGATTGATTGGCCAGCGTAAGGTGGGCATTGCTGCCGATTCCGGACATCCAATCTGGATGTCTTAATATACCGCCGGACCGGTTGCATACGCTGGATTGGACATTGGACATGCTTGTTGTCAGCAGCGAAAACCACACGCATGGGGTAGGAATATAGGATGGGAAGTACAGATATTTATGAGATGCTTTTAAGTTTTCATCTGTCATCATCGGATGGGAAGTGTAGGCGTTTGCGAGATGCTTCTTTTTTAAGTTTCCATGCTTATTTTAGGTTTCCATCTATCATCATCTCCTTAGTTATTCTTCTTCTGAGTTCTTGCCCACTTGCATCCATATATGGTATCATATTTCCCAGAAATCTGTGTTTTGGCTTCATCGTCTTGCATCAGTGCGTCCACTTCATTTGTCTGCCAAGACATTTAGACATAATATACATAGGTACATTGGCTCGCTACAAGGAGCTTTTATTTATTATGCGTTTCACAGGTAAATATCCATTTATGGTGAAAATGCCACGAAGAGTACTGTCTCGCAGTAAAAAGAGCCTTTTACAACGGGTTATGAGAAAGAGGCCTGAGAGAATATTTTGTACACCCCGTATATTGGTTTTTCTGTAGTAACTAGTTTCAATTGCCGTTTTCCAATTTCGGGTAATTTTGTATTTTATCATATTTAATACATTCCAATTTTAATTTTTTTACATATTTTAATAAACTAATACTACTGCTACTACTAATTAAAAAATCGTATCTTTTTTTATTCACACTTGGTATGTCTATATTGCTTTATAAATACATGTTGCTCATACCCAATAAACATCCACCTGAAAGGGTCCCATCCCAGGTATAAATGTTTGGGTGGTTTTGTTTCTTTCTGCGACGCGACGGCTCAGCTAGGACTCCACTAGACACGTGTTTACGTTATGTTTTGTACTATTATCAAACATTTTCTTTTACATTTTTTAATTGGGTGTGTGCTTCTATTATTACACTTCGCTCTACGCAGAATTTTTTAATCTACCGATGACTTAAATTTATCGAGTTTAATGGAGCTATTCTTTTTGCGTTTTCTTCCGGAGCGTTACACGGCACAACCACACTCAACGAAATCCTCTCGCTAGTCATATTTCTTTATATAATTAAAAATTATTATCTTTCCTGTATTAATAGTAGGCTAAAAATCACCAACAGAGTTTTTCACGTGGTTAACAAACGTTACTATTACCACATACATTAGCGTGGCTGGCTACCCGCATATGAATACATCCTGAATATATTATACATCCTAGTTATCTTAAAATCAGGGCTCAAATTTCAAATTCCCTTCATCATTGTGTCAATTTACAAAAGCAATCATACGCAAACAATAAGAACAACATCTGTGTAATTCCCATATTTATCCTGTCCGCACAATTCAGGATTTCCCCCAATTGTAATAAACCTTACAAAAATATTATGATTGCAAATTGTTCCATCCCAGCTTATAATTTGGGGTTATTGTATTCTCTCTAGTACCGTATATTGAGGGGTTTGGTTTCGCTCTCGATATGATATTGCGGGTAAGTTTCCAACTCATTAACCGAGATAGGCAGAAAATTGTGGCAATATTAGTGAACGCCTCAATAGACTTCGCCGAGAGAGAAATATTAGTGACATTTTTTTCGTCTCCAGACAGGGGAGTGAGATAAATCGATTGGAGGCACTTTTGTTGTATGTCATATAAACCCTTCTTAAAGTTATTTTTAGGATTAGGTTTACTCATATAATGATTAATTTTTTCCTATATTAAACCTAACTTAAATGAGTTATATACTTTGTTCCATATAATACACAGTTTTATTTACTAGTTGGAATATACAGAGTTAGTCCGTTACATCTCATCAGTAATCAACCATTTGAAATTTGAAACAGTTAAAATTGTGGGAGATTGAAAGTGGCATATTTTAAAATTGTTTTTTCAATAAACACTGAGTTTGTTAATTATTTGTACATTTTTGCAATACATAATTGAGATTCTTAACTTAACAAATACTTTTTAAGTAGTTATTATAAAATATGTCCATTACAGACGTGTTTACCCACATTGATAACTCTTATATATATATATATATATATATATATATATATATATATATATATATATATATATATATATATATATATATATATATATATATATATATATATATATATATATATATATATAACTTGTATAGCTTGTCCAGTCTCAGTTTGAAATTCATAAAGAAAGACCGAGAAAGGAATTGTTCATAATCATAATGTTACACCAGTGATGCTATAAGAGCTACTTTTAAATTAATGTAAATATTGTTTTCCTACTTTATATTAATTGATAGGATCGATGTCAATTATTTATTTATAATAAATAATGTTAGTTTAATGAACAACTCCATAGATGATTCAATAAAGATAAATAAATATCATTTAACCTACGACTATGCTACCGGCAAAAGCCAAAGGCTTATAGAGTATAACTTGACTTATAATGGTGAGCTAGATAAACAATCGACTGCTTTCGTTTGAGGTAAGCACATAACATATCTAGTGAGCTATATTCGTATATAGATATAGTTTGCAATATTCAAGTACGCGACCTCGAGTGTCTTCATCACATCAGGCTTTGTGATGATTTATCCCGGTAGCAACGCTTTAGACTGAATTTCCAAATTAATAATAGAAATACTGTATATTGTTGCGCACTTCCACTTCCCAGGAAACACCCTGCATGAATCCGTGGGCTCCAAAACAATTTCAACAAGAGACAAACACTACTAACACTTTATTCAACAATTTACCGACCATACAATACTTCAAATTCAAAACAACCTTCACACCCTGTCCACCTAATATTCAACCTCACTCTTCACTTTTCAACTTGTTCACTTTTATAAACTGCCCTCTTAATAAACTTCTCTTTACTAAAACTTCTTCCTCTGCGCCGGTAATCGCGCCTTATATACTCTGAAATTACCTCTAGATTGAACCAGAATCTTCTTCCACCACACTCTAGAAAAGTCCATGGCTCTTTCTAGAGTCTTTCCAGTCACTATTAGTAGGCATAGGCGTATCATCTCCAGTTCCAAGGGGGTGTAATTCATAACAATATCTTATGCCATTAACGGGGAATTGGACAGACAGCTGGTTTTCCGTGACTTGGGGAACTCTATGACGACAGTGTCACAATTTTCAGGCAATTTGATCTCACATGTAGATTTTTTTCAGTCGAATGCGTGACCTTGAAGATAAGAAATTATTTTTCTATTACCCTGGGGTACATAATTGAACACCCTACCAATCCAATGAACAATTTTTGTCACTTGAAGTAATTGATTATTTTATAAGGCATTTATTAAGGTTGTGAGTTCACATAAGTAGTTTATATGGTTACTAAAGAGTTGCATAGTTACATAGAAGTTATATAAAATTACTAAAAGAAGTTATTATCTTAGGTTTTATAAAATGGCAATGGAAATATTTATACCACAGACTTATAACACTTTTAGTAAATGTTATTATAGTTTATGTAAAGGCAAAATTTATAAACCTAATAGTACTAAGTTCCAATATAGAGGCGGACTCGAATATAAAACTTTCTAGTCCCACAATAACAACAGTAACTTTTTTACAATTATAGTTACTTTTACAAAACCATTAATACCATTTAGAAACAATTTGTTACCATTTGGTAATTTACCAGGAACAAAGGTCGAATTTTCATGGCCATTTCAGGGCTGGATTTCGTACATACTGCTGCTATTTAATTAGAAACTTACTTTTAATCAAAGAAATGATTGAGATAATCGTAAGGATGGAATATGATATGCGCAAAACTAAACACTCAATACTTAACTAATATCTAAAATAAATAGGCGTACTAATAATCTAAAAGCTATACTTTAATATTGTCTTTACCACACGTAAATCTAAATTAATTTGGACGTCAGTCTACAGGGTGGGGCGTCGGAGCTCGGATATCTCGAGTTCTACGATAGCTAGAAATTTTTCAAAAAATTGCAAGTAAACTAGGTAAAAAAAGTCTATGACTGGAAATTATTTTCGAACATACAGGACGAGCCAAGACGAAATTACAGGTCCAAATGCCTTTTTTTAAATGGAATGTTATGTATATCAGTACATTTCTTGAAGCCTCTTTCTAGGCTCTATTCAATCCTATATTAGCATTGACTGTCTCCCAACCACTTGGACGTAATGATTTTTTTTGTTGAAATAATGCAATCTGCAGATGGATATTAAAAAAATCACCATAGTCCCAATTATGGGTTTCAAGAAAAACTTCTGTGAATACCAGTTACGGGACATCTAATTAATGTTGCTGAATCATTTTCATTTCCTAAAACTGTACAGGGTGGCCAAACTTTTTAAATTGAATTTTCCCAATTTTTTCAAATGGAACACACCCTGTATATTTTTCACCGATGTGATGTAGAAATGAAAAAAACGAATGAGTAAATAGAATTTAACACTTTACTGTAATGTTTTTTTGTACATTATTTTGCCCTTTTCGTTATTCGACAAGCAATAAAACCTCAGTTTGTAATAAATTGTCGTGTTAAACGGAGCATTTATCATACTTATCTGTTGTTAGTTACAATTTGTATTGAATTTAAAATATTTGGAATTTTACAATATGAATTTTAATAAAGCGGAACTTGTAGACATGACTTTTGTTTTGGGCGAGTCAGACAGAAATTGTTTACTTGCCATTGGAATTTATCACCAACGTTATCCTGAAAGAAGGATTCCTGATTTTAACATCTTCCAAATCGATCGATTTCTGGAAACTAGAAATGTCGAATATAAAAAAGTGAAAGAATAATACGTGTTGTGAACGAAGAAAATGAGTTTTCTGTGGTGCTGGCAATGGTTGAGAATCCCTATGTTAATCAAAGAGAAGTGGCTCATTAGTAGGAATAAGTAGACGGTCTGTGGGTCGAATTTTAAAAACAAATAAGTTGCATGCATATCATATTCAAATGCATCAGGAATTATCTGATGACGATTTTCAAAAGCGCCTACAATTTTGTAATTGGGCCATAGGTAAAATGCAAGACGATGTCAACTTCTTCAATAATGTTTTATTCACTGATGAGGCAACTAACTTTTCATAAAAATGGATTTGTTAATAGGCATAATTTCCATTATTATGCTACGGAAAATCCTCACTTTTTTATGCAAGTTGATAACCAACACTGATGGTCTATAAACGTTTGGAGAGGAATTATTGGAGAACATTTCTTTGATGGTACATTAACTGGAGCTATCTATCTTCATTTTTTGGAAAACTATCTCCCACAATTATTGGTAAATCTCCCTGAAATAATTTGAAATAGGATGTGGTTTCAGCAAGATGGTGCTCCACCACATTATTTAAATGCAGTTAGAGACCACTTAAATAATACCTACCCTCATCAATGGAATGGAGAAATGGACCCAGTAAATGGCCTGCTAAATTCCCAGATCTTATAAAAATGGATTTCTTTTTATGGGGATACGTGAAGGTAATTGTTTATAGACACACACCAACAACAGTACAAAATATGAAGAAAAGAACAATAACTGCCTTTAGATCTATCACAGGAACACAGGAACAGTACATAACCTCATTTCAAAAGCGCATAGAGATGTGTGTCAATCAAAATTGGCAACATATGGAACATTTATTATAATTTTTTCTACTGAGTTTGGGGGCCATACATAAATGATGTCACGCGTTAAGGGGAGGAGGGGGTTCTGAAAGTTGTGACACTTTGTGACAGGGGAGGGGGAGAGGCTAAAGCAATTGTGATGTCACAATACAAGAATATAATTTTATGCCTTATATCTTGATTATTCATTATCCTTGACATTAGTAATTTACATAAAAGTTACTGTGACGTGACAGACAGGGGGTGGGGGAGGGGGGTCGGGCGAGCGTGACAATGTGTGACACAAGGGGGGCAGGGGGTCAAGAATTGAGAAAAGAAGCGTGACATCATTTATGGACGGCCCCTTATTGAAAGAAATCTTTATTTTTAAGTTTACTTTTGAATTTTGTAATTATTGCCCAATAAAACGAAATTGATTGCAAGTGGCCATATGGAAGTACTTACAAAAAATGTTAGTTTTTCATTTCATTGAAAAATATACAGGATGTTCTATTTGAAAAAATTGAAAAAATTCAATTTAAAAAGTTCTTAATTGGAAAATAATTTTTGGCCACCCTGTACAGTTTTAGGAAATGAAAATGATTCAATAACATTAATTAAATGTCTCGTTACTGGTATTCGTTTAAGTTTTTCTTAAAACGTATAAATGTAACTGTTGTAATTTTTTTTAATATCCATCAGCAGATTGCATTATTTCAGCAAAAAAATTCATTACATCGAAGTGATTGGCAGATATTCAATGCTAATATAGAAATGAATAGAACCTAGAAGGAGGCTTCAAAAAATGTACTGATATACATACATTCCATTTAAAAGAGGCACTTGTTCCTGTAATTTCGTCTTGGCTTGCCCTGTATGTTCAAAAATAATTTTTAATTATAGACTTTTTTATCTAGTTTACTAGCATTTTTTTTAAATCTCTAGCTGTCGTAGAACTCGAGATATCGAGATCCGACGCAACATTGCCCCACCCTTTATAAATGAATACATAATCTAATAGCATTTGAAATTGCAACATATCTATCTGCGGCTGTCCAGAAGATGCACGATGATTGTTCTGTCATTTTAACGAACATTACTAATATTTTATCGTGATTCGTCTTGCCTTGTGTAATTCGTAAAATGATATTTATAGCAGGGCCACCAATGTTAAATATTTTTTTGAAAATCTTGATTAATCAGCTTTATGTACACACTTTTTAGTGGTTTTTCAACCATAATATGTTGATATAATTGATTTTCTTCTCTATATAAATATATATTAGAATACCCGCGTCCCGATTTCAAAATAAAGACCTTATGATGTTGAATATTTTTGTCAAAATTTTGAAATGTATACACTTACACTTATTTCTTTTAATCATTATCTGTTCAAATCTTTATTAAATTTTCTGGCTTTGGACTAATTACATAGTAAATATCGAAAATTCTGTCTAACCTATCCATTGGTATATAACTAATTTTTATTAAAATTTTCAATCGGCGATTAAAATCCATTGGACACACTTTGCTGTTTCGTGCTTCCTATACAGAATAACTCTTTAATGAATTAATTGAATTTTGATAAATATTAAATTTTAATAAAATTTCAAGTCCACCCCTGGAATGTCCTGGGAAACTATAACCTCACACAACAACATTCTTGTATACATAAAGACAGAGTAGTTTTTGAAAGAATACCAGAAGTTATTGTATTTTCAATATGGATGCCGTATTTTCTATCCTGTCAATAGACGCCATATCGACGCTTTCGCGGAAACCGTTCTTCTTCTTCTTCTAGCGGGGCGAGCAAAGGTCGCCGCACTCAGGCCTTGTGGCCCATTGTGCAGCCGCTAATGAATTTATTGAAAGCCCCCACACAGGCCGGATTCCAGTCCAAAGGCTAGAATCCTACTTATAGGGGAATTTCTTATTTCCTCCAGCATTGGAAAGCCAATGCCGAGGTGTTTGTGCCTCAGGTTCATCAACCTAGGACAGGAAGTCAGGACGTGGATAGAAGTTTCTTCCTCGTCCTCGCAAAACCTGCAGTCGGGGTGATCCACCACCCCCATGGTGTGCAGGTGTTTCCTGAAAGAGCCGTGTCCGGTCAAAAGACCTGTTACGACTCTGACTTGTTTCCTGCTTAGTCGCAGAATTTCTTTTTTTCTCTTCGGCAAGGGCCCTGAGATGAGGAGCTTCACTTGCCGGAGTCCTGGGTGGGATGTCCAGTAGTCAATGGACTGGAAGCGGGCCCAGTCTTCTATTAACCTCCTGGCGTTGGATCTAGGGTAACCTAGGGCCGGCTCCGGACCCAGTAGAGGCTTCCTAGAGCCTCCCCTGGCCAGGCCATCTGCCCGCTCGTTACCTTTAATGTTGCTGTGTCCAGGCACCCAGAGGAGCCTGACCCAATTGGCTGAGCCAAGTTCGCAGAGAGCCTGTTTACAGTTTTGAACCAATTTTGATTTGGTTCTTGTCGATGCAAGGGCCTTGAGGGCCGCTTAGCTGTCACTACATATGTGTATGTGTTTGTTGGAGTATTCCCTTCGGATATTCTCCTGTGCACAGACCAAGATAGCAAAGATCTCAGTCTGGAATACTGTGGCGAAATTGCCCAGGGCATAGGAAAGCTCAGCTCTGGGCCTTTCTCCATATATCTCTGCTCGGGTAGCTTCCTCTAGCCTCGATCCGTCTGTAAACCAGACGATATCGGCAGGCCCGAGTGTGTCCTCGAGTGGGTTCCAGTCTTCCCTTTTGGGGATGACCACCTCAAAGGGTTGCACGGAAACCGTTGAAAAACAAGTTTAAAATATAATATAGTCAGCTGATACTACATTTTATGTAAATATCAATATGTAGCATAAGTTAAAAAGTGCAGTTTTTATGAAGAATCGAATGTGGTCAGAAATTTAAAAAAAAATGTTAAAATTTTTAAATATGTATAATTTCGGTGGCGCCTTTATTTTTTGATGTACAAATGTCAATTTTACAGTAAAGAAGCACTAGAATGGAAATTTGAGCGGTTTATTTGCCATAGAGTCAAGTATAATACCTACATTTATAATTGAGGTAAAAATCTCCATATTGTTTGAAAAGAAGATAATAATAATAATAATTTCAGCATTAACAACTAAAGAATGAGAAAAATGTTTGCGGTGAAAGAAAGTGAAAGAAGGAAGAGGTTCTGTATTTAAGGTTTATAAGGAAGTTTATAAGAGTAAAACTCAACATTTCTAATACTCCTTGCTATATAACTTAGAGATATATAAAGTGGTAATGGTGACTCTTAGAGCGCGCCATTTAAGCTCTTTAACTGGTATGAAGCGGTAATTGAAAAGTTTTCATGGGCAATTTACGTTACAGAAGTGTTTATTATTCGGTGATGGTGATATTCAGGCTTCATTTACAATACAAAAATTGTTCTTTTGGAAAGTTGGCATTAAAATTTAAGTTTTTTTTTTCATTTTTTTAAACATTTTGAAATGCTCTCAAAATTCGCACTAGTGACCGAATTGACTAAAATTTGAGTTTTGACCAATTTTTGGTACCCCCAAGTGTCATATTACCATTTTCTGAAACCCAGCTTGCGTGATATTTTTTTATCTGAGGCCCTCCATCGTCGTCCAGCAGCGGTATGGACCATTCATTAACAAGAATAATTTTTAGAGGAAGTTATTACCTTCCCAAAAAGCCATAATTTATTCTCTGCTGATTGGTAGTAATATTGCACTAATCTCATGTCTGATGGGTAACTACACAGCAAATTAAAGTCTTGTTTTCTTTTTTTTGTCATATTAATGAACTAATCTAAAAGTGCCTGAATATATATTGTATGTTGTATACGAACTACACGCAAATTAAGTGCAAACATATCAAACCAACAAAAGTTTTAATTACATATTTCGTTTGTTGAAGAAAGGACTAAATCATGCATATTAAAATCGTGGCGAGTAGGTATACATGCAACATATTTTTTCAAAATGCAACCCGCGATGTCTATCAGTATTAATGCTACGCACGTCACACTGTTGTAGATGCTAATGTCAGATTAATGTGAAAACTATCATTAAGTCTGGTGGAAACAAATATTTCTATCAAAATGATTGATTAACCTCTATCAACCCTATGTTAGAGCTTATGTGTAATAGAGCAATATTGGACGGGCGATATTTTTATTAAATGGAGACATGGAAGAAAATAAAGGGGTAATATTGTTTGGAGAGCGCCTATTCGATATGAATAGATTAGATACATAGTTTTATTTATTTAGTACGCCAATATGGTTATAATACTATTTTTACTTCCCTCGCATACCGAAGGGAAGTATTGTATTCGAGAAAAAATCACCCTCCGAGATTTTTTCGGATTCTAACGTTTCAGAACACGTAGATTCCGAAAATACAGGTTTTTCAATTCCGTCAGTCTGTCTGTCTGTCTGTCTGTCTGTTGGTGCATTAACTAAAAAACTACTTGACGGAGAGCAGTCAAATTTGGTAGGTAGTTAACCCTACTGTCAGCGAAGAAATGGTAGAATTTTCACTCAAAAATATACAGGGTGAACCGTCTAAACGGACTAGATAGTGAAAAAAATTTTTTTTTGCTCAAATTTAAAATTTCCACATTTCATGACGCGCTAAACCTATTTCAGAAAAAACAAATTTTGAAAATTTTTTTCACCAACATTTTTGAAAAAATTTTTACCACTAAAATATATGAAAATTTTTTTCTTTCTTCAAATTTAAAATTTTCACGTTTCATGGCATTCTAAACGTATTTCAAACAAAAATTTTTTTTGAATTTTTTTTTTACCAACATTTTTGAAAAAATTTTTACCTCTAAAATAGGTGGAATTTTTTTTTGTTCAAATTTAAAATTTCCACGTTTCCGTGGCATTCTAAACGTATTAAAACAAATTTAGAAATGCTTCTGAAAAATTTTCTTGAAAAAATTTATGTATTCATCAATAAGTACTTACTATAGAATAGAACAAAAATATTTTTATTGCTCAAATTTAAAATTTCCACGCTTCATGACATTCCAAACCTATTTCGGAAAAAAAAATTGTAACATTTTTTACCATTTTGGAAAAAAATATTACCACTAGAATGAATGGAAAATTTTTTTTGGTCAAATTTAAAATATACACGTTTCATGACATTCTAACCAATTTCAGAAGAAACAATTTTGAAAATTTTTTAACCAACATTTGGAAAAATTAAAAAAAAAAAAATGTTTTTTCCTTTGTTCAAATTTAAAATTCCAACGTTTCCATAGCATTCTAAACCTATTCAAAGAAATTTAAAAAAAATGATAAAATCTATTTCACTACTTACTATAGAATGGACGAAAAATTTTTTTTGCTTAAATTTCAAATTTCCACGTTTCACGACATTCCAAACCTATTTCGGAAAAAAAATTGCATCATTTTTTTACCATTTTGAAAAAAAAATTACCATTAGAATAGACGGAAAAATTTGTTTTTGCTGAAATTTAAAATTTTCACGTTTCATGACATTTTAACCCTATTTCAGAAAAAAAAAATTTGAAAATTTTTTTCACACATTTTTGAAAAATTTTTTACCACTAAAACAGATGGAAAATTTTTTTTCTTTGCTCAAATTTAAAATTTCCGTGTTTCATGACATTCTGAACCTATTGCAGAAGAAAAAAGAGAGAAAAAGAAAAATTTCAAAAAAAAAATTTAACCACCACTATACTTCCACTTCACTGCGTGAACGTGGAACTGAAAATGTGTCTAATGGCAATAATATTTGACATATGCTATTCTACTTTCATTGGAAAATATACAGGGTGGTCATCCCAAGAAATAATTCATGGTAGACCTGTTATTTAGTATTGAACTTTTGCTGTTGGATGAGCACTATTTTTTTGACCAAAAGTTATCAGGATTTCTTTGTAATAATTATAATAACTATATTTCTATTATTATTCTCAATGTCATTTCGTATTTAATAATTTTTTAGAGTGACCGCCATGCACAAATAACGAGGGAAGTTCTGTGTAAATACCTTTACCGATTTTTTACTCCTGTGTGAAGTTGGATTTTATGCGGCCCATTCATATTACTGCATTAATTTAAATAGATAAATTAATTATTTCAAAAACAAATTAACGAATTTTGATTAAATCGGACGGTTTCATAATGTAATGTATCCTATGATGATAAATAAATAAATAGAAAATAGAATGGCTAAATATTGAAATAATGATACTGTTATTACATTTGTAACATGCATTTTTTAATGTATTATTTAAATGTAATATTAAAAAACTAGCAGCAGTCACTATTTGCTATATCCTTAATCCTGAGGATCTAGAGAAGCATTAGTATATTTATTGTATGCAACCCCCAAGAAGGCGTGTGTTGACTATAGGTATTCATTTATTTCATGCATTTCGTTTCTTAGCTTCTTTGGTTGCAATAAGTCGTGATAGATGGTGATCCGTACATTTTGCGTCTAGGTGAAAGATTATTCAAGAGATCACTCGGTTCTTTAGCTTTTCTTAAGTTCGACCTAAAAGATCTTTTGTGAATTACCTTAGAATTTTGCTCAAGATATCCAGTCTTTTACAAAGCTTGCGATTAACATCTTGCATTCACAAACTTTATGTTCCGTAGTCTCTGTTGCAATATCTTCATTTATCTATTTCTGCCTTGACCGTATTATTAAAATGTTATCTCAAGAGACAATGGCCCTTCATCGCCATCATAAAATCTGAGTTTTCGAGTTCAAGAATAGAAGCCTTGTGATGTTCTTTGTTAAATAAGTTATTCCGCTTGTCTTTGACCCGGAGTGTTCCTGCAGGCCTCTTTGCGATCCTTTTCTTCTTTTTGGACCTTTATAAGCCTCAAGAAGTTCGGGCCAGAAAAATTAGATTACAGTACCTTCTTTGTAAGGTTGCCTGCTAATTGATTATCTTCTATTATCTCGTGTCTTGGCACCCACATCAAGGTAATATGTTGTTATTGTCAGTTACTGAAAGCCTGAGAGCCTTTAATGCTCTCTGGCTATCTAAAACTTCTATATAGACGTTTGCTCCTTGGATTTCATTCTTTATAAACTCCTGAGCACATAGATTTAGAGCATCTATTTCTATCTGGAAGATGAATGCGGCGCTGTCTAGGGCTTTCAATCAGCACGTCAAAAAGGCAATTGAGGTTAAGCAGGCTTTTAACTGGCATTGGATAGGTTTGGTAGCTTTAGCCAACTGAATTATCAACTGAACCTGAATAGTTGATGCAGCAAGTACTGCCACCTTCCTCGCATACAGAGAACATAAGTATATAAAGTAATGGTCTAGTCAACAAGTGCCATTTTGGTGAATACCTCGTAGCCTGTACCGAAAATTAGGATTTAGGGCTCATTCGATTCGGAATGACCTCTAGAAATTTCTTAGGAAATTTGAAGTTAAGCCGGTAAAAATTACAAAAGTTATAAACAATTTAGTAAAAAAGACGGCGTTTGGTTTTTTGCAAATATCTCGGAAATTATTAAAGATATCTGAAATACCTCCCGGAACTCTACCACCGATATTTGTAATTTTAATTTAGAGGTTAAAATAGGGCTAAAAACGGGTGATGTGACTTCCGCGCGCGCCGACCGATTCCGACACTTTAACAGTAAGAATTATTTAAACCCATTAAATATGAATATTAAGAAGTAAAGAAAATCACATGCCTCTTGGATACACAGAGAAAAATGTGTGTGATATTTTACCACAATTGTAGAAAATTGTACTCCAAATTGGTCTTAAAATGGTGACAGGAACAATTTGTGCAAATAAATAATACATTTTTGGAGCAATGATTTTGTACAGTTTATGCATTAACGTTTGAAATTTTTGTACAAACTTAAAAATCACATAAATTGAATTCTTTACAAATTTGAATTATGGTTGCATAAAAATACATAATTTTATTCCACTTGTGGAACAAATCTCTGAACAGACTAAGTTAGTTTCTACAATTTGTGTGAAATTTTTAAATATATTCTGAAGGTTTCCTAAACAAACATTCACATCTAAACCTCTTCATTTCTAAAACATATTTACAAAAAATTGGGCTCTTAAGTGACACAATGTTTATAGTTTTTTAAGAGAATGTGTTTTTAGTTTTCCATAATTTCTAAGTGAGAAATCCACAAATTGTATGTTTATTTTGTCAACTTTGTAATTCATTTTGCACAATATATACACTTAATTCAAAGAAGCTGTTCAGTAATGTATGAACTGGGGTTAGTTTTGCACAATTTGTTACTCTAAAATCTCCAAATTATGTAAATATTGTTTGGTTCACTGTGCACTCATTTCACACACTATATGTATCCACTTCATTTTAATTGTATTATTCTGTAACACAGACTGTGAAACATTATTTCCAAAATTGGAGTCATTCCTATAAAGGATTTCAATAAAAAAAAATTAAAGAATAAATATTATATTTTAAGAGAACAACAATACATAATAGATCATGCATTTATATATTATCATATGGTAAATGAAAACATTTCTATTTTTTTAAATACAAATAAATTTTATATGCATAAAGTTCTAGTTGAAAAGAAGTAGGTGACTTACATTTATGCTTAAAATAAATCCATTTAATAATTCTAATTTGGAAGGCTTCCAGTGCTTCTTCTTTTTAGCTTCTATTAACGCAGTTTGTAGTAATAAAGCTTATGTCGTAGTCACGTCATATTCTTAAAAAAAAATAACATTTATCAGTTCATCACCAAAATCAAATGTGTTGCTTACGATCAGAAGTGTTATCTTCGTTTTGAAGCAGCTCTTTTACAAGTTTGCCTTTTGGGTTTAGTAGTTTAGGAACAGCTTTCTGTCGCTTCGCATAAGAAAACGAAATTACTCTCAAGCTGTAAACGAAATCAAGTATTAGAAGATAGGTATCATTCATGCATTCTTCGCATATAAACAAGAAACCATTTTTATATTTATATGTTAACGAAGTTAATTTAAGAGAACATATATTATGCAAATCTGTAACTCTGTGTGAAGTACTTACCTGTGTGAATGGCTGCATGGAATTAGATCTAGGAAACCCCACTCGGTTAATATGTTTTCAACAAATTCCATCACAAATGTAAATACTTGTATAATTCGGAAGTGTGCGTCTTCACTTAACGAAATATCACCTGGATCTGATGCGTAATTGCTTGCGCGTATATGCGTAGCATGGCCGGCGCAGTCAGTACAATTTTTAACCAATAAACTTTACGTGAAACAAATGAAACAATTATACAAAAGTTTAAAACAATATCACCAAACTGATTGTGAATAGTATGTCATTAAATTGTGAAATTTGTGCGGGCGGCATAGTTTACTGTTATTGTTCAGCGGAAATAAATATATTGGGTCTCCTACTTTCACAAGTTTGTCAACAACCGTTAATAAAATAAAATCACACTTTTATGTTACACAAGTTGTGCAAATCCTTTAAACAATTACTTAAAACTAATTGTAAATAGAATGGCAACAAAATATAGAGTTTGAGGATACTATTAACAATTAATTAAGTTAAATTGGCTATGATTTGTAGAGAAAAAATAAATAAATTTAACTCTAAATTTCGCCAATTTGTTGGTCGAAGTTTCCAATAAATTCATAGTAACTAAATCTTTATATTGGATAAATAAAACGCACAAGAATTATGCACAATTAAAATGTATAAAACTATATAACGTTGTGCCTTAAAATTTTACAATTGTTTAAAAAAATGCAACAAGACGTTGTTCCACAACATTGTGCAAAATGTTCCAAAGCGATTTCCCTCTGTGTACTTGAACGAAAATCCATTGGAAAAAAACTGTTTCCCGAAATGTTTTTATTACATATGCGTTAACTCATTTTTACAAGTTTTAAATTAACATAAAAACCGTGATAATTGGCAAACTAAAAACCTCAAATTTTTTTCACTACTTGGAGCTATTCTTGAAAGGCTTTAGAAAAGATCCCCGTTGGAGAAATTCAAAAATGTGTATTTTCCACTTTGTCATTAACAATCGAAGGCATTAAAAAATGAAAAAAAAAAAATTCTTTCAGATACTCCGATTAGTTCGTTTTCTTATTTTTGAAAGCTACATAAAAATGATTTTTAATAATTTTTTACTCCTATTGTTTAAATAATTAACAAATGCATTGTTTATAGGATAATCCAATAATTTTTTTTTGGATTCTAATTATCAATAAATATAGTGATTTTTAAGAAAAGAAGTCGTTTTTTAAAATTTTTTTTTTGCTTCAAAGCGCATTTGTTAATTAACATTTTTTTTTTGTTGCTAAATATTAATATTAAGGAGTCATTTTTTTTAAATCATCGTTTCTATTGTTTTTATGTTTTCTTAACCGCTTCTAATGTCACCGAGGTAACTCCTTGAAAATCCAGAATGATTTTATGTTAGGTAAAAAGAAACGAGGCCCTACAGTTTATAGTGGAGTCCGAACCACATCTTGGGGATAATTTTTTAATTAAAATTATTTCGCGGTGAGCAGGGATTGAACCTGCTTCGCTAGGTATGCTAGTATGCAAGCTAGATGCGCTAAAGCACTGAGCTACCGTCCCCGTATTGCTCTTCTATATTCTGAAAAAAATGTAAAAAAATGTTTATATTTTATTTGTTTATTTAATAAACAATGTGTTATAAACAAATTGTTTTTCGCGTTACAAGTTTTTTCAATGCTACAAAAAATAATAAAAACAACTATCTGTCGTATGTTATGCGACAAATGTTTTCTCTAATTTTTATATAATTTTAAGCATTTTTGTGTTTATTTATAAAAATATGTCGAAAAAAATTTTTTTCAAGATATTTTTATAAATAATTTAAAAAAGTTCATAAATAATTAAGTTATGGCTTCGGTTAAAAGCTCAATTTGTTTATTGTTTAACGGAAGATAAAAAAGACTTGAAGTGTCTTTGTCCTATATCCAATAGTTTATAAGTTATTCTAATAACAATGATGAAACATTGAAAGAAAGTGACAAATATAAAAACACAAAAATTCTTAAAATTATATAAAAAATAGAGTAAAAAATTTTCTCATAACATACGATACACGGTTGTTTTTATTATTTTTTGTAACATTAAAAAATAATTATAACGCGAAAATTAATTTGTTTATAACAAGTTGTTTATTAAATAAACAAATAAAATATAAACCACTTTTTTAAAAGTTTTTCAGAATATAGAAGAGCAACAGAAATAATGATTTTACAAAAATGGTTTCTTAATACTAATATTTAGCAACAAAAAAAATTGTTAATTAACAAATGTACTTTGAAGCAATAAAACATTTTTTAAGAAACGATTTTTTTTCTTATATTTATTGATGACTAGAATCCAAAAAAGAGAAATTGGATTATAAACAACGCATTTGTTTATAAGAGTTATTTAAACAACAGGAGTAAAAATTATAAAAAAATCATTTTTATCTAGCTTTCAATAATAGGAAAACGAACTAATCGGAATATTTGAAAAAAAAAATTTTCCATTGCTTTATTTACGTTTTCCATTTTTTAATGCTTTCGATTGTTAATAACAAAGTGGCAAATCAAAATTTTTGAATTTTTCCAAAGCCTCCTTTCTAAAGCCTTTCAAGAATAGCTCCAAGAAATGAAAAAACCTGAGGTTTGAGTTTGACAATTATGAGAGTTTTTAGGGTTAATTTAAAACTTGTAAAAATAAGTTAATTAACAAAAGCATATCTAATAAAAAAATTACGGGAAAAATATTTTTCCAATGGATTTTCGTTTATTCAAGTATCCAAAAGGTATGCGAATTTTTTTATTTCTTAATATTCATATTTAATGGGTTTAAATCATTTTTATTGTTAAAGTGTTCGAATCGGTCGGCGCGCGTGGAAGTCACATCATCCGTTTTTAGCCCCATTTTCACCTCTAAATTAAAATTATAAATATTGGTCGTAGAGTTCCAGGAGGTATAGGATCCTTTTTACGAAATTTTCTGCTCTTTAAAGATTTTTTTTTTCATTTCGGATATCTGATTTCCGAGATATTTGCATAAAACCAAAACCCCTCTTTTTTTTTACTAAATTGTAATTTTTAGCTGCTCAACTTCAAATTTCCTAAAAAGTTTCTAGATATCATTCCGAATCGAATGAGTCCTAAATCATAATTTTCGGTTCCGGCTACGAGGTATTCACCAAAATGGCACTTGTTGACTAGACTATGAACCTAAAACGATTTAATGCTGGGACGATTTGCTCGCCCAAAAGTTGTGAATAGCGATTAGAGTTTAAATTTGCTTTTATAAAGAATGGTCCAATAGTGTGTCCTCTAATTATCCCCGCCCATACATTTAATTTTTGAGGGTATTGGGTGTGATTTAATTTTATTATTTTATTTCACATTTAAAAAACCACAAATCGCGCACCCATCAAACCCTATATGATTATAATTGATGAAAAGTGTCTATCTGAAAATGTAAAAATAATAGGCACACGTCATTATTTTTACAGTATCGATATCTACAAAATTACACAAACCATACACAATACAACTACGCCGATTTAACACGAATAATTTTACATGGGATTATCTTGACGTATGTGATTATTTGCATTTGAAGTTAAATACAAACCATTAATTTACATTTAATAATAGCGTACACCACCTCATTCTAAAACTAAAACAGAAACCTCTATAAATACATAAGTAAATATATGCACACGCAGCTTATTAATAACTACACTGAATTTGAAATTTAATTAACAGAATATGACGGGTATTTGCAGATGAAACAAAATTTGACATACTTTGCCACCTCGACTCGCGAGAAAATTACAATTTAGCGGCTAACTGAAGATTGGTATAATTTAATATGTACTAAAAATTGTGTCAAATTTCTTTTAAGATGACTTGAGAGAACAATACTATAGTCTGTACCAGCCTTTATGGCGTGTGCGTCACGAAAACCGTACCGTCTAAGATGATTTGAAACGAGAGACAAACAGTGTCGCATCAACCAGTTAAAGGAGTCGCACGGCAATACTAATTGAGTGGACACAAACGTTGGCCCATTATCGAGTTTAACCGCATGAAAGAATGAAAGAGATGAACATATGATTGTAGAAGTTTTATAAGTGGAAAGTGGCAAATTTGGAATACCGTCCCGCTTGATATATGTATGAGTGAGAACAAATATTAAAGCAAGGCGTAACTCGAGCCGTACACACGCCATAAAGGCTGAGACAGACTCTATAAAACATTTAGGTAACGCATATGACTCACAAATATGAACAGGGGTATATCGAGGTAAATATGTAAAGTAAGCTAGTGAGAGTCCAGTTTGGGGATTTGGCGTATATATCAGAAGCCAGGGTCTCAAATTTTTTTATGACATCTGCCACCCCCACCATCACTCCATTATTAAAGGGGTTAACGAAATAAAGTTAAGATATTGACTTGAGATTTGGTACACATAGTATATATTATAACGAGATCTGGAACTAGAATATATTTTGAGCTTATTTCATTGAAGGGCTGAGGGGTAAATAGCGGTAAGTAAATAAATCAAGCTAGCAGCAGCAGAAACGTGGGATTTTGAAATTTTCTTATGACATCTGCCACCCCCACTCCATTATCAAAGAAGTTAGCAAAATTTAATTTGAATTTAGTGTGCGCACAATAACTTAGTTCTCAAAACAATTTTTAGCATCAGCCATTCCCATTACCAACTTGAAGCAGACGATGTATTATTACTATTTCCTCATACTGGAATGCGAGTATAGTATCAATATGTTTCCTTTTAAGAGACTTGGATACGAAATCTGGATGTTAAAGAAGTGATTTCTTAGACAACGGTTTTATATATACAGACTGTCTATTTTACGAGGGCCACACCAAATATCTCGCTTAATATCTATTGTAGAAGAATAAAGTTTTAGAAACAGTTATCCCATTTTTTGTGAGCTATATTTCAGTAATAAGAAATTTGAAATCCATAGCCTACTTTATGAGATATATTACAAAAACCTGAAAAATAGGAAAACCACAAACGGTTATAGCTTCCTTATTTGAGGAGATACGAAAAAAGTTAAAGGAATGAAAGTTGACGGCAAAGACAATAAGAATAATAACGTGTAACAAAAAAATCGAAAAATGCAGTTGGCTTTGACATACGCTATTGTGCAAAAATGAAAAATACATATCTCAAAGTAGGCCATGACGCCATTAATTCCGTTATTTTTTTCTCATTCCAACGATATAAAACATGTCACAGAAATTTTAACCGATAGTGTCAATATTTAATATTTTACGAATACCACAATTCATATAATTGAATCGTAACAATCAGCTGTGCCATAATTAGTGAAACACAATGTATACAGTTATTAATAAATTTGACAGATTGTCACTGTTGTATGTTGTATGTTGCGTTGTCGAGTTCTAAGACAAATTTTATATCAGTAATTATGGTGTACACCAATAATAACAAATTCGATATGATTAGCATTTATTGTCAGTGCAATTTTGACGCTGAGATGGCAGTCACGGTTTACGGAGATAGATTTCCAGATGCTCCGCAGCCAAATCGAACTATGTTTAGGAAGTTAGTTCAAAATCTAAAAACGCACGGTTCATTTTCAAAAAAAGTAGTAAGGCGAGCGCATGTTGCGGATAATGTAAGAAAAGTGAATAGAGTAATGAATTATGTTAACCAAAATGAGGAAACCTCTTTGAGACAAATTCAGAGAAACTGTCGCATAAAAAAAGACAGTGCAAGAAAAATATTGAAAAAAAACGGATTTCGATGCTACAAAATGAGGAAAGTTCAACATTTAAATGAGGGAGATAAGCCAAGGAGAGTAAGATTTTGTAGATGGTTATTAAATAAGAAAAGGAATGACGCGCTGATATGTAGCAAAATTCTTTGGTCGGACGAATCAAATTTTTCTAATAATGGATTTTTCAATAGAAATATGCATTATAAGTGGACACGAGAAAATACACATTGGTGCAGAGAGACTGCTTTCCAAGAAAGATTTTCTACGAATGTTTGGTTGGGTCTTTTAGGGACTAAAGTATTTGGACCTTGTTTTTATGATGGCAAATTAACCGCTCGTAGATACCTTAATTTCCTGCAAAACGAATTTCAAGATTTTCTTTATGAATTAACAGTGGCAGAAAGATTAAATTATTCATATTTTCAACAAGATGGGGCTCCACCTCACACTGCTATAATATGTACAAATTATTTAAATCAAGTTATGCCAGATAGCTGGATAGGCACCTATGGACCCATTCTATGGCCAGCTCGATCACCAGATATTACTCCCTTGGAATTTTTCATCTGGGGTTACATTAAAGACAAGGTATTTCAAACTGCCCCTGAAAATATTGAGGACATCAAAACCAGAATTCGAAACGCATGTGAGGCAATTACTCCTGAAATGCTCCAAAATGTAATGCGTGACGTGTCTCGTAGAGCACGTTTATGTGTCAGAATGCATGGTGCACAATTTGAGCATTTGTAGTTAGAAAAATAAATACACACAATTTCTTTTCAATATAGTAGTAGGTAGTACTGTTATACATAGTTTTTCGTTTTTTTCTTTGGATGTTCGTTTTGTACTTGTATTTTTATTTATGAGATATTTATTGGTTTTTATTAAATTGTAATAAATAATTACGGAATTATAATTATTATAAAGTGAATTTTTACTATTATGGCACAGCTGATTGTTACGATTCAATTATATGAATTGTGGTATTCGTAAAATATTAAATATTGACACTATCGGTTAAAATTTCTGTGACATGTTTTATATCGTTGGAATGAGAAAAAAATAACGGAATTAATGGCGTCATGGCCTACTTTGAGATATGTGCTATTAAAAAAAATGTAATTTTTGTTTTTCATAATTTTTTGAATAAACCATATGCCATATTTTTACTCCCACATCCACGTAGTGGAGTGGAAGTATAGTAATCGTAAAGAAAAAGCAAAAATTGTTTTTGTTGAAGTAGGCTTAGAATTTCATAAAACGTCGAGATTTTTTGAGCGAAAAAAATTTCTGTCTGGCAGCCTGTAACTATTTTGTTAGAACATTTTCTCAGACACGGTTTAAGATATTGATTTGAAATTTAGTACACATATGTACCACGACGAAATCTGGAATCAAATTATATTTTTCGCTAATTTCGGTGAAGAGTTGTGGATTAAATAGGGGTTAATTAGAGAAAATAATTAAAGCAAACTTGTAAGAATACAGAAATTTGATTTGGTGTATATCCTAGAAGCAAAGGGCTCAGATTTTTTATAATATTTACACCACCCTCCCCATCACCACCACTCCATTATTGACAAAATAAGAGATATTGCAATTTGGTACACATATGCATTACAACGACACCTGAACTAGATTATATTTTGATATGATTCCGTTGAAGGACTTGGGGTTAAATAGGGGTAAATAGGGGTAAGTAAGTAAACCAAGTTGGTAAGAGTACAGAAACTTGGAATTTGGTGTATATACTAGCAGCCAAGGTCTCATAATTTTTATAACGTTTTTCAACACCTCCACCACCTCCACTCTATCATTAAAGGGGCTGATAAAATAAAACTGAGATATTCACTTAAAATTTGGTACGTTTATGTGTTATAAGGACATCTAGAACTAGATTATATTTTCCGTTGAAGGTGTGGGGGTAAATTGGGGCAAATAGGAGAAAATACGTGAAGCAAGCTGGTAAGAGTGCAGAAATTTGAGATTTGGTATACAGACTGTCCATTTTACGAGGGCCACACCAAATATCTCGCTTAATATCTATTGTAGAAGAATAAAGTTTTAGAAACAGTTATCCCATTTTTTGTGAGCTATATTTCAGTAAAAAGAAATTTGAAATCCATAGCCTATTTTATGAGATATATTACAAAAACCTGAAAAATAGGAAAACCACAAACGGTTATAGCTTCCTTATTTGAGGAGATACGAAAAAAGTTAAAGGAATGAAAGTTGACGGCAAAGACAATAAGAATAATAACGTGTAACAAAAAAATCGAAAAATGTAGTTGGCTTTGACATACGCTATTGTGCAAAAATGAAAAATACATATCTCAAAGTAGGCCATGACCCCATTAATTCCGTTATTTTTTTCTCATTCCAACGATATAAAACATGTCACAGAAATTTTAACAGATAGTGTCAATATTTAATATTTTACGAATGCCACAATTCATATAATTGAATCGTAACAATCAGCTGCGCCATAATTAGTGAAAAACAATGTATACAGTTATTAATAAATTTGACAGATTGTCACTGTTGTATGTTGCGTTGTCGAGTTCTAAGACAAATTTTATATCAGTAATTATGGTGTACACCAATAATAACAAATTCGATATGATTAGCATTTATTGTCAGTGCAATTTTGATGTTACACTTGAAAATTTTGCAAAGCCTGAAATAATATAAATTCATATTTCATCGTTCTTTTCGAAAATATTAGTTCTTTATTGTATATTAATTACAATGCATATGCAATATTTTATTATTAGAAAATTATTGTTCCACCATGTAATCTGAGGTTTGGTTCCTTATATTTCTTTTCTCGCACCATCCTAGGCAGCCCATCTCGCTTAGTGGGAATCTACAAACAGAAATTAATATTACGAACCGAAAGTGACACTTAGTTTCACTAAATTACAACTTACACAGGAGCAAATACATATGAATCTTTCTATTACCTAATCACCTACTACTTATATGTTAATATTTACTTACCATTGCTAGTGGTATCCTAAAATTTCGTCTAACTTGTGTTGATGGTTAACTTGTTCCGTTTTCCTTGTCTATCACATAATTCAGCCTAGGGTTAAAGTAATTAATGTTGCAATGTTGTCTAGAGTGAATTTCGGTTCCCATTTCACATATTATGCTTTCTGTTGGGTAATAATCGCACCTAGAAATAAATATATTGTATGTGATAAAGCATTTTAACCTATGAAAGTAAACAAACATAAAAACCTATCACGTTTCTTTTTGTTGCGATATAAAGATACGATTAGGGACTTACCTTGACAAAATTGATGATCCCGTAAGATTTACCGTCATAAATAATGTATTAATAAACATTTCAGCCCATTTCTTGTGTTAGGTTATTTTGTTGTCTTTCTGTCAAAACCGAAATTACACCTTGCGGCTCACTCAGAACGTAGATACGTGAAGTTACATTCGCAACGCTATATCGCAAGAGCGCAAGTAAGGTAACAGGACCGCATTAACCCACAAATTTATTATCACCTGTTAATTATACGATATTTATTATTTGCCTCATCAGATATTAATATAATCTATTGCATGAGCATCCCGGTTGTACAACTGTCATAGTGTCATAGGAAACATGAACTATTAAATGGTTTAGAATTACTAGGCTCGTCACAATTGGCAGATTCGGCCCTGCGTCTCTCCAGCCGTGACCCTGATCATGAACTTGGACAGATGTTTACATGATTTACGTGGTTGGGATAATTTTTCTAATATAATTTGAATTTGTTTATATTAAATAATATTTCGTTTACTTGGTCTTCCACTTTATAGAAAACTTATATTTGTCACATTTTGTGGTACTATTTTTATGCAGTAGGATTTCTTTCACTTATGTACTTTCCTTAAATTTTGCTGGTCAACGATTAACGTGGTACGTCCATTTCCTCCTTTTTGGTGGTTTTTCTCTAAATGTTTGGTTTTTATAATTTTCCGGGAGAGCCATTATTAATCGAGATTCTCTAACTTTTGAAGTGTTAGGATTAATTCTGGTCGCAATACAGTTCTGTGACGATTTTGTGGTAGTTCGTTATTTGTCACACTACTCCGTTGGGATTTATTCGTTAATTTTGGGGTAAGCTTTTTTTTGTCTTCTAGTACACGTGCTCTTCATTGACCAAATTAAAAATCCTTACAGATTTGGGAAAATCCTCCAGGGTTGTCCTGCTTGGAGGCTACATTAAAGCCACACAACATCCACGTGAGTTTCACAATTTTTTTTGTACAATTTCATTTTTTTGTATCATGTTCGACAACAATTTTTGTTCTCTTACAGGGCTTTTATTTTATTTCGTTTTCTTGGATTTTATTTTATTGCACTTCATTGCGTTCCATTCCATAAGTGGGGCTTTGCTTGTCCATGGTCCAAGCAGTATTTGTATGGTTCCGGTTAGTGTCTAATTCTGAGCGTTGCTGTTCAGCATCCACCCGGCGGAAACACCCTACAGTGCAGGATATTGGCAACTCTCCACTGCTCACCCAGATAAGTGCCCTATGATTACTTTTTTTAACGTTTTCCTTCGATATATGTATATATTGCCTGCTACTCACTTTTTTTATATATAAGTAGGTACATACATAATATTTCTTTTAAATTAAGTTCACCGCAGTATTTAAGTAGTATAGGTATATATATTTTCCCAATTTGTAGGTATTAAGTATTCTCTTGATATTTGGTAAATTTTACAAATTATATGTACTTATATAAAAAAATTTTTTGGTATAATATACTATTTCGTACTTCAAGCCATTAGTTATTTATTGTTTGTGTGTTTACCACCTAGCTGTCTTACCCGCTCCCCCCCGACTAGCTAGCAAGTGTGCATTTCCTACTTTTTTTTACCGAACTGCACACTATAATAAATATTTGCTACAAGTACCGGAGAGGCATCCATCAAGCCTACTCATCCATCGTTTATTACCTTGTAATAACAATAGAATTATAAATTTAATAAATCTATTTATATATTTTTTTATTCCACCCCTTTGCCGTGTAGCATTGACGCTGAGATGGCAGTCACGGTTTACGGAGTTAGATTTCCAGATGCTCCGCAGCCAAATCGAACTATGTTTAGGAAGTTAGTTCAAAATCTAAAAACGCACGGTTCATTTTCAAAAAAAGTAGTAAGGCGAGCGCATGTTGCGGATAATGTAAGAAAAGTGAATAGAGTAATGAATTATGTTAACCAAAATGGGGAAACCTCTTTGAGACAAATTCAGAGAAACTGTCGCATAAAAAAAGACAGTGCAAGAAAAATATTGAAAAAAACGGATTTCGATGCTACAAAATGAGGGAGATAAGCCAAGGAGAGTAAGATTTTGTATATGGTTATTAAATAAGAAAAGGAATGACGCGCTGATATGTAGCAAAATTCTTTGGTCGGACGAATCAAATTTTTCTAATAATGGATTTTTCAATAGAAATATGCATTATAAGTGGACACGAGAAAATACACATTGGTGCAGAGAGACTGCTTTCCAAGAAAGATTTTCTACGAATGTTTGGTTGGGTCTTTTAGGGACTAAAGTAATTGGACCTTATTTTTATGATGGCAAATTAACCGCTCGTAGATACCTTAATTTCCTGCAAAACGAATTTCAAGATTTTCTTTATGAATTAACAGTGGCAGAAAGATTAAATTATTCATATTTTCAACAAGATGGGGCTCCACCTCACACTGCTGTAATATGTACAAATTATTTAAATCAAGTTATGCCAGATAGCTGGATAGGCACCTATGGACCCATTCTATGGCCAGATCACCAGATATTACTCCCTTGGATTTTTTCGTCTGGGGTTACATTAAAGACAAGGTATTTCAAACTGCCCCTGAAAATATTGAGGACATCAAAACCAGAATTCGAAACGCATGTGAGGCAATTACTCCTGAAATGCTCCAAAATGTAATGCGTGACGTGTCTCGTAGAGCACGTTTATGTGTCAGAATGCATGGTGCACAATTTGAGCATTTGTAGTTAGAAAAATAAATACACACAATTTCTTTTCAATATAGTAGTAGGTAGTACTGTTATACATAGTTTTTCGTTTCTTTCTTTGGATATTCGTTTTGTACTTGTATTTTTATTTATGAGATATTTATTGGTTTGTATTAAATTGTAATAAATAATTACGGAATTATAATTATTATAAAGTGAATTTTTACTATTATGGCACAGCTGATTGTTACGATTCAATTATATGAATTGTGGTATTCGTAAAATATTAAATATTGACACTATCGGTTAAAATTTCTGACATGTTTTATATCGTTGGAATGAGAAAAAAATAACGGAATTAATGGCGTCATGGCCTACTTTGAGATATGTATTTTTCATTTTTGCACAATAGCGTATGTCAAAGCCAGCTGCATTTTTCGATTTTTTTGTTACACGTTATTATTCTTATTGTCTTTGCCGTCAACTTTCATTCCTTTAACTTTTTTCGTATCTCCTCAAATAAGGAAGCTATAACCGTTTGTGGTTTTCCTATTTTTCAGGTTTTTGTAATATATCTCATAAAGTAGGCTATGGATTTCAAATTTCTTTTTACTGAAATATAGCTCACAAAAAATGGGATAACTGTTTCTAAAACTTTATTCTTCTACAATAGATATTAAGCGAGATATTTGGTGTGGCCCTCGTAAAATAGACAGTCTGTATATACAAGAAGCAAAACACTCAGATTTTTTTATGATATTTACACCATTCTCCCCACCACCACCACCACTCCACTATTAATGAGATTGACAAAATAAAATTGCGATATTTACTTGAAATTTGATACACGTATGTATTATAATGTCGCCTGGAGTTAGACTATATTTTGAGATGATTCCTTTGAAGGACTGGGGGTTAAATAGGATAAATAGGGAAAAATAAGTAAAGCAAGGTGATAAGAGTACAGAAACTTGAAATTTGGCGTATATACTAGCAGCCAAGGCCTTAGATTTTTTATAACGTTTTTTAACACCTCCACTTTATCATTAAAGGGGCTGACAAAATAAAATTGAGATATTCACTTGAAATTTGGTGTTATAAGGACATCCAGAACTAAATTATATTTTAAGATGATTCCGTTGAAAGCGTGGTGGGCAAATTCGGGTAAATAAGAGAAAATAAGTAAAGCAAGCTGGTAGGAGCAAGGAAACTTGGGATTTGGTGTATATACTAGAAGCCAAGACCTCAGATTTCTTTATAAATATTTTTTAAGCCCCCCCTTAACCACCACCACTCCATTATTAAAGGGGTTGATAAACTTAAATTGAAATATTCACTTGAAATTTGGTATATGTATGTATTGTAATGACATCTGATTGAGATGATTCCGTAGAAAGGGTGGAGAGTAAATAGAGGAAATAAGTAAACAAAGCTAAATAAGAGTCCAGAAGCTTCAGTTAAGAAGTTATTTTTTCCACGTATTATACTCTTTTTTTCCATTAAAGGAATAGCTAGAGCTATTGTACTTATTGGCACATATTATATTCTTCGCAACTCCGAAAACGAAGAGTATATTGCATTTTATCGCTGTGTTAGTGATCGAATTCTGAGCAACTTTCAAAATGTCCGTCCGTCCGTCTGTCTGTCCATCTGTCCGTCCGTGACATTTCTTGTAAGTACGGATTGTATTGAAATTTGGATAACAAATTAATGTTAGCTGAAGAAAGAACTCTATTCTTTTTGTAAAAACTCGATCAGTAAATAAAAAAGTTATTAATTACCAGAGCCCGGCTCAGAGGTAGTTATGACGTAAAAGCCAGAGTCGGCTTTGCGCAATATGAACTATATAAACATTTTCATGCGCAATAATACAATATTTTACCTTATGATTATATCTAGTGAATTCCGTAATATTTAAAGGTAAATGGCCCCGAAACGGTTATAAATCATACCTACTTTGATGCACTTATTGTTGGATGCACAAACACAAACGCCTAGTAACTGTACCGTATTAGAATAATAAAAATATATTATTTGCACTTGTTCTAAATCGTCCGAAATAAAACTCCGGCGTCTGTCACTGAATATCCCACTTGTGTTGTGAAAGAGGATCGTTCAACCGTTCAACGTCTACCGATGTAATCGGCGCATATTTAAAATAAGTATAGTTTCTTATAGATGGCAGATTTGTGTCCGGCATTGAACAGTCCACTTCTTTGCCACACACAAAAATGTTAAAAAACCGGGGTTGTTTCTTAACACTGTTATGTATCCAATTCGTATTTCACTCAGGCACTCAGCAATATCCCCTGAGACTCTAAAAATATATTGACGTAGATCAAATACCTGTAATGTTTATTGTATCAATTACTGTATGCTGATCTGTTTTCGGCTTACGTTGAACGTTGCGTATAGCTAGAGGGATCCGTGAGAAATATCCATGTAAATATGCTAAATTTTAGTTTTTATAACATTCAGATGAAACTTGTTTTAAAATGTGCGAATTGCATGTCCACGAAAGTGTTTTTTCACAGCTGGCACAGAAAAGTTCTACACCGTTAAACCGCAGTTCCAGAAAATCTTTAATCTACGAAAGTACTGTTTCATTTAATGGAAAGCCACTCGACGCCATAACAAATCACGACACATTTACTTCTATCAAATGTACTGACAAGTCTTAGTCTGTAGTGTTGACTCCATAATGCGTATGTGCATATGAAACAATCTCACATGTCATTGGCCATTGTGTAATAAATTAATAATAATTGTTGGACCTTTTTTATTTCAAATGCTTTCTGTATGTTTGAAGTCTTCTGCAAAATATAAAACGCAATCTGCTGTTTATTTTACTATTATTATTGTTTACCGTATCCTATTTGCTGTCGTAAAAAAGCAGAAAGAGTGACAAGCATGGCGGTGACTGTGGTGTCGAAAATTCTCCTTAAATCTTTTTAAATTATAGTGCCTTATATAATGTGCACAGATAAAAATTATATTTTAAATTGAAAATTGTTTAATACAGTTGGGAAGAAACATATGGGAGATGTTTGCATTTCCTTAACTGATATAAAAAGTTGAAGTGGCGTATGCCGTTTAAAGTGCCGAGTTTTTTGTTTTCGATTAGACAATCAGACCGACGCGCGACGCTGCAGGTATATACAGGGCCTTCATTAATGACCGTAAGACACGTGACCGCAAAATGTATGCAACCCACTAAACACTGTTGGCGCGCCTGTTTAACAAAAATCCCTAAATCCAGTGGCGTCGACTTAAAAGTTTACTGTTGGATAAATTTAATTAAAGCCAATATTTACGTGTTTGTAACTTTATTCTCATTGCTTGTTACATCACTACTTGGCCCTAGAAAAATTAACAATGATATCACCGGTTAAGGTGATAACCAAAGGCAATTCAACCAACACACAAATAGTGACGGCGAACGGCTAGCTGATCTGGTGCGTGGCTGGGATTTCGTGGGTTCAATTAATATATATTTTTTTAAATCAGCCAGAGGGTGAACCAATATTTTTGTGATATTTTGCTTAGCTAGTTTGTTCCAACACTCAGAGGTAGCTTAAAATGATGTAAAAATTATGAGCGCCATCCACGGAAAATTTAAGAGTTACTGCTACCCCTGTGATGGTGAAACCAACCGCCGTGGAAAGATTTGATCTTATGGCGGACAGACAAACAAAAAAATGAAAAATTAAATTTTACGATAAAAGATACTTATTTATTAATTACTTCAGAAAAATCATCAATGTAAAAACCAATCAGCGATTTTAATCAATTTAAAAATTATAAAATAATGTTATCAATTATGAAATAGAAATATTAAGTAATATTATCACAATTTCCAACAGAAAATATTTATAGCTTAATTAATTTATCATTAAAAGAAAAGAAATATATTGTGCAATGAAAGTTATACAGTAAATATTATACAACAAAAAAAAATATCAATGAAATTCTCAGAATCTCACCAATCCTCCTGATGATGGATAGATAGTGGATGAGGGCTCCTGGTGAGTTCTGGTAGCCTTTCCTAACAGCCTCTCCGAACACAGACTGCTCCTCGACGTGGTTTGACGTCTTGCTAACCTGTATAACGCTAGGGTTTTGCTGTTGGTTGGGATTGACTGGACTAAACTGGACTTGACTAAACGGAATTTCAATCGACTGCTGAACTTTACTAAACTGTGTTTGACTGGACTATCCGCCTTATGAAATCTAGCAGACATTTAACCATCAAACGAAAATGATTTTCCATGTGTAAATTATGTAGACTATTTGTACTAATTATGCAAATTATTTCGGTAAATGATTTAAATAATTTGTATTAACTATCTAGTTAGTTATTTGTTAATTATCTATGTAATCAGTTGTTAAAATAATCAGTTATATAATCATCTATTATCATCTATATAATCATCTATTTACTATATAATCAGCTATATAATCATCTATATAATTATCTATATGATATAATCATTTATTTATCTATTTACTCAACTATTTGGCAGCAAAACTCTTTTATTAGATAGATCACTAAGAAAAAGTTTGATAACGGCAGAAGTGTCACAACTCGCGACTGAATGATTATCAAAAAACTTAAAAGTCAAAGTAATTGATGCTGCAGAATTGGCTACAGAAAATGGCCATTCTCCTACCAGCTAGCTAATAAAAGAGATATCCCCTCTCAAGTCTCAATTAACATATTACCATACTATAAACTAAAAATTACTAAGAATGGGTCCGCGTTGTTATATGCAACCCATAATACTTCCTGCAGTATATTTGGTTTAACCAATAATTAAGAAATTTGTGCTGTGAAATAGATATATTTACTATGCGATCGAAGCCTCTGTGTTCTACGAGAGCTGTTAGCAAAAACTGGAATACAAAAAGAGTTAAATGGATGAAACATGAAAATATAATAAATGTGTACATTCCTAAATTTAAACAGATTACCTATGATAATTTAATGTCTGAGGTTTTAGTTACTAGAGTATGGTAAATACCAGTACATAGTTCTCAAAAATTCATTCTGTTTAATAGAATTTAATAAAATTACTTAAAGTTGCCAGATGTACGCAACACACCCTTCTCCTCCGGAAGAAATATTTTAGCTTACTGAAATATTTCTTGATCAGCTTTGATCCAAAAAAAAATTTTTAATTAGCAAAATGTCTGACTAAATGGTACTAACATCAAACTGTACTAAAATAAACTGTACTAAAAGTAAACTGTACCAAACTAAAATTGAAAATATTATGAATGCGTGAAATTTATTTCCTCGTAGTGCTAAAGTGAAATAGTAAACACCTCGTATACGTGGCTAAAAAAAAAAAATAAATAATTAAAAAAAATTATTTACTATATGTCCCAACTTAATGGTGACAAACTCACAAAGTCCAACTTCTAAAAAGAAAATATTGAAAACTAACCTGTATGCCCATAGACTAGAGCCATACATTATACAACCACGTGTAAAAAAAATATTTACAACTACGAGTTAAATGTTTGTTAAATTTCACAACGAATTAAAGTGTTCAACTACGAGATAAAAATTACAACAACGCATTCAAAACGATTTTGGACTAAGCGCCCGGACTATTATCCAGTTGATGAAAAGTGAAAACCAAAACTAAAAACTTACTGAAATTTCTTTAAAGTATTAATAAATATGTAGTCAATCTAAAATCTCTTAAGATCGTCAAACCCGAAATTTCGCAGATAAAATTTAAAATAAAATATTTACACAAGTGTAATTGGATATGCATCGATCCAAACACACCAAGTTGCGAAACCAAACTAAACTAAAAAGGCAGAACTGTGTCTGTCTGTGTGTGTCTTCACGCGAAATTAATCGGCAGTGTGAAGTCATCTAAACCCAAAAGTTTGACGGTTTTTTTTTAAAGCAGATATTTGGTGTTGAGTATCGCTTTGTAATGCGGCTAAGTTGGAAGTTACGCATTTTAAGTGGCCCTATTTAAAGAACCTCCACCCTACCACCCTATTTAACTAACAATACTGGACTATTCCAGGGGCTAAAAGATGGCTCTATTACGTCCTGCTGTAACATTTTGTCCAATTCTACATTAAGGTGCTGCTGCATGTAGGGGGATAATCTATATTGTCGCTTTTTAAACGGCAAGGCATCACCGGTCTCAATGTGTGCCTGCATTAAATGTGTTCGCCCAAGTTTATCTCTAGATAAGGACTTAAAAAGATCTACTACATTTTCCAGTTCCCTATTTTGAGCCTTACTAAACTTAATGTTGACTTCTAAACTTGACTCACTTTGTTTGGGTGGTTCGGTAATCACATTGATTAAATAATCGTGGACGTCACTAAAAACTTCCCAGGTGTTATTTTGGAAATTAAGTCTTAATGAAAACTGTTTGATAAAATCACTACCTAAAATCAAACTACAGCGTAGTGACGGTACTACACGAACTTCAACTAATTTACAAATCCCATCTATACATAATGGTAGTTCACAAATCCCTGTAATATTCTGGGCTGTTCCGTCTGCTGTTCTTACTACTTTATTTAAACTTTTGTCAAGTTTAATTTTATATTTGCCCAACAAATTTAACGACAACGAACCTAAACATGTGATATTTGCACCACTATCAAGCAATGAGATTACCTCCTCATCAAACAAAGTTACTGAAATATAGGGCCTATTGTCATAGGGCTTCTCTAGAAAAACTGGTGACACAACTGACTTACTAGACTTTAAAAAGTTTTTGACTGTTACTTTCCAATTGTTCCAATCGGATAAATCCGTTTTAGGCTTGACTATATTGAGAGAATTACGACTACTAGACTTAGAAATATTCTTTATTTGACTTAATCGGGAATTATAAAATATTCGGCCATTCTGAGGAGTCGTCTGACGTCGGCCTAAGTCGACAGACCTCCTTACTGGTTTTTTGGAACCAACTTAACCTCATTACAAATGGTACATGTTCTAACGGTACAGTCTGGCTTACCACACTTAAAACAAAACCTTTTTCTAGGTTTTTTGCATTGTATAAATTCGTGACCAACCTTCTTACAGTTGAAACACGTGCTTATACTTGAAACTTTATTTTCTGGGTTTGTTGTTGTTGTCTGCACTACTTTATTGACTGAAGCTAAGTTCTTATTAGAAAAAGTTTTACATTTTTTTCCGAATATTTTATGTTGCCTTTTTGAAGATGACGGTTCTGAACTTTCTACATAAGCTAAATCTGATTCAAGGGCATTATTTGCACTTGGAGGCGAATATTTATTCTTGGCCTGCAAGGCATCATCGATTTTCCTGCAAAATGTCACTAGTTCACCAACGTCCCTAACATCAACTAAAGCCAATCGCTCAACATAAACTGGTAAAATATTTTTTCTAATTATTCTTAACTGTTCAGCATCGCTGACAGGTGATACTAATCTATTAAATAAATTCTGCATGGTGGCAACATATATAGTTATTTTCTCACTACGCCCCTGCTTACGTGATTTAATTTCGTCTAATAAAGTTTCATTATACTCTAGTGGTAAGAAAGTATTGTGCATTTCATTAACTAACTGATCCCAAGAGGTGACCTTATCTCTAACAGATCTGTACCAAATTAAAGCATGACCTTCAAATAAGTCTATTGCAGACTCACAAAGTTCTTTAAAAGTGACGTTGCGAGCTTTTGACAACTCCACAACTCTTTCTAAAAAAGCTTTTACGCTTGTTCGGCCATCATATTTTATATTCCACTTATATACTGGTATTGACTTTTTATTGACAGAGGTTGAGGGTAAAACTATGTCGCTATTATCTAACTCTACCGTTTTAATAACATTATTTGCTAGTTTAGCTTCTAGCTCTAGGCATGCGGCTTGAGCATCCTGTTTAAACTCGGTATACAAGGTTTTAACTTCAAGTGGTTCCTCTGGAACTTTAAATCTATCCACTCTATACGTTAATGAAGCTAAACGCGAGGAAATAATTAAGTACATAGTATCAATTACAGTTGCTGAAAAATCTAGAATTAATGATTCGAGTTCGATAAGTGTTATCTCAATCACATTTTTCTCGGTGTCCAATTCAAAATTTGGATCTTTTAATTTCTTAATCTCCCCATTTGACTTTTCTAAAAATCTTTTCAAAACGATTTTCTTGTCTTGCAATTTTCTACGAGTACTTATTACACCCCTGATTCTAAGTTCATAATCTAACTCAGCCTCTGTCAGATAAGAAGGGTTTATAACAAGCGGTGAGTCCATCTTGTCCACTAACGATACTTAAACTGACTCAAAAACAAATTAAAAATCAATACCTGTATATGTCTCTACAAGAAAAACGAACTATAAGTGGTATTAAAATAATACCTAACTGAAATTGAATTATCAAGTAAAGAATACTCTATAAAATAACGTAAAAAGTCTAAACTGAAATAAAGATTGTACAGGCGTACAATCGCTGACTCACTAAACTAAATAAATTTGAGTTAATTTCAATGTAGCAAATTTATTAAAATACGCAAAGTTTTTACTTGCTATTTTAAAATATAATTGCTTTGATTTAAAATCAAATTTGCAATACCTAACTGAACTGAACCTAATATTAAAATAAATGGAGTTACTAATTCGCTATTTTAATTTATAAATCACCTTGATATTTTTAATCAAATAGGCAATTCTAAACCCAACCCAAATGTATTAAACTTAATCCTTATCACTGGATATTAAATTCCTTAAAAGTGATAAGATTTTTTTATGGTTAAATAAAAACTAACAAAACATCGCCTGTTTTATACTGCTAGAAGAATTCGTATAGTCCTCTAAATTAGATATAAAATATTGAATTTTATACTTAGTTTCTGTACGTAGTAAGTATTTACCATATTATTGATAAAATAAATTATCATAAAATAACTTCCAGACATAAAATTATTGCACAAATAATATTTTCAAACTCAAAACCTAAATTTCTGTCTCTCATAAGAACAAACTAGCTAGGCAAAATATCACAAAAATATTGGTTCACCCTCTGGCCGATTTAAAAAAATATATATTATGTAGACAATTATATAGATGATTATATAGCTGATTATATAGTAAATAGATGATTATATAGATGATAATAGATGATTATATAACTGATTATTTTAACAACTGATTACATAGATAATTAACAAATAACTAACTAGATAGTTAATACAAATTATTTAAATCATTTACCGAAATAATTTGCATAATTAGTACAAATAGTCTACATAATTTACACATGGAAAATCATTTTCGTTTGATGGTTAAATGTCTGCTAAATTTCAATCGACTGCTGAACTTTACTAAACTGTGTTTGACTGGACTATCCGTCTTATGAAATCTAGCAGACATTTAACCATCAAACGAAAATGATTTTCTATGTGTAAATTATGTAGACTATTTGTACTAATTATGCAAATTATTTCGGTAAATGATTTAAATAATTTGTATTAACTATCTAGTTAGTTATTTGTTAATTATCTATGTAATCAGTTGTTAAAATAATCAGTTATATAATCATCTATTATCATCTATATAATCATCTATTTACTATATAATCAGCTATATAATCATCTATATAATTATCTATATGATATAATCATTTATTTATCTATTTACTCAACTATTTGGCAGCAAAACTCTTTTATTAGATAGATCACTAAGAAAAAGTTTGATAACGGCAGAAGTGTCACAACTCGCGACTGAATGATTATCAAAAAACTTAAAAGTCAAAGTAATTGCTGCTGCAGAATTGGCTACAGAAAATGGCCATTCTCCTACCAGCTAGCTAATAAAAGAGATATCCCCTCTCAAGTCTCAATTAACATATTACCATACTATAAACTAAAAATTACTAAGAATGGGTCCGCGTTGTTATATGCAACCCATAATACTTCCTGCAGTATATTTGGTTTAACCAATAATTAAGAAATTTGTGCTGTGAAATAGATATATTTACTATGCGATCGAAGCCTCTGTGTTCTACGAGAGCTGTTAGCAAAAACTGGAATACAAAAAGAGTTAAATGGATGAAACATGAAAATATAATAAATGTGTACATTCCTAAATTTAAACAGATTACCTATGATAATTTAATGTCTGAGGTTTTAGTTACTAGAGTATGGTAAATACCAGTACATAGTTCTCAAAAATTCATTCTGTTTAATAGAATTTAATAAAATTACTTAAAGTTGCCAGATGTACGCAACATGCTAAATTGGAACCAGTGTAACATTAATAAACTCTCTTAGATAAATACATATAATTTATTAATCTTATTGAATTTTAAAGATGTAAGTACTCATATTTACAAGTTGGAAATCTAACCTATAATTAGCGGTCTGTTTTCAACATTGAGTTAGAATCAATATTCAACAATATTGAAAAATGATATGAATTTTAACTGAAAGAGTTTGTTAATGTTACACTGGTTCTAATCTAAAAATGTGAATAAAAACTTTAAAAATATGAGAATACATTTGTAACCGCTAAAGACATTAATCTTGTTCGTTAGAGTTTGGCAGACAACAAAAGTGATACGATACATTTTCTTAACGGTAGAAACTTCAGTAAATAACTCGAAATGTCTTTTGTTAATTACTTAAACAATTTTTAAAATATTTTTTTTTTATATGTTGTATTTAAAAATGTTCAAAATTTATCTCGCAGTAGGCATGGTCAAGGTCACTCGCCAACGTAAACGAACATTATCTACAATAAAACTGCGAAGAGTATAATGTTTGGCTTGTTTTTATTTTATCAACTGGCCAACTGCACTGCGCAACCTATCAATCAATAATATATTTAAAGGATTATGGTTCCCAACGAAAATAGCCCAAGAATTCGATTATGAATTTCATATCAACCAGACATAAAAAACGTTACATAGTAGCACTTTAGAAGTACGAATCAGCATAAAATGTCAATGATAACGTGAGTACGACAAGCGGCTACCGCGAAGCATCTTTTAAAGTGGTATCGGATGGCCACTTGAATAAAAGGGTCCTTAGATGTTCACATGTTTTGCCCGAGCTTACTTCGATACATGCCTTTATGCAGTTCTATATTTATGCAAGATTTATTAGTGTGGTTTCTGCATAAGAAATATCTGGTAGTTTTATTTTGTAGTGCTACTCAGAAAATAGACCATTAATAAAGAGTGACTTTTTGTGCGACGGGGGCATTTTATGCAGAGCAAAATGTGTGTAATATTTTATACAAATTGTAAAAAGTTGCACTACAAATTTGGCTTGCAAGAGAGACAGAAACAATTTGTGGAAATATATAATATAAATGCAGTAATGATCTTGTGTAGTTTGTGCATTAGAAATTTATGAGATTTAAAGATTAGACACGTTTGTACAATTTTAAAATTCGCATAAATTGAATTACTTGAATTTCGATTGCATCGGAATACAGTGTTCTTATTAAGCTGATTAGTTCCCTTAGCTAATTCAACACAATCGTATAAAATGTACACGATACTTCACAAGAACATTCTTTTTCGTCCAGGGCATCTCACAAAAGTTCAAACCCAAGTAACAATTTAACTGCTTTTTAGATTTATTTAGATTTTATCAGTGTTTTATAATGGTCACCTCATAAACCACTGATTCATGCCAGATTTATTAAATGCCAAATGCATTTAAACATAGTTTTGTCTTAAAGAAAGTTTTAAAAAGGCCTTCAAGAACTTCACTAAAACTAAATTATCTTTTAGTCTTTATTGGCTTATGATTGACTTATCAAGGTATTTGTCAAGCCTTCAATAAAACTTTATAGCTGTTAACTTCAAGTTATGAGAATCAAGTTTAATAGAGATTAAACAGATGATTTGAGGTCATCTTTATCTAGAAAATGTTACGGCGATTTATGTTAGATGTCGAAAACGCTGAAATTATGGGTTTTGTGAGGTTATGGCAAAATTCTGTCCTGATGGAATTAAATAGACCTCGGATTCGGATTCAGCGACCTCAAAAACATATAGTGAGCATGGTCAGATCCCCAGGCCAGATTTTTTTTTTGTGGCTGTATAATAATTTGACGAATGTTATGTTATTCTTTGGAAAATGTACTATAATTATGGGCCTCCACACGTGTTGAATAATCTTCATCGGTTAATTACCATTATCAAAATAATATGTAGTGGTAAAGGTATGTTTATTCGTGGACAGTTGTACTAAAAACAGAAAACGTGAAAATAAATAACGTCTATACTGTCCTCTAGTAGAAAAAACTGACATGAAGAGTTCAATAAAACACAATTAATTGGTTTCAATTTCTCACGATGCCATGCCGCAATTTCAATAGGTATTCGATTCGTCAGTGGTTCTATTATGCATCAGTCACTAGACCATATTAGGACTGAAGCTGTGTGCGCTTCTTCCAGACAAGGGTATGTCTGTCTTCGACTTTTCATTCCATCTTGCCACAATAGACGTTCCCGTACTGCCGGAATATTTTAGAGCCGTGCTTCTTTCTGTTAAATTATGACGCATGTTAATGCGGCGAGCGGCGGGAGAAATGTGGTAATGCTCATAATGTTATATTGTAGTAATTTTTTAATAATAAATAAATTGACAACCATGTTCTTGCTTGATTCCATATTGACGTTTCTTGAAAAAATTGTGCTGTTCAATACATATTAAATATAAGAACAAATAAGATAAGATTCCAACGAATTTAAATCTGGGGATCGTAGTGGCCAGGATATCCATTACAAATACAGTTGTTTCAGAAGTTTTAATTCAAGCAGATTGACTTTTTCCATGAGATGGTGTCACACATTCTCAGCAGTTTTCATTGATGTACTTACAATGAAATTAAAAGGAATAACGTCTAAGACTGCCTGTATACATTTGCAATTAAACGATCACTCACCTCCTGTACGGGTAATAAGTAATTAAGAATACAACTAGAGGGGTCGCATTTAAACGAGTTTAGGAATCAGGTGTTTCTCAAGAGTCAGTTCTAACACCACTACTATTTGGCTTACTCATAAATGATATTCTTGAAACTATGGAAATTAAGCGCCTTTTACGTACTGACAAATTATCCAGGTACCATTAATTAAACAGACTATTTTATTCTTCAAAATAATCTACGTGCTATTAATTTTCAGTCAGCTAGCTAGGTCGTGGCAGAGACGGCATATCCCACAAATGTACGAATTCTCAGGAGCGAAAATTTACTTGACCTATTATAAAAATACTGTTTGAATTTTGTCGTTTTTTTTAACGTCTTGTTTATTTTAACGTCCTGGCGAAGTTTAGCTAATGCTATTCCACCACTTAACCAGTACGACGAAATGAGATACGGTCACCCATCTAAGTGACGGACTCACCCGGCGTTGCTTAACTTCGCCGATCGAGTTCTCGCCACTGAAATCGGCACCGTACCTCGCCTCACTTCGAGAGGTGGAAGGGCACAAACCAAATAATTTGCCACAGGTGTCATATCTTTGGTGCATCATGTATATAGGTATAGTGGTACACATATTGAAAATCTAAGGCAAATTCTCGAAATACATAAGTTATAAAACAGGCCGTTACTATTCCTGTTTTTGATTATTCGAAAGCAAAATTTCTCCTTGGGGACATTCGTTAGTAGACGCATCGAATCTTAATTAATATTTAAATATTTTCCAGTGGCAAAATACCCAACAAAAAGTAAAAAAAAAAAATTATAATCATAACACAGGCCTACAAAAAAAAATTCTGCGCAGTGAACTAGACTATGGTTTTCTTATGTATTTTTGTGCTCTGAAACCGAATCCGACGTCAGTTTTGCTCTTATACGCTATGATTTTAGGTTATGTTCATTTTTTTTAGAGGGGGTGCTCATTTCTTGTGGGAAGTGGCTCCACACCCGGTGAAATTTGCTGGAGTCCTCCGATATCTGGAAAACTGCATTTTCTGACCTTGTGTCCATGACAGCTTTTGATCGGGAGCTCGAGAGGAATAACATATATCGATTCCAGCGAATTTCACCGGGAGTGGAGCCACTTCCCACAAGAAATGGGCACCCCCAAAAAATGAGCATAACCTAAAATCCTGACATATAGGTGCAAAACTGACGTCGGATTCGATTTCAGAGCGCGAAATACATATGAAAACTCACACTGGCTTCTTTTTTTCTATTATTTATCAACATTAAATTAGAAATAAGTACACAATTAATAATCTATTTGATATTCTTAATAATTTAATCAATTTTAACACATTTATTAATTAGTCATTTTTCATTTTCCAGTTTGATTTTGATATATTGTCAAATGTTAAACTTATTCTATTAAATAATTCAAAATTCAATATTCATTATTCTTAAGTTTATTAAGTTTTATTTAGGCGTGGCATGCCCTCCCTAGATATAAGTCGCCTAAAGATGCAAGCCATAGACACACGCCCCATTTTGATATGTATTGCAAGCGTAAGATCGAAGAGAATGACCAACATATGCGTAGTATAACACAATTTCAGTGTCCGCTGTCCACCCTGGTTACTAGTGGTTAGAGTTTATGTTCATGCGCATAAAATATTAACAGTTTTAAGATTAAGGCCGGTTGCACATTTATACGACATTTGTCTACGACATGCTTTCGACATGTGTTCGACAGATATGTCCTTATTTTTATAACACTAAGATTTTAATGAAGCTACCCACATCAAATAAACACGTCGCAGACAAGATGCGACATGTTTTAAACAAGAATCCTACGACGAGACAATGCTGTTCGAATTTCAAAGGACGTTATTTGTCGAAAGCGTGTCGAAAACAAGTTTGTCGTCAACATGCTGTATATATGTGCAACTGGCCTAAGAGGATCCATACATGAACTTGGCGGAGGCGGATTAATATATAGTAAAATATTAAAAATATTATCATAAATAAAAATAACTTTTTAATTTTATAATTTTTGTGTTAATAATTAACTGCAAAATTTTATGACTAACTACTACTTGGCCTTGGCACTCTTAGATAATTGGGTGTGCACTGCCTATCCTGCCATCCCTGACGGGCCGCCACTGCTATAACTAGGATGTATGCCAGTCATATTTAAAAATATTCCCTTGATGCAAATACACTAATACACTAATTGTGAAAGATATTTCGAGTTATTTAGTGTTTTCACTGATAAGAAAATTTCTCATATCACTTTGTTGTGTAACGTGTTCTAAGGAACAGGATTAATAGTATCTCTAGAGAGAGAGTATGAGACAAATGTGTCAGGTAATTGCACTCCGGCTCTTGTACTATTGGTTTTACACAAAACAACTTTAGAAGCAGAATTACATTCCTATTATACTCTTCACAAATACAAAACGAATAGTATATTACATTCGATCGGTACATTTCTAAAACCGGCAATATTGCTCGTAGAGAAAAAAAATTCATCACTGTGTTGGTGATCGAGTTCTGAAGAACTTTGGTCTGTCTCTGTCTGTCTGTGTGTCTGTCCGTCCCTCTGTCTGTCTGTCTGTCCGTCCGTCCGTCGTGTTTCTTGTAAGCACGATAACTTAAGAACGAGCAGTCCGATTGTATTGAAACTTGGGCAGTAAGTTAGTGTTAGCTAGAGGAAGAACTCTATTGTATTTGAACAATATAAATCAATAAATAATAATGTTATTAATTATTTAAATACAAAAAAATTTCTGTCTTTTATAATTAAACAAAAAATGCCTAAAACTAACATTATTTACAAAAAAATCTGCGACGAGTATCCTATAGAATGTGCAACAATTATATAAATAGTGCAGTAAATCGGCGAAGAGTATAATGGTTAGCTTGTTATTTATATGCGTTAAATATCTACTTTCCCTCGTAGTTATATCCAACGTGAAAATTAGAGTTGTTTTAACTCTCCCCGCACAGCTGCAGCTCTAAGATTAAGAAGATATATGATTCTCGCAACTTTCTTGCCTTTTTTCACGTTCCCCTTAAAGATTACCCCAAAAGTATAGATTTTCGGCTAAGTCTGGATAAAGGTGGTGTAAATAATGCACCTCACGTACCGTATTTGAGTCAGAAATAACTCGAGTAGGGTGGGGAAGCTGTAAAGGGACAAAAGGTCTTTGCCCCAAGTCGTGTCTTTTGATGTTGGACTGTCTTCTTTCTATCAATCAGTTTTTACACTCTCTACATGTCAAGTTTAAAAATGACGATAACACACACATACAAAAATGCGTGCAAGCAGTGACCATGTTTTTAACTTTTTGTAATGTATGTTTACCATTTTGTTCACTTATGACGGCGAAATTGTTAAAATGTATGCATATATCATTGGAAAAGATGACATAATTATAATAAAGAATACTGAAATAAATATACGGGACGTTATCTAAAGTAGGCGAGTTATGACACAAAATGAAAAGTGTCGAAACAATTTAAGAAACTGCTGCCCAAGGAATCACTACTTCCACATCCAGATTTCCCATTCAAGTCTCTTCAATATTTTGACTATATTTATATTGCACTCTAGTATGTGGAAATAATAATTGGCCATAGAACTTTAATATGTTTGAGGCAGGTGCCACAGAAAAAAATTAAGGTGATGGCTTCTAGCATATACGTCAAAAGTGAAGTTTCTGGACTCTTATTAGCTTATTTCTCTTATTTTTCTCCATTTACCACCACCCCCTCACCCCTTCAACGGAACGATCTCAATCAGGTGTCATTACATTACATAAGTGTACCAAAGTATCAAGTGAATATCTCAATTTTATTTTATGAGACCCGTTATTAATGGACTGGGGGTGGTGGAAGGGTTGAAAAATGTTATAAAAAAATCTCAGGCCTTGGCTTCTAGTATATAGACCAAATCCCAAGTTTCTGTACTCTTACCAGTTTGCTTTACTTATTTTCCCCTTATTTACCTCTATTTAACCCCAACCCTGCAACGGAATCATCTCAAAATACAATATAATTCTAGATGACGTTATAATACATACGTTTACCAAATTTCAAGTGAATATCTCAATTTTATTCTATCAACATTTTTAATAATGGAGAGGGGGTGGTACGGGGTTGAAAAATAATATAAAAAAATGTGGGGCTTTTTCTTCTAGTATACACAGAGCTACAAGATCCTGTACTCTTACCAGCTTGCTTTACTTATTTTCCTCTATTTAACCGCCAACCCTTCAACGGAATCATCTCAAAATATAATCTAGTTCCAAATGTCGTTAGAATACATATACACTAAATTTCAAGTGAGTATCATAATTTTATTTTATTAACCCCTTTAATAATAGAGTGGGGGTGGTGGGGGGGATGTACAATTGTACAATATTGTAAAGAAATCTAAGGCCACATGATACAGATGTGTACCAAATTTTAAGTCATTATCTTAAACCATTCCTGAGAAAGCATGCGCACAGAAAAAGTTACAGACCGATAGACAGACCGACCGACAGACAGGCAGACAAATTTAAAATCTCGACGTCTTATGACATTCTAAGCGAATTTCAAAAAAAAAAAATAAATAAAATTTTTTTTTACGAATACTATTCTTTTATTGAAACATATTCTTTATAGGATTTTGCAACAACAGAAAAAATGACTATCTATAACTAAAAGAAAAAGTATGTGTAAATTATTAATGAAATCTTTGCATTCTTTCGATAACCTGAATTCTGGTTATGCTAGCAAATTAAAATCCCAAAATGAATTTGTCTAATTTTTATTTGGCAATTCTCATTCTAGCACTAGCATCCACACAGTCCCCTACGGCCATGCAGATTAAACTATTATCTACATAACCCCCTACGATCATGAAGATTCAGTTAAAAATGAGAACAAAGGCCTAAAATGAATTTATTTATCTATCTTGTCTTAAAAATTCTTCATTCTAATGGATCACATTTTCATGAAATCTAGCATTCTGTTTCTTGGAAATGCTTAGCCGTTGAAACGTTTTTCGCCCTTGTTCTGGATCTAGATTCGTGATCCGTATTCTTCAAATTCCTAAACAGAGGATCAGCTCGTTTGGCTATAAAGTGCCTTCAGAAAGTTAATTGGTCTGAAAAAGTTTAGCTTGGCCCCACTGTGGACTGTAGGAGATTATGTGGATGCTATTGTTACAATGAAAATTGTCAAATAAGAAATTAGACAAATTCATTTTAAGATTTTAATTTGCTAGCATAACCAAAATTCGGATTATCGAAAAAATGCAAAGATTTCATTAATATTTTTACACATAGTTTCTCTTTTAGTTCTCATAGATAGTTTTTTCTACTGTTTGCAAAATCCTATAAAGGATATGTTTCATTACTTAGTAACATTAAAAATGTAACATTTTTCAATAAAAAAATTAGAGAAATTCAAGAAATTTTATACTGATGGATAGAGAATTAAACCATTTCAAATGAGTTATCACACGCACCCTTGTTCCATTTAAGAAATGTAAAGAGGTAGCTGTCACTCCAAGGGGTTTGAAGGTGGAGGTATAAAATTATGCGGAAGAGGGATTTCAGGAGTATATTTGCAATATTTGTAGAGTCGGTTATTTTGCACACAATGGGTGTTACTGTAGTTGTCGTTTTATGTCGCATCGCAGATTTAAGAGAATTTTCAAGATATGTGTCAAACACCAAGTGAGTTTCATCGTATTTTAAGAGTTCCTTTGATTTTATTGTTAAACTCCAAAGTTAGATCATTGCATGTTTTAATATGCAGTGATTTTTTCAGCGATTGCAGCTCTGCCATTCAATCAAGAACAGCGACACAGTGGGATTTTGCATTCAGATGCTTTGTTATACCAAAGGTATAGACAAAAAAGTTTGTACAGTATTATCAAATTTTGCAGGGTGTTGCTAAAATATAACAACCGCCTAATCTGTATAATATATAAAAGGGGCGAGTCAAACATTCACCATACGATTATCGACCTGTTTCTTATATTTGAAACAAAACTTTTTTAAATGATATACGAGTGATACCAAAATTAAAAGTGCCTTCATACAAAATACCTAAACAGTAAAAGATGTCGATAAATTCCTAAGGATCTTTTTTACAGAGAATTTCCTTGTAAATAAAAAAGATTCAGTAGAAAATATTGATAGGATGGCCCTACTATCAAAAGTTTCAGTCGATAATTTCTGATGATGTCTAAGGTGGTCGCCATCTTGGATGTATGACGTCGTATATGCCGTCTGCCACAAAATCAAGCTAAACACCTAGTGAGGTATGATTATGGAAGGAATAAGAAATGTATTAAAATTGGTCCTATTAATTCATCATCAAATTTCCCACGGGATATGTTATGCGCCCCGACTATCAATATTAAACAGCAAATGTGTGAAAACAAGAAAAGAACACGAGAGGACAGACAAGCTGAAATACACCTATTTTTCTACTTTATTCATTCTATTCTACACTATTTTAACAACACGTTGTTGCCAATATTTGTAAAATAAACAAATTCAGGAATTCTGTCCTGATATTGAAAAATAAATACAACAGCTAATAGACTGCTACATAACCAATACACAGGGAACCCTTAAGGGAACGACGAGGATAGACTAACCTGAAAAACTGTAGAAAGCTGCCAAGGATCATATATCTTCTTAATGTATTGCTTTTACGTAACGATATATTCCATTAGGGTTATCTTTATCCTCTTTATGAGATAATTGAGCTACTTCCAGATGGCAAAAAGGCGGATTTTTACTGCCAATATATTTGAAAAAAGTCAGCTCAATGTTCTCATTTTAACAGATAATTAAACACGATAGACTTTAGGAGAGTCTTTATTGGTCTATTTTTTAGTACTAAGTATACGAAAATAGATTTTTATTGAGTTTACTGCGATTTAAGGATACGGAAATAGAGACCATCATATAATATTGAAAGATCTTTTTTAATTATTGCAAAAATTGTAGTGAACAACTTTGTTTCTGATTTTCTAATCGACTTCGAAAATTTTTAAAAAGAATGAAGTTCTCAGTTTGACTCACATACCTATAGTGATAACATTGTAAAAGTAATTGAAACATATTCTTTATGGAATTTTGCAAACAGCAAAAACAACTATCTATTAGAACTAAAAAGAAAAACTATGTATAAAAATATGTTTAATGAAATATTTGCATTCTTTCGATAACCTGAATTCTGGTTATACTAGCAAATTAAAATCCTAAATTGAATTTGTGTATTTCTTATTTGACAATAAAATTCTCATTGTAACACTGGCATCCACACAGTCCCCTGCGGCTATGCAGATTAAACTAGTATCTGCATAACCCCCTACGGTCATGAAGATTTAGTTAAAAATGAGAAAAAAATAAAAATGAATGTATTTACCTACTTTGCTCTAAAAGTTTTCATTAAAATGGATTACATTTTCATGAAGTTATACAGGGTGTAATTAGTTTCATGTCATTAAAAAACAGGTGGTAGGGAACGACAAGACAAACAAAAAAAACCTTATATAACATGGGGTCTAAAGCTCATAGTTTTGGAGAAAAAAAATAAACAAAAATTTCCAAAATACTTAATAACCTAGTTTGAGAACTGCTGGCATATTGGGGTAGGTTTTATTGCCTCGCGTCTTGTCACACGAGATACTGTGACATTCCTGCAAATAAGTATGCCGACAAAGTAGTAAAAGCGACCGACAGAGAACATCGTCATGTTTTTTGCTTCTTCGCGCCCAATTATTCTATTAGACGTGCTATACTCTCCCTTGTAATATTCTCAAGTAATAATTTCAGTTTTGTCCTTACTTGGTAAAGAACGTACGCATGACGCGATCTACCCGTTCCTTGGTTTTGTCTGTTGCTTTTCCTTTTGAATTTTGTGCCACTTATGTTAAGATTTATTTTATTAACTTCGTTCAACTCGTTACTTGGGTATTCACCCATTTTTTCGGTAACGGTTGATTTTACGCCAATATCTTATAGAACCATTTCGAACCGCCTCACCACGGCGGATAATTTTTCTATATAACTTTTTCCGATCAGACGAAGTTTAGGTTTTGATTCACTACGAGCTCTCCTATGAAAATTTACGTTAGTCCATTTTGCTGGATAATAATTGATTTTATGAAAAATTCATACAGAGTCATTTCAAACCAACTCGTCGAGACCTATAAAATTGGTAAATAACATTTTCTGAATAGACGAAGTTCAGTTTTCGTCTTATTACGGGCTGACATGAAAATTCACTATTCACCCATTTTACTCGGTAACGGTTGATTTTACGCCAATATCTTATAGAACCATTTCGAACCGCCTCATCACGGCGGATAATTTTTCTATATAACTTTTACCGATCAGACGAAGTTTAGGTTTTGATTCACTACACGAGCTCTCCCATGAAACTTTACATGTTAGTCAATTTTGCTGGATAACAATTGATTTTATGAAAAATTCATACAGAGTCATTTCAAACCAACTCGTCGAGACCTATAAAATTGATAAATAACATTTTCTGAATAGACGAAGTTCAGTTTTCGTCTTATTACGGGCTGACATGAAAATTCACTATTCACCCATTTTACTCGGTAACGGTTGATTTTACGCCAATATCTTATAGATCCATTTCGAACCGCCTCATCACGGCGGATAATTTTTCTGTATAACTTTTTCCGATCAGACGAAGTTTAGGTTTTGATTCACTACGAGGTCTCCTATGAAAATTTTCATGTTAGTCCATTTTGCTGGATAACAATTGATTTTATAAAAAATTCATACAGAGTCATTTCAAACCAACTCGTCGAGACCTATAAAATTGGTAAATAACATTTTCTGAATAGACGAAGTTCAGTTTTCGTCTTATTACGGGCTGACATGAAAATTCACTATTCACCCATTTTACTCGGTAACGGTTGATTTTACGCCAATATCTTATAGAACCATTTCGAACCGCCTCATCACGGCGGATAATTTTTCTATATAACTTTTACCGATCAGACGAAGTTTAGGTTTTGATTCACTACACGAGCTCTCCCATGAAACTTTACATGTTAGTCAATTTTGCTGGATAACAATTGATTTTATGAAAAATTCATACAGAGTCATTTCAAACCAACTCGTCGAGACCTATAAAATTGATAAATAACATTTTCTGAATAGACGAAGTTCAGTTTTCGTCTTATTACGGGCTGACATGAAAATTCACTATTCACCCATTTTACTCGGTAACGGTTGATTTTACGCCAATATCTTATAGATCCATTTCGAACCGCCTCATCACGGCGGATAATTTTTCTGTATAACTTTTTCCGATCAGACGAAGTTTAGGTTTTGATTCACTACGAGGTCTCCTATGAAAATTTTCATGTTAGTCCATTTTGCTGGATAACAATTGATTTTATAAAAAATTCATACAGAGTCATTTCAAACCAACTCGTCGAGACCTATAAAATTGGCAAATAACATTTTCTGAATAGACGAAGTTCAGTTTTCGTCTTATTACGGGCTGAGATGAAAATTCACTATTCACCCATTTTACTCGGTAACAGTTCATTTTACGCCAATATCTTATAGAACCATTTCGAACCGTCTCATCACGGAGGATAATTTTTCTATATAACTTTTTCCGATCAGACGAAGTTTAGGTTTTGATTCGCTACGAGCTCTCCTATGAAAATTTACATGTTAGTCCATTTTGCTGGATAACAATTGTTTTTATGAAAAATTCATACAGCGTCATTTCAAACCAACTCGTCGAGACCTATAAAATTGGTAAATAACATTTTCTGAATAGACGAAGTTCAGTTTTCGTCTTATTACAAGCTGACATGAAAATTCATTATTCACCCATTTTACTCGGTAACGGTTGATTTTACGCCAATATCTTATAGAACCATTTCGAACCGCCTCATCACGGCGGATAATTTTTCTATATAACTTTTTCCGATCAGACGAAGTTTAGGTTTTGATTCACTACAAGCTCTCCTATGAAAATTTACATGTTAGTCCATTTCGCTGGATAACAATTGATTTTATGAAAAATTCATACAGTCATTTCAAACCAACTCGTTACTTGGTTACGTAAGACGCTACTTCTCGTTCGTGCTTTTTGTGTTACTTTTTGAATTTTGGACCAAGTTTTTCTTTTTGTTTTCTTTATTGATAACGTTAATTCACAGTTTAGTGTGGTGTTTTAAAACGCAGATTTTGGACATTATGGGAGATTACACTTATCCAGAGCTCGCGGATATGGACTTGGTACATGGAAAAAGTGGTGGAAATGCAGCTGGTGCGGAAGAGCTTTAGAACAATTGCAACGACGTATTTTAATGTGCATAGAAACCATAAAAAATGATCCTAATTTACCAAATGTGTTGAATGTGTTATTAGTTCGACGTACCGAAATGTGTATACGTGGAGATGGAGGTCATTTCGAACAATTTTTGTAAAAAATTCAAAAGAATTGTTCAGTTATTAAAGGTATGATTATTATTATTAGTATTTGTTGTCTTGTTTTATCTGTTTATTATTGTTTACATTGATTTTCATAGAGACCAAAGACTTGATTTTTAGTTTTCGATACCTGATTGGGAAACATTTTTTCCTAACTTAAAATACACAACTATTTTCTGTTATCGTATCTCGGACGTCTAACTGTTCGTTTTCCAATTTCATCAAACAATTACTAATTTTTTAAGCTTTTAACACAATGTTACAAATGTTAATAAACCACTTTTAAATTTTATAAATTCTTATAAACGACAATAAAAGCTACAATAGCTTTGTTCCAAATTAAAAAACACATGTAAACAAATCCTATTTAAACTCCTGCGGCCATGCTATGCTTGCGTTGTGCCGAAAGAGAAGGAATTATTTACATTTTCATAATTAGTGGTATAAAAAAGTCGATACAAATAGTCCCATCAAAGTGCCGCACTTCTACCGACGGGAACACAAGTCGGGTATTACAGTTTTTTATTATTTCTAATATTCGAAGCTATAATATCCATTGACCCCGAAAAACAGTGGTTCTCAAATCTTTCCTACCTTAATATATATAAACCCAGGTCAGTTTTTTTCAAAGTGCCCCTAGAGAAAAAGGTCATATAGGTTTTCTGTTTGTCTAGTCGGTCCCTATTACCAGTTTTTTTTAATGACATGAAACTAATTATACCCTGTATATCATATATTATAGTTATATTCTGTTTCTTGGAAATGCTTAGCCTTTGAAACGTTTTTGGTCCTTATTCTGGAGCTCATCAGAAAGACATAAAGCCCCTCAAAGATGTTTTTTGCATGAAACATCTTTGAGTGGCTTTATATCTTTCCGAGGAGCTCCAGAATGAGGACAAAACATTTTTAGGATAAGGTACGTAAATAAATTCATTTTAGACCTTTGTTCTCATTTATAACTAAATCTCTATGACCGTAGGGGGTTATGTAGATACTAGTCTGCATAGTCGTAGGGGACTGTATGGATGCTAGTGTTACAATGAGAATTGTCAAATAAGAAATAGACAAATTCAATTTAGCATTTTAATTGCTAGCATACCCAGAATTCAGGTTATCGAAATAATGCAAATATATCATTAAAATATTTTTTACAGGTAGTTTTTCTTTTTAGTTCTCATGGATAGTTGTTTCTGCAGTTTGCAAAATCCTATAAAGAATATGTTTCAATTACAATTACGAGCAAACACATAATAATTTACTTTTAAATATGGTAAAAGTTTCAAACCAACTGTTTTTTCATTTTTTAATTATAGCGGGTTACACTAAAAAGTAATTGTTTTCTTATTTTATGTCTACTTATTATTATTACTATTATTAATCCAATTCACGCCGGAATAGGAAAATCGTGCCCGAACACCGTGTTAAATAATTATTTGTAATAATTGAACTGATCGATGAATCATTATGAAATTCGACAGCGTCTTATTCTGATCGTAGACGAGAAGACCAAAAACAATCGAGAATTGCAAGCAAGTTGTAGAGTGTTTGCTCATGTCTAGACGTCACCGACGGAGACGTATGTCAAGTTTCCACATCAATTTGAAACTTAAAGAAAGTTTAAATCAATCAAAATGGTACCATTCCTTAAAGTAGATTTTTCCCTTTTCAAAAAACTATAATTAAAATCGATTTCTTTCAAAATTAACCAATTAACTTTTATCAACGAAACTAGGCACTAAAAATAATTGACCGAGAAAAGATCACAACCCGATGCATTGTGCAATATTAGTATATTATTTAATGATCAAGTTAAAAGATTACGAAACGAGAATCCTCTACCTGTCTTCCTATGACGGATGTATCCTCACTTCTCAAGTACTACCAAACACTAAAAGCTCTCTAAGACCTGCGTGTGGTCTTTATAAAATATAGATTTCCAGCTCGTCAATTTTGAGTATCTCGTATCTTGTGCTAATTCTGAAGCAGCAATTAAAACTAGGAATGTGTTTAAGATGTGACGTTGTTGGTGCATGGAAAATAACCAAGGAAGCATTCATCTTACACGTAAATGCTTTTAGATTTATCTGTAACTGCAAAGTAAATGTTAAATATTTATAATCGATGGCTTAGTCGATTAAATACTTATTTATTTTAAACAAAAGATATTAGTAAGTGTCTGAAAAAAAAACAAACTTACAAATGTGTAGGCGTGTATTAGTGTGTAAACCTACGCGCGTGTTAAGTGTGAAGGTCTTAGGTACGACTACTTTTCTAAACTTATAATTGTTAGGTAGGTACTTAAGATTTGGTATAATGATCTCCACTGATATTGGCCAGATTCGTTATACAGTTTATTCGCTAAAACTTTGCGGCATCCATTAGATAAACTTTATGTTGTAAATGTATAAACTAAGTAGGTAGTAGAATAACCAAATTATTATGTTCTGAATTAGTATTTTGTGTATATACATAATTAATTAAAAAGAGGTAAAATACGAGGTCCGACCTGAAAAAAGTGTCTCACCGGGAACTGAATCGATCGATATAGGGAAAGTATGTAATTTTGAAAATTTTGGGAGTGTGGCCAGTCGAACCAAAATAATTACAATCAAATGGTACTTCCGGTTATACCGGAAGTCGATACCAGCTTACTTATTTTAAATGGAATACTCTACATATATTCGATTTTTCGTTGCCGAGATATTTGACGTTTTGTAAAAAGTTTGACAGGTGCAACCGTTTGCAAAAACTTTTATAACTTTCTTCGTATAGGAGACCCTCTTTTGCCCTTTGGCACGTAGAAAGAACTCTCTACAATAAAAATAAATTTCATAGTAGTATACTAAGTGTTCTATTCTCCACGTTACATTTTGTCAAATTCAACCCTCAAAAGCTTCTTTAGTTCAAATGGAACACCCTGTATTTTTTACATCAAGTTATGTAAAATTAAATTCTCTTTTTTCTAGTACAGGCGGAGGGGTAAAAGTAACACTTTTTGAATTATTGGCAATTCTCTTAAATGTTGAAATATTTTGCCATTCATCAACTTAGCCATGATTATAAACAATCATTGATGTCAGTCGTTCTCTTGTGTCAAAAAATGTCAGCACGTTTAAATTGCACCCACAAAATCTTTTTAGATTTGTTTATTATTTATAGAGAATATGATAAAGTCATATCAAGAACATGTAACATATTTGCTACTCGACACCCACAAGAACAGAAACCATCACCATACACGGTGTAACTATATTGGATAATTTTAGAACATTTCGCTCTGACAAGGCAGGAATTCTAAGGAGGAAGAAGTTGATGAGTAAAACATAGAAATAGCAATTCTGGGGTATTTTCAGGTATTTCCAATTATGTCATTAAGGCAAGCTTCTCTGGAATCGGGATTATTCAAGAATCTTGTCCATTCTCGCTCCATATGGTTCAATAAATCAAAGAAACAGATTTCCTGACTCGAGAAAATGTTTGTGCATTTATTTTAATAAGACATGCAGGTGACAATTATTTATTATTTTTTGGGAAATATGGACTCCACTCCACCACGTGGATGTAAAAGTAACAAACTAAGCATTATACTCTTCGCCGATTTAGTGCACGTTTTATATAATTGTTGCATATTCTATAGGATACTTTTCGCAGTTTTTATTTAGGCCGCCAAGACCAGTTTATAATCTTATCGCATTTGTGACAAAACTACTTAGTTTATAAACATTAGGAATTATTAGCCGGTTTTGCAACGTAACAATATGTATTCATACATAAAACTGAAAATTTTCTCAAACATTTTTATTTTTTTTATTTCTAAATTTTTTAAACAACCCGGGTAGGATTGTTTTCGTTTTAGACGTTTTACTTCCCTCGCATACCGAAGGGAAGTATTGTATTCGAGAAAAAATCACCCTCCGAGATTTTTACGGATTCTGACGTTTCAGACCACGTAGATTACGAAAATATAGGTTTTTCAATTCCGTCAGTCTGTCTGTTTGTCTGTCTGTTGGTGCATTTACTAAATAACTACTTGACGGAGAGCAGTGAAATTTGGCAGGTAGTTGACGCTACTGTCAGCGCAGAAATGGTAGAAATTTCACTGGAAAATATACAGGGTGGACCGTCTAAACGGAATAAATGGGGAAAAAAATTTTTTTTCGCTCAAATTTAAAATTTCCACGTTTCATGACACGCTAAACCTATTTCTGAAAAAAAAATCGGTAAAGGTATTTACACAGAACTTCCCTCGTTCATGGCAGTCTCTCTAAAAAAATAATAATTACGAAATGACATTGAGAATAATAATCGGAGTAGAGTTATTGCTATTATTACAAAGAAAACTTGATAAGTTTTGGTCAAAAAAATATACAGATTGCTCATCCAACAGCAAAAGTTCAATACTAAATAGCAGGTGCCACATATGGCAGGCTTGCGCAAATACCTTTACAAATGTCCACCATGACTGAATTATTTCTTGGGATGACCACCCTGTACATTTTTCAATAAAAGTATAATAGGTGCATATGCCAGATGTTATTGCCATCTGTCACATTTTCAATCCAACATTCACGTAATGGAGTGGAAGTATAGTGGTGGTTAAAAAATTTCATTTTTTTTTAATTTTTCAAAAGATGGTAAAATAATTTTCAAATTTTTTTCTTCTGAAATAGGTTTAAAATGTCAAAGGTAGAAATTTTAAATTAGAGCAAAAAGGAAAGTTTCCTTCTGTTCTATAGTAGTGCCAAAAAAAGTTTAAAAATTAAAAATGATATATTTTTAAAATAGGTTTAGAATGCTATGAAACGTGAAAATTTTAAATTTGAGCAAATAAAAAAAAATTCGATCTATTTTAGTGGTAAAAACTTTTTGAAAAATGTTGGTGAAAAAAATTTTCAAAAATTTTTTTCTGAAATACCTAGGTTTAGAATGTCATTTAAATTTGAGCATTCTGGTGTTAAATTTTTTTCCAAACTGGTAACAAAATGTTGCAAATTTTTTTTCCGAAATTGGTTTGGAATATCATGAAACGTGGAAATTTTAAATTTGAGCAAAAAAAATTTTTTCGTCTGTTCTATAGTAGTGATACATAAATGGATTAAAAAGTTTTCAAATTTTTTAAAAAATTCTTCAAAAACATTTTTAAATTTGTTTGAATAGTTTTAGAATGTCATGGAAACGTGGATAGTTAAAATCTGAACAAAGAAAGAAACATTCTATCTTAGTGATAAAATTACAAAAAACTCTTTTTTTAATCAGGCTTACAATGCCATGAAACGTGAAAATTTTAAATTTGAAGAAAGAAAAAAAAAATTCATTTTAGTAGTAAAAATTTTTTCAAAAATATTGGTGAAAAAAAATTTCAATTTTTTTTTCCTGAAATAGGTTAAGCGTGTCATGAAACGTAGAAATTTTAAATTTGAGCAAAAACAAATTTTTTTCATCGTGGTAAAAATTTTTTCAAAAATGTTTGAAAAAAATTTTCAAAAAATTTTTTTTCCTGAAATAGGTTTAGCGCGTCATGAAACGTGGAAATTTTAAATTTGAGCAAAAAAAAATTTTTTTCATCTTGGTAAAAATTTTTTCAAAAATGTTTGAAAATAATTTTCAAAATTTTTTTTTCCTGAAACAGGTTTAGCGCGTCATGAAACGTGGAAATTTTAAATTTGAGCAAAAAAAAATTTTTTTCATCTTGGTAAAATTTTTTTCAAAAATGTTTGAAAAAAATTTTCAAAAAATTTTTTTTCCTGAAACAGGTTTAGCGCGTCATGAAACGTGGAAATTTTAAATTTGAGCAAAAAAAAATTTTTTTCACTATTTATTCCGTTTAGACGGTCCACCCTGTATATTTTTCAGTGAAAATTCTACCAGTTCTTCGCTGACAGTAGGGTTAACTACCTACCAAATTTGACTGCTTTCCGTCAAGTAGTTTTTTAGTAAATACACCAACAGACAGACAGACAGACAGACAGACAGACCGACAGACAGACAGACAGACAGACAGACTGACGGAATTGAAAAACCTATATTTTCGGAATCTACGTGTTCTGAAACGTCAGAATCCGAAAAAATCTCGGAGGGTAATTTTTTCTCGAATACAATACTTCCCTTCGGTATGCGAGGGAAGTAAAAATTTTTGAAAATTTTTTTCATTTTTGAAATTTTTTTTACAAAGATGAAAAATTTTTTTTTTGCTCAAATTTAAAATTTCTACGTTTCATGGCATTCTAAAAGTATTAAAAAAAATAGATTTTTTTACCATTTTTGAAAAATTTTTTTCTACTAAAATGATAATTTTTTTTTCTTCAAATTAAAAATTTCCACGTTTCATGACATTCTAAGCCTGATTCAGAAAAAAAAAAAAATTTGAAAATTTTTTGAAATTTTTTACCAACATTTTTGAAATTTTTACTTCCCTCGCATACCGAAGGGAAGTATTGTATTCGAGAAAAAATCACCCTCCGAGATTTTTTCGGATTCTGACGTTTCAGAACACGTAGATTACGAAAATATAGGTTTTTCAATTCCGTCTGTCTGTCTGTCTGTCTGTCTGTCTGTCTGTCTGTCTGTTGGTGCATTTACTAAAAAACTACTTGAAGGAGAGCAGTCAAATTTGGTAGGTAGTTGACACTACTGTCAGCGAAGAAATGGTAGAAGTTTCACTGGAAAATATACAGGGTAGGGTGGACCGTCTAAACGGAATAAATAGTGAAAAAAAATTTTTTTTGCTCAAATTTAAAATTTCCACTTTTCATGACGCGCTAACCTATTTCAGAAAAATAAAATTTTTTGAAAATTTTGTTTGCAACATTTTTGAAAAAATTTTTACCAAGATGAAAAAAATTTTTTTTTGCTCAAATTTAAAATTTCTACGTTTCATGACACGCTTAACCTATTTCAGGAAAAAAAAAATTGAAAATTTTTTTCACCACTATTTTTGAAACATTTTTTACTACTAAAATGAAATATTTTTTTTCTTCCTTCAAATTTAAAATTTCCACGTTTCATGGCATTCTAAGCCTAATTCAAAAAAAAAAAATTTTTGAAATTTTTAAAAATCATTTTTGAACATTTGTTTACCACTAAAATGGATGGATTTTTTTTTATTTCTTCAAATTTCAAATTTCCACGTTTCATAGCGTTCTAAATCTATTTAAAAGAAAAATTAGAATTTTTGTTTACTATTTTTAAAAAATTTTACCACTAAGATAGAATTTTTTTCTTTGTTCAGATTTTAACTATCCACGTTTCCATGGCATTCTAAAACTATTCAAACTAATTTAAAAATGTTTTTGAAAAATAAAAAAAAAATTTGAAAACATTTTTAATCCATTTATGTATCACTACTATAGAACAGATGAAAACATTTTTTTTGCTCAAATTTAAAATTTTCACGTTTCATGATATTCCAAACCAATTTCGGAAAAAAAGTTTGCAAAATTTTGTTATCAGTTTGAAAAAAAATTTAACACTAGAATGCTCAAATTTAAAAGTTTCACGTTTCATGACATTCTAAGCCTAGGTATTTCAGAAAAAAAAATTTTGAAAATTTTTTTCACCAACATTTTTCAAAAAGTTTTTACCACTAAAATAGATCGAATTTTTTTTTATTTGCTCAAATTTAAAATTTTCACGTTTCATAGCATTCTAAACCTATTTTAAAAAATATATAATTTTTAATTTTTAAACTTTTTTTAGCACCACTATAGAATAGAAGGAAACTTTCCTTTTTGCTCAAATTTAAAATTTCTACGTTTGACATTTTAAACCTATTTCCGAAGAAAAAATTTTAAAAATTATTTTACCAACATCTTTTGGAAAATTAAAAAAAAATGAAATTTTTTAACCACCACTATACTTCCACTCCATTATGTGAATGTTGGATTGAAAATGTGACAGATGGCAATAATATCTGGCATATGCACCCATTATACTTTTATTGAAAAATGTACAGGGTGGTCATCCCAAGAAATAATTCAGTCATGGTGGACATTTGTAAAGGTATTTGCGCAAGTCTGCCATATGTGGCACCTGCTATTTAGTATTGAACTTTTGCTGTTGGATGAGCAATCTGTATACTTTTTTGACCAAAACGTATCAAGTTTTCTTTGTAATAATAGCAATAACTATATTCCGATTATTATTCTCAATGTCATTTCCTAATTATTAATTTTTTAGAGTGACTGCTATGCACAAATAACGAGGGAAGTTCTGTGTAAATACCTTTACCGATTTTTTTAATTTAATTAGAAAATACTTAAAAAATTACACCAATTTACTGTCTAAATTTCAACATATTCGGACTTTTCATTCTTAAGTTGTATTTACAAGAAACATGGCGGACAGACGGACGGACGGACAAACGGACAGACAGACGGACGGACGAACGGACAATTTGAAAGTTATGCAGAATTCGTTCAACAACACAGTGATATGAAATTTTTCTCTACGAGCGATATTACCAGTTTTGTATTTGCAAAGAGTATAATAATGACAATTCAATTAGCTACAGAGAAGTTTTCTTTACATTTTTTGCAAAAGTTAATATTTAAAAATATATTTATTAAGTGCGAAAAGATGTACTGCCATCCCTATTCTTTCACCCCCTAAGGGACTGCAATGTATTAGCTGGTCATGTATTTGTATGTAATTAGGTGTTTTCACTATGTGCAGATTTGCTTTTTTTGATATTATTAAAATGAATTACTTGTTACACTAAAGCATGTCTTGATATTTAAATAGCATTCTACCTTCAAATTAATTAAATTAAAATTTCAACAAATGAATAAGATAAAGTTTTAATAATTGAACAAGTATGCAAAACACACTATGATTGGCAGTGACGTCGTCGGTTTTATTAGTTGCTTAAATCGCGTTTTACATGTAATTAAATGGGTAATGTCTAATACGGGATTGTGTAAAAGCTACTTTATCTGCTGTAAAATTATATTTGTACTAAAACTTCTGCAGATACGTCTTTGAATGTATTTTTGCATCTTTGCACAAAACACCACTTAGTTTTCATTATAAAATGGTAAGACTTTGCAAAATAACATGTATTTGTAATACACAATGACGTTTTTTTACTGACAATGCAACTAATGACGTCATAAGTGCGCAATGTGATGTAGTGTTTTTGGCGGTAAAATTTCAATTCAAAATTAAAACGGCTTATTTTAAGGTATTATTCGTCTGATTGTCAAAATTCAAGTGTTTTTAACCATAATCAAGTATTATCTTCACACTCAAAGAGAATTTAATATTTGTGAAAACACCTAATTGGAAATAATGTTTCCTGTACTATTAGTCTATTTGCTATAGCGACTGATATCTACTTCTTAAAATCAAAAATGTATTGGTATTTGTAAAGTTAATTCTACAAATATATTCGCTTTAATATAGCCTTCCATTTTTAAAAGAGCAAGAACATTTAAACACCTCAATCCAATCATCACAACCCAACCTCAAATCGGTAAAGTTACTTAAATTTAACCCACATCTCTTTCACTTTGAGGCGTACCAAATCCCATTTAATGACAAGGCACAGGATTACAATAGCTATTTGCGCGTACATCCTGAAGGATTTCGACGATTTCCTTGTTACTGAAACGCAGAATAATTCGCATCCTCGCTGTACAAGTGAGAGTTCCTAAAGTCCTGAAACGCATCTGAAGCATGTAATAACCACCCGCCCCATTACGTACATCTTGGGGTAGATAAATACGTGCAATAGGCGGAGTTCAAGGGGTTGAATGTTTTAATACATTTATTGCAAAACCTAAGAATCAAAACTATCTGGAATATATTCATATCTTATAACAATAGTATTATTTCAATCGTAGTAGCGGCTGCCTATTTCATTGTTAATAGAGAATTAAACAAGTAAATACATTTTTTATTTTCTTAAAATAGAAATACAAATATGCATAATATGATTAAATGTAAATCTAAAATCTCTACACTGTAAAGGCTCCCTAATTTAGAAACAAAGACAATAATTATATTACTAGCAAAAATTCCGGTAATTGTTTCATATTTTACAAAAAACTTGGCAGATAAGCGTAAGAAACAAATATTTCACAACAACTACTTTGCCGGCTATACATCCCGTTCAATATTGGATTACAATAAATTAATAATATTTTATTAATTCTAATTAATTGATACACCAACAGAAAGGTGATTTCTCAAATAATGTGGAATTGTGCGATGGTATCAAACGGTCACTGCTTCTCGTGATATACTTGTGGCAAAATGTTATTTTATTAAAAGTGCCATATTTTTACGAAGCATAAGCATTTATAAATATAAATTGATGGTGGAAAACTCTTGTCTCCTTCAGCAGGAATACCCCAACACAATGTACTAAAACTTATGTGAACATGCGAGTGAATAATACATAGTTAATTAATGTATATTAAAGTAATTGTATATTAAACGAATAAGTCTCTTCTGACAAATAAAAACTCTTATCTCTTTCAGTAGCAATACCCCAACACAATATATTAAAGCCTATATGTGAGTATGTAAGCGAATAATTCGTACTTAAGTAATGCTTTAAGATGGGATACATTTTTCATTTGTAAAACTGCAAAATAGGCTTGGTTTAATTGATAGCATACTTCATCGATTCTGAACTTCCAGGATGTCTGGGTCCAAGACCACATTAGAAAACAGTACAGGGTTTCCTATTATAAAAATTCACATAAGTTGTTTTTAATACAAGTTTATTGCGGCCACACCAAGCAGAACATCCATCTAACACATTATTATTTTTGATCTGCAAAGCATCAGTGTTCGAATCTGTCACAGTTATAGTACTATCATCAGCAAACATTGTCGTTGATCCACTTTTATGTGGCTTGGAAGATCATTAACATAAAATATAAAAAGTAAAGGCCAGAGTACTGACCCTTGAGGCACCCTTCGAGATACATTATTAAATTCATCAGAAAAGTGGATGCCGATCCTCATAATTATTAAACGGTTTACTAGGTGTAGCTGGCTCCTGGCAGACATTATTAATTTATCATCCATGAAACCATGTTGACATGATGAGTGTAGTATTTTCGATAAATATTGATAATTGGTCGTATAGAACCTTTTCCATTAATTTAAACAGAGAACTAGCTAATATTATTGGTCTATATTTATCAATATCTAAAAAATTCACCTGATTTTAATAATGGCAGTACATGAAATTTTTTCAAAATATTTGAAAAGGAACCTTTTTCAATTGGACCGTTTTCAAATGCTTTAGGCTTTCGCTTTATGATGTGAAAACAGCATCATAAGCAAAGAAATTATTTTATTTAAAAGTTAAAAACTAGCAAAAAATAAAAGTGAAAATAAAAAATCGCCATGTGTTAATAAATAAAATTTCCCTTTGAGTCATCGCACTCTCTGGAAATTGTACACTTTCTTTAACTCAATCAGACACAGAAAAACATTCAAAGAAACTCAATATTTTATTAAATCCAGATTTTAACATTCCAAATATTTCTGTTGAAGTGTAGACCGCTCGACTCTTCGACGTTTCGAAAATATTTTACATTTATACTTAATTTAAGAAAATCCCCACTACACCACTGGCTCTATGAGTAAACTTCCGAAATGAGAAATCTGCCTTTATTAAACTTATAATCACGCCACCAGAAATTAACTTTCTTATATCTAGATATGGAAAACGCTGAGATGACAACATTGTGTTTCCTTTCTTGGGAAATTGTAAGCAATTATCTTTTGGGGGAAAAAAGGAATTATTTATGACGGCCGGAAAAGAGCATGCAATCTCATTAGAATTTGATATTAAATGAACGGTTTTGTTTCCACAATGAGATATTTAATTTTCTAATTTAATAGCTTCGAAGCTTATGTCTCAGTTCTTAGAAAATTCCGATTTTGAGTACCTACCTACCTACTTACCTACTTGAAAATATGATTCATATGTCACGTGACATTGTTTCTTTTAATCGCAGCTAGTACTTGGATGGGTGACTCTTCCAAGGAATTCAGCGATCTCGCCCAACTTAATTTCGGCTTGTACATTAGCGCATACGTAGTAGCTATGAAATTTTAGGCGAGGATAGAAGAAAATAGTTAAGGTAGTTCTAAATCTGCTTCAGTGTCTTTCTATGTTTATTAAAATGTATCATGTTAATACCACAGACATCCGGTGTCAGTTTTGCCCCACCAAGTAGAGCTGGGCAACGTACCGCACCAAAGTACTCACGAGTACTTCACAACGAGTAGCTTTAAAAAATACTCGTGCGAACTTGAGTACGAGTACTTGTTTATGAAGTACTCTAAAAAATGAGTACTTTTGCAAAATTTGGAGAGTACTCTTCTAAAAATGAGTAACGAGTACGAGTAGTTCGAGAGATACCAAATTGAAATAGTTAATAGATACAAGACTAGAATACCACTTACACCATTACCAGTAAATAAAAGTAGATCGACATCAACAAAAACAGTTACATATCTTAAAAATGTACAGGTACACAAAAATGAACACAACCAAAAATAAACCGCTGTCTAAGGAATCACTACTTCCACATCCAGATTTTTCTTCCAAGTCTCTTTAAAAGTAAACTTCTTGTATTATATTTGCACTTTAGTATGCGGAAATAATTGGTCATAAAATTTTAATAATATTTGGGGCAGATGCCATAGAAAAATTTAGAAAAGTTGTAATTTAGCAAGATTATTTAAGACATTGAAAATTAACTTGCCTAACTTTCAAGTCTGACATGATATTTGCAAACTCTGCAAAATGTACAGGGGACAGGAATAAATAAAAAATTAATACATTTTCAAACTTTTATTAAGCTGCTCTAAACATTTAAAAAGTTACACAACTCGGAGTAATTGTAATGGGCTTTACATTAATATTCCACAAAAAAATAGGTTTCGTAAAAATGCGATAACATGAATCTAGGTATCAAAAATGTATCAAATACACACATTTTACAAAAACGACGCTAGGCGTTGGTCGGCATCGAGATGTAAAAATGCTTTCGTGTCCAAAAAAACAGCCGAATTTCCAAGCGTTACATTTTTGATTTGTTAAACATTTTCAATGATAAAAATTAAGCACATACGCCAAAAATTAAGTTTCTGGACTTTTATTACCTTGCTCTACTGATTTTTTCCAATTACACCACCCCCCTCCCCCCAACCCTTCAACAAAAAATACATACGTCTACCAAATTTCAAGTGAATATCTCAAGTTTATTTCATCAACCCCCTTACTAATGGGGTAGTGGTGGTGGAGGGGTTGAAAAATACTATAAAGAAATCTGAGTATTTGGCTTCTAGCATACGCATCAAACCTCAAATTTTTGTACTTTACACAGCTTGCTTTACTCATTTTTCCCTAGTTATTCATGCTTACATCCCCACCCTTTCAACGGAATCATCTCAAAATATAATCTAGTTCAAGATGTCATTATAATACATACGTGTACCAAAATTGAATATCTCAATTTTATTTTATCAACGCCTTCTAAACCTATTTCAATAAAAAAAAAATTGATTCTTTTTTTACGATTACTATACTTTCAATCCACTACGTGGATGTGAAAGAGATAAAATTAGAAGAAAAAATGTATATAGTTTCACACGTCAAACGCTCACTTCTCACACCGCCTGACTGACACAGACTACCCTGCACGCTTATATGGAAAAAGAAAAGCAGAGACTTGCTTGTGTTGCACGTCGGTACTCTTACTCGTCAGTTGTGGCCGCGAAAAGTACTCGAGTACCTAATAATGTAAAGTACTTGAAAATTTCGAGTATAGAGTGCCATCCAAATAAAAATACTCACGAGTACTTTGGGTACTCAGTACAATTAGGAATACAATTTACTCGAGTACTGCCCAGCTCTGCCACCAAGTCACAATTTTTTTCTATCCTGAAAAACCAGTTGCAATTTTTACATTTTTCTAACTGTTTTTTGAGGATAAAAAAAATTTTGACGTGGTGGGGCAATACTGACACTGGATTCGGGTTTAGAAAACCGGTCGGTGAAATCGACACTTTTTTTCTGGGTGCCTCTGTAATTTATTATTTGTTGATTGTAGACATCAATATATATCTACACATTATCCGAGTTCAAAAATTTTTTAAAAGAAAAAAGTTCTAAGCAAACTTTATGTATGTTTTCTTATGTTTCATCAATTCGTCAACCATTACTCTGGATTGCCTTAAATAATTTCTTTGAAATCTTGTACAGTACGGCTTGGAGATCATCTCAGTATAGTTTCATCAACCGATGTCTAGTAGAGAGTGAGCAAGAATCAGAAAAAAAAAATTCAAGGCAAAATTGGCGAAAGTGAAAAATCCATAATCGAAGTAGACGGTCATTTGCTCCCATCTCTTTCCACCTGCGTTAATAGTGTAGTGTAGCTGCACTTTTTACTCTGTTTTCGTCCATAGTGCCGCAATACGCTCTCTGTCCTTCTCGCACTGAAGCTGATTCGCCTAATAATATTCATATGACGCATTCTTTAAATTCTCCAATAAATTCCCTCACCTTGCCTGGTTGCCGCTAGAAATACTGGCTAATATTTACATAACGGCGTCCTACTTATATGTAATATCTAACTCACGACTATCCAAGCGAGAGCATATGACATGGATATTGTGTGAGCGTGAATATAGAAGACACTAAACTGTAAGAATGCGAACAGTTGAAGAAAATATATTTAAAGGTTAAATGCATTGTATTAATTTATAAATATTAAAACGTAACAACAAATAAACCACCGAATATTGTTTATTCAGAGAGTTTTCTGACCCCTGGTCAAAGGTGGCTTAAATTAGATTTTTAAGGACTTAAACATGAAACTTAGTTGCATTGCTTGAGCCCAAAAATATCATATAATAAACAAAGCGTATATTTTCATATTCCAGCAAAGTGATTTTTTTATAATTCTAAGGTATATAGAAAGTTTCTTATCAAATGGTAGCGCACAACAGTTCTTTTAATGAGTCGACAATATCATTTATACATAACAAAACAAATGAGGCCTCAGATGTGGTTCCTGAGGGACACCCAAATCAGCAATAAGCACATCAGATTCATAATTATTTACTCTCACAAATTGTTTTCTGTTTGATAAATATGAGAAAACGAACTGTACTAAATCACTGAAAAAAGAAAATTGCTTTTAAAATAACATTATTTTGATTTGCTTTTGTTACCCCGAGAATTAAACCTAGAATAACTGGCTAATCACACAACACTACATTCGACACTTTATACGTGTTCATTTACATGCAGCAAGTTATTCAACCCCATAGTGTACTATTTGTTATGGTTTATATTGTGGTTACAATATGTTATGTAAAGTAATAGGCGTGCATTCCGCTTTTGACTACCTTTAGTTAACGTGCCGTATTTCCCGTATTTAAAACAGGTTAAGTTGTATTTCACGGCAATTTACGGCCTTTTGGAAACGTTAATACCATGAGCACATGACCGTCGAACTGGATATTGTTGAGGGGGTGAACATACCACTGAAACAATATTAGTTGTATGAATATATTTTTTCGCTTACTACAATAAATATGGGACGTGGACAATAAACAAACGCATTGTCGCCACATCTCCATCGAAGTTTGACACTTGAAAATCCTACGTAAATCTCGATAGTGGTTTTTTCACGGTTGCAATATTTCTCCTTGGTAAGTAAGGGATGTAAGAATCTGCAAAATTATTTATTTCATACTGTCCGGTAAATGACTATTTCCCGGACTCGTTTGCGGCCGGTATTGTTGATAGCAAGCAATTATTTTTCATTTTTCACTTTTGACTTTTTCACTTGAAAATAGTGTTCTTTTACTGTAAAATATACTTTCTATCAGCTGTAGTAAATGAAGCCTGTTAAATAACTCTAGATTAGGTTTCTATTACAAAATTTATATTATTTTGCTTAACTAAAGTTCGTAATTTTTATTTTATTTAAACTAATATTAATTCATATTGGTACTATTGTGAAGTAAGCACTTTAGTACCTAGCCCTACTTATAAAATATACTTTTCTACCGAATTTAGTAAATGAAGAATGTTAGATAACTATAGATTAGGCTCCCACATACAACATTCTTAATACTTTGCTAAACTAAAATTAGTAATTTTTATTAAGTTTGAGCGATATTAATACTGTTTAGAATATATATCTTTACTCGTATCTTTACTTGTAAAATATAGTTTTCTACCAACTTTAGTAAATGAAGAATGGTAAACAATAAAAAATCTGGCTCTTTACTAGATTTTTATTATTTTGATTAAATAAAGTTAGTATTCTCTATTTTAATTGGAACCAATATACAGATTATTTATTTTACATTTTTATTTACTTTTATTTGACAGTGACAAGTTAAAGAAAGTCATAATTAGCTATGAAAAAAATAGCTGTAACATCGTTATGCTGATACGATTGTTAGATTGCGGAGTAAGTTTTTTAAATTTGGATAACTAGAACTTTTTATTCATTTTTAAAAGGAATATAAAGACCACTATGAAATAATAGTATATTACGTACCATGAACTGTAAGTGATACTTTTCAGGTCGAGAATGTAGTTCGGGAAACCGAGGCCCGTAGGGCCGAGGTTTCCTAAACATTCGAGACCTGAAAAGTCACTTACTGTTCGCGGTTAGTAAATAGTTTTTTGTAATACCTGCGAAAATCAAAGAAAAGTAATTAATGAGTTAAATTTGAATTATTGACAACTACCTGTCAAAATTAAATTTTAATATTTTAAATAAATTAGGTATATCGTATATACCAGAAATTAACAAAAGAAAGCCTAATAGATAAACAACTTGTTGAAAAGTCAAGTTTGACAAGCAGTTTTTGAGGAAATACTATTATGGATATCGAAGAAGCTGCAAATATTGCTTGTACATCGCTTCTACCTGGGAAATCTAAAAAAAGGTACGAAATCACATATGACGTATTTAGAAAGTGGTGCGACGATAAATATGTGGATATTCATACCAGTGAGGCGGTTTTACTCGCATATTTTCTAGAGAAATCTAAAAAATATACATCTCCAGCCAGCTTATGGTGCGAATATTCCATGCTGCGGTCAACCATCTCCTTAAATGATAATGTTGACATTTCAAAATATGGCAAATTAAGGGCATTTTTAAAAAACAAAAATATTTGACATCGTCCCAAAAAAAGTGAGGTGTTTACTATAGAACAAATTGTAAAATTTTTGAGTGAAGCATCTGACCAAACATATCTGATGAAGAAGGTCGTTGCTATTATGGGAATTGCGGGAGCCTGCCGCAAAGATGAATTATGCAAGGTAACAGTAGACGATATTGTTGATAAAGGAAGCGTAATACTTATCAAAATACCTGATTTTAAAAATCACCTTTCAAGAAGTTTCACTATCGTAGACAATGACAATTTCCACTGTCTGGAATTGATCAGGAAATATATGAGTCTGCGACCAAAAAATTCAGAAAATAAAAGATTATTCTTGAGATATAAAAATGGGAAATCCGTTAACCAACCAATTGGGAGAAATATTTTCGCTAAAATTCCGTCTGATATTGCAACATTTTTAAATTTGGAAAATGCAAAAATTACAGTGAACATTCGTTTCGCAGAACCTCGGCAACTCTTTTGGCTAACAGCGGAGTCGACGTTCTTGCGTTGAAAAGGCACGGTGGGTGGAAGTCCTCGGCAGTAGCAGAAAGTTATGTGGCGGAATCTTTAACGAACAAAATATCATCATCATCTCGTCAAACATCTGATAATGATCTCTCGGATAATATGGAGAATACTCCACTAGATGGTCCTGAAGTAATTAAAGAAATACAAAAAAAATTAACATCAATTTTGACTGTTGATAATATGAATAATTGTACTTTTCACATTTCCATAAATAATGTAATAAAGATGCTTAAAATAATATCTTCATTTTTGTGTATGCATGAAATGTTTGGTTTCAACGATAGATTTTTTTTACCTAAAATTTCTGTTGATCTGAGCAGGTAAATAATAACTAGTACGTAATATTCACTTACAGCCCACGTCGGACTGTAAGTGAATATTACAGCCCTGTAACCATGGCAACCAGTAAATGAATTGTAAGTTCAGCTTACTCTAATAAAAATTTGTTAATAATGATCCACTTACAGTACAGGTATTACAAAAAATATTATACTCTCATTACAGTATTCATTTATATTTCAAACTCGTGCTGTAATAAGTCACCTACCGGACTAGTAACGTAAATTATTGTTGCAATAAACTCCCTTCTCGATTTGACACAATCTGTTTATCAATTATTTCTTTTCGGTAACTACCTTAGGTATATAGTCTTTATGCTAACGATTTTAACTAAGGCTCATTTTAAAGATCTTTTCAAGTACTTTAAAAAAGATCTAACAAGTTTTCTCCGAAAAATTCGTTGTTTTTCTTTATTTAACGTTGAAAGGTTCTAGTTCAGTTTTCGGCGAACAGACAGTCACCTTCAGCTTGGTTCGTATTGCATCTACATATATAAAATACCAATCGATTTGTTACTTTGCTTTTGATAAAACATAAGGTTTTTGAGTTATTCGAGAAAATTGCTCTATAACATACATTTTTTAGATGAAAAATCATCATTTTCAATCGCGAAAAGCTAAAAATATATTGATTTATCGAAAAACTTCATAGAACATTTTTTTGCTTAGAATTCATCCCCTTATCGATTTCTGCGGTTATTTTGAGTGTACCTACTAATTTCCAACCCAAAGGAGGGGTGGTATACATCCCAGTGTAGAAGCGCACATCGGCACTATATAACTTTTGTTCTTTGAACCACTTACTACTTACTGTCCAAATGTCATGTCAATTGTTATCCGAAAGAATTCTGAGGTAAAAACCTATATTTACCGTCAAACCTATTGGACTAATAATGTAATCAGACTTCCATTGTTTTTTTTTTACTATATTTTTTGACGTCGATTTTTAATGTGTATTACTAAAGTATGAAGATTATTTCATAGGAATACCGATATTTGTCCCTCAACTACAACCATTTTTTTTTTCAAAATTATAAACAGATTGTCTGCTTGATAGAGTAAACACGCGACCTCTTAAATGCACCATTTTAACTCCTACAATATACCTATATCATAGTTTGGAAGTAATGCAGAGTAATGAGTAATAGTTAGATCTGAGCTGAGGTCAGTTTTTCACCACTTAACTGGTTGTAGACTTCGGAAGAAGTTATTCAGAGGTTTGTTCCTTTTAGTCCACTGTATTACATATTTGAAAGTATGACCATCCTAGTTCTAACGTCCCGTATACTGCCATAAACGTCAGATGCTAAACCGTGACCATACAGGGGCCCTAATAGTTAACAATTAAAATCTATATAGATACATAGATATACTGATACGCCGATATTATAAAATCATTACTGGTACACTTAGCAACTTTGCAATTACTAATTAGAATTTTATAATCATCATATAAGCAATAGAGAGAACTTTACTGCCTGCATAAGTATAAGCGCATCGGACCTTTTTAGTACATAGACGGACTGAAATTTATTGCCTGCTTTACATATAAAATGAGTGTCTACAGGGTTGTCCAAAAGTTGGCATAAAAGTTTCGCAGTTCTTGGAAATCTAATAGATGACGATATCAAATTTTCATTAAGTGATTAGTTTCAAGTTCATTTGAAGGTCAACTGGTTTTTCTTATGGAATGGTGAAGATTAATAGTCAATCAGCCCTCCGTGGCTCATTACTTCCCCAGTATTTAAAGACTCCAAGCTCTCTAATTTACGATAAACATTTCCGCGTATGCATACTATTGCATTCTGCAAGTAGATAATAGAATCTCATGGTTCGATACTACCACAGTATTTAGAGACTGCAAATCATCTCTGCTCTATTATGCACACGTTGACGAAGATAGAAAAGCAACTTAACTGGGTAATCGTTCAAACTGGTACTGTGTCCCGCTACAATTTGACAATATATCTCAAGAAGCCAATTGTAACATTAAAATATAGGACATATCGGGATTACAGAAACTTTAACTATGATGATTTTTTAACCGATCTTTATAGGCTAGACTGGGATGTGTTATATACATTAAACAATGTAGAGGACATGGTATATTTTTTTAACAACAATGTAACTGCACTTTTTGATAAACATGCACCTTATAGAACAGCTCGCTTCTCGAAACCTCCTGCGCCTTGGATTACCGACAATGTTAAATTTATGATGCGTCTTAGAGATAAAGCACTTTCTAAATATAAAAAAAATAAAACTGGGGCATCTTGGGATGAATATAAACAACTCAGAAATTTGGTTACAATGTCCGTGAGGAATGAAAAAAGGGCTTATTTAAATCATCAATTTAAAGTCAATCCTAAAGGTTTCTGGCGTACTCTAAAGTGGCTAAATATTAATTCTACACCTATAAGTCACCCTGAACTAGTGGGCAATCCGGACGAATTCAAGAAATATTTTTCTGATAGTATTCCATCTACTGACCTCGACCATAACAACAATGAGTTCTTTGAATATTACAATAAAAATATATTTCCTAATATTACTAATGAATTTAGTTTTTCTGTAGTTAATGAAGGGAAGGTGGAAAAAATAATTTCCGAAATTCGATCTAACTCAAAAGGAGTTGATGGAATTGATATTAAAATGATTTCTTTTCTTATTCCATATCTTACTCCTCATATTACACTTATTTTAAATGCATGTATATTGGCAAATGAATTTCCATCGCGGTGGAAATGTGCTAATATCATTCCTATTGCTAAAATTAATAATCCAAGTCAATTGTCTCATTTTAGGCCTATAAGTATTTTACCCGTTCTTTCAAAAATATTAGAAAAAATTATGTATGAACAGTTAAGCTTACATTTCTCTAAAAATAATATTATACCAATTACTCAATCAGGTTTTCGGGCTCAACATAGTACTGCTACTGCATTGTTGCAGGTTAGTGATGACGTAGTGAGGGCTTGTGATGAAGGTAAGAATACATGTCTTGTTCTGCTTGATTATAGTAAGGCCTTCGATACTCTTGACCATGTTATTCTATGTGCTAAGCTTAAGTATTTTGGACTAAGCAACTCTTCTTTGAATTTCATTTATAACTATTTAATGAACAGACCACAAAGAGTAATATTGGGCAATGTAACTTCAGATTTTTCTATTTTAACCAAAGGTGTGCCACAAGGAAGTGTACTGGGTCCATTGTTGTTCTCAGTTTACACTGCAGATTTTAGTAATTACTTAAAATATTCAGTTGTACACCAGTATGCTGATGACATGCAAATCTACCATTCTTTTAAATTTGAAAATGTAGAGTCAGCCAAAAAATATATTAACGAGGATTTGGATCAGATTTTCAAAATCTCAAACTCTCATGGCCTTAAACTAAATGAATCTAAAACTCAAATGATAATTTTTGGTAAAAATAAGTATGATATTATGAGTAGTGATAACTTTAATATACATATAAATAACGTCAATTTAAATTTTACCAGTGTTTGCAAAAATTTAGGAGTAATTTTTGATAATAATCTGCGCTTTGAATATCATGTATCGAACGTTCTTCAAAGAAGTTATGCGAAACTACGTACTCTTTATATATTCAAGGAATTTCTTTCTGTGAACGTAAAACTGAAATTGTGTGATTCCCTCATCTTGTCATTGCCTGCATATTGTGATGTTGTTTATTGGCCAGCTTTACTCTGTAAGGATAAGGAGAGCCTGCAGAAGCTTCAGAATAGTTGTATTAGATTTTGCTATGCACTTAGATACTTTGATCATGTTTCATCCTATTACCGTGAAGCTGAGTGGTTTAAATTGGAGCAGCGGTTTTTTATGCACTTATGCACATTAGTATATAAAATAAATCAGTCAAAGCAACCGACTTATCTCTATAATAAACTCGTCAAAGGATCCGACATTCATCCAAGAAGCACACGTCACAAGAGCCTATATAATGTTCCCAGACACAACACTGCCTTGTTTCTCCGTTCATTTAGTTACAACGCCGTCAAGGCCTTCAATTCTCTGCCTCCTGTCACAAAATCATGCTCAAGCGTTGCGACCTTTAAAAATTATCTAAAAAAATTCGTAATTAGTTCTAACACTTTATAATTTTGTGTACTTGTTCAACTTTGTAGATGTTATCCCTTAGCGTTAATGTTAACTTTTAGTTTTTTAGTGGGTGGTTAGCTGAGTAGCTATGCTAGATCTCGCCACCCTTGTTAAGCATTTTCTAATGTATTCTGTACATAATTAAATAAATAAAGACATATTATTATTATTATTATATATAGAACGTTGATAGAATTAATTTTAGACAATATATTGTAATTGCTGTGGACAAATATCCCCTTGTCTGGCCCCCCAAATGATACGATTTCTTAAATCGTCTAGATTTTCTGGTTTTGTCTCATCAACTTCCATTAGATCCAAAGGGTTACCCCTTTAGTTCCCCAGGTCACCAGATCTTAGGATCTGGTGACCTGATCAGGTCACCAGGTCACCAGATATTAGGATCTGGTGACCTGGGGAGCCACTCTATGGTACCTCTTCTACCGGTCCAACGATCTGAGAAAGTACTGTTCAAAAGTTCACGAATAGTAATACCAAAGTTGTGATGATCTGGACCAAACAAATGTTGTATGCAATGGGTAATTTGATTTTCTAACAGTTGTAAATCGATGAAGTTTCCTTCGATAAAGAACATCCTATTAATTGGTGATCACAAGTTCCAGCCCAAACATTTCATTTCAGAGGACGCTGCGCATGACTTTTTCTCATCCAATGGATATGTTCATCAGACCAATACTTACAAGGCTAATGAACTGGCCAGAGAAGGCGCAGGTAACGCCCCTATAGGACCCGAACCCTTTTGCGGTGTGGCCAAGCCATGCATACGAGAATCCTGTAACAAGTGGATTGTTGGATTTAACCATTTCTAAATATTCTAGTAAATTTAATTTAAAACTACATATTTAGAATTTTAAATTTAGTTAAGGGTGGCCCAATTATAAACAATGACTTTTGAATCCGATCTGTAGTCTCAAAGAAGGTAAATGATTCTTATATCTGATTTTAAATATAGGAACAGTTTGACCTACATAATATGCATCATAATCTGGTCATGTAAACTTAAACACCATAAGGTAAAACTAATATTAGGATGAATAGTGGATAGATGTGCAACGGAGTTAACTGCTGATTAACTATCGATCGAAATGTAAAGCAGCACTTTGCATGTAATTAGTTACATAGTATTAGTTATTGGTATAACAAGCCGGCCGTATATCTTTTGGCTTAAAATGTAGTAGTAATATAAAATAGCACCATCGACTTCTTTTAACTTCTAGAAACAAATTTTCCCACTTTGTGTTATAATATTATCTACGTTAGTATTATATTCAGCTTTTTAATCCGTTATAAAATAAATAGTGAATATGTCCTAATACCAATAAAAAACCAATCTTGATGAAAATAGAGCGGTTAGAAATGAACTTTTAAGCGGCAGTTTGGTCACTCTACCCTTCGGTACGTCCATGGCTGTCTGCATCTACGCTGAACGAATGTAATTTCAGCTCAAACTCGTTAATATTCGCTAAATGTTGGCAGCATTGTTTGTAGCTAAAGTTTATTATGTTTACCTAATTTTTCAGTCTGTTTGTTAACCGTGGTTTAAAAATTAAACCTATCTACGTCTGGAATGTGTATGCATATGTGTAACATAGGTAATCCTGATAATCGGTATCATGTATTATTTTTGAGAACACTTGAAATATTTGGGGGGATAAAAGGTCGTTAAATCCAAATTAATTATTGTAATTAATATATGTATAAAATATATTCAACTGTAATATCTTTTATTTCTGTATGTCTTCATTGTGGGTATTTTTCAGACAATTTCCATACGCAATTCTAACTACGCTAGTATACCAATAAAGTCGATATCATCATGACATCGTTCTGAAATTATGAAAAATACATACCTATTTATCTGAAAGACAACACTGCGAGACCTGCCCCCTACGACGGCCCTTCTATGAGTCTTCAACATTTCTCAACATCTCTAGAATAATAATAATAATAATAAACTCAAGATCGCATTAGAACGTGGAAGAAGAAGGAACTACATGGTAGATTTGTCGCAGCTCTAACTTCAGACAATGTAGATGAAACAAAGTCCACAGAGTGGCTTCGAATAGGGAACCTCTGTGGGAAGACAGAAGGTTTCCTCTTTGCAATACAGGATCAAGTAATTAAGACCATAGCCTATCGAAGATATATTCTGGGTCAACAGATTGACTGCCAATGAATCAATCCAGCATATATGTTGTGGATGTCCATCACTGGCACAAACCGAGTATCTCCAAAGACACAACAATATTGCCAAAGTTATTTACGAAGCACTTGCAAAGAGGTACCAACTCGTAGAGGCTCAACATCCATAGTATAAATTTAAACCTGAGTAAGTAATCAGCATTGAGCAGGCCCTGATTCTATTAGACAGTCCGATCATCACACTCAGGACAGTTGAAGCCAGCAGATCAGATATTGTTCTATTTGATAAAACCAAAAAGAAAGCAACAATCATTGATGCCGCAGTCCCCATGGACGACAAACTAGTGGCATCTATTACCGAGAAGAAGAGCAAACACCAACAACTGGCTGTTGAATGGAAAGATATATATCAGCTACGAGACGTACACATAATTCCGGTGGTAGTGTCTACAAATGGATCAATGGCAAAGATTTGGCAAGATGTCAAGAAGAGATTCAACTACAAGTAAAGCATCTAAAAAGCTGCTTTATTAGCTACTGCCAATATTGTCCACAAACTTCTGAGTCTTAATTAAACATCACTACTGAATAACGCTGCAATCACCAGTCGAAGAATATTAGCCTTCACTATGTGAGTATTGTCACCTTTTGTACAAATCATCTTCGCCTTGGGTAATTCAAATCCCGGCAACTATGTAAATATAAAGAGGGAAAAAAGAAATAATAATAATAATTTATAATAATAATAGTAATAATAAATTGTCTTTATTAAGGGCGAAGTTAACCTTACATTTTTGGTATTGGTATACAAGCAGTATTTACACAGGTTAAGGCATGGATACAGAAAAATTAAAAGAAGTAATGTCGATTAAAACAAAAGCTATTACAGGTAATAAGGTTATAAAAATATCACAACTAGATATAAAAACATTAAGATACAAAAGCATACACAAGTCGAGATCTAACAGATTAAAATGATTAAAGGAACACGTTTCACCGTTTCTTTAAATTTTTTGCAGTTTAACTCTTTGATATGGGTGGATATGGGTAATACATTAAAGAACTTTATTCCGTAGTAATTGATGGTGTTCCTAGTTTTAGTTAATCTCAGATGGTCTGGAATAATTGAGTTACACTTTCTTGTTGAGTTCTTATGTAATCTGCTGTGAGTTGCATATTTGCTTTCATTTACTTTTATGTGCATTAGGCAATGAAGCACATAAGTATATTTTATCCCAAACTTACTGTCGGGATCTTTGTTCTTTACCGCACTATCAAAGGCGCCGACATTTTTTGTACCCAGAATAAGTTTGAGAGAAACTTTACTAGGCAATGTAAGGATTTTAAGTTGTATAAATGTGTTTTTACAATCATCTATATAATTCAGTGTAGCAATCACCCTAACTGATTTTCTTTGCAATGAGAAAACAGGACCGGCAGGAATTACCCAGAGAACACTTGATTGTGTGTAAACCATGTCATAAAATATTGTTGCGTGTTTTCCACCTTTTAGGAAACACCCTGTATGAATCCGTGGGTTCTAAATAATTTCAACAAGAGATAAACACCACTAACACTTTATTTAACAATTTACTGATTATACAATACTTCAAATTCAAAATAACCTTTACACTTTGTTTACTTGATATTTAACCTCTAGATTGAACCAGAATCTTCTCTTACCGCACTCCAGAAAAGTCCATGGCTCTTTCTACAAGCTTCCAGTCACTATTAGTAGGCATAGGCGTATCAATTTCCAATTCCAAGGGGTACACCCCCTTCATAACAATATTCAAATGTCAAAAGTTCATAAAAAATTATCTTCAGATTTCTTGTACTAGCGATGATATTCTGAATAGTCTTTATAGTGTCCTGAAGATTTCATATATGAATGAAAGAGCTTATCTAATTTCTTTTTCAGTGAAGGAGTATTTTTATTGGATAAGACATGGGTGGGTCTACTATGTTAATAGTTTTATTTCTGTTTTTTTCAATGATTCCTAACTTACAAAGGAATCGGATGGTTTGTTTAAGAGGTTTTCTATGCAATCAACTATTCCTCACGTAAGTCTAGATATGTTGGAACGTGTTCAAGGTTGACATAGGGGCGGTCGTAAGAAGCAGGTCTCTCAGTGTTGTCTTTCAGATAAAATTGTTTATCATAATTATTATGGAATTTCGCATTCTTCGTTAGGGAGGAAATTTGACTGATAACTTGGTGTTAGGCCTAGGAATGCAGATCTGCTGGAGTATGTTCCAGGTTAATTATTATTATTTCAGAATGAGCTCATTGATTGACTTTATTGTATACTAGCGTCATCATAATTAGATCATCAGTATATATAGTGAATAAGCAATGTGTGGTGTCTCATATTAAATATTTGATGAAGTGTATGAAAATACCCAATAATGTTCTTTCTCAATAAAATACATACTTTCTCTAACAATTACTTTTCTATAGTAGTGCTTTAATATAAGGAAAGAAATATGAAATATCACTATTATTTTCATATGTAAATATTAATTTTATTAAAAAAAAAGTGTTTCCGCCCGGGATCGAACCGGGGACCTTCCGCGTGTTAGGCGGATGTGATAACCACTACACCACGGAAACAACTTGAAAATTCGTCGATAATTCTGGGATCCAAAAAAAGTGGTTCAGGTGTAAATTTTACAGTGTTTAAATAATTTTTCTAAAAAAAAAAAAAACAAATTGGTACATTACACCATAACGCACGTACGTCGAAATATTCGTGAATAGCTAGCTGCAAAGTATAAAATATATAACATATAAAACAAAAGTGCTGACAAAAATGATACTAGTTAGGTATGTTCATAATATGGACCAATATGGGTAAAGATTTGGTTGCGAAAACAATAGAAATGTGCAATGTATTTTGATGAGTCTAAACTCTTCTGAACCTTCAGATATGACAGAAGAAGGAGCCAGCCAATGTCGACACATGTACAATTGTACAATATAGGGTTATTCATTATCAAGGCTCGGGAATTTTATCTCGGCGCCAGAGACGGCTCTGATATAAACAGAATATTATATTGCAAACACTCTTAAACAATAAGAACAACAACGAAGTGGTGAAATATTCATTTTGCCAGCTACAATGTATTTTTGGTAAATTTAACCTAAAAAACGGTAATGGTTCTTACAAAAATATGTAATACATATCTAGCAAATAAAAAGGCAATTTTGAATCAAGCACATACTTTCCTGTTCTGTTCAATATGCGTGGCGTGTTTATTTGGTTTATTTTCATAATAATGGGCTTGTTCGGCATTTTTTTTATTTCATAAATCGAAAGTGCAAGTATAAAATAATGGATCTGCAAAAAATCAGAATCTTATTCGTACGTTTAGTATCTTAAAAACAATTACAAATCTCCACCTCGCGAAAATGGGTCGTGGCCAGGCGCTACGTCACTATACGCATAGACTCAATAGACTTGATGCTCCTTAGTTGTTATAATTATAAGTGTTTTCAAAAAATTGTTTGTTTTGCTTACTGCTTGGCAGTAGGGGAGTACAATTTGGAGAAATGTAAAAAAATTACAATTTTCTCTCACTCCTGTCGGGACGAATTGTCGATTTTGACCCTGCAATTTACGATTAGGATTCATCGCCGATCTTCTCCTTTCCGTAGAGACATAGAACGAACTTCCACTCGACGTATTTATTTAGTTACCAGCGTTTGAAAATTCCATGTTTTTCGACTTTTCAGTATAAATTTGAAAGGTCCCAGAAAGCCACTTTTCTTACGTCACTTGCGTATAATGACAAATGAGCGCTCTGTTTTTGCAACTATTACTAATTTCAACTCCTTATATCTCGAGAACGGAAACAGTTAATAATACGAAATTTTAAGTGCACAATGAGAATATCGAGTACTATATGAAAAATTACAAAAACCATATAAAAAGAATATCGTGGAACAAGCCCATTAAATATATTAACTCAATTAACTGCTGGCAGCATAAAACACTTTTTCCAATAAAATAAGTAACTTTCATATAAAACTACCATATACCGTGTGCAATACAAATGCACACAACCTGATAAAGTGAATGTTATTTCGTTCTAAAATGTTATTGCATTCAACTCTGACCGAGTGTCACCGTTATATTCCAGTGTATGACAGTACTTTTGTATGTTTTTTACTAATGCGGTTTTATTATCTCCTTTAATTAGACGAAAGGAAGACCATCCGAGACCGCAGTTACGCAGTTTGGCAAACCGTAGTGTAAATCTAGCCATATGTATGTACGTATGCATCTCTAAACCTAGAGTGAAATTATAGAGTCGGCGGTATATAAAAATGTCTAGTGCTTCTCAGGCTGCAGTATACTTGTAGATTCGCGATTCTACAGAACTGAAATTTGATAGAACAGATCTTTATGGTAGTAGTTGCAACAAAATAATTTTTTTAACATCTGAGACAAATATTAATAGATATATTTCCTCACCAAAGCATATGAGTGCCGGTAGCTCTACTGGTAGTGACCATCAACGTAATTTTAATTTAGATTTAGTGGAAGTGATAGTGGGATGTAACATACTATGGTCGAAATTAGATGTTGTTTGTTCAATGTTACATGTCCCAATACCGCCTCTCTGAGTGAGCCTTTTTAATAAACTGATCATATTACATTTGAATATTACGGAAATCCCTTAAAAAAAGTAAAAGGTAAGATATATTGTGCCATACTTGCATCAAAATCTTTCCGCGCTGGCGGGAAAAAAATTCCCTAGCTCTGTTCATTAGATATTGATTCCCGTTAACTCTTTAGGTCTTAACGTTTGGGGATTTATTTTTACATGTTCTGCTTTTTTCTCTTTTCCCAAATTTCAAATATGGTGTGATAGATCTAGGCTATAATATAATTTTTTACTTATCGAACATTACATCAGAATTTCATTAATTTTATTAATTTATTCGATGAAATCCCTTTAGCGGACCGGCACAGAATGATATTTCAGCACGATGATTGTCCAGTACACTGTCGTCGCGAGATCAGGGAATGGGTTAATCAGTAATTTCTCAATAGCTGGATTGCAAGAGTAGGACTAATACCTTGGCCCGCTAAGTATCCAGATCTCACACCCCTGGATTTCTATGTCTAGGGGTACATGAAGGAAATAGTTTATGCCGTACAAATAAACTCCAAAGCGATTTTAGGTCGATTTGTTTATTAAATATTTATTTTATTCTGATGGTATAATTAATATGAATGCGTTCAGGCCTTCATATTTATGTTTTACTTCATAGTAATGCATCATTTGAAGTGAATTTTTATATAGTGCACACACCCTATTATTTGAACGGTTTCAAATGGCCGCACAACAATTGCGACAAAACATATCCGCAAGGGTTACAAGGGCTCATGTTTGTAATCGAAATAGGAGTGATTATTTTGAGCATCAACTGTAAAGGTTGAGTTTCACTTCAAATATATTTAGAAAAAATGGAAATTAATCTCCGTGCCTTTTTGCCGGTGTGTGTATCTAAATGAAAAACTTCTCATACTGTAAATTATTTCTGTTCTCGTCACGTACAGAAACCCAAATTAGACTCAAGTCTTTCAGACATTTACACTTTCATGTAATCCCCCTGTACAAATTCTGCACAGATTGGTAATGCTATAGTGGTGAATAATGCAATGTTTTGTTGGTTTGTTTCAGATCTACACCGACTGGGCCAATCACTACTTGGAAAAGGCCAGGAGCAAAAAGCGAGTCAACTCTTTGGCAACAGATTGCAGCGACGGCGTGCTTTTGGCTGAGGTCATTGAATCTGTCAGTAAGTACAATTTATGACAACAGTAATGGTAATTACTAAAGGTATTACTACCACTTTTCCCGGCGAAATTGTCCGAGCTGAATCAGCGATGTCAGTTTCTGTAAAATTATACATTGTGCACAACTTATCCTTACACGGTCGCTATACACGGTGGACCATTAACAATAGGCTATAGTGAGGAAAATATAGTTGGTGATCCGTCCTCGTTTTGGAAATTTATTAATTATAAAAGAAGTTCCTCAGATTTGCCAAACTTTATGAATTATAATAATGAATATATGTCTGATTCTGAACTAATTACTAATTCTTTTGCTAATTTTTTTCAACAATCTTATTCTGAATCTGAAAATATCACCCAAAATTTTACTTTTGTTAAGAGTAGTTCACCTTTAAATATACTTTGTTTTACAGAAGATGAAGTATTGAATGTTTTAAAGAAAATCAAACCTAAATTAACCTCTGGGCCAGATGGTATCCCCGCATTCATAATACGCGACTGTGCTGCTGTTTTTGCTAAACCCCTTACTATATTATTCAACTTATCATTAAGGTCCTCCAAATTTCCGTCACGGTGGAAATTATCAAAAATAATTCCAATATTCAAGAAGGGCGACATATCTGAAATTTCTAATTACCGTCCGATAGTAATAATAAATAATTTCGCTAAGGCATTTGAAATTCTCCTACACCATTATATTTTTAACCACGTAAAGCATCAAATATCAATAGCTCAACATGGGTTCTTCAGGGGCCGTTCAACAGTCACCAATTTAATTAATATTACAGAATTTATTTCTGATTCTATTGACAGGAGTGTACAAACAGACGTTATATACACTGATTTTTCCAAAGCTTTCGATAGACTGAATCACGGTATCCTCTTACAAAAATTTGAATGTTATGGGTTCTCGGACAACCTTATTGAGCTTTTTAAGTCCTATCTAACTGATAGAAAGCAATATATTGTATACCATGGTGTTAGATCTATTGAGGTTTTAGCCACGTCAGGAGTCCCCCAAGGTGAACCTAAGGTTCAAACTTAGGTCCACTTTTCTTTAACTTGTTTGTAAATGATATAGTAGATAATCTAACTGTTAACTGCCTCCTATATGCGGATGATTTAAAACTCTTTTGTAATATTGCAAGTGAAAAAGATTGCTATGAACTTCAAAACAATATTGATCGCATTAATACATGGTGTGTGATAAACAAATTACCCTTGAATGAAACAAAATGTAACGTTATGATATTTACAACAAAGCAAAATATTATCATGCACGATTACAAATTAGATAATCATATACTTTTCCGGCCAGCCACTTTTCGGGACTTGGGTGTGACATTCGATAAAAAACTAACGTTTGTAAACCACATCGAACTTGCTGTCACCAAAAGTTATAGAATGCTGGGTTTTGTTATTAGAAACTCCGCACATTTTGAAAATGTACGCACATTAAAGCAACTCTACACTACTTTTGTTAGACCTCACCTTGAATATGCTTCAATAATATGGTGTCCAACCTATAATGTACACATACAAAATTTGGAAAGAATACAACGCCGTTTCCTAAAACATGCGACTTTCAAGACTGACGGGACTTATCCAGCTATTGGTTATCCACATGAAGAATTGCTCTCTAGGTTTTGCCTAGATAGTCTAGAGATCCGTAGACACCAATCGCAATTAACTTTTTTTATACAATATTTTACACAATAACATCGACTGTGGAGATATTTTAAGTATGCTTAATTTTCAAATTCCTAGACCGGCATCTAGACACAACAATTTATTTCACTTGCCTTTCTCAAGGACAAACGTAAAAAAATTTTCTTGTATCCAGCAGATGTGCAGTATGTACAATAATTTAAATAATCGATTAGATATATTCACTTGTAGTCTTACAGACATAAAGAATCTGTCTTTAACTTTTTTGTATTTTGTTCCTTTTTGTTGGCACAAGTAGCCTCACCGTGTACTATACTTCTTGTATAAGCTGTATATTTTTTATGTATGTATATTGTATATGTATATTTATACTAAAGTGTATTATATAAGTTTAGTTTAGTTAGTTGTCTCTTGGATGAATTCACATGTATTCATGTATTTATGTGTGTATATGTATTTTTCACAAGTTACTATTTTTAATTTTAGTTTTTATCTCCTATTCTGTAATTGGGTTTTTTAACCTGTTGAATAGTGTATCAAATAAATAAAAATAAATAAATAAATAGTGCAGGGGTAGATTCTTTGGGTCAAAATATGAGGATATAACTAAATATGTTGCTGTGGAAAAAGATACAAGGTGTCAAAATTCAAATTATTTTTTCGTTTTTTGCAATAACTCAACAGCCTCTTAACTGATTTTCGCAACAATAATTTATGTATTACATCACGTTAGATCATAGAGGGCGCCGTAGGACCTGTATCTGATGATGAATTGTTTTTCTTTTTTTTTTTTTGACGAAACGTTGTGGTACTTCTGATCAGAAAATCTGATGAGGGCGTCATTGCCACGTATAAAAGGTACACTCGGTAGAACTTGATAACTCAACCGTTTTCGAGGAAATTGCCGTTAAACATTTGAATAATTTTTTGAAAGACAAATTCAAATTTAATGAAACAAAGTGTATTTATTGAGAAGTGTGCCTTTGTTACGTTTTAGTTCTGTCATGTACGTCATTTAATCATTTTATTTTGTTCTTGTGTTTCTCGAGCTAATTTCTTTATTTAAAATGCCTCGACATAATAATTTTTCAAATAGGGAAATGAGGGATATGATATGTGTTTAAGTACAAAAAAATGTTAGCTGACGTGCTGCAGAGAGGAGATACTAATTTCCATATCCAAATAGAATACAGCCAGACCATAAGATTTTCAAAGATCTGTTTCGTCGTTTGAGAGAAACGGGTTCATTTGGCCATAAAAATGACGTAGGACGACCGAAACAAATTACTCCAGATCAAGAACTAGAAATTTTCGTTCATGTGGATGAAGATCCTCAAGTCAGCTCAAGTGTTTTATCAGCGGCAACAGGGGTGAGTAAACAATCTGTTCTAAGAGACGCAAAGAACGCTTCTACCCATATAACTTCACTCCTGTACAAAACTTAGTTCAAAGGGATCTTCCTCAGAGGCTACCATTTTGTCAATTTGTTCTAAATAAACACAACAGGGATCGAAATTTTGTTAAGAACATTTTATTTACCGACGAAGCTACATTTACTCGTCGAGGCGTTTTTAACTGGAGAAATACACATTACTGGGAAGTAGAAAATCCTCATGCCGTTAAAAAAAAGGCATTTTCAGCACGAATTTAAGATTAACGTTTAGTGTCGTATTATCGGCGATCAGTTATTGGGACCATGTGTCCACCAAATACGGAAGTACGGAACAGAATGTGGTTTATGTAAGATGGAGCTCCTCCTCATTTCTCCATTGAAGTCAGGAATTATCTTGATGAAACTTTCCCACGCAGATGGGTCGGTCGAGAAAGTGAGTTTGATTGGCCACCAAGGAGTCCTGATTTAATCCTTTGGATTATTATATATTGGGACATATCGTGGGCATACAAGGAAAAGCCACTAAGTCCACTTTTAGTCATTTTATAAAAATTGTAGCTGCTAAGTCCATATTGGTTCCTTCCTTCACATGGAAAATCAACTAACTCCATATCATGCAATAGTTCAATAATATAGAAGTGGTTATTTAGTGTAAGTCCAGTTTACAGTGTACATGGACAGCTAAACTCCACTAAATGCACTTAGTGTGTTCTTACTGAACAGAATGTTTTGAAAATATGGAGGTAAATATCCACTAAGTCGATTCTACGCACAGTTCCATAGAAAGAGCTAAAAGGTATGTTCCGGTTTATACTATCTAAGATTGGATTAATATTTTCTGATTGGCATCATCAAATGGAGGACGAAACAAAACTAGTCCGCCTAATAATACCAGAGAAATGAAGTTCACAGACTTCTATGATTTAAAGTTTTTGTCACAGATTTTAATAAGACCAAATCGAACTCAAGATGTGGATAAACAAGTAGTTAACTGGCTGCGAATTCCACCCCCTACCTCACCATGCCCCCTACCCGTTGATACCACAAAAATTCAGTCCCCCCCCCCCTATAATCTAATTATTTTTATATTTTGACAATTATTTTAAGCAGGTTTTTTAGTTAGTATTTTCCTGCATAAACATATTTATTTTCGTTCCGTACCACTAACACCCGAACTATAGCCATTAAGTTAAGCGTGAGCAAAAAATTAAAGATAATAAATATAAAAATGATCATTGAAATATTTTATAGCAGCTATAATTAAAATAAATCTACCGTGTCTCAATCTCCAGCCATACCATCGGCAAACATTATGTTATGTTTTTATCAATTTGATAAATTATAATGAGTGTTCTGTATATGAATTTATATTTATATAGCCTCACTGTATTTAATGAGACACCTTTTAGATTTAAGTTAATTTTATATATAATAGGAAATAAAATATTTAAATGGAATGGCTGCGAATTAAAAGTTTGAAATATTCCGAACAAAAACCTGGGGTGATTGAATATAAGTATGAACATACTTCCGAATATAAATCTATGAATGTTTTTGGAGAAGGCGGACCACCAGGTGTACCAAAACAACTACAAAAATGTCATGCCAAGTTACGTCCAATTACTGAGAAAAAGAAGAAGGATCGTATCAAGCTGTGTCCATCTTTGGCGGCCCTTGAGCAATTTCATCTTTGGTATAAGTCTCTTCCAAGTTCAAAAAATATCTTGTATTGTGCACCAGAACCATGCATTGAAGACAGCGAGGATTCTGATCACGAACCATTAGCTGACTTAGTACTCATATCTAAATTAATTCAAAAGTCTTAAGATGTGACAAGAAAAACACACAGTCCAGTTCTTTTTTGAAAATTTATTAAAAATAAGATATGTTTGTGTTGAGATTTTCAGTCTATTTAAGTTCACATCTTCACATATATGTGTTAAATCAAAATAAATATATTTAAAATAATGTGTTGTTTAATTTGAGTTTACACATTAAAATGAACATTAAAATCCATTTTTCTCGAAACTACATACTATGGACTTAATTGGTTTTCCTTGTACGCCCATGATATGAAGGCCTTAGTCTATGCAAATGCTATCAATTCAAGAGAAGAACTGTGAGACAAAGTACAAAACGCAGCCAATTTTATTAGAGGACAGGAAAATTATGTTTTCAATGTAAGAAAATCTTTTATGAAAAGAATTGGAAAAGGTATAGAAGTAGGTGGAGACCATATCGAAAATTTACTCTCAGTTGCAGCAATTGGGTTTTTGCATGGAGTGAAAGTTTATACAATAAATATTAATGTCAGTAAGTCAACTTTTGTTATTTTTTGGTCTTCTAATAAGCTAGATCCTTTTTTACACAATCTTTTGATGTATGTATTTATCTCAGTACCATGAAAATACTCCATTAATTCATAAGAAAGTGTTGAAACAATTTTGTTCTCCCTTACGTTTTGTACTTTTTTCAATAAATATACTTTGTTTCATTAAATTTGAATTTGTCTTTCAAAAACTTAATCAAATGCTTAACGACAATTTCCTCGAAAACGGTTGTAGTTACCAAATGTACCTTTTATACGTGGAAATGACGCCCTCATCAGATTTTCTGGTGATAAGTAGCACAACGTAGCACAATGTGAAAAAAAATCATCATCAGATACAGGTTCTGCGGCGCCCTCTATGGTCTAGCGTGATGTAATACATAAATTATTGTTTGTTAGAATAAAAAAAGTTCCTCAAGCAAATTTTTGGATTTGGGTTATTGCAAAAAAATGAAAAAATAATTTGAACTTTAACACCCTTTTTTTTCCTTCTTCAATTCTTTAGGACTTCCGGCCACATGTATTTTTTCTTTTTTGGCCACAGATACCATTTAGACAATATTTAATACCCTGTATCTTTTTCCACAGCAACATTTCACAAAGCATATTTGGTTATATCATCAAAGAATCTACCTCTACACTATGGCCTATTATTAATGGTTCACCCTGTACAACATAATAAAAATATTTTAGTGAAATTGTAGTAGTTTTATATATAAAATATCTTAAAAGTATCTAAAACTGTTTTAAATAAGTTTGTAAAGCTAATAATAATAAATAATAAAAAAAAATAAGGTATTATTTTAAACACAAACTGAAATTGTTAAAAGAATCCACTAAAGAGAAAACAATGTTAATAATGTCATTGTGTGGGACGTGAAATGAAACCTTGTTAAATCACGAATTCGATAATATGTAATTTGTTTTTTTCATATATTCTTTATAACACTTTTGCGAAAATACACTTCAAGATCGCTGTCCTCATATCCTCAAAAGTATCGCCCAAGAAAATCTGAAAAAAATCATGAACCTTGTGAATATAGTGTGCAATAAATTAAATTATTATTTTATTACCTTTGGCACATAAGAAGAAAGCTCGATGACAGACTTTGTTTTGCGGTATGATGTACATGACTATGAAATTTATATTTAAAAACAACCCATGATACGGAACGCTGATTAATATCTAGGTATTGGAAAATCATAATAAAAACCGCTAAATTTCTTAAAATAAAATAATTGAACGCTAAAAGTCTTAAATTAAAGCTTATCAAAAATGTAGATGATGGTATCTTTTCGTTTTTCAATATAGGGGTTGCTTCCCCATAAAAGGGGGTTAAACGGGTTATTATGGGTATAAATATTTTTCACTAATCTTTTTTCAAGACGCTTTTACTAGTTGGGGTGCGGTCGAGAGCGCAAGTGTGTGTTAATGCTCCCGGGGAAAACACGAATAGAAGAGAATTTAAGTCAGCGGTAGATTTAAAACATTCTGCGTAAATTGACGTGTAGTGGTGGAGGAACAAAGCACGCATCGAATTAATAATAACAATTGAAAATTAATGAAACGCGTTCGCCAGAGGTCCCTAAAAATAAAGGTAAACAGAAAGTGTAGGCATTAGTGCACTATAGCTAGAAGGTCGTAGAAATTATACTATCTGCGACCCGTCCCTTCTTCAAGTGTATAGTGTATAGAGAGAAACATGGGCAATATAAACAGCCAGTTAGCCAGATGTGAATGAAGGGAAATAATTTTTTTTTTGTTTATTGTAGCATTAGCACTGGTTTATTTATTCATCTCTTTATTAAAATTTAAATAAGAAATGGAGATTAAAATTGAAAAGGTTTTAAACATAATATGTAGATGATGAAATGGAAAATTTGCCCGGAATTGGAAGGCGGAAATTGAAACCGATTATTTGAAAGAAACGACGTAACTACAGACAAACTATCCCTTCGGACCTTTTTTCTCATAAGGCGCAAACAATATTGTTACCGCGAGATAGAGCCCTTTCCAGCAACTTCACCGAAAATGGCCATTTACCTGTGGAACGGTTAATAAATAAAAACAAATAAAATAAAAATAAAAGCTGCCAGATTCAGAAACAGAAAAAACAGAAAATTTGGACGAACCTCCATGGATGCCCGGAATCGGCAGCAATGCCCACCTTACGCTGGCAAATCAATCAATCAATCAAGATCATATGAATACCTAAATTTTAAACAAATACCTTTATCATTATCATTGATAAACCGAAATTAATTTTTTTCGTGTAAAAATTGAAAATAACACGGCATAACGGTAAAAAGTGGTAAAATCGTAAAAAAGTAGGTAACTTTGAACGACTGTATCTCAACCAATTTTTATCAAAAATACTTTTATTGATCACAATTTTGACAGAAATTACGTTAGCTTTGTGAACTAATGCCTATACCTAAATCCACTCAGAAAAAAGTTATACGCAAAGTTTTTAAAAAAAATCAAATACTTTAAATTTTTCGGTTTTTTTAAATAGTTTTTTAGATTTATTTTGTTTCAAGAAAATTATTGACTTTATAACATGTCACTTCGACAGGAACTTTGATTCTCTCTAAAAATCGTATTATGTGTATATAGGTACTAAAAAATTAATTGTATTTGAGTTATAAGTAGTTAAAAAACTAAAAAGTGGACAAATTTAATCTAAGCACTTTGTGGAATTACCATCTTTTTGGGTACAATTGAACTATGAAACAATAAAATACCTTTAATTAAGACTTTTTGACGACGCATACTAAATCTATAAGAGGAGAATAGTGGAGTAATGAACTATTGACGGGAGTGTAAGCGGCATATGTATAGAGTTGATAAGCCTTTGTAAAACTTATTTCGAATTATATCTCACCCAAATTCAAACCTCACGGAATTCGTTTCACGCTGATCAGTTCATATACTACTATCCTACTTTTCCAGATTCACTATAGTCCTTATTGAGAGTTGTCAACATATCAGCCTATAAAGTTTTATTCCATACTTATGGCCATTTTTTTTACGATTGCGGTATATGAAGTAATTTTGTAACCATGAAACCCCGCGAGTGACCATAATAAGCGATGTCTATAATACATCACTCTGTTTCCCCTGTTGAGGCGTATAATGGACAAAGAGTCCTTAAAGCTAAAGTTTACGAGCCATAAATCATTCGTCCATTCACTGGTAAAAATTGGACAATTCCTCAAGATAATTACCATGCAAGGCGTGTGTACTCACACAACTTCGAGTGTGGGCATCCCAAATGAATAAAGATTAAGAATGGGTGGTAAGTATATAGTTAATACTAATGCAGAGAGTAGGCCTTTGGTTGTGTAATGAAGCCACGGAGATTTAAGATGTTGAATATTTATTAAAATGTGGGTTAACGCGCCGCCGATGTGATGATTTCATCTTTACGTTTATGGATTTAACTGTCGACTCCTATTGTGATGCAAATACTGCATTGAGATATTTAAATAACTTAACTTATATGGTAAAATAAACATGGCCTGAAATGGGTAACGCTGTTGGTAGTTAAAAAACTTGTGGGTAATATAAGTCACTTGTGTTTTCAATTTAATTACATTGTGGTTTCTATAATATGTAATTTCTCCTCCTGTATCGTTACTAATGTAATATATAGTGGTATATAACTCAGTGTTACCCGTCACATTTGTAGCAGCTAGATATGTGATTAATCCTTTGCCTTAGAGCATAGCAGACAAGTAAACTGAGACTGAGAAAACTTTCATCAACTTAACATTTACTAATCACGGCTTAAAAGTAGACACCTTGCAGGTTTAAAGTGTATTCTGCTGTACCTCCAATAAAATGATTTACAACCAATCTTAGACGACATGCCTTTAAATGATAGAGTAAACAGATGGTTCCAACTAGATGGATGTCCACTCCATTACACTCTATTAGTTCACCGATGGTTGCACGACTGTTTTCCAGAAAGATGGATCAGTCGCGGTAGAGACTGCCCTTCCCCCTTTTGGCCTACGCGCTTTCCAGGCATGACTCCTATGGACTTTTTTCATGGGGTACGATGAAGGACAATGTTTATGCGGAGACTATAAATGACGAAGCTGCTCCCCAGAAAAGGATTGTTCAAGCATTCCGGGAGACCACAGCATCTGGATGCCGTGAAGTCTTCTCAGTCTGTCGTCCGTAGGTGTGAGCTTTGCTTTGAAGTTGATGGCAATCATTTCGACCAGTTTTTGTGAATTTTCAAAACTTCATCGTTTTATAATAAATGCCATGAAACGAGACGGTATTTCTCTCTTTTTCCTTCTTGCTCTTGCCCGGGGGTGGGGATTTATTTTTAAAAAACTTTAGATGAAAAAGTCTTATTTTAACCTAAAAAGTCAATCCTAAATGTTTGGCGGATTAACTCTGGGGCACCCTGTATAGTATTATCAGGTTTGGATTAACCAGTCGATGTGCCTAAGACTGCAGTAAAAATAGTATAGGAAATTAAATAGGAATAAATAAAACAATTGCCTAAGTACTTTTATTTCGTAGACTACCAAACGACAAAGCTGGTCAAACTTCTTTCAAATAGTAGTTAACCACAACTAGCAACTAATTTCTTTAAACAGTAATTCAATTACTAAATAGTTAACAAGTGATTGTTGAATATACCTGAACTACCAATTCTTCAGTAAGTTAACTAATACATTTTCAATTACTCCTCCAAATACTTTCAGAACCGGATGAGGGAAAATTAAATCCACACGAGCATTTTTAATAAAAACTTAACTTAACTTAACTTTTAATCTCGGTTCCAACTATACTACTTTCTTCTAAAAAATATTTAACTACAACTACAAAATAAATAATTAAATTACTTTGGTAGCTGACTACTGCTCAGGACCCAGATGTGCCCAAAAATTTTTACAATGAGAAAAATGAGATAACTTGTGGATTGTGTATTGTTGAAAATAGGACATATGGTCAATATTATTCGCTTACTATGTGAAGAAAACTCTGCTTTAGTAAAAATCGGCAAGTTGGCTAAGGCGTCAGACAGAGCTATATTCTGTCATTCTCTTTAACATCTATAGTGAACACGGGGTAAGAGACTATGATAGAGTTCTTCAAACAACAAGCTCTGATTACGATCACATGTAAATTATAATAAGTTGAATATCATTATTCTAGACCAAGCATATAAAACTATCCACGCTATTAGGAGTGTGTGTACAAAAGTCAATATATTGTCCATAGGTAGAAGACTTTCAAATTCTCGCCGTACTTCTCTTAGTATTTTTCTGTATACAGTCTCGAGTTACTATGAAATCGCGAATGATTTTTAGCAAAATTTGTTGAAATTTGAGTTTCTTCCATCCCAGGGATAGGAAATAGGCGGCTTTAAATCCGGAGATCTTGTCGGCCTTGAAAATTTCATTCGTCCTAGAAATTAGATTTTTATTTTATTAACACTGGTCACTGAATACTAGCAGACCATGTGTTCCCAGTATTACAGTAGAACAGGCAACTGATTTCATTTACAGTTTTTTTGTTTTCAGAATAACGTTCCTCAAAGAAAAGTATCTCGATACATTTTTAATATTAATAAAATAATTTTCTGTTTATCAAAGCATATGTAACACTATTGGAATCATACACTTCGGACTTAGATGGAAAATGTCCTTTGAATTGATTGAAAAGAGAGCTGCTCAAGTATGGTCCAAATGATCTCCAGTTTTAGCGCCTCTTTAAACTTGTTTAAAAACATAAGAGTATAAAACACCGCCAGGATAAATATTAACCGGGCAGTCTCCCCCGTATGTGCATTTGCTAGATTTCGAATTGTTTTTACTTGATGAACCGATTTCCAAAAGGACGAATATCTTTTACACATCCTGTATAGGAGAAAACCATTTTCAGTACACCATTCAAAAGCCCAGTTAACAGACATATATTTTAATGCAAAGCAGATTTAATTCGGTTTCTTATAAAGTCACTCCCTAATGTATGGAGATTGCAAGTGCAATTATTGGTGATTATTTTTTAAACTTCTTAGAATCTATTATTCTGCCCCGTCTACTACAGCGCGGAATAAATACATTTGAAATCATTTCTACATACATACAAATCAGTAGGGTTTGTTTTACGTTTAAACAATTTAATATTATCAGTTGTAAACAACTATTACTCATATAAAAAAAATGTTTACATATAATCTAGCTGCTTGTATATCATGAAACATATATGTTTTATTTAAATTTATGCAAATGCAAAGTTACCTAGGCGGAATTAATTTTAAACAATAGTAAAAAAAATCATGCAAATTCTGTGGTGAGCGAATCATCAAAGGTTAAAGTTACTATCACTATTTTTTGTTGTTACTTATGTAATAGGCATATTTGAAATTAATATACAGCGATTAATTGTGAATTATTATTTGTTTGCTTACAGTTGTAATGAAACATATTCTTTATAGGATTTTACAAACAATAGAAAAAGTATCTATGAGAACTAAAAGAAAAAATATGTGTAAAAATATTAATGAAATCTTTGCATTCTTTTTTCTAAATTTCTTATCTGACAATTCTCGTTGTAACAACAGCATCCACATAGTTCCCTACGGCCATGCAGATTAAGCTAGTATCTACATAACCCCTTACGATCATGTAGATTCAGTTAAAAATGAGAACAAAGACCTAAAATGAATTTATTTACCTACCTTGTCTTAAAAATAAATTCATTCGAATGGATTACATTTTCATAAAATCTATCATTCTGTTTCTTGGAAACACTTAGACTTTGAAACGTTTTTCGCCCTTATTCTGGAGCTCATCAGAAAGGCATAAAGCCACCCATAAAGATGTTTCATGAAAACCCAAGACAACTTCCACGAATAAGTATGAAATAATTATATTAGACAAAACAACAGATCTTCACCTATCTATTAGCTAACTAGTATTGGAGCCTACCCACACAGCACATGACATCCCTAGGATATCCTCATTTGGTCCCGTATATTCCAATCGAGGACAGCATTCCTCAGGATACCCTTGGGATATCCCAATAAAATATATACAACCTGAGAATATCCCAAGTGGGGATCTGCTAGACAAATCCTGGCATGATATCCTAGTAATATCCTGCAAAGATATTAAAATCCTAACAAAATATCCACTGTGGCAATATCCTGGGCAAGTCGTCCTAATATAGGTATTATTATTTAGAAGATTTGCTTCTAAAAACTTATTTGTTTGTTCTATTGGATAGTCCCCTCCAGTACAAATAATTCATTAAAAATGTATATCTTATTTAAATAGCAGTTATTTATAATTTGGTATAATTTACTGTGTTTTGAATTAGCCGCCTTTTTGTGACAAGTCGAAAGTTCTAAGAAATCCGCCGGGCGTCATTGTCTTTTCCACGTTCATTTTAAAGTTCTTTCGACAAATAAGATTACGTTAAATATTTCATAAACATAATGCTGCTATGTTATATCTTTGTATTTATTATATTATTTAAAAGGGGAAAATGTGATTGGTTATTGTCCGCAGATGTTATTGTCAGATACGTAATCCTTTATATTTTTCTGAATTTAAAAAAAATTCATTATAACTTTTCAGCAAGCTATGATTTTTTAAAGTTGTACATATCATCCCTTATAACTTCTAACTACCCTCATCGGATTTTAATAATACCAAAAAAAGGCAAGAGATCATTTTTATGTAATATTTCATGGTTTTACAATTTTTATTTGCAACTTTTTTCTATCTTTTACACATTTTGAATAATTTTGAAAAAACGTCTTGTCATATATTTTTTTCACCATTTCTCGGGGTTGAAAAAAAATTCTTTCATTAATCGTGTTCAAATACTTCAAAGTAACATATCAAAAATTCAAATATTTACCTTAAAATTTTGATTTGTCGACCTATTTTACTGGACTATATATAACCTCTATTAGTTTGGTAGATTTACTTTTAAAGCGATATAAGCCAATTGATAGATACAAATATGTGTATTGAGTTGTACATATATGTATCACATTTTTATTAGTCATTTTACCTCTTCCATTATATAAACTTGTATTTCTTTGTCTTCGCTTATCAGCTCAGTTTAAAAGTAATGATCTTATAAAATAATACGTATTTTTGCTGTCTTTAGAAATATCCAATAAACCCTAAAAGAACTGGGGATGTCCTATATAAAGTCCAATCAATGTCCTCAGGTTGTTCATAGTAAAGCCCAGACGACCCATATAAGAGCTGATGATGTCCTGTACACACCCATACTGATGTCCTGAGGATGTCATAGCAAAGCCCGAACTGACCCATTTGGATATCCTACGTACATCCTAAGGTGATAATGGGATCTTCCCAGGATATCCCATATGTCCTGAAAGGTTGTCCCCAGTATGTTCTGAGGATGTCCTTGTGCTGTATGGGTACATACTCTATGCATGTTTAAAAGTAAATTATTATGTGTTTGCTTATAGTTGTAATGAAACATATTCTTTATAGGATATTGCAAACAGTAGAAAAAACTATGTGTTAAAATATTAGTGAAATCTTTGCATTTTTTTAGATAACCTGAATTCTGGTTATGCTAGCAAATTCAAATCCTAAAATGAATTTGTCTAATTTCTTATTTGACAATTCTCATTGTAACAATAGCATCCACATAGTCCCCTACGGCCATACAGATTAAGCTAGCATCTACATAACCACCTACGGTCATGAAGATTCCCCGAAATTAGCACTCAAAGGTTGGGTCTACAACTGGGATATCGCCAATCCTTTGTGTGGCACATATTACATGATCAGGCAGTTGCATCCTTATCACCACACTAGAGTGTCAGAATTGCTACCCAGAGACTTCCAACCAAGAATAGATTTGCCCAATGGCTATTACAGAAACATCGCCGCGGTAACACTTTCTCAGAGAAGATTCTTTGGACAGACGAAGTTACGTTCACCCGGGACGGTGCATTCGACACCCGTAATCGTCATACATGGGCTCATGAAAATCAATTTTACATCGAAACGTTTAGATCTCAAGGAAGATTTTCTGTAAATGTTTGGGCAGTAGTTTTGGGTGACAACTTGATTGGTCCACTTTTTTTAGTTGATAGAGTCAATGGAGAACGGTACCTGAATTTTTTGGGAGAAAACCTGCCGGAGCTCCTAGATGATGCGCGGCCGAAGAGGCATATGGTTCATGCATGATGAGGCTTCGATTCATAATGTAATTTCAATAAGAAATTATTTGGATAGGACTTTTCCCGGAATATGGATCGGAAGGGCACCTCATTTTACTGTACAATGGCCACCCAGAACTCCAGATTAAAATTGCTTCAGCATTCCTCTGGCTTTTTGCAATTTGCTCGAAACCGGCCGAGATAAAAAATCACAAGAGCAAAAAAAATTCTAAATTTAATAAGATATTCAGTAATTAATCAAAATATTTAATTTGGCACAAGACAGTAGATATTTGACCTTGAAATTTACCAAACCATCTTGTATAGAACACATCTCGCATGTCAGCACGAACTTGCTCTTATGAGCATGTAGCCCATAAAGAGCCAGATCCACAATTTGAACATCGTACGCCAATCCACTTGAAGGTTATTAGGAGAAACCTGGTTGCCAGGCATCCAGTTTAAGGGGCTGTAACTTGGTTATGAGACGCGGTAGAAATTTTTTTTTTTGGAAAATCTTCATTTCTGGGGCACCCTAATCTAGAGTTGAATTTAATGTAATTATTTTGAGTCACCCTGTATATACTACATCTAATATTTAATATGAGAAACAACAAATAATTATTCATTACGTATACCGTAGATCTAATTCTGACCTTAATAATAAACCAGTCAATCAATGGTATTCTGAAATTATAATAATACATTTTTATCTGAAAGGCAACACTGAAAGACCTGCCCCTATGTGAGTCTTAAATAGCCCTAACTATTATACGATTCATTTTGTCTATTCTGAACTACTCACTGAAATTGTAATAACTTAGGTTACAACGTTATGAAGATTATTTAATATATACCTAAAAATGTATCTATTTTTAATGACATTCTCCTCAGATGAAAGTTTAGGTGAAATGTTTCACTAGTTCTTTTTATGTAAAAATTTGTAGTGGTATGAAGGAATACCCTTTTTATTGTGGTAATTTTTTCAACTTCATTTACCGAGATTCTTCGTTATTATTTACAAAAACGTACCACCGTGTTTGTTCAGTTATCTTTGGAGATAAGGCGAAAATTCTTTTTCGGACACTAACTTCTGATCTAATAAACATATATTCCGAAGAAAAAAATTAAGAAATATCAGCGGTTAATTAATTACAGAGTTTAGAATAAGTAAATAAAGAAAGAAACGAGCTAACCATTATACTCTTCGCCAATTTACTGCACTTTTTATATAATTGTTCCACATTCCACAGAATACTCGCCGCAGTTTCTTTGTCAATAATATTAGTTTTAGAAATTTTTTGTTGCAAAACATAACATTTATTCTTGTTAAAATATAAATAATTAATAACTTTATTATGTAATGATCAATTTTGCTCAATAACAATAGGGTTCTTTCTCTAGTTTACAATAATTTACTGACCAATACAATCGGACTTTTCATTCTTAAGTTATCGTGCTTACCAGAAACGTGGCGGACGAACAGACAGATTGACAGACAGTCTAACAGACAGACAGATGAATGGACATTTTCAAAGTTGTTCGGAATTCGATCACTAACAGAGTGATATTAAATTTTTTCCTCTACGAGCGATATTATCTCTTTTGAAAATGGAAAAAATACTCTTCGTTTTGTATTAACAAAGAGTATAATAATGCACTCCTCAGGAAGGGTGCGACGTGCAGGAGGCATGCTTACAACTTTTAACCAGGGCGGGACTTAAAAAGGCCTCGCTCGCATATTTGTTCGGCAACATATAGTTAACATATATGATTGTTATTGTTCTTTTCTGCCACTTTGCTATAGAACGAAATTTAAAAAAATATATCAACAGCCTGAATAGTTAATTGAAATGCTATGAACTGCTATCACTTCACAAATTCTTATCAGCTTTTCTTTATTAAGATAATATATTAGATCTTCTGCAAGGACACTGCACAACCGCAACTAAATATTTTTGTTTATAGTATTTACCAACTCAATTGGAACAGCACGGAACTAGAGGATCTTACGGGGTACTGTCAATATATCGCTTCACATTGAATACGAGAGCACAGAATTTTACACATTTATATTCACCACTCCTCGTCTACAGTCCACGTGGACTTGATCCGCCTGTCACATAGAAATATAGGTGGGATTTGGAATTTGATTTGTCAACACCAACTTTGTTCAGAGTTTTTGCATGGCATAATATATAAAACAAAAAATACGTATGAACTATTTGTATCATATGATCTGTACGAGGCAGTGCAGTACAGCCAGGCAGCGTTATAAATTACTTAATTCTAGTGAATATTTGAACAAATTATTAGTTTTATTACTGTGTTTAAGTGTTTTTTAATTCTTTAAAATGGCATTTTGGAGGCCTTTCGATAGTAGTGACAACGAAACGGACGATTTTGATACAGAGCCTATACAAACGGCATTTGAACATAAAGACTTACACGTTCAAACTCAAAGGGTTATTTTGAATATTTACTCGTGTTTAAAAGGCCAAAATATTAATTATTCATATAACCAAATTGTGAAAAGGATTTGTGAATTAACCAAATTTAGCTGTACTACAAGGTTATTAGAGCCGGGGCTGTAGTTGATCATTCTATTAAACGGAAAAGAGTTGGACAAAAATTTAAAAAACTTGATAACTCGTCCAAAGATGTCATTCGTCGATTTGTGTATGACTCTTACAATGAACAGAATGTGCCCACATTAGAAATGATTAGGAATAAGTTACGCGACTATCCAGATTATAACTATAAATCATTAGATACTTTGCGAAACTTTTTGCTCGATTGCGGTTTTAGGTACAAAAAATTGGACAAACGAATGGTAGTTATGGAATCAGCACGCATCGTTGATCATCGACACGAGTACCTGCGTAAAATAAAAGCATACCGAGATGCAAATAGATACATAATTGATCTTGACGAAACATGGTTTGACACCCATGATGTAGTTCAATACAGATGGGTGGATAACACCAAAAAGTGTAATTTAAATGCTCCATGTACTAGGGGAAACAGAATTATAATTCGACATGCTGGAAGTAAAAACGGTTTTATTTCAAATGCGATGTTGTCGTCTGCTAAAAATATCAAGCAATCCTTAGCCGACTACCACGAGGATATGACAGCCGAATTATTTGAGAAGTAGGCAAAGGAACAGCAGTTACCAGATATGCCACCAAATTCTGTAATTGTTATGGAAAATGCGTCATACCATTCGCGGCAACACACAAGAATTCCGAACACCAACACAAGAAAAGGCGATATCATTGAATTTATGAGAGGTAAAGGCTTGGAAATACCAGAAAAAAACACAAAAAATGCTTTATTAGAACTGATTGGAAAGCAAAATTTTAAAAAGGAATATGCCGTTGAAATAATTTTTGAAGCACACGTCTGCCTCCATATTATTGCGTTTCCAACCTCATTACAATGGTGTGGCCTGATGTAAAAACAAGACTACGTCAATATAATCAATCCCCACAATTAAGTGGGTCTGTCTTAAAGAATATAAAGATAATAGTAGACAAAACAGACAAACGTTATATATGGAGGAAGTGTGTATCTCATGTAATAAAAAAGGAAAATGAATATTCTATATTACCACCTATCAATCCAAGTATTATTAATATAAATACCGATTCAAGTTCTGAAAACTAGGATAGTGACGAATGTAATATTGTTTAGTTAAAGTTCATAGCTTTTTTGAAATATTTTTATTTAACGTCGACTTATTTTCGCTACTGAGACCAATTACCGATGCCAGGAAACGAGTTCCCCGTTTAAAATTTTGCCGAATCTTTCCTTTATAGAATAGTAGAAACTATCTACCTGCCTAACATCATGATACTGCAAAGTTCATAGTATCATGACCTAACATTTAATAAACAAGACAGTCGCTGCTTTACTCCTCTTCGGAAGGATTATATACCATCTATGCAACTCCCGCCTAAGATTACATAACTTTGCCGCTAGATACAACGAGAGGTAGGTCACTAGACAATAGATGTAGCCTTAATATATCATTTATGTGACTTATCAAATGTGATAAACATATTTTTTCTTTAACAACTTCTATTGAATAAAGGCATTATAGAAATCCCTTTCTTTAACAATTTAAAAATAATTATTTAGTATTTAAAGCATTTTTTACATTTCTACCACCGCCGCCTGTATCCCATAAAGGAGATTCCGACTTTACTCCGAGCTTTCGTTTTTATGCTGTCTCAATTGAGATCATATATACTATACACTGCATTTAATGTATTTGATTGTTTAGAAATATATGGGCAAATTAGACTAAAATGTTTGTAAAGTTCGCCAAAATATTGTCAAGTTCTGTAACACCCTCTACTGTAAAATCGCTTACCTCCGTCGGTACATGGATAATTATTTCTGTATTAGTCTGCAATGAAATAATTTTTTACATAATAATATTAAATGTTTAGTTTTACACCACTAAGAAGTTCTTTTTTATTACAGCCTGTCAAAAAATACCCGACATCAACAGGAAACCGAAGTCACCTTCACAGATGGTAAGTTTTATACAGTTTCTAATTCTAAATTACCTCATATTTACATTCTAAATGCATCGTCCCGCATTATAATCACAGTCATTAAGTACCTATTCATCTACTAGACACAATAGTAATGCTATCTTCCAAGGTACTATTCGTTAGTGAACAGCATTCTGTTCATACAAGTACAAGAGTAACACGGACGGATCGTATGTTGAAGATCTATGGGCACGTATGGGATATAACAAATTAGGTCGTATTTTTTGCTGCATATTTTGGTAATAGTCACGAATAAATAATGATTTCCGATAACGGGTTATGTACATTTAAAAGATTTATGGTGAAGAAAGGTCAGATCAAATTAAGTTTAAGCAACACTTGATATTGGCTATACTTTTGAGTATTAAGAGTGATTTGTTGAGCATTTGTTCAAACTCTACTATACTTCGATAACTTTGTTAATTTAGGTGATAAGAAAAAATTGCGTGCAAAAAATATACCGCGATGTGTTTTCTCTCTTCCAATTACTGGCCTTACAAGTAGTGTTTTTAAAAAATAAATGTTCTGTTCAAATAAATTACTATCAATTCATATAGTGATACGTGAGAAAACTACTTTAATATCATGCACCATGTGACAGCTTAAGAAGAAGGAGTCTATAGTCGGCGGAGAGTTCTGGACCATATGTTTATGCCTCATAAATCACACACAAATTCCTTACGATACACCTTATGATACCTCTATGTGCGTTGTTCCGGCATAATACCACTAGCAGACTACATCAGTTATACCTCAAAACTTGTATCAGTTCATATTTTGTGATAGTCCGCTTTACAAACAACATTACACAATTCAGAGAGCATGTCGCACCCTTTCGAATAGAACACAAATGATCATATAGTGATGTCCATTTTCGGCAGCCTATTTAGCTACATGTCAAAACACAGTTTCTGTCCTTAATTCATTTGCATCCTCTTCTTTGTTTCTGTTTGTTACTTTTTCTTATTTTTCTACATTATTTTATTCTACTTCTGTAACCCATGTGCCAGAATGTGTGGCTTTAATTAGAGCAGCCTGTACACATATGTGTAATGTCCTATTTCCACTCAGCATAATACAAACAAAAAAGTCGGGGTCAGACAATAAACAAAAGCAAAAATAGCGCTATATACCCAGTATGAAACAAGAGTACAGCTACGGACACGTGTTTCGGAGTTATTGCTCCTCATCAGCTAAATAATGTTAGTTAAAAATGATGAACTCCTTTAATTACTACTATATTAATCTTATTTAAGATCAACAAATATAAATTTCTGTATAGCTTTTTCGTGGTATTATAATGTTTTATTTCCTCCTTGAAAGAACAAATAATTGACCAAAAGAGCGATATGTGGAAACAATTAATTTTGACTCCTTATCGACAATTTTTATTTGCTAGGGGAATACAAACGGCTGTTACTTTCAATTTTATCGCTTAACTTCCAGCAATCTAGACAACTCAACTTTTAGTTTATGGTTATGATTAATGATGGTGAGCTAGAAGTGCAGTCATTTATAATAAGTTAATGAACAATGCACAGAATGATTGTTGTCAGTAAGTACGGAAACTCAGTGTTTGATTTATGACGTATTAATTAAGACTGTTGTCAGCAAATCGTGACCCAATAATAATTCGTTTCTCAAGAACTTCTGCTGGACCGAAAATTCAGATATGCGATCTAAAATTCTGGTAAAAAAACATATCCCACCTACAGTTGTTGCTTTCAAATATATTAATCTGATTTAAATTTCTAGAATTTAAATAAGATAACAACGGAGGTATAAATAAAGCCACTTTATAAATGTAATGTAACAAGCTTACTAAAGTTAAAAAAATATGAAACAAAGAGTAACCGTTTTTAAAATTTTTATAAAGGAAACAAATGTCTAATGCCACTTACATTAAAATTTGCATTGTTTAAGTTATCAATATCTGTAAGTTTTTACTGGCTTACTTCTTTTGATATCAATCATTTACAGCAAAGTACGTTTTTTTATATTTCTCCATTAACCAATTATGTTATCAAGAGAAGACTTATGTTCCAGTCTCGTATGTGTTGCCAGTGCTGTTCTGTGTACCTTTTTCTTTTGTAAATTATTATTTGCTAATATATAATCCTTGTATTCATAAATTCTTCTCTTAAGATACCTACCTGTTTGGCCTATATAAACATGTTTACAGTCACTGCAAGGTATGGAATATACCACATTTGATTATATCTCTCGAGAGTTTTCTTTTTTACTTGCGTAAAGAATCTTTCATTTGAGATGGTCTCATTGATAACTGCGACACTAATACTATTATTGATTAAACCGAACCAGATTTTTCAGTCTTCAAATATTTTTTGTTTGAATTTGCTACCAAATTTCTATAAGTAGAAACACTGGTAAAGATTTTGTTAACTAGATGTTTCGAATATTGATTTCTAATTAGATATTAACTATACCCAGCAATACACAAGTTGTCCCATAAATAATGGTAAATATACAACAGCAGATACTTTATGTAAAAATGATGTGCTTCAACTAAACTTACCTTAGTTCAAATGTGAATAGTAGAGAAAGTGATTTTTTTTAATAACTTCTAAGAAAAAAAAAAGTTGATCGGGTTTTTTTGAGGCGAGGTATTCAAATCCATTTATATTTTAGCTGTTATTTGTATTACCTACCACCTACCACCTACCAATTTGGATATAATGTATCATTACTGCACACTTTATCTTTATATGAGGTATCTAAAACTGAACTCTCTGATGCTATCAAAGAATTGAAAAATAAGAAATCGGCTGGCATAGATGGATTAAGCGCGAGTGTATTAAAAAGCATATCCTCCAATATAAATGATCAATTATTACACCTCATTAATAAATCAATATTAAAGTTACTTTCCATCAGATTTTGTACTTTCCTCCGTAATTTCTGTATTTAAACAAGGAAATGAAAATCGTAATGAAAATTATTATCGTCAAATAACATTAGTATGTGTCCTGTCCAAAGTAATTGAAAAAATTATATCAAACAGAATGATGGCTTATTGAGAGAACTATGCTATTCTGACAGTATGGTTTCAGGCCGGGAGGTTATATAGAAAATGTAACTGCAGGATTATTCAAATCTGTTTACCGTGAAATAGAGAACGAAAAGTATGCTGTATCGATCCTATTTGATATTTCTAGGACTATCGACTCACTAAAAAAGAATATGCTTGTTAGAAAGTTAGAAAATATTGGTATATGAGGGAATTTGCTAAATTGGTTGATTGTATACATGGACAACAGAAAACTTATAGTGAAATATAATGAGGCGGTATCTGATGTACATGGTGTAGTTCTAGGTGTTCCCCAAGGGTCAATTCTGGGGCCTTTGTTATTTGCCATATATATAAATGATCTTCCTTGCCAAATAACAAGAGGTCTCACTGTTATGTACGCGGACGATACAACTGTTTCTGTAGCTGCTGCAAATGGTGATGATTTACTTAAGGATATTAGTACTGTTGTTGAAGAAATGCACGATTGGTGCAATAGAAACAAATTAATTTTAAATGAGAAAAAAACGGTCATTCTGGATTTCAATCTAAGGAAACAAATATCATTAAATTTTTTACCGATAAGCAACTGCTCAAAATATTAGGTACCTATATAAATAGACCACTCACTATCCTGGGAACCTCACGGCAATCATCCATGCAATAAATTAAACAAAGCATACTTTGCAATATTGCAACTAAAAGGCACTTTAAGCGAGGAGGGAATTATTGATGTTTACTCTTCCCTGGCTTATTTCCATTTAGCACTCAACGCCTGTGTTTGGGGAAGGTCAAGCCAAATAATAAAAATACGTCTTTTTCTATTTTCTTCACGTAAAAAAATGTAATTTGAAGTAAATATCTCAAAAACGGTTGCTCGTAGCGACATTTACAAGGTATGCCTTTTTTATGTAAGGATATAAGAAAAGATTTTTTTTAAGAAAGAAATACTAGGGCTCAAAAATGTTGTAGATGGCTGCTTCTACAAACAAAAGTAATAATATGAATAGGTTGGAATTCCTCTCCTCAAAAAACTCCCGATCGCCAAGTTTTGTTAAAATGTTTAAATTCTTTTAGAATTCAAAAGTTAAAAAAATCGCTTTTATACACCATATCTTGGCTATTATAATCCGGTCAAATTAGACCAAAAATAGGAGTGAAGGTACAAAAAGTCACACCCAGCTGAAAGTTGGTAGGATTGTTCAAAACAACCTTATAAATTAACTCAAAAAAGTCCTCGTCGATCCGACACCTGGAAAAAATTTTACGCATTTTAAACAAAAAACTAATATTATTTACAAAAATACTGCGAAGAGTATCCTATAGAATGTGCAACAATTATATAACAAGTGTAGTGAATTGGCGAAGACTATAATGGTTAGCTTGTTAATTTTTGAACTAAGATAAGTTTGACCGAATCACATTATTCTTATGTAGGGAATCCGCTATTGCTCTATGCACCATTACTTATGAGACACTCTGTATATGTTTTCCTGGCGTTGCACCACTTCAATACATTATCTACCAAAATCGAAAGATCCCATCACCTCCACTATCTTAAATTGTCACCCTCCCTCCGACAAAGCAGAAAGCTAACGTGGGTGTTCTTAAACCTTTAAAAACCATCCGCGTCGTTCTCTTCCGAGAGATTTATGTCCGTTTATCTGGAAATAGGATTATAGCGACTAAGTATAAATCGTACCTGAACAGAGTAGAAGAAAAATTCGAGGTGTCACCGGGGACAAACGGCCATTTGAGAAGTATAATCTGGTTTTTATAAGTCATTTTTCAATGTCGGCGCTTTTTTATTTTCGTTCATTCCCCATTTAATGACCGTTTAATATCGGAACGTCAGAAGTAAATTAGGTTTCCAATTAATTTGTTATTGGAAAGTGATGTCAAAAGGGGTGCTTAGGATAAATAATTGCAGATTAAGCGGGTTCGGCAACAAATGAGCAGAGATGTGTAATAGTTATTTATTGTACTAGTGTGTAATTATGCACATTAATCACGAAAGAAAAAGTTAGAACAAAGTTAGCCACGAGACCGATAGGTCGAGTTTCTTAAGTAACTAATGCGCAATTACCCACGTGTGCAATACATTCTGTTATCCAACACTTCCTTTTAATGAAATTTTATTTCAATTTTTTTTTTTTGACAAATTAATTTTTATATTTGTAGAAATTATTGTAGCTGGGATGGTCATGGAATGGTTGTTGCAGTACTGATTATTACTTATTGTTTGTTTACTAGTTTATATACATAAACAACAAATAAAGGTAAAAAATAATCATTAGTTGTGAAAAATCGACAATTTCTATGTCCCGGAAAAGATTAGAAAAGAAGCAAATACAGTTTCCATATTTCCAGTGTTCTTGTCCAATTGTATTTTTAATTTTATTATTTTTCAATGTTTCCGTAAGGGTATTTTCCTCTTTTTGAGTGTAAATCGTTAATTATTAGCAGAGCATTAATTCCAAGAGTAGCGCTACTCTTAGAATGAATGCTTTGCTCTATAATGATTTTTTTCATTCTCTCACTAGTGACTTTTTGAATATTCTCTGACTAGTGTGTAATATAATTATATCATATTCATTCTATATGTAAAATCGCCATATTCCATGCCTCTGTTGGATAAAATAATTTTAGTTATTTTGTTTATTAATTTCTAAATTTAACTTTACACTATCATGTACTTGTTGAGCAATGGCCTATAAAGCGTAATACACGAAGTTCACTTTGACATAAAATATTTTGGTACCCTTGGCAAAATAGACCCCTTGATACGATACATGGTCCGCCACTTTAATGTCTCCAAGCCTGTATTTTTTTATATTTTTCAGCAACTGTCATCCCTGTATATCAAATTGCAGACAACTTTAAGTTCTTTAAACATGTGTATAGAAAGCCTAAATACATTTTTTTTAAACTTGAACTCCCTATATATTGGAATTGATGATACAATGTATAATTACTTCCACATCCACGTAGTGGATTGGAAGTATAGTAATCGCAAAAAAATTTTCAAAAATTTTTATTCGTGAAATAGGTTTAGAATGTCATGAAACGTCGAGATTTTAAATTTGAGCGAAAAAAAATTTTCTGTCTGTCTGTCGGTCTGTCTGTCTGTAACTTTTTTTGTCCGCACGCTTTCTCCGGAACGGTTTAAGATATTGACCTGAAATTTTGTACACGTATATATTATAACGAGATCTAGAACTGGATTGTTTTTTGAGGAAATCCGGTGAAGGGTTGGGGGTTAAATAGGGGTAAATAGGGGGAAATAAGTAAAGCAAGCTTGTAAGAGTACAGAAACTTGAAATTCGGTGTATGTACTAGAAGTTAAGGCCTCAGATTTTTTTATAATATTTTTCAACCCCCCACCACCCCTACCCCATTAAAGGGGTTGAAAAAATAAAGTTGAGATATTCATTTGAAATTTCGTACACGTATGTATTATAACGATGTCTAGAATTAGATTATATTTTGGGATGATTCCGTTGAAGGGTTGGGGGTTAATTTGGGGTAAATAGAGGAATATAAGTAAAACAAGTTGGTAAGAGTACAGAAACTTGAAATTCGGTGTATGTACTAGAAGCCAAAGCGTCAGATTTTTTAATAATATTTTTCAACCCCCACCACCCCTACTCCAATTTGAAAAGGGTTGATAAAATAAAATTGAGATATTCATTTGAAATTTTCTACACGTATGTATCTGGAACTAGATTATATTTTGAGATAATTCCGTTGAAGGGTTGGGGGTTAAATAGGGGTAAATAGGGGAAAATAAATAAAGCAAGCTGGTAAGACTACAGAAACTTGAAATTCGGTGTATGTACTAGAAGCCAAGGTCTCAGATTATTTATAATATTTTTCAACCCCCACCACCCCTACTTCATTATTAAAAGGGTTGATAAAATAAAATCGAGATATTCATTTGAAATTTGGTACACGTATGAATTATAACGACATCTGGAACTAGATTATACTTTGAGATGATTCCGTTGAAGGGTTGTGGGTTATTTAGGGGTCAATAGGGGGAAATAAGTAAAGCAAGCTGGTATGAGTACAGAAACTTGAAATTCGGTGTATGTACAAGAAGTTAAGGCCTCAGATTTTTTTATATTTTTCAACCCCCCCACCACCCCTACCCCATTAATGGGGTTGACAAAATAAAGTTGAGATATTCATTTGAAATTTCGTACACGTATGTATTATAACGACGTCTGGAATTAGTTTATATTTTGAGATGATTCCGTTGAAGGGTTGGAGGTTAATTTGGGGTAAATAGAGGAATATAGGTAAAAAGTTAGTAAGACAACAGAAACTTGAAATTCGGTGTATGTACTAGAAGCCACAGCGTCAGATTTTCTTATAATATTTTTCAACCCAACCACCCCTACTCCAATATGAAAAGAGTTGATAAAATAAAATTGAGATATTCATTTGAAATTTGGTACACGTATGTATTATAACGACGTCTGAAACTAGATCATAATTTGAGATGATGCCGTTGAAGGGTTGGGGGTTAAATAGGGGCAAATAGGGGAAAATCAGTAAAGCAAGCTGGTAAGACTACAGAAATTTGGAATTCGGTGTATATACTAGAAACCAAGGCCTCAGATTTCTTTCTAATATTTTTCAAACTCTACCACCTCCGCTTCATTATTAATGGGATTGATAACATCAAATTGAGATATTCACTTGAAAGTTAGTACACGTATGTATTGTAGTGACATCTGATTGAGATGACTCCATTGAGGTGGTAGGTTGTAAATAGTGGAAAATAAGTACGGTAAACTAGAAACTTCATTTTTAACGTATATGGTAGAAACCAACTCCTCAAACTTTTCTATGACATCTACCCCAAATATTATTAAAATTCTATGACCAATAATTTCCACATACTAGAGTGCAAATATAGTCAAGATGTTTCCTTTAAAGTGACTTGGACGAATAATCTGGATGTGGAAGTAGTGATTCCTTAGGCAGCGGTTTTTTTACATAGGAAAAACCTTTTGTTATTCGCCAATGAATATGCTGTTTTATTTGTTACCAACTTTCCGGTTATAGAAAAATTTCACGTTTCGCAAAAAACCTCAACATACCAATTAAAGAAACATACTGATAGTGAACCTAGCCTGTATAGGTGCAGGCCGACAACGTACTACCTCGATAGAATTGCTAATTTCTCTTCCGCCACTAAATATTATTTTAATTACCTAGATTTCGATGCATATAGCAGGTGCATCTGGAATTTTATCGTTATTGACATTGGCTTTTATCAATACCGTTCAGGCTGTTCATAATACAACCACCGATATATTCTGGTCACATATTCTATGTTTACGAATTTACTTCGGTTTTATGAATCTGACAGGGGCGGCCTCAATCCTAATTTAATGAATAATTTTCCTCGCTAAATTTTGCAGCAATGCACTTAGTCCAATGGGCTTGTTCGGCATTTTTTTTTATTTCATAAATCGAAAGTGCAAGTGTAAATTAATGGATCTGCAAAAAATCAGAATCTTATTCGCACGTTTAGTATCTTAAAAACCATTACAAATTTCCATCTCGCGAAAATGGGGCGTGGCCAGGCGCTACGTCACTATACGCATAGACTCGGCGATCTCAATAGACTTTATGCTCCTTATTGGTTATAATTATAAGTGTTTTCGAAGCATTGTTTGTTTTGCTTACTACTTGACAGTAGGGGAGAACAATTTGGTGAAATGTCAAAAAATTACAATTTTCTCTCGCTCCTGCCAGAACGAATTTTCGATTTCGACCCTGCAATTTACGATTATAATTCATCGCCGACCTTCTCCTTTCCGTAGACACATAGAACGAACTTCCACTCGACGTATTTATTTAGTTACCAGCGTTTAAAAATTCCATGTTTTTCGACTTTTCAGGTGAAATTTGAAAGGTCCCAGAAAGCCACTTTTCTTACGTCACTTGCGTATAGTGACGTCCCAAACGAGCGCTCGGTTTTTGCAACTATTACTAATTTCAACTCCTTATATCTCGAGAACGGAAAAAGTTAATAATACGAAATTTTAAGTGTATAATGAGAATATCGAGTACTATATTAAAAAGTATAAAAACCATATAAAAAGAATATCATGGAACAAGCCCATTGTAATTGATTGATTGATTGATTGATTTGCCAGTGTAAGGTGGTCATTGCTGCCGATTCCGGGTATCTATGGAGGTTCGTTCCAACACGCAGCTTGGTCGACCGTCGAACACGCCCAACAGACGGCCAAACCGCGTGCCGGACCAAATCTCGGATGTTTTATATACCGCCGGACCGACTGCATACGCCAGATTGGACATTGGACATGCTTGTTGTCAGCGGCGAGAGCCGCATGACGCATGGGGTGGGAATATAGGATGGAAACTGTAAGTGTCTGTGAGGTGCTTCTTTTAAGTTTCCATGATTCTATTAAGTTTCCTTTGTCATCATCAGCTGGGGTGTGCAGGTGTTTTCGAGATACTTCTTTTTAGTTTCCATGTTTCTTTTAAGTTTCCATCTATCGTCGTCTCTACTAAGTTTTCTGTTTCTTCGGATTCTGTATTTGGCAGCTTTTATTTTTTATTTTATTTTTGTTTTTTTATTATTATTATTTATTAATCGCTCCACAGGTAAATATCCATTTTCAGTGGAGTTGCTGGGAAGGGCCCTATCTCGCGGTAACAATTTTTTTTGCGTTATGAGAAAAGAGGACCGAAGGGATAGTTTGCTCACCCTGTATGTCGTTTCCTTGAAACAATCGGTTTCAATTTCAGGCAGTTTTTCCATTTAATCACCTATGTATTATGTTTATTACCTATATATTATGTTTCATACCTTTTCAATTTTGATTTCCATTTCTTGTTTAAAATTTCATAAAGACATAAATAAATAAGCTAACCGTTATACTCTGTCGATTTACTGCACTTTTTACATAATTGTTGCACATTCTATAGGATACTCTTCGCAGTTTTTTTTGTAAATAATATTAGTTTTAGACATTTTTAGTTTAATTACAAAACATAAAAAAATATGTTCCCACTCTAGCTAACACTAACTTACTGTCCAAATTTCAATACAATCGGACTTTTCGTTCTTAAGTTATCGTGCTTACAAGAAACGTGACGGACGGACGGACGGACAGACGGGCAGACAGACGGACGGACATTTTGAAAGTTCTTCAGAATTCGATCACCAACACAGTGAAAATTTTTTCTCTACGAGCAATATTACCGGTTTTAGAAATGTACCGATCAAATGCAATATACTCTTCGTTTTTTATTTGCGAAGAGTATAATAAACCAATGCTAATGCTATATAAACAAAAGCTTATCTGTTTCATTCACACATCTGGCTGGCTGTTGCTTATTTTATATCACCCACTTCAAGAAGGGACGGATCCAGGTACAGATTCCACGGTCAAGCAGTACACTTGCTCCGGTTGTTTACATACACTATTTTGTGTTGATTTATTCAACTAACATAATTCAATCAAATATCAACTATATGAAATAGCCAGACCCACGCTAATTTAAATTAATCATTTAAAAATCGTTCACGCTTTAATCCAATACAATTTCGACGTCTTGTTGCCACTTTATCCGGATTTATCTCGGGATCCTGTAGGAGCCACGAAACACGCGTCTGTCACCGGATTCGACACACTTTGAACTCCTGCACTTAATCCAATTGTAATGTCGAAAAATTCCGACACTCTACGGTCCTGAAACTAAAAATTAACTCATTATTTATTCATAAAACACGGTTCGACTAACCACATGACAAGGAAAGACATGAGTGCATTGTCTAACGTCCCTATAGGTATTTATACCTATGGTATTATGCGTCCAATAATGGTGCCATCTAGCGTTGCTACTGGATACTACCTAATCCAGTATTTACGGCAGGGAATGACGCAATTTTTACGTTTATTATACTCTTCGCAAATACAAAACGAGGAGTATATTGCATTCGATCGATACATTTCTAAAACCGGTAATATTGCTCGTAGAGAAAAAAAAATTCATATCACTGTGTTGGTGATCGAATTTTAAACAACTTTCAAAATGTCCGTCCGTCTATCCGTCTGCCTGTCCGTCCGTCTGTCGGTCCGCCTGTCCATCCGTCATGTTTCTTGTAAACACGATAACTTAAGAACGAAAAGTCCGATTGTATTGAAACATGACAGTAAGTTAGTGTTAGCTAGAGGACGAACTCTATTGTTTTAGAACAAAATCCATCAATAAATAAAAAAGTTATACATTTTTTAAATAAAAAAAAGAATTTTTTTTTTATTTATGTTTTTTAGAACTAATATTATTTACAAAGAAACTGCGAAGAGTATCCTATAGAATGTGCAACAATTATATAAAGAGTGCAGAATCGGCGAAGAGTATTAGCTTGTTAAGAATATATTCACTCGAATAAACAAATAAAGCTGCAATGTGGTCTTAAAAATATTATGCATTTTATCCGTTAATGAATTAAACACGATTATATTTCCTTAAATGTAAATATGTATATAGAGGCATACCTGCATATGTTTTTTTTGTTTTTATTTCAAATGCGGACATGTTCCTTTTGTATTGGCTTTGTTTTAAACATTCACGTTCTGTGAATAGTGAAAGGTTAATTACTCCTAAAATATTGTTTGGTTTTGTATAAAGGATTGACTCATTACGAGCTGCGTCTAAAAACAATGAATTATTTTACATAATGGAAAGTGCATCAAGCCTCGTATTGAGCGGTGTACGTACTACATACGTAGTGGTAATCAGTATGCATACAACGAATATTTTTTCAATTGCACAAATGGTTCAACCGAAAAGATGCCTTTTGTGTTTCCAGAATAACCGAGTAACACCCCTGGTGTTACAGCTGTCATTATAATAATTAGTAACAACAATACATACAATTATTAATCATTCGTGCTTTCCTGTCGCAGAAACAAGTCTTATATTTTGCCAGAACGAAAGATAAATGTTAAATCCTCTGAATAAATATTTCTTATGCATAATAATAATAATAAAGTTTTCTCCCCAAAAAAGAGTTCCATAATAATAATAGTAATAATCATTTTTAAAACATCGAATCGACCACAATAGAAGCTCCATGGAACGGCTATATCTACCACGAAATAATGGGGGGAAAGGTATAGTAAATTTACAAAATGTATGCAGAACTCAAGAAAAACGCCCGAGAGAGTATTTTTTAACACACATAGAGCAGCATGTACCCAGGATAAAAAATATACACCTTTACAACTGGCAAATGAATGGCTAATTGGTGTTAAGGCATCAGCAGAAAGGGTTCTTAATTGGGAAGGAGAGGAACTGCATGGGCGCCTTGTCAGCAAAATAACCTCTGATGATGTAGATATGATAGATTCTACTGAGTGGCTTCGTACACCCGGGCTATTTGCAGAGACAGAAGGTTCTATCTTCGCGATATAAGATCAAGTCGTAAGTACTCGGGCATATGAAAAGCATATTATGAAATTGGATACCAGTAACAAATGTCGACTCTGTAATGCACTGGGGACAATTCAACATCTGTTGCTCCTGATGAATACCTAGTCAAATATGACTCAATGGTTAAAGTAGTTCGCCAACGACTGGCGAAATAATATGGATTTATCGAGAAAGAAACTCCTTACTATAAGTGCAAACCGGAAACAGTTCTGGAAAACGAAAATGCTATGCATACCTATGATAACTGATAGACAAGTTGAAGCTAATCGGCCAGATTTAGTAGTGTTCGATAAGAGGTTACAAATAGCTACCATAATTGATTTTGCCATACCATCATATGACAGCATCTTAGGAACAGAGATTGAAAAGCGACTAAAATACCAACCACTGGCAACAGAACTTAAACATATGTACCGCCTCGAGTAATAATCAACATATTATCAGATTTTATTATATACATTTTTTTGTATAAACGCTACTAAATGTAGACGTTTTAGCGTTTGCTAACAATGCTAAAAAATGTCATTTTATAAACACCAGTATTAAAAGTGAGTTACTTTTAAAACTAGTATTCAAAATAAATTTAACATTTAAAATTCATATAACTTTTAATAATCTTTATTTTCAAAAACGAGTGCTAGATTTAATTAGTATTAATATGGACGATGCAATAAGAACAGTTGGAAATTGAAATACCATGATCAGACTTAGTTAGTTTTGCTGCGGCATGGCACCTGTGGCAGTAACTTCTTTGACATTGCGGTCGGTATGTTGAGAGTGGTAAGGACATTTGTCAAAAATTTTCGTAATCGTATTTCTTCTTTTATTTTCCACTCCTCATGCTTTTTAATAATTGTAATAATTTGCACCAGCATCAACATCAGCAAGCAAACTAGCCGAAGATTGGGGAAAACAGTGTCCTGTATAAGCGAGGATCTGGAAGTTAAAGGAATTCAGCAATATCTGAAGCATTTTTCCGAACATGTTTATTACAACTAAATGCTTTGTACACCTATTAATTATTTCCATATTCAAAGAACAGTCGTTGATGATTAATATTGTTATGAGTTACACCCCCCTTGGAACTGGAAATTGATACGCCTATGTCTAAAAGTGAGTGACTGGAAACTAGTAGAAAGAAGTGGACTTTTCTAGAATGTGGTGAGAGAAGATTCTTGATTGATCTGGGGGCAATTTCAGAGTATATAAGGCGCGATTACCGGCGCAGAGGAGGAAGTTTATTAAAGAGAAGTTTATAAGAGTGAACAAGTTGAAAAGCGAAAAAGTGAGGTTAAATATCAAGTAAACAAAGTGTAAAGGTTATTTTGAAGTATTGTATAGTCAGTAAATTGTTAAATTAAGTGTTAGTGGTGTTTATCTCTTGTTGAAATTATTTAGAACCCACGGATTCATACAGGGTGTTTCCTAAAAGGTGAAAAACACGTAACAATATCATTTGGACGAAAAGCTACATACTCTTCATAATAATGTAGATATACTGAACCTATAATGACGAAATTTCGTTTTACCTTGGTTTTTATGTAGGATGTATTTATAGTTATTACAGTCTCCTTATCTTCGTGGTCTTCTAAAGCCAAGTGGCACATTCTTCATGACGACAAGCTCCAAATGTGCAGAAAATTGTAGACACGTTTAGCATTACATACTTTTCGTCTGATGCTTCCGTAAGAAAGTTATCCACCTGCTCCTTAGTCAGTATTTTGGATTTTTTGGTTTATATGCATCACCCTTCCTCCTTTTCAAAATCACAATAAGCTCATAATATTTACTTACTCGTGATTGTTGCTTATCTCAACATAGCCTTGATCATGGAGTAGTTCGACCAAAGTGTTGAAGACTTCCATGTTTTAGATTTATCAAAATACGCCTAGAATACATTATAATTATTTTTGCCTGATACACTTTTACTTATGCACCATGCCCTAAAATGATTATAGGCAATCTCGTACCGTTGTCTTGATTTTGTTGGCAACAAGCAAAAGTATCCCTATTAATATACGATTCAAATGTATTGACCCCTCATTTTAACCGCAAATACAGAAACGGAGGAACCGAAAAAATTGAAGATTATGTGTTCATTATGTGTCTATTCTAAATCATTCACTGAAATTTGAACAATTTATATATTTGACAGTTTGGAAGTTCTGCTAAATTATATTGAAAAATATTTTACTTTTTAAGGAAATTTTGACAATACCAATTTTAAATCCATTATATCTTGGAAAATATGCCAACGATGTAAATAATATTTTTGATGCCGATAGAGCACGGCATTTTTTATGTGAGGAATTTTTTTCATAATTTGTTATTCTAAAATTTTCAAAATATTCTCAATAACGTGACCTCATGGTTATTCGGTTATTTGTCAATGTATTTAAACATTTGTTTATAAAATAGGCATTTATATAAAATGTAAGCATTTTCAGAAAAAAAAAGGTAAGTATATATCAAATATTAATTTAGTTATTAAACCAAATAGATAATATTATTATCTATTGGGCTTGATAACTAATATTTGATATATACCAATTCCTTTTTCTGCAAATGCTCACATTTTATATAATTAACTATTTAATCATTTTTTTATCACATTGATAAATAACCAAATAAACATTAGGTTACATTTCTGAGAATAACTGCAACACTTCAGAATAAAAAATTATGAAAATATTTCCTGCTGTAAAAAATGCCGTGCTTTATCGGTGTCTAATAAAATATTATTGACATACATACATTTAAATCGTATATTAGCTGGATCTTCAATTCCTAACAAATTTTCTTAATTATCACACATTTTAAAAAAGTTCTAACTACTTTAAACTGCTTGCGATAAACCACAGTTGAGCGAGGTGAACAGAAGTGATTTTCTTTGAGCGTTGTTTAGTCATAGAGACAAAGTTATATACAGGGTGTAATTAGTTTCATGTCATTAAAAAAAAACCGATAGTAGAGAACGACAAGACAAACAAAAAAACCTTATATAACATGGGATTTAAAGCTCATAGTTTTGGAGAAAAAAAATAAACAAAAATTTCGCAAATTTTCAATAAAATTTTTTGAGAACTGCTGGGATATTGAGGTAGGTTTAGATCTAGATCTGATCTGAAGAAAACTATACTCTAACTCTCCCTTGTGCAATATTTTAGTTACTGTGAGTGTTTTATTATGTACACACGTCCAACCCATCGTTCGTTGTTTTTATTTTTGAATTTATAGTTAACATTTATTTTATTGACTTACCGTTTAAGTTGTCAAATTCTTGATTACGTACAGACACAACTTATTTGTTCGTTCTTTTTGTATTCCTTTTTGACTTTTGTACCAAGTTTTTATTTTATTTTTCTTTATTGACAACGTTAGTTGATAGTTTAGTATTTAGTGTTGAACGAAGTGCGTATGTCCTTAATTCGACGTACCGAACTATGTATTGATACAGATGCAGAGATTTTGAATCATTTAGTTAGGTAGTAAGCTTTTAACCCAGGATCTACATTTATGTTACAAATGTTAATAAACCACATTTAAATTTTCTAAATTATAAACAATCCAATATTTTGTTACTAATTAAAAAAAACATGTAAAGAAATGCTCTGTTTAAACCTCTATGACCATTATTTGCTTGCAATTGTGCACGAAGAGAGAACGAATTATTTACCTCTTTATACTTGCCTCAGTTCAGTTGGGGCGGTCCATCAAAGGCGGTCGATGATCCTTTGACACTGCAGACTACCGCATGTGCCGGCTAGCACTTTTTTATGACAATTTAAAAGTTGTATAATTGGGAACTACAAGTCCATTGACCAAGAAAAGCAGTGGTTCTCAATAGTTGTCTATCATAATATTAAAAATGTTGACTTAGATCAGTTTTTTTCAAAGTGCCCCTAGAAGGAAAAGTCATAAAGGTTTTTTGTTTGTCTAGTCAGTCCCCATTGCCGGTTTTTTTTTAAGACGTGAAACTGATTACACCGTGTATACGCACTCATATACAAAATAATGTGAACATACGTGCTAAAAGTGATTTAATTTTGTTCGAAACTTCCCCACTCACAAAATATAATATCACTTCTAACACTTACATCATAAATAACTATTATGCGTTAACATTTGTTTTTGCACACATTGTTAGAGTGTACGCCATTAATTTATCTATTTTGATAACAATTATAAAAAAAAACATTTTTAATACTTGTCAGAGTAGAAATAGACAGATTGAATCGTATACTATTAGTAATAAGATAGTTTTTTGTGAAATTAATGTGTTAATTGTTTACTTAAACAGTCGTTTTGCTAATTTGTAACGTAATCGTATTAAAAAGATCATAACAGATATTTTAACACTGTGTTAATTTTTTGGTATATAACAGCTACTTTCACAAGAGCGTTTAATTTCTTTAGTCTATACGTGTATCGTAAAATAGAAAAGTTTAAATGAATTATGGTTATATATTCCCTGATTAGTTTAAAATGCCTGAATTTCATTAGTGTATTATTAAATGGATGTTTATAATGAATACTAATTATATATTTATTAATTAGTTTCACCAATACACTATAGAAAGACAACAATTTTTATTGAAGTCAGCTAATGTTAGACGATAAAATATAGAGAAATGTTAATTTTAAATTATGTAATTAACAAGTCCTCAACCTGTCTAGTTGGTCACTATGTCAGATAAGCTAAATGGGACATAACAGTACTTCAGGGAGCAAGATCTAAGTCGGCGACAAAAATATTTAATAATGTTACTTATTATTCACAATGTATTGTCAAACGTTTGTGATTCACTAATAACTTCATATTAAATTGGCAATGCATACGATTTTTTTTATATAAGCTACTGTAAGAAATCTGACTAACTATTAATAACTTAAGAAATGTAATAAAGCGCTACCAAAAGAAACTAATATAAATTATTTCACCGTTTGCGTGTAATATTTGGGATTTGCTGACACTGGTGTAAATTATTTCAAAGTATACTTTATTACTGGGAGAATTTTTATATAGGTAGGTATATAGAATGATAAAACAGACATCAGCAGGCATGCCACAAAGATCTGTGCTTGGACCTTGGTTGGTTCCGTGTTGTCTCTACAGCGCTTGTAACCCATTTACATTCAAGTTAACTGATATGTTGGAATTCCCAAGTTGGGGAAACATATGTAAAACTGAGGTAATTTTTTATTTGCATATGTCTAATACCTACCTATACCAACACTATAACCGGCAGATGAACTTAGATGTTAAGGCCGTATATATTTAGAAAAAAGTACCATGACAAAACTTAACCATTGAATTCATAACAAATTTTAGTTGTTTTCATTAGAGATACCGGCGGCGGCGTTCCGACTAATTAGGCAAGTATCGATGAGGGACAGGGCTGGCTCCGCTCCATTATTAATGGGATTGATAACGTATAATTGAGATATTCACTTGAAAGTTAGTATACGTATGTATTGTAATGGCATCTGATTGAGATGATTCCATTGAAGGGGTGGGAGGTGGTAGTTTGTGAATAGGGGAAACACGTAGGGTAAACTAGAAACTTCATTTTTAACGTATATGGTAGAAACCACCGCCTCAAACTTTTCTACGACATCTGCCCCAAATATTAAAATTCTATGATCAATGATTTCCACATACGAGAGTGCAAAACTAATGAAGATGTTTCCTTTAAAGTGACTTGGATGAAAAATTTGGATGTGGAAGTGATTCCTTAGGCAGCGGTTTTTTTTTGTATTTATTGTAAATTACGTCTATTTGCCATTGAAGGATCTACCGCATTTGATGCTCTCTTGTCACGTCGTATTTTTCTTTTTATGCCCTATGTAGATGTCGATACTTCCACCAAGTAAGCCGTTTTCTCTTTTGCTCCTCGTTCTCTTTCACTCACTACTATATTTTTATAAACAGTACGATTTTTTGCGCTCTTTCGCATAAATATTTTCTTCTTGGTAGCTTAGGACTTGCAATATTTGTGTCTTCTACATTTTCAACGAAACCGATTCCGTACTGCGCTAGCAGGTGCCCATTTGTACACAAGACCATATATCACACTATGTAACGTACAATGTAATTATTCTTTTTTAAACAATAATATGGCCATTCTGTAATATTTCATAGCGAAATTAAAGTGCTAACACACTTCGCATATTTTAAATTACATATTCGAATAAGTCCACTTGTCCCTATTTCAGAGCGAGAGACAGAGTTTCGGCTTTCTTTGCAATTTTTTCAACCCGTTGTACAAATGAGAACTATAGTTATCACTATTGCTAATAGAACCTGATAACTTTTGGTAAAGACAATATACAGCGTGGTCGTCGGACAGAAAAAAATAATAATAAATAACATGTGCGAAATGTGGAAGCCTTTACTTTCCACCAGCGTTGATTTATTTATTATTTTATTATACAAATGTTGATCAACATATTTAAAAACCTGTCACGAGATAACACTGTTCTAATGAAGCTATCGCGAGAAGCTATTAAGTATATTGATCAACATCTATAAAATGATTTATTTGTGATTTGTTCGATTAGATAATTTAGATCTTAGTTAACATCCTCCCATTCGCATTAGGTCAGCAAGAACCACTGACCTGGACTAATTAACTCAGGTGATATTTTCTTCGATTTAGTGCATTGTAAAGCCTTTTAAAAATTTCTCAAATTTATTTTTCTCTATTGTTATCAGGGTTATGTATATAATTGTAATATTTCGTCCTGATCGAATACTAGAATTTTAGAGCGCAAATTTTGAACCGGAAAGACATACATACGGACGTTAATAAAAGCTTATAATAAAAAAATAAGGCAAAATAAAGAGGTTACAAATCTGCTAAGAATGAAAAAAATAATTTATCTCCATTCAAATTTTGCATGTCTCGCGTCAAATTGTGGGCCTATGCAAGCAGAGCAAATGTTAAAACTTAAAGAGTGATAAGGATAACTTTTTACGTACTTTCTACCAATTTTTTATACATATATCATTGTTTCATTAAAGTAAATTGTCCAGGGCACCATGTTACTCTAAGTACTACTCATTTTCACTTAATTAGTACGAATTGTGATAAATGATATACGTTACACCATTGCCACCACGATTTTGTTTGCATTTGAGAATGACATAAATTTAAGTACATTTATGCTTACATAATTTACTAACTTGCTATATAAATATGAAGGCAAGTACATTTAAAGAATGTATTACATAAATATAAATAAATTGTGTGCTAAGCCAGATAATAAGAATTAAGTCAATACGTATAATCTGCTCTCAAAAGTAATGCGTCTATACAGGGTAGACTATTATTAATAGGCCATAATTCAAGGTGACCCGCTGTGACCCATTTAAGATCGCAACACCCCTGTATACCCGTTAATTGATGCTTGATTAACTTTAAATTTTGACGGTAAGAAAATATCGATAAAGTGATTCTTTGAACTTAACAATATATGATATATGTCGGTAGCGTGCGATTTTAAGGGGGTTTGAAAAGTCGATTTTTAAAAAGTAGTAGAGATTTTTTTAGAAAAAAACTAGTAAGTCATTCTTAATCAGTACCTTTAGGGCCCCTTTTTTACAAGATTACATTGTGGTGGGTTCAAAGGTGTTTGAGACAGTGGCCGTCAAAAAGACAATTTTTTGAACTAAAGCTAATTTTTGTCTGTAAAATGGATTCTTAAATGAAAAAAAATGTGTTCTTTATTTTTTGTTCAGAGTAATGTATTTTACTAATTTGAATTGATTTTACAACGAAATAATAATTTATTTTGTAAAGCAAACATTCTAATCCGTACATACCTTTTCTAGCAAATACATAATCTTCAATAAAGATCTAAGTAGGTCGTGAAAACAAAAGTTACTGCAAGTGTCATTTTATTTATTTTTTTATTTTTCTGATTTTTCTTATTGTTTTTTTATTTATTTAGTTGTAAAATCAAATTCAGTCTAGTACAACGTATTATTTTAAACAAAAAATGGAGAATCCGTTTTTTGATTTGGCAGTCCGTTTTACAGGTAAAAGTTATTATTATAAAAACTAAAAAACTGTTAAGTATATCAACAGTTCTATGTAAATAATAAGTATCCATAAATATTGAATATAACAAACATTCTTAGAGCTGTGTATTTGTCATACACAGCAAAAAAGATTTTTCAAAAAAAGCCTTGAAAAAGGAAACAGATTAGATTTCCGGAACGTCGGCGAAATATTTAATTTCAAGTTTTTATACTTATTTGTGTTGTTTATTTAAAAAAAAACAACCTCTAACTGATCCTTGGACGTAAACGTCACAGGCGTAGAGGTTATTTACCAGTACATACTGGTTAATTGTGATATATTTTGTAGATTCCCCTAGCACCGCTTAAAAAGAAAACATACATGTGGCAGGAAGTCCCAAAGAATTGAAGAAGGAAAAAAATTAAGATAATGCCACAAATAACATTTGGACAAAGTTGTTATTGGTTCAAGATATTATATTTCTGACAGCTACTATCTCAAAAACCTTTAAACTCACGATAGTGCGTGCAATCTTATACAGAGGGGTTTCAAAAGGTACCCATTAAGAACACCTTACTACCTTTTTGTAAATCGCTAATACTTTTTTTTGAAAAATCATCTTTTCAAGCCCCTCTAAAATGACACGCTACTGACGTGTATCACATGTTACTAAGTTCAAAGAATCACCTTATCGATCTTTCCTTACCACCAAAGTTAATCAAGCATAAATTAACGGAAATACAGTGGTGTTGCGATCTTAAGTGGGTCACACTGTATAACCAAACATGCTTTAGTAAATTGTTGCTGTGGAAAAAATACAGGGTGTTAAGATAATACCATAAAAAAACAAGAGATCATTTTCTATTAGATATATACCAAATACGTTGGAAGAAAATGTACAGAAATAATGAACACATTGAATATAAATATTTAATGCAACAACTGTTCAAAATGTCCTCCACTTTCCTACAGGTAAGCCAATATCCTGTGATTTACGGCACTTACAGTGGCTCAGCGAATTTATTTGCTGAAATACAGCCCGTACTCTGTTCTTCAGAACTTCTTTGGTAGTAACCGGGGTGGTATATACAATTTTTTTGATATTACCCCAAAGGTAAAAGTCTAAGGGGGTCAAATCAGAGAACCTTGCCGGCCATCTCCAAGATCCTCAGTAACCAAAACACCTATCTTTTAACGATGCTACTAATTCGTCATACATTTCCCAAGTATTGTGTGGCCCGCAACCATCCATTTGATAATACATAGAATTATAAATATTTATGGGCAAATTATCAATAAAAGTAACAACTACTGTTCGCAGCATCCAGTTTCTATGTATTTATTGCTATTTAAATTCTTCTGGTAGATGTGATGCTTATACTTGTTATCTACTAATAAGCAAAACAAAGTCCTGGAAATTTGATGAACACCGCATGAGAATTTTGTTGTGCCCAGTGGCGTACATTTCGTCTATAAAAAATGTTTTTCTTTGGAAAATTTAGCTTCGTCAGTTCGAATAATCCTTTAAAAAAAATCGTGATTCTCTTGAAGACGTACGATCACATGCCTACAGAAATTTGTTCTAAGTGAACAAATACTACGTTTCTGTACTATCGCTACGACTCGGTAATACTAACTGGGTGCTTATATTAATAAAACAAAACATTCTGAAATTTTTCATTGCCTATGTACGTTCATTATATAGTGCTGATTGTATATCTATATTTTACATTTAAAACAATGTTCAACTGTGAAAATAAAATACCCTGTATGATATTGTGAAAATATAAGATAATTTTTAGTTAGATCGTGTATAGGTTTGAAAAGAAAGTCGCTAAATCGACCACATGGTAGCAGATATCTTTTTCATCGAGACCTCATTTTTTAGAATTGAACTAAACTTCAGATTCAGGGTTTTTGAATGATTTAGTACAAGTGTTAACAAATTTTTTTTATTAAAAAGTGCCTACTATAATTTTTTAAATTTTTTCATACAATTTAGTATCGTACATGACCTTGCATTTAAAGGTGGAAAGTGATGTTGTGTCTGAAATAGACCTTCGCGACTTGTATCTTTTAAGATCAGTATACATTTTTATGCTGTTACACTCTTAAGTGAGACATACTGTATATTAAAATATAAAATAAACTTTTTTCAATTTTTTACAAGAAAATTTTTACTTTTAATTCTCGCCGAATTCAATCACCGTACAAAATAATATTTGTGGAGAATGTACATTTAATAACTAAAAATATTTTATCTTTTGCAAAATACCGGCTTCTTCTTATCTTGTGTTCATAACCTACCCACGTTGATAAAATAAAATAAATCATACAAATATTACATTAAAGTAAATAAGTAAAATAACTGGAATTAGAGAATTGTTTATATTTAACATGCTCATTTTTTCACAATGGTTTAGATAACGCAACAATTGATAGCTATTATATATTGCTTATTTGCATAATTAAAGATTGAAGAATATAAAGTGAAGATTCGACAGTGAAGAAAATTATTAATTTTGTGACCTGCGTTTATTTTTATTAGCATTATTATTTCCGGTGTGTGTAGATTCACGGAAAATAATGATTCATTAAAAGATAACTCATTTTTTTATATTATTTACATACGTATTGAAAATTGGAGATAGCTGATGGCAAATAATTTTGTGTCATGGCATGAACTGTGTCTCCTGACATTTCTGCGGCTGAAAGTACATCCAAAAATAATGATAGTCTTTTATACAGGGTATTTCATGAGGAACTCTACATATTTCCAATGGCGGTAGAGGACCCAAATCATCAGTCATTTTCAACTGTGTATCGCTATGCAAGGGAGCACGGCAGTTTTCCATCATCAAAAGTGGAACGAAATACTGTTCAAAACGTTGAGGATCAAGAAAGTATCATTAACATTGTTCAAAAACACCCTGAAGAAGATTAGGAGATCCTCATGTGCGGGTTTGGAGGACTCTAAATAAAGAAAGATTACATCCGTATCATATTCAGCAAGTGCAAAAGCTTCAACAGGTTGACAATGTAAATAGGTTAGAATTTTGCCAGTGGATTATTGACCACAGACCGATTACATATCGAGCTTTATTCACAGACGAGACCCAATTTACACGGGATGGCGTATTTAATTCAAGAAATTCGCATAATTGGGCCGAAAGCAATCCTTATGCTATAAGAGAAGCCCATTCTCAACATAAATTCTCGGTAAATGTTTGGTGTGGTATGATTAACAACAACCTAATTGGCCCACATATTCTTCCGGCAAGACAGAGAGTTTATTTAGATCTCTTACAAAATATTTTACCTGGTTTAATGCTGTCCTTGCAACCTGCAAGGTATTAATGTTAGAGGGCAATACTTTCAGCATGACGGAGCTCCTCCGCATATTGGTATTGAGATTAGAAGGCATTTGGATAATGAGTATCCAAACAGATGGATTAGACGTGGGGGACCTCATCCTTGGACGGCTAGATCACCAGATTTCAACCCCGTCGATTATTTTCTATGGGATATCTCAAAACTGAAGTCTACAATGTTACAATAAATACTAGAGAAACGGGAAGTTTTCAAGTGAAAAACAGAGACGCTGGCCGTCCAAGAAACGCAAGAACTGTTGACGTTAGAGAAGAAATATTAGATGTTGTAAAGGAAGATCCTACGATAAGTACAAGAAATTTAATTCGGCTTAAGAATTGATATAACCCACCAAAGCGCTTTAGGAGTACTACATGAACAACAATTCCACTCGTTTTATTATCGAAAAAGTCGAAAATTATTACCTGAGATATGCCAATAAGAATTGATTTTTGTTAAATGTTGCTTGAACGAACAAAAAATGCTTCGAATACTTCCTACTGACGATGCTCTACATTTACACGACAAAGCATGTCTCTTTCTCGGAATATGCACTTCTGGGCTGAAGAAAATAGTAATGCAATAATACAAACCTATTTTCAATATACTTTCAAAATAAATGTTTGGGCAGCAACTTTAGGGAATCAGTTTATTGGATAATATATATTTCCTGGAAATTTAAATGTTGACATGTATTATGATTTTTTGGAAAACACCTCGCATGGAATATTAAGTAATATTTCATTGCGAAAGAGAAGAAATGTATTTTTTATGCGTAACCATGTTCTACTACAAATAATGTTTAAATTATACAGATAATAGAATATAACAGAGAAAAAATTAGATTATTAATAGGTAAATTTAGTTTCTATTGAATGAAAATATGGTACTTCCACTGGTCGGTAAAACGGGAAAACACGATAGTGTACAAAAACATTTTTAACTAGTTATTAAACTAATAGGTCTATTTTAATGATCTTCATTATTCTAATATTATTAAATTAAAAATTAAGTTGACTCATTGAAAATACCACCCTATAGGGTGTTATCACACGCATGCACATGCAGACCCACGGGCAAATATTGTTTTCTATATTTGCCATTTTAGAATTCTATATTCATCCACATCGATTAAAAAATAATTCTGCTTGATAGATCAAAATTTCATCTTTTATAAAGCTACAGTTTGAATCAATTCTTTTTAAAATTAACTGATTGACGATGGTTATAGTAGGTTGCCATATATTGCGATCAGTCCAAGAGGTGGCAACCCATTGTATTCGGTCAGAGGGGATTTTAAGCTTTAATGTCTCTATTTTTTGCTTTTATTCGATAAGCATAGTAACTGGTTAAATACTAAAAATTGGTTGAAAATAAATTCGATCAAAACTTAATTAGGCAACCCGACATACTTTAATACAACTCATTGAGACTTACAATTTGGCGTTAATTTTATACTTACAGGTCATAAGCTGAAGCAAGAAAAAATCCTAATTTTTGCAGCATATTGTCTACAAGATTTTTTTACTTCTGCAATAAAATCAGAAATATTAAATTCGTTTTGAAATGATTTATTTAGATGTCATTTTAGCGGCATTTCTGTTATTATTGTTTGAAATCCAGTATGTATTTGTAAAATGTATTTCAATGAAAATTTACTATTCATATTTATAATAAATTAATAAACATTCTGTTGACACAATAAAGTTCAAAATTATAACATAACTGTTTCTAACAAATAAAAAAACTTTTTTTTAATTTGTCCTTTTCAGGTGAAAACAGTGAAAGAACATATTTTTTGGTTGAAAAATGTATTATTTTTCACTAGTAAAAGAAAGTATGTCGTTTTGATATTAGTAATGACAATGACAACTTGACACGTCAGTGCAGAATTATATGCAATATTTTTACATACTCTGTATAAAATTAATAATTGTTAACTTGAAAAAATGTCAGAACTCCATCAGGAAAAATCAGTTACCGCCTACGATAACACAAATTAAACAATATGCCTACCAGTGGTCTAATGCTATCGGCTCAAATTAATGGTTGAAAAAAGGACGAAACGACACCTCTTCCTATTTTCAATTCACCTATCAACACTTGCCCTTTCTTCTTGTCCACTGATTTATTACCAGATATCGGACACAAACAATCCTCAGGTGCTTAACCTAACCCCATTTCCATATTATGTAAATAAAAAACACAAAAAATAAGATTAATCTCATAATCTGGACAAGGTAGTCTTCTATACGTGAAGGTGGGGGTGTAGCCCAGACTGGATCTAGCAAGCGTGCTCGCTTCAAACTCAAACAGTAAACGTTCGTTTGTTTCGTTTACTAAATGCATGGCACAGTGAGACCCGGTCACTCGCGTGCTGGTTTTGCGTACGCTAAATTCGAAAAAGGTTCTTTATCCGTTACGTACCGTTTTCTTTGGACACATTGTTCGCGGCGGGCTCATTATTGACATTCCGTCGTCTTAATTAATTTATGGGTCCGATTAGTGTGGAACAGTTGGGTTAGTGGATGGGCCGCTTGTGACAGTTCATATTTCACCGTGTGCTAGCTGTGACCTATTTTTTTGGAGTCTGGATATAATTTTATTTTTAAAATTAATAGGTATGTTTAAAACTTAGTTAGCTGCTTCCGTGTTTATTTTCGTACCTGGTACGTTTTTGTTGGGTTTTTGTTGTGTCATGTGTGCGACATACAGAGTGTGCAAGAAGTATGGGATACTGACTATATATTTTTGAGAGTTTTAAAAACACTTGCATGAACAAACGTTGCTCTAATGAATTCAGAGTAAAGGCTGATACGTGTAAGACTGTCTCCGCAGATTTATTGCAGCGGGATAAGCATGGGATTGACAGCTGCCGCCACATTTTTTCAGTAAAAATTTGAGAACTTTTTTGTACACATAGAAAACGAAATCTGTGTAAATTTTTTGAAACTTCCTCATTCATTAGCTTCTGACAAATATTATTAAAATTTTGAAAAATTTTGTTTTCTTCGTTGAATCAACCTATTAGTTTCATCAAAAGTTACTTAAAAATTTGTAGCGACAAGGTCACCTGGAAAAAACATTTTCTTTATCATGATTTTTAAACATGAAACTACCTAGGAATTCGGCGAGCAAAATTACAAAACTTTTTTGTATCATCTAACATTTCTCTATCATTTATTTTTCAATGTGATTGAAAAAGTACGTCGTGCTAAAAAAAACTGTTTTTGTTTTTTAATAAAACCGATGAAACGTATTTTTGGGAATATTTATATAAGAGATTTTTCCGAAAAAATAATTGTATAATTATACCACATACTTTAGCATTATCGTTTTCAATGACTGTTATATCTTCATATAGTCGAGGAAATGAAGCAATTTACCCCAACATAAGACACCGCCCCACCTGATGATTATGTGAGACGGTGCAAAATGTTCCTAAAGATGTATAGAACAAAGTTAGGGTCACCGATAAATTTTTCTTAAGTTGGAATAAAACCATTTACATTTTGGACAATTCTAAGCATTTTTGACACTACATTTTTTACCTAACTTCAAGATATAATTATTTTAAAAAAATGTGTATTTAGCCTTTGTTTTTAAAAAAATTAGGTAAAAATGTCGGGACAAAAAATGCTTAGGATTGTCCAAAATATAAAAAAAAATCAACTTGGAAAAAGATTTGTTGTACTTATTTAAGAGTAATTTTGATTGAACAGTGGAATATAAGTATTTTGAACAGTTGAACGATGTTTTGTTTTTGAGGTAGGTGAAGGTCGTCCATTGAAAGACAGTAGGTGGCATTCGAGGAGGACAAGGGGCATTTGCGCCGTTCTCGCAATTTATTTTCAATTGCAAAAACGACGCAAATGTTCCTTGCCCTTCTCGAGTACCACCTACTGACTTTCATCGGACAACTTTGATAGTGTCTGCTACATGTTACACACAATAAAAATAATCAAAATACGATAAATGGATATCGTAAACATTCACGGAATTTTCAATAGGTACTCTTATTTTTTAGAATTCATTATCTACTAACGATGCAAAACTAGTAACAAATTTAATATTTAAGTATCTAGAAGAAAAGACAAATTATTTGCACACAAACATAAAACAAGCTAACCATTATACTCTTCGCCGATTTACTACACTTGTTATGTAATTGTTGCACATTCTATAGGATACTCTTCGCAGTTTTTTTATAAATGATATTAGTTTCAAACATTTTTTGTTTAATTACAAAACAAAAATTTTTTATTTCAAAAATTAATCACGTTTTTATTTATTGATCGATTTTGTTTAAAAACAATAGAATTCTTCCTCTAGGTAACACTAACTTACGGTTCAAATTTTAATACTATCGGTCTTTTCATTCTTAAGTTATCGTGCTTACAAGAAACGTGATATTTTGAAAGTTCAGAATTCCATCACCAACACAGTGATACGAAATTTTTTTCTCCACGAGCAATATTACTGGTTTTAGAAATGTGCCGATCGAATGCAATCTTCGTTTTGTATTTGCGAAGAGTATAATAATATTATAACCACACAAAAATAATTTATTTAGTAGTGAATTAATAAAGCAGCCATTTTTTTTTTTCATAACACATTGTGATTTTTCTGTTATAACCAAGAAGTAATTATGGTATTATTTACAAAATGTATATTTATTATTACTTAAAAAATTTCTTATAAAATATAATTGTACCATGCAAAATGCAGCTTGCAGTTGTCGCATAATGATAGTAAAAGTTTCATTTTAATAATAATAATTGGTTGTCATAGCAACACACAGGTCGATCTAAAAAAGTCACTGGGTATGACCTGAATTAATTTAAATGATTTTTGTTAATGTGAGGTTTGAAAAAATCCAGTTAAAAAGTTGAAATATATTAAATGTACATATAAATATTCTTATCGCCGAACATACTAAATTATCGCAAAATAAAAGATATTCTAATCTTATTTATATTTTGTTTTCTTTCGTGATTAGTTTCTTATCATATTTAGTATAAAAAAATTTGTTTATTTTGGCATGATATTTAAAAAGTGTTCCTTTTTTGTACTCTCGTCTCGGTTTAATTTTTTGAAGATTGATGAGTAGGTGTATAAATTTATTTTCACTTGCTGCAGCCAAGGTGGCACATTAGAACAAAATTTTACGAATGTTTTTGATTAAGCACCCAACAATACAAAGATGTAACGAAACTATTATATACAGTGTGTTTCTCAGTTTTGTAAGAATTTTACGTAAAACATGTACCGAGTATTATACAGTGAGTTTCAAAAATGTGGAGTAAATTCACTGAAATTGAAAATAATAGTGTGTAAAAAAGCTTCTGACATTCAGTTTTTTTATTGTTAGTTATCCATAAAGATTATTTTTTTTTATGCATCAGTAAAATGTATTAAGAAAAAATATGAAGTGTTATATTTCATATTTTTTCTCGACATGTTTGTTATGTATCAAACTGTTTACATGCAAAATAAAAAAATCGGTAAAGGTGTTTACACAGAACTTCCCTCTTTATTTGTGCATGGCGGTCACTCTAAAAAATTAATAATTACGAAATGACAGTGAAAATAATAATCGGAATATAGTTATCACTATTATTACAAGGAAAACCTGATAAGTTTTGGTCAAAAAAATATACAGATTGCTCACCCAACAACAAAAGTTCAATACTAACTGACAGGTGCCAAATATGGAAGGGTTGCGCAAATACCTTTACAAATGTCCACCATGACTGAATTATTTCTTGGGATGACCACCCTGTACACTTTTCAACAAAAGTATAAAAGGTGCATATGCCAAATATTATTGCCATCTCTCACGTTTTCAATTCCTCATTCACGTGGAGTGGAAGTATAGTGGTGGTTAAAAAATTTCTTTTTTTTTTTTATTTTTCAAAAATGTTGGTAAAAAAATGTTCATAATTTTTTTCTTCTGAAATATGTTTAGAATGTCATGAAACGTGTAAATTTTAAATTTGTGCAAATATAAATTTTTTTCATCTATTCTAGTGGTAAAATATTTTTCCAAGATGGTAAAAAAATGTTGCAATTTTTTTTCCGAAATAGGTTTGGAATGCCATGAAACGTGAAAATTTTAATTTTGAGCATAAACAAATTTTTCATCTATTCTACAGTAGTGATAAATAGATTAAAACTTTTTCAAAAAAGTAAATATTTTCAAATTTGTTTTTGTTAAGATATATAAAAGAATTTTCAATTTTTTTTTTCTTAAACAGGTTTAGAATGCTGTGAAACGTCAAAATTTTAAATTTGAAAAAAGAAAAAAAAAATTCCGTCTATTTTAATGGTAAAAAATATTTCAAAAATGTTTTTTTGGAAACAGGTTTAGAATGCCCTGAAACGTGGAAATTTTAAATTTGAACAAAGAAAAAATGTTTTCATCATAGTGTTAACAAATGTTTTTCATTATTTATTTCCTTTAGACGGTCCACCCTGTATATTTTGAAGTGAAATTTTAACCATTTCTTCGTTGGCAGTAGCGTCAACTACCTACCAAATTTGACTGCTCTCCGTCAAGTAGTTTTTTAAGTTAATGCACCAACAGACAGACAGACAGACAGACTGACGGGATTGAAAAACCTATATTTTCGTAATCTACGTGTTCTGAAACGTCAAAATCCGAAAAAATCTCGGAGGGTGACTTTTCTCGAATACAATACTTCCCTTCGGTATGCGAGGAAAGTAAAATTAATGATAAATTCACTTCTTTATAAAGAATTGAGTACTTTAAAAATTATTATTTGATACTACAATATGTATTATTAACAAGGAATTAAAATACTGTGAGAAACAATAACTATACAACAGTGGTCTTCGTCTGGGACATTATTTCAGATGACTTGTTTTATTGTTTTTTATTTTTCTATACTTAATTGTACCAAATCTCAACTGTACTTTTGGAGAATGATACTTTACCTCCATTACCTCTTTAAGCACCCTTACTTCAAGGTATCTCCTTGAAGTAAGGTAACTAGTTTTAAACTACTAGTGTTTCTTTAGACTGATCGTGCCTTTTCAAAATATGGCGAAGGTGCCAATGTTACTTGTACGGCCTACGAATGAAATTTTTAAATTATTGACATACAAGTCAAGTGGTTGAGGAAAAGGAGTTTCATATTATTGTATTAGTCATCGAATTTTGAAAACTTGAAACCCGTCTGCCTCAGGGCATTTTTTAGTGATTTTTTTTACTGCGTATCCATGTGTTTCAAAAAGCCCCATTTTCAGGGCCACCGAAGAAAATCGGGGCCGGGGGGGGGGGGGTAGTGACATACGACTTCTAGCAATCAAATTCTTAAAATTAAATATCTGCCTCGGTCGAGATTTTAAAAAAGCATGGGGGGGGGGGTATTCCTTAAAATTTCGTGAAAATTTTGAGGAGCGAGGAGGGTGGTATTATTCCTTCACATTTTTACATTCAATACTTACCTCGGGAATTGAAAAAAAAAGTTACTTACTGGGCCTTTATTTTGGCGTATACTTACAATACAGTACTGTACTCTAATGCTAGACATTCCTGTCGGGCGATGTTGTATTAAAAAGAGTAAAAAGTTTATTTTTGACTTCGATTGTCTTTTAACTTTCTGCGGTTTCTGTCGAATTAAATGTTTATAATTTACTTTTATTTGACTCCTTTTCTTTTGTATTCTTGTATTTTTAAATATCACAGGTATCAATTTTTAAATTACTAAGTATTTATTACAAATGGGCCCAAATTTCTGTATCCAGTTCATGTTCACTGGGTATCCAACTGTAAGGCCTGCGTATCCAAATGGATACACAAAAGTACCTTAAAAAATGCCTTGGTCTGCCTGTCCTCCATTCCTTGCAAGCAGGATAATTTAAGAAAAGTACAATTGTATTGAAATTGGGACAGTTAGTGTTATCTAGAGGAAAACCCTATTGTTTAAAAAAAATCAATCAGTAGATATAGCAGTCATGAAACATTTTAAAATGTATATACAGTGTAAGTCACTAGTGCGTATGTAGTCAGTATCGCATCAACCGTTTGAAATTTGAAATGTTCCAGATAAAACTGGCGTAAGATCAAATGTGGCATATGCCAAAAGTATTTTTAAATCCACAGAGTGTTTTACATAGCAGTGCCAAGCTAATACTTGATTTTTTTTAGAACACCCAACATTTCGTATCGTAATATTTGACTCTTAATTCTCTATCCAGACACGAACTTACACTGTGGCGTTGCCACGTCATTCCACTTTTTCCAATAACATGAGTAAAAGTAAAAAACGTATTTTCATAAATCAAACCATAATTTCACTTTCGATATTAGTCAAGGCCATGTATTTTCCAGGACTCTCATAGTCGAATCCATTTCTACAGGGTGTTCTCCACAATGGTCCAAATGTCAACATTTTTACACTGTCAACTCGTTTTTTTTCAAATTATATGTAATTTTACTAAAGTGTTTCAGAAATCAGTTACCTACATTCGTATACCATATAAGGTAAATTTGTTTCGATGGTTTTTGAAAAATTCAAATCGAAAAAAAGTGGTCACTGTATATCAGCGGACAGGTATGTGATTACTAAAACATTGTAAGTAAAAACATACAAGGTGTTTCATTTGAGATAATTGAGTTATGATAGTTTAAAAATGTGAAAATTCGTCGTAGAAAACACCCTGTAGAATTGGGTTAGACCATGACAGGCCCGGAAGTTAGTAAATGGCTTTGAACTAATATTGGAAGTAAAATGACGGTCTAATTTATAAAAACACATTTTTTATGCATTTTTTCAAATTTCACACGAGGAGATAGATATTGACTATCCACGCACCCACTCACCCTGTATATCCACATGAAGAGTATTGTAACCTTAAATAATATTCTAGAAATATAAAATGCATGCAGCTGACGACCATTTCGCCAATCAAGGTGACATTATCTGGATAATGAATGACAAATATAGCAATTACACCTAGAAAATTCATTTATTCTCAAAAAACTCTATACTCTGTAATGTTCACAGTATACAGAAAATTCGTTAACCCAGCAAATAGTATATTTACATCTAGTTTTCTTTTAAGCAAACCAAATTTATGTGCAACGAGATAAGATAGGGGATACCTACCTGTTCTACAAATACAGGTGCATGCTGCTCCCTTTTACTAAAGTGCTTCTTGCTCCCTAAGAAGCCCTTGACAAATGCAACCCTCCGATTTATTATCTAAAAGGTGGAAAATATTACTTTTTATTTGCTATACGCACCGTTTAAGTTGCGCTATATATTTGCAGCGAACTTCCGAAACATAAAATAGATTCTTACAGCAATCGTATAACTGGCTTATCAAAATTATTCAAATTTAAAAATTTTAAGGCTTTTAAATACGTACAAAATAACAGTTTGTTCTTTAAGTATTTCACGTGACTATGGAAATCTCATCGAATCTGGACCACTCTGTATATGACCCTGGTTCTCTTTCGGAAAGTGAAGTATTAGACCCTTTGAACAAGGAAAAATATTCCCAGAAAGCAACTCCTGTCATAAATAAAAATGTTTTCAAATTCATAAAAATAAGATTTTTATTCTATACTTTAAATACATTTTCATTAATCACTATGTTATACTATAATCACAAAATTACTGCTCAATTTAATAACAGTAGTGTATAATACTTATTTTAATTATTAATTAACAAATAATAGCTGTGAATGATATTTCTGAGAATGTTTAAGGATGAAGGTTATGCAAAAAACATAATTGTGCGGTTTTTTTATAGATAAATCGGGCCTGTTAGCATACATCTCGTAAATCATACTTGGAAGTTGAATAATTAATAATTATAAATAAATACATTGTAATAAATAACGAATTCGTAATAAATCTAGCTGCACAATTTTTATAGCGGAAATAAGAAACATGCAAAGTCATAGATAACATAATAGTTATTGTTGGACTGGAGCCGGTATTATATTTAATAAAATGAAGTGAATGCCGTAAAGGAATCTAAAAGCTTTAAAATCCACAAATAACAAATATTTAATTAAATATAGGTAATAGATTATTATTTATAAAAATTGCTTACACATGACACTGTGGAGATAACTGGCCACTGTGTTGTTTCGGTGAATATACTCCGATGGTGCCAAAGTAGTACGATGGTGCCACCAAGTGACTATGTTCCTCGCATATTATTATTATTAAAAAAATAATGTTTAAGAAACTAAAATTACAACGACAATCAATTTTTTTGTTATAAATCTTTTGAAATGCAGAAGTTTTCCGCGTAAAATTGATGCCAGTTAAATTTACATCCCAACTTTTTAATATTTCAATTTGCTCCAAAAATTGATATGGGTCACTTGAAAAACCTTGAGATAATTCCGCAGGCCATGCCACCCTGATTTTGCTTTTCCACGAATCAACAACCACATCTGCGTCATCGACAAGTTATCGCCTGTTCAAATGATGCTTGTAATAACTATTACAAATTCAGACAATGTGTCAAAATATTGTTTAGAGTATCACGTAGCATTGTGCATCTTGATGAATATCAATCTTTTACAATCTTATTAGGTGTGACATGAATCTTTTTAGATGCAGAGATATGATTATTACACCATCAGATACGAAATGAATAACTTTAGGAATTGAAAAGGACGATTTATGCTGTACGGATAGAATAGATACTTAGGTATAAATAATATGAGTATAAATTATGGCTTCGAAAACGTAGCTAGTTCTCACGATGTGTTGATGATTGTCAATCATTATTACTCCAGTCATCACCATCAGGTAAATTTGTAGTGAAATAAACTAAGGATTGGAATTTTTGTCACTTACATTCCTCATTTGTAAGTAACATTTATTTCCCAGCATTACTACAACAATTGAAATAAGTCATGACAATATGCTCAGTTTATTAATGTAACAAGAAGGAAACCTACATAAAGTTGTAGGAAAAAATATTATTTTTGACAAATTCGTTGATTATATTATTTTTTAAACATGTAGCCTAACAAACTAATAACAGAAAAAATCGTTTCGCTGTAGTGGTACGAGATAAAATTGTAAAATACTAGCTCTTCAAATACACAGGTCTACAAGAAAAAAATGTCTTGTCCAAGGACTAAACCTTCCATGTGCTGAAACCGAATTTTCAATTTAAAAAACTTTCTACCGCGTAGATTTCGAGTATATCCCATTTTTATTGTCAAAATACGGTATTTTGCAAAAATTTTGACGCAAAGTGTGTATAAGAATTTACATGAGGGGTTCCTTCCCCAAAACATAATAATAATTACTATTTCTCATGTATTTTTGGGCGATGATTACGAATCCGTCCTCAAATAAGGGCGACCTGCCCTCTAAAGGGCAAGAATGGCAAAAACTCAATTTTATTGAAAAGGAAGTGCGAGGTATGTTTTCCTATGTATTTAATGTTGAACATGGAGCCAATGTTAAAATAAGTGCACTCGCTTCTCCAAAGACCTAAAGAGGGCCAAATGTTAATCGTCTATTACTCGAAGGTGTAGTGTTTTTTTACGACTAGCCTAACCTGAACTAGACAGTGTCAACCAAGGTTTGTGGCTGAGCACAGAAGGGGTAAAAATTTGAGGACCCTAACGGACGATTAAGTCAGGTTATCGAAAAAATGCAAAGATTTCATTAATATTTTTTACATGTGCTTTTTCTTTTAGTTCTCACAGATAGTTTTTTTTTTCGCTGTTTGCAAAATCCTATAAAGAATATGTTTCATTGAAGTAATTATATTTGTGAAATATAACTTTATACCAATTATTTAAAAAATACTCTCATATGGTTAGATAAATTTCACTAAATGTTGTTTTAACATCTTTATGCTATGACATCGGACCTCCACAAATTATTTAAAACTCAAAAAAGGCAGTTAGAATAATGTACAAATTGAAATTTTATGAATCGCGCCGAGGACACTTTAGGGAAAACAAAATGCTTACAATTCCAGGACTATATGTATACTCCTGCTTACTATATTTAAAAAATCAGCATTCTTTAATGTACTACCATTCTAGATCCACTGTAAGTGGATTTTTGGCTAGATATGATGAATCTGGCAGTGTAGCTGACCTCCCTCGATCTGGTCGCCCTAGTACAAGCAACGAAACCAAATTAAATATTCTTCTAGAAATTGAGGAAAACCACCATCTTTCGACAAGGCAGCTGGCTTTAAATCATAACGTGAATTAAACTTCTGTTGTACGTCTATTGAAAAAAGGAAAATACCATCCATACAAAGTGCAATTAATCCACGAATTGAATGAGGACGATCCAGATCGGCGCTTACAGTTTTGTGAAAAGTTGATGACCTTGTGCGATGAAAACTCAATTTTTTTTAAAGAACATTGTTTTTTCTGATGGAGCTACATTTTCTTTAAAGGGAACTGTACATAAGCATAACTGTAGGTATTGGTCACGCGAAAATCCTCATTGGACTCAAGAAGCCCATACACAGCGACGAGACAAAGTAAACGTGTCGGCAGGTATGATTGATGATCGTTTATTGCGACCTTTTTTACGGCCGCAAGATAGTTACAGTTTTTGCGAGTTGAGTTAGTGCCAGCCTTAGCAGTTATGTTTCCGAACAATGAAGATGAAGATATTCCTGCTGAGAACATCTGGTTTCAACAAGACGGGGCCCCACCTCATTTTGGGATAGCAGTGCGTCAGTTTTTAGATGACACTTTTACTGGAAGGTGGATAGGTCGTCGAGGTCTGATTAAGTGGCCCTCGCGTTCACCGGATTTAACCCCTTAGAATTTTTTCTTTGGGGTTACTTAAAGTCAAGGGTGTATTTTAACAGACCGGATACCATAGAAGAACTGAAAGACAGAATTGGCTTGGAGATGAGATGAATTGCCCGTGAGATGATTCAGAATAGCGTGCAAAGTGTCTACACCCGTCTTGGTCAATTTCAAATGGTTGGAGGGTCGCAATTTGAGCAATGGAGGTGATGTTTTTCTCACAATTACTTATGTAAGGTATCAATCAATAAACATATTTTTTTCCTAAAGAATGGCTTAGGTAATATCAATTTTTTTTCATATCACCAGAAAGCTAAAGGAATATACCACCAAAAACAGTAAACAGAAATGTCTGTTTCCATAAAAAAAAAAGATGACGTCATAACTCAAAAACCAATGACGTCATAAATTTTAGTATAGTGACAAAATGTAGCATTTACAACGACCCGTTCGAGGATTTTTTGACAAATGACATATACCAAAAATATGAATTGTGTGCCTTTCTTTACGTTCACACTGTATACAGAATGCAGTGGAAAGGCACCTTTGTCATACCTGTATATAACACAAACCACTGTATTCAGGTACCGGCGCGGGAGCGTCGGTTTCGCTCGACTCCGGTTTTACTGCTATTATGTTGTGTATAACTTTTTATGGAATAAATATCATTTATAATAATTATTTTCTATTATATCCTCTAACAAATATTGTTTAATCACGCAATTTGCATAATATATTTGGTACCTGGGGTAATATTTTGCGAATCTAGTACGACGCAGTTTCGCACCTCGCTCGCTCCACTACTTCTACTTCAATAATTTATTATGGAAAACCTGTAACTAATAAAAAAAATTGTGGACACATTGTTTGTTTAGAAATGTGTGTCTTTCTGAAAATATTTTTTATTTTCCCATGCATCGACTCATGGTAAAAATTTTGAAATAATACAAAAAAAAGTTTTTAATTTTTTTTTTAATGTTACCGGTCTGGAAACCATATAAACTTTAGATGATCTTATCCATTACAATTCAGAAAAGTCGTAAAAAATAAACCATCTGCCTCCGAATATGTTTAAGACGCCTTCTACTGGGCTAAAGGTGCGAAAGCTTAATATGTATTGTACTCTGGAAACCTCGGATTTAAAAAACTATTGCAAATACCACTGCTGTCATTAACTCCCATTTAGTTGCCCGGTTATATCTGCGTTAATTGGCGTTCACCCCTAATACAGAAAGAATCGATAAAAATAAAACTGAAATTACTTTCCATGTATTGAAAGTTGAATTAAATTAGCTGGATGCATTGTTCGCCGTTTTCGTTCTTTTTTTAGGAGGTTGTGAAACGTGAATGCTTTTGGCAACGTGAGATAACATAAACAGTTTACTCCGCCCAACTAGATTAACGATATGTTTGTAAACTGTATACTTTATATTATATTTTAATGAGAAAAACATGAACTGAATCAAACAAAAAGTTTTTAAATAGATTTAATAAAAATATACACTTTGTTGTGTAATAATTTGGAGTTAATTTATTGTTAAATCTAGTTCACAAAATAATAAATATAATGTACAGAAGACGTCGTTTCAGAAGGCGTCACTTACACAACTGTCCACTAATTAATTAAACTTTCATGAAAACTTTAAGTCTATGTAAAAACATAAAACTCGGTCTGTAACTGTTTGAAATGGCAAATTCTTTTCATGTATTGAGAATGGGGTTCCACAAGGATCTATTATGGGTCCAATAGTATTCCTGATATAGTTCCAAATTTCCCAGAAACAAAATGTTCGTCCTATGCAGATATACGAGCATTATTATATATGACAATATAGACGATTTCATAAACAAGGCACAAACTTTATTAGAGAACATTTTCGGTTGCTCTGAGTAGTAATTTTTGGTACAAAAAAGAAAGGTTACTATGCGACTTATCCTCTAGACAATCCTGAAAAAGTTATTTATAACCAATTTATACATCAGCAGAGTTTATTTTTTTTAACGCCCTGGTGGAGTTTAGCTATTGCTATTCCAATCAGTCAACCAGGACATGAATCATAAACATCAACATAACAAGCATTTCCTGTGATATTGCCATCTACCGCAGCTGAGTCTCAGAGAGGTAACAGCGACTAGACATGTTGTGCCACTCAACAACATTCTGGCTCACTGCTACTTTCTCGCCGGTAACGCATTAAAAACGCCACTAAACATTTGTACCCTGATCACGATTCGAACCCGGGACTCGGTGGTCGCAAACTAAGCACATGAACCTTACGCCACTGAATCGTCACATTTTTTTATTTATAAAAATAAGATTTCCTTAATATACCAAATAATCTGCTACCTCAAGAATCCCCAGATACCAATTTCTAGTAGAATCGGATGTTAAATGACAATAAACTGTCCGCCATATTTGAAGCGCCATCTTGAATTTTTATTTAAAAAATGTACACATGCCAAATTTCAACGACATACGACATATTAAAGTGGGTGAAAAGTGAGTTGTAAAATTTCATTACAATGTTACAGGTTGAACTAATAGAAGCCTGTTAAAAACGAGGAGGTTCTCTATTCGACCCGAATGTATGATTTTTTTATGTTTGTTCAGTGTTTTCTGTAGGACAGCTATGCGTGGTTCCATATTAGTATAAAGTGAGCGAAAATTTTATTTTATATTCGAGAATATGCGAGATTAAGGCAAAGGTGCCGGTGTCATGGTATTTCCGTAGTAGCTGATACTGAATCTGATGTCAAAAGTTAAACATTCAAAATGGTGATTCCAATAGAACTGTCATAATTGCATACGTTTTGTAGATTTACATGAAATTGGGCGACTAAAAAGAATAACAAAACAATTTTAATAAAAATCGGACCGCCTTCAAAAAATGCCATCTAAACATTATGAAATAAAACTTCACAGTATTTCGGTTTATTGAACCTTATTACCTAATATCGATTTTGAAATCGGTATAAAAATTAACAAACAACAATTTCGAACAATTTTTTATTACTTCATGTATACAAGTCCGTCGAATTCCTGCAGGAATACCGTGTTCCCCAAGGGTCTATACTGGGTCCGCTTCTCTTTAACTTGTTTGTGGACGATATTACGACTGATCTTGGTGCCAAAAAGTTGCTTTATACAGACGACATAAAAATATTTCTCGATATAACATCAATCGAAGACTGCAAGAGATTGCAAAATAATCTAAATAAACTTCAAGCCTGGTGCATTATCAATAAACTGCCACTGAATGCACAGAAATATAATACCTTGTCGTTTACTAGATAGCATAACATATTTCTCTATGATTATAATTTTCAGGGTCATATTGCACAGACCAGACTCTTTTAAAGACGTAGAAGTTCACTTTGATTCTAAACTTAATTTTATAAAACATATTCAGTCAATAGTATCTGGTGCCATTAAAATTATAGGATTTCTCACACGAGGGGTTTGTGAACCTTGACACTGCGCGTACCCTATATCTTACACTTGTAAGATCCCGCCTCGAGTAGGTTTCAGTGGTTTGGTGTCCTACCTCTACCGTAAATGGATATTTACCTGAGAACGGTTGATAAATAAAAACAAAATATTAAAAAAAAACTGCCAGATTCAGAAACAGAAGAAACCGAAAACTTAGAAGGAGAAAAATAAGGAAATGACGATAGCATGTCCCCAATGTCCAACCCTAGGTATGCAGCCGGTCCGGCGGTATATGAAACATCCAAGATTGTTGGATAGAACCTCCATGGATGCCCGGAATCGGCAGCAATGCCCACCATACGCTGACAAATCAATCAAATAAATAAATAAAATATCTGAAATGAACCGCATATAAATAGATAGACATTCATTAACATCAATTAAATTCGAAAATTATAGGAAATTGTAATGTAGACCATAATCGCCGTGACGATTTACATTAGCTGATTAATAGCTTGGGAATTTTAAAATATTTGCCGTTATTGGCTATTTTCGACTCACACCACGTGCGCGAACTAATTTATAAAACAACTAAAATAGTTTTTTACGAAACAATCAAGGTAGAGAAAATACACATAAATAATTACCAAACTATAAACAGATATTTATATTCGTTACGTAGGCAGACCAGATCCCAGGCAATGCACAAATTATAAATTATTTATTCATATTGCACCATACCCCGTTGCGATGCAGGATTGACGGGTAGCAGCAGAAACGGTTATCAGTCAAATTATAGCAGCTCTTCACTAAACGGCTATTACAGATAGAAACGTTATGTCCACAGCCAAATAAAAAATGTGTGTCATGTTTGAATAAATTAATAATGATTATAGTAACAGTGTTTTTATGAATAAGCGACTAGCGATAACTTAAAACAAACAAGGTTCACGAGAAGCAACAAGTGAGATTAGATTGTGTCTGAGGAATAACCTGTGTTGTGCCTTTACGTTTAGGTATGTGAATTATACAGACGTAATCTTATGTTTACAATCATGAACTTGATGATGATTTAATTGTTGAGCTATAAAAATATGCTAAACTTAACTATAGACATATATATTCCGAAAGTAAATATGCGCTTTCGCATAAAATTCAATTTCAATTCAATTCAATTTATTCAATGCATGTTATAATAGCACAGTACATTTAATTATTTATTTTCAACAAATTACTTCACTGGTTAACATTGGATGGCAATGTCGCTTTTGGAGATCGCGACAACAATCAAATGTCATTATTATACTCTTCGCAAATACAAAACGAAAAGTATATTGCATTCGATCGGCACATTTCTAAAACCAGTAATATAGCTCGTAGAGAAAAAAAATTCATATGACTGTATTGGTGACCGAATTCTGAACAAGTTTCAAAATGTCTGTCCGTCTGTCTGTCCGTCCGTCGCGTATCTTGTAAGCACGATAACTTAAGAACGAGAAGTCTGTTTGTATTGAAATTTTGACAATAAGTTACTGTTGGCTAGAAGACGAACCCTATTATTTTTGAACTAAGTCTATCAATAAATAAAAAAGTTACTAATTTTTTTAATTGAAAAAAAAGTTTTTTAATGTTTTGTAATTAAATTAAAAACTAATATTATTTACAAAAAAAAAAACCGTAAGAAGTAACCTATAGAATGTGCAACAAGTATATAAAAAGTGCAGTAAATCGGCGAAGAGTATAATGGTTAGCTTGGTATTATACCGGGTGAGTCACGAATTGCGCTCGCACCGATATTTCCTAAAATATTCGGAATAGAAAATTGAAATTTGGAGGCCTTATTACACGACTAAAATGCCATCTTTTCAATAAAAAATCAAGTTTGGTGCACGTCCGGTTTGAGCGGAAATGCCCACAACTTTCGATTTTTAAATAGAGCACCCTATATATTTTTACATTTTTGGAATCTAGAGGAAATTTTGAATACAACACATCCATCTTGGTCACTTTTTGATAAACATTAAAAATTTTATTAAAAAATCTATTTCTGAATCCAGAGTGCTGTGGTGCCCAAAATATATTTTAGTTTGTGTGCTACGTTACTATAAAAATAAAAAGAGCAATATGATTGCATTACTTAATTCTCTAGAGGCGTTTAAAATTTTTAAATGTGATTTTTACCCACTAATTCGATTTTTTTAAATGGGAATTTAATCGTTCACCAACATTTTTAAATACCACATTTTCATACGAATCTAATGATACCAAAATTTTGAAAATCCGCTCAAAAATATTTGAGATTTCAGCCAAAATACAATGCAACCAAGCTTTTAGAAACATGCGGCTAATAGATAATAGATTAGTGTGCTTTGGAAACTAAAATGGCACATTTCTGTGTAAATCTGGTAACCTAATAACATTCGAAAAATCTTGGTAGCCATAGAATGTAATAAAACAATATCAGCTGTCAGACAGACTCGTGTAGTTATAGGCAATCTTGAGCTATCAAACATTTAATAATAATTGTGAGCGCAAAGAACGTTACAATTAAGTTTAGCATAGGTATGTGGAGGTAAACACAATTACATCCACAAGGACATTTGCAATAGAGTTTTCAGAGTTTTATTTAAATGAACATAAATATCGGGCCTATAAATAAATAAAAATTAATTCCGTTTGAACAATTAAACTTAAACTAGGTAACAGTAGGTATCTTTAACATAATTAATATAATTAAACCATAAATTGACATTTATAGATATTGTTCAAAATGTCCACCATTTTTTTCTATACACAATTCGGCTCTGCGCACAGTTGCTTGAATGGCTCTACGCAATTCAGCCGGCGTTATTTCATTAAGAGCCCGTACAACTTTATTTTGCAGCTCTTCACGGGTATTTGAAGAAGTTTTATAAACTTTATTTTTGAGAGTGCCCCATACATAATAGTCGAGGGGTGTTAAGTCGGGTGACCTAGGAGGCCACCTGATATGACCTTGATTTGCGATAAGGCGTTCACCATGCAAGTTGTTTAAATATTCCATCACTCTTCTGGAATTATGTGGGGGAGCACCATCTTGTTGGAATTTTGTAAATAGGCAAGAGGAAGTAAGTCGAGAAATTCTGCTGTCTGGTTTTGTAAAAAGAATAAATATCGTTCGCCAGTAAGTGTTCCATCAAAAAATATGGGTTCAATTATTCGATCTCCAAGTACTCCAAGCCAATAGTTAAACCTAAATCTTTGCTGAATATTCCCCCGCCATACCAACCTCGGATTTTCTTGAGCCCAGTACCTAGTATTATTTCTGTTAAACATACCTTGGTTCGTAAATCTACTTTCATCTGAATATAAAATATGAAAAGGAAAACCTGGGTTTTGTTGTACTGCATTTAAGAACCAGTTGCAATATACTAGCCTCCTGTCGTTATCATCTCCATAAAGATGTTGATGTATTTGGTATTTATAAGACCGAAACTTATGTTTCTTTAAAATTCTGCAAACCGAAGACTGACTAATGTCGCATTCCATTGACAATTCCCTTGTTGATGTTGTTGGGTGTACCATCACAAATCCTAATACATCAATTTCTTTGTCCTCACTTACAATAAATGTTTGATGGTCATCTTGTTGATTGGGTTCGTTTCTTAATTCTTGTTCCACTCTGGCAAACAAGTGTCTGCTTGGATGACGTCTGTTGGGATATCGTTGCTGATACAGTTCTGCAGCTGCAGTTGAATTTTTGAGACGCTCTCCATATATCAGTAACATATCGACCTTTGCATTTATACTAAAATTATTCATTTTCTTTAATCTTTACTCAAAGAGATTTCCGCAACGCTTTATTTTGTATCTGTCTGACAGCTGATATTGTTTCATTACATTCAATGGCTACTATGATTTTTCCAATGTTATTAGGTTACCAGATTTACACAGAAATGTGCCATTTTAGTTTCCAAAGCCCACTAATCTATTATCTATTAGCCGCATGTTTCTAAAAGCTTGGTTGCATTGTATTTTGGCTGAAATCTCAAATATTTCTGAGCGGATTTTCAAAATTTTATCATTTTATCATTAGATTCGTATGAAAATGAGGTATTTAAAAATGTTGGTGAACGATTAAATTTCCATTTAAAAAAAAACGAGTTAGTGGGTAAAAATCACATTTAAAAATTTTAAACGCCTCTAGAGAATTAAGTAATGCAATAATATTGCTCTTTTTATTTTTATAGTAACGTAGCACACAAACTAGAATATATTTTGGGCACCACAGCACTCTGGATTCAGAAATAGATTTTTTAATAAAATTTTTAATGTTTATCAAAAAGTGACCAAAATGGATGTGTTGTATTCAAAATTTCCTCTAGATTCCAAAAATGTAAAAATATATAGGGTGTTCCATTTAAAAATCGAAAGTTGTGGGCATTTCCGGTCAAACCGGATGTGCACCAAACTTGATTTTTTATTGAAAAGATGGCATTTTAGTCGTGCAATAAGGCCTCCAAATTTTAATTTTCTATTCCAAATATTTTAGGAAATATCGGGGCGAGCGCAATTCGTGACTCACCCGGTATACAAATATATTTATACCTTTCTCGTTTTATACTGAATGAGTCACTCATGAGTCGCTTTAGAAATACATATTTGTGATAATGTCGACTAAACTTTAACTTGTCTTGTTATGCAGACCGAACTCCCATGAGAAAAAAGGTACCCCCATTGAACACCTCAAATTTAAACGGTGAAAATGCAAAACATGTAAAAATTATGTTACACCCGCCAGACTAGCAAAAATGTTTTTATGAAATTTTTAAGTTAGCTTAAAAAAATTATTTTCAAAACACCTGCTTGAAATTTACACAGTTTGTGGTAAACGATGAACAATTTTTGAAAAAATGTATCTATATGACAGTTTTTGTTAATTAATTTGTCAGACTTAATTTTTTATAAATTATTTTTTTTATGAAAGTACACTTCATAACACCTCCTTGATTTTTGTCTGGCTGACAATTATTGTTAATTTGTCAAACTCAATTTTGAATGCGCAGCATTATTGCATCAGGATCAATCGCCGTCATCTCATAAGGGGCTGTCCATAAATGATGTCACGCGTTAAGGGGGGGAGGGGGGTTCTGAAGGTTGTGAGACTTTGTGACAGGGTAGGGGGAGGGGCTCAATCAATTGTGATGTCCCAATACAAGAAAATAATTCTATACATAATATTTTGACTACTTATTACTATCAGCATCTTTGATATTATTAATTTACATAAAAGTTAGTGTGACGTGACAGATAGGGTGTGGGGGGAGGGAATATGGTGAGCATGAAAATATGTGACACAGAGGGGAGGGGATCAAAAATTGGCAAAAGAAGCGTGACATCATTTATGGACGGCCCCTAACACCTCCTTATAAAAAATTACTGAAGTTTAAAATCTCCTCTATGCATAATAGCCCAGTCGCAGGGTTGGCAAAAATTGTGTTTTTTTTTAATTTTAATCAAAAAACACGTTTTTTTTTTATTTAAAACAATTCAATGTGTTTTAGACATGGATTTTTAATTGTTGAAAAAAAACATGTTTTAAACAATAAAAAATATGTTTTTATACTGGCGCGTCGACCCAGTACATTGTTTATTCTATAAGCCATGCCCATATTTCATCATAACAAGACGAGGACGATACTTGACAACGGCTGGGCCAATTTGGTGTAATTAATACGCAATACTGCAATAATTTTTTGGTGATTGTTTATTGACTACACAGGCACATAAAAAAAAGTCGAGTGGAAGAAGGCAGACCTAAGTATTCCCATGAATTCTGACCTGCTGAACACGAATCCGATCTCGGTTTTGCCCGATTGGCTCTTGCATTCTTCCTAACCTCAAAAAACACCGTAAGAATGCCCGAAAAAATGAAAATCTGAAAAAATTCAGGGGTACATAGGATGGAGATAGAAATCGAATGGCGCAAACCAGACATCCCTGTGGTCCTTTGTTTTCGAGATAGAGCAGCTCAAAGTCACCGGAAGGAAAAAATTGTTTTGTTCTCAATTCTCGAGGCTCTATATCGAAAACCAAAAAAGCTATAGAATTCTAGTTTGCGCCATTCGATTTCTCTCGCCATTCTACGTACCTCTGAAATGTTTCAGATTTTTAGCTACACTTTCATTTTCTCGGGCATTCTTACGGTGTTTTTTTTTTGAGGTTAGGAAAAATACAACAGCCAATCGGGCAAAAAGAACATCGGATTCGTGTTCAGCAGGTCAAAATGCATGGGAATACATAGCTCTACCTTCCCGCATTCAATTTTTTTTTGCTATTAATCGCTTTAAAATCAACACTTTAAAAAATAAATAATAACGGTATATCTTCTGTATAATAGTAACGTAACATGTTTCGTTCGTTGTACTTATACTACCATATGATTATAACTAGTTTTATTGCATTACATAAAAGTTCATATTTTTTGATTTTATTGTTTTTTTTTTACCTTATCAAATACAACGATGTTCCGAAAATTGTCCATCAAACACACTGAAAAAACGCAATGAAAAAAATCATGTTTAAAACAATTGTTTTAAACGTGTTTAAAACAAATGTGTTTAAAACAGGTTACTGTGTTTTAAACACTTAAAAAACATTTGTTTAAAACATTTTGTTTTAAAACTGCCAACCCTGCCCAGTCGTCAGGGGTTTGAAGGCGTCTTTATACGTTGTATGACTGAATTTTTCAGATTAAGTAGTTTTGTTGATGTAGAATACGATAAAAAAAATTTACAGCGATAACATGCCGGCGACCCCTAAAAAAATCGAAAATATTGGCCGAAATTCGGTTTTTGGCCAATAACTCGATAAATAAAAGAAATATATCAAAAAACTAATAGCACTAGGCGATAGAGGGGGAAATATCACATCAAAAACATATATGAAATTTTTTGGACGATTAAAAATGTAGGCTCCAGATTTTTTTGTTTAACACACGCGCACGAGAATAGAACTTGGAGACACACTAGTACGGCTCGAGAAGCGTGCGTGGTCTCGGACGGGCTACACTAAATTTATAATAACTTTTGAACTAATTAATGAAATTGAGCTCAACATAGCTTAAATGAAAAGACAAACATGTGGCTATTGGATTATCATATTTTCAAATATAAAAATTAATGTATGTAGGAATAGTATATATGTATGAATGAAATCGGTAAAAGCTCTAGCATTTCTACAGTTTTTAAGATAAAAATCTGAAACTTTCACATATTGCTCTTGAAGTAATACATAAAAAGATCTGATGAGTGAAAAAAATCTGAAAAATTTATTTTTTAAGATGTACACTTTCAAAATTTCAAAATCTCGAGAAAGTCGTAAATATTGATATGTATAACTAACTTTAACCACTGTTTACTATTACACTGATTTAAATCGCGATATTATATTTCTGTAGGTGCGATTTTTAAAGCTTGAAATGTGTACTTTAAGATATTTTAAGGGGATTTACCTTAAAAATTGAATTAACCTTTTTTATTTTACCAAAATAAAAGAAAAATGTTTCCTTGCCTCGAAGTTCGTAAAACTAGGGGCAAACTAAGCGTTAATAACTTTTGTTAAAAAAAATATTTGGCATACGTATTCATCGGATATTTTTATACATTACATCAAGAGTAATATATGAAAATTTCAGATTTTTATCTTAATAATTGTAAAAATGGTAGAGCCTTTACCGATTTCATCGGAAATCTCTTTATTTTCCGACTTCATATATGTACTATTCCTACATACATTCATTTTTATACATTTTTATATTTTTACTGAAGATGAAATATATATGTATCTTTGCATAACATATTTGCAATTTAAATATTCTAATAAAACCTCTTCAACCAAACAAAATCCTCCAAAGTACGCAGAAAAACCAAATATGACTACAGAATAACTGAGCAATATAAAAAATAATTACACTGTTTACATACATAAATCGTTAATGCCCATTTTATTGACAGCAGCTATTTCCTTAATTTCCTTATATGTCAGAATTAATTATAAATTTTCTGTAAGTACTACCCACAAGAACTATAAACACTTAGTGAATAAGCCATGATAATTAGGAAAGAGAAAAATGAATAGTGGTAACAACTGTAAAAGTCGTTTCCTTGTACTAATTACTTGCCGGAGCTTAAAAAACCACTTCATGGCGACTAAACAAGTGTCATTTTTCACCAGTTTAAATCGGAAATTAAATAACCGAGACTGCCTGTCATACTATCATATAACACTTCTATTGCATTAAAATTTAAGTTAATAAGTTCATAAAGAAAATAATAAGGCCAGCGTACCTAGAAAGTAGAAATAAAATGGCTGTAGTCCATAAATATTAATCGCAATTAAATGTGTATACAGGGTGTTTCAAATTTGTACATCCATCCAAGAGATTAAAATACAGGGTGTCCCGAAATAACGTGCAGGAAATTTAACTACTAATTCCTTATCGAAAATGAAGGTGGGCTCTTCATATAAAATTTTTCAAAATAAGCCTCTCTTGTCCAGCTACACCCCTTTAAGGGGGTGTGCAAAAAAATTGGTTTTAATTTCTATCTGAATATAATGTAATCGGAAAAAGACGAAATTTAGCACAACGAAATTATTTTATCCACCTATCAAATCAAATCAAATCATTTATTGATGTTCACAACACTGTATGTATTTTACACATGTCAATATACACAAAGCATCATACATACATAAAATTTAAAATTTAGAATGAATGCTATAAGAGAGCAAAAGATAGTGATACATAATTGAAAAAGGAAACATTACACATTATTACAGTTGTTTTGTTGTTACACTAAAATACTACATATTACTAAAATAATAAATCTTACAAAAGACCTGAAATACCTATTTCCGCTTATCACAGCGTAGATACATCACAATTCAAAAATTCATGGACATCATAAAATGCGCTTTTGTTAAGGAAATCCTTTATCACATGTTTATACCTCGCCTCTGGGAGACTTCTAACATGTAAAGGCAGCTTACTATAAAAAATAGAGCCTAAGTAGTTATATGCATAATCACTTGATTTCAGTCTATTATATAGTCGAGTTTTATGTCAAACTCATATCTAGTATCATAATTATGATTAGAGCCTTTTCTTTTAAACAAGTGAACATTCTCATAAATGAATAATAAACATGTATAAATATATAGTGAAGGGAATGTTAATAAATTTAAATTGATGAACTTTTGTTTAACATCATCTCTTTATCCCAGATTTGAAATGATTCTAATAGCTTTTCTTTGCACAGAAAATATTCTACTAGCTTGAGGTACATGCCCCCAGTTTAACAGTCCATATGCTGTATGAGATGCAATTACTGAGTGATAGGCAATAGTTAAAATATTCATTACTACAATATTTCTCAAATTTCTTAGGATAAAAGTATTTTTACTCAGTTTATTTGCAAGGAAATCCACATGGTGACACCAATTTAACTTTTGGTCAAGATAAAGTCCAAGAAACTTGATTTTTTCTGGATTTTCATAGTTCACTATGGTCTATAAGGAAAAATCATATTTATTATTTTATTTTGATTTAGGGACAATTTGTTACAGGAAAGCCATCTTGCCGCATTTGATCGTGTATCCTCCATGTGCTGCTGAAGTGCATTTAATGATTCATCTGATATTAACAACGTGGTGTTATCTGCAAATAATACGAGGTCTGCCTCCGGTATGGCTTGCATAAGGTTATTTACATAAAACAGAAATAAAGTGGGTCCCAATACCGACCCCTGAGGTATCCCACTTTTCACATCCTTAAGATCGGAGTTTATATTTTTTACACTCGTATATTGCTTACGATTTGATAAGTAGGATTTAATTAGCTCGCAACTTACTAATTCAACATTGAGATACTTTAACTTTTCTAGCAGCACATGGTGTGAAGCACAGTCAAAAGCCTTCTGCAAATCGCAAAAGATAACTACAACATACTCTTTCTTTTCTTGACCGTCAATAATATTATTTATAAGGTGGATTATTGCATTATTTGTTGATTTATTATTGGGAAAACCAAACTGATTTTTGTAAAATAAATTATAATTTTCAAAATAACCTGTCATTTGATTTTTTAAATATTTTTTCGAAAATTTTTGAAATTATTGGAACTAGTGATATTGGTCGAAGATTGTTGATATCTACTGATGCACCGTTTTTTGTGATTGGTATAACCCTTGTAATTTTCAAAACGTCGGAGTAGATACCGGTATTTATGCACTGGTCAAAGAAAATAATTACTATGTTTTTTATGCTTTTTACTACTCTAACACTCATACTATAGTGGTCTCTAGAGTTCTTATTTTTTAGTTTATTTATAACTTCTCTTACTGTATTATGACCTATATTTTCAAATTTAAACATTCTGCCGTTAGTAACTATTATTTGTCGTTTGCAAATTTGATATTGTATTTTCACCTACATTTACTAAATAGTTATTTGCCTCATCTGGATTTAAATCTACTGAATAAGATTTGTTTTTATTATGCCTATTTTTATTTATTGTATCCCAGTATACTTTTGAGGTGTTACCATTTTAAGTAATAAGTTTTACTTTTTGCTACCTGATTTGTAGTATATACAGAGTGGTGATATTAAATACCATTCTTATAATTTTGTACTTAAATATCTTTCTGTCTGCTATTTTTCCTTTAAATTAAAAAAATAATTAAGCATTATGATTCATTTGGAAACTTTTTTTACCTCTTGAGAGAATATCATAAAATCAACCGTTTTTGAGAAAAAGAACTAAATTACATCTATTTAAGTGATCAAACAAAAGCAACGAGCCCTCTTATATTAGAGAAAACACTAAGTAGGCTGGTGTCAAATCACAATTTGGCAGTATTATGTACCGATATGATCATCTGGTACTTAAAAATTAAATTATTTTCAGGTAAATATTAATAACCGTTTGTTTTTGCCCACCCTTTTAAAGGGTATAGTTGGACAGGCAAGACTTATTTTGAAAAATTTTATATAAAGAATCCACCTTCAATTTTCGACAAGGAATTGGCAGTTCGATTTTTTGCACGTTGTTACGGGACACCCCGTATGAGATTGAGACAAATTTATTTTAATGCAAAAGCAGTTAAAAATCTTGCAATACTCTAAAACACATCACTTTCAAAATTGGTAGGAAAAAGTTGTTAAAAAATAATTGTGTCATTTAATGAAGTCGTTCTTATTTGTTCCGAACCTTACTCCTCATAGTCGTAGGGGGCTATGAGGACACTAGTGTTTACAATGAGAATAAATAAAGAATGAGAATAGTGTCCGTAGAACCAAAACATAAATACAGTAGGACCATTTAATAATATAGGAGTCTCCTATTTTTCTTCATTAGTGGAGTGGAAATATAGTAATCGTAAAAAAATGTTTATTGTTAATTTGAATTTTATCGATGAGTTAAAAATTTCGGAAATATTTTGCTAAAGCTGTTTATTGATATCATTAAGACTTGATGACAGTTTGTTTGAAGTATCGAGATCATACTTCAAACAAAAATTCGGCCCCTCCTTTTTAACCGCTTTGAAGAATTTGAACAATTGCATTGTTTAAAAAGGTGATGTTCTTAAATCGGCCCTTATGTTTACTTATACTTGTTCACCTATTATCCTAAAATAACTTAAGTGATTTATATAAAGCATGTTGCAAATTGTAGAGTATGGAGCTCGGCGGTGATCCGATACTAGTCTCATTAGGCTGCATCTAGTATCAATTCTCTTAGGTGACTTAAATATAAATATGTTAAAGACTAATTCAGCATCTACATTTTTAAATCGTGTTAGCTATGAACATTCTTGTATTCAAATAATTAACTCACCGACTAGGGATTGCTCACAATCAGAGTCACTTCTTGATTTGATTTTTGTAAGTGAAAACTTGAATATCTTAAGTTCCGGTGTTTTAGATCATAGCATTGCAGATCATAATACCGTATTCTGTGGCTTGAATATAAACTGTGAGGAAGTTAATACAACAAAAACCTTTCGATCCTTCTCAAAGTTTAACAGAGATAATTTTCTTTTGGATTTAAATAACATTGATTGGCATTGCATGTATACAATGACCGATATTAATGAGAAGGTTTCTTACTTTAACGCTCAATTAATAGCACTTTTTGATATCCATGTCCCGCTACAAACTACAACTTTTAATAGCAAAAAACAAATGAGCCGTGGTTTACCGATACTCTACATATGATGAAAAAACTCAAAACTAAAGCTTGGAGTAGGTTTGAAAAGAGTAGAAGTCGTACAGATAGGAAATACTTTTGTGATATGAGAAATATTTACAATACTGCCTTACATAATGAAAGAATAGCTTTTCTTAACTTCCATATTGACTTAAACTCTAAAAATACCAAAAATCTATGGGCAACCCTAAAGTCTAACGGTATCGTTAAGTGTAACCAAAACTCCTCATCACTTCCAGAACATCTTTGTGATGCAAATCGTATTAATGATTATTTCATTGATTCCATACCTCGCGAAAAAGTACCGGACAATCATCTAATGAAATTCGAAAATAGCAAATTCTCAAGTAGCAGTTTTGAATTTCAATTTGCCACCTTAGAACTAATTCATTCTCTAGTTTTAAAACAAAAACCTCACACAGTAGGATGTGATGGCATCTTTGGAAAAATGCTCCAATTTAGTTTACCAATAATAGTGGAACCTCTCACACATATTACAAACTTTTCATTTGAAACTGGAGCTGTCCCACTAATTTGGAAAGAAGTTTTAGTCAAGCCGATACCAAAAAAACAATAAAATTAGTACCAAATCTGAGCTTAGGCGCATTAGCTTACTGTCAGTGCCCTCAAAATTAGCTGAGGGGGTAAACCACCAACAACTATCGTCTTACTTGTTCAACAATAATGTGATACCCAAGACACAATCAGGTTTTCGTAAAAATTACGGCACATCTACTGTCCTAATATTTTCGCTTGACGATGTATTGACTTCAATCAATTCTGATAAAGTAACATCTTTGACCTTGTTAGACATGTTAAAAGCCTTTGATTCGTTAAACACTGAACTGCTCATAAAACAACTAAATTATTACGGTATTAATGACAGTATTTTAATGTGGCTTAGCTCGTATCTACTTAATCGCTACCCACTTCGCACACTTGTATTGACACTGCAAGTGGGGAAAAAATTTTCTATAAACGCATGCTACTTTCTGGAGTGCCTCAGGGTTCTATACTGGGGCCCTTGCTATTTAATATCTATACTGCAGACCTACCTCTCATCGCAAGGTACTGTTCTATTCATATGTATGCTGACGATGTTCAGCTCTATTTTTCGTTTGATGTTTTGGGATCTAAAGACGCAGAAACATGCATCAACTATGACTTAAATGAAATAAAAAACTGGACCGTACAAAACTCACTTGTTCTAAATCCAAACAAAAGTAAAAATATTGTTTTCGGTACTTCAAATAAATTAAAAGTTCTCCCAAACTTTCAACTGTCAGTGGACAATGTAATCATTGAACAGGCTGATAAGGTTAAAAACTTAGGGTTGACACTCGATAAGCACTTACTTTATTCCTCATATTTCGGAAGTATCCAGAAAATGCTTCTGCTCTTTTAAACAGATTTCTGGTCTGAGAAACATCCTAGGTAGAGATACTAAACTACTGCTATGTGAATCGTTAGTTTTATCGCATATCAATTATTGTGATTATGTTTATGGACCTTTATTAAACGTATCAGAAGCATATAAACTACAAAAAATACAAAACATCTGCGTCAGATTTATTACTAATAGTTCGTTTTATGAACATGTTACACCTTATATTAGAGAGCTAAATTTACTAAAATTAAATGAACGGCGTTTCGTGCACTTCACCTCTATGCTATACAAAGTGATCACATTGAAAAAACCCGATTATCTATCTGATAAACTTCTCATGAGAAAAGCTGTTCACAATCGGAATTTGAGATATACTAACGACCACTTACATACACTACGACCTAAATATGAAATATTTCGTACATCTTTTACATATATATCAATATACGTTTACAATAATCTGCCCCAGCAGTACCACTTTATGCCTGAAAATACATTAAAAAAACAACTTAAGACTCTGGTTTTAAGCAATGACTTGAATATTAATTTTAATATGTTTTAAAATATGTGTTTACACTAGGTTTTTAAATAATATCATGTTTTTTTTAGGTTAGTAGTTTTTGCATCAGTGCATACTGTATGCTAACCTTTTGTGTCCAATATGTATATTTTACACAATAAACTATTATTTATTTATTTAAATGAGCAAAAATTGAACAATTTTTCTGATCGAAAATCTGGTGATAAATTGTCGCGGTTGCGTTAAAATTGGTAGCTAGGTATTGTCGAAGTAACTGATGCTGAATCTGAATGTGAGAGTTGATTTCAAACTTTTCAATGACTTTTTTTTCAAAAATAAAAAAATATGTTACACAGCCTCTGTACAAGCATATAATAGCAGCTCGGTATAAGTAAAACCTCAATTTACACGATAGAGAAATAAAACAATTACGGTTTAGGTTCTAATGTATTTCAAAATACAAGCGTATTTATAAACTCACACAATTAACATCTTCATTTCGACATCATTACTCAACAATTAAAACCGAGACGAATATCACTTTTCACGATGACTTGCTAATAAGTCAATAAGTAACTGTATCCTCAGTTAAAGTTACAACAAAAAAAATATGCCTTTGTCACAACCGGCAGTACAGTTCTGTCCCATTAAATACGGGAAAAAGCTTATAAAAGCAATACCCGTGTGATTTAGTGGGTGTGTAAACAATCCGGTAACACACAGGATTTATTTGATGTTGCACAAGAACAAATATATGTCTAACGGCTCAAGGCGGTACACGTACCTACATTCGAAGAGTAAACTAATGCTTTTAGACTGATTATTCTAATGGCTAGGGTGTAATTAATTTCATGTAAACTGTCTCATTTCACTGAATATTCTAACACATTATAAAGTGCTTCGACAGAACTTTGGGCAATTAATTACGAAAATGCAAATAAGCATATAAGTATTGATTGTATTGATGTGGATTATTGTTCTGTTAAAACATATTAATCAATAATAAGCGGTAATCGAATTTATTAAAATTAGTCTGACTAAATCGAATTATTTTGAAAATATTTACTTGGGATAAAAAATTCAAAAGAATAAATAAATAACCTATTGCAGTTTTCTCACATTTATTTCACCAAAGATTCCGTTATTGACTCAAGATCAGCTTTAAATAGAATACTACAAAGTTTATTAAGCATAAATGTTTCCCCACATTGTATGTCACCTTATGTTTTGCAACGGCCTACTCGACTATAATAAACAATCAAGACCACTTTCTGTTAACGCTGTGCGTTGTTTGCATATACGTTGTTATTTTGTCCAAAAAAGGTAAAAACTTAACTGCAACTCGCGACGTGTATTATTAATGCCCGTTGTTCGGCTAACAAAGTGATTGCTGATTGCGTTTTCGGTGCCAGCTCATTTAAAACCCAACTAATTACCAGATAAACACTGGTTTCGTGTAATTGATGGTCGAAATATCGTTGGCGCTGGCCCTTTTCATAGGCGCATGGCGTATAAATTAACAGTTATACATAAAATAGTATACAGAGTGAGCCAACAGCGTGTGAAAAGTTAGTATCTCCTCAAGCGTTTGTAATTTGAAAAAAATGTGTTGTGGGGATCAAGAGTGTTATTTTCAAATCTACAGCGCCTTTCTTATTATAGTCTAGGAGATAGCTACATATATGGGGCCTGGGATATAGCATGTTGGCATTGCTGTTATGTTTTAGCGAATATTTTATCTTTTGTGAATCAAACCTCCCCTCTGCCCGTTTTTGAAGATGGTATTTTGGCGATCAACGTTCGATATATGCCAACATTTTTTCTCCATGCAATTGGCAGCACTGGCGACACCAATTATGGCCAAAATTGGAACGTAGTATAGCACTTTCTGCTCAGCCAAAAAAATTTCGCTATCGATGCTCATTGCTGGAAAACCATATGCCAACATTTTCTACTTGCACATTTTCCAGATGTTTGGCCATCTTTTGGACAAAAATTAAAGGCTGTAGAGAATGTCCAATGGTAACTTTTTTTTTTATCCCGTGTGTAAGTTCAATTTCGATTTTATTTCGAAAATCTGCCTCGAAAGTTTTGTAGCCAAAAGTCTGACGATTATTTAAAAAAAATATTGCGATTGGACAAAAATTAAAGGCTGTAGAGAATTTTGAATGGTAATTTTTTTTAATCCCACTGTGCACCGCATTAAAATGTTTGAAATGACATTTCTTATCGATTTTTTATTTATATTTTACGGTTCAATATAAGAAAAGTGGATTTTTTTAACCTGATTTTTCACCGGAATTTATCATGAAAAGTATTGTTCTAAAAGGAAAATATCATAGACCCGTTTTTGTGTAGAACTATCGTATCTTCAGATTTGAATAGGCGTATTTTGTAAAATCAATATGAATTGAGAAAATCTCGAGAAACCATTTCGGAGCAAGGTTTTTGACGTTTACATTGTTGCCAAATGTCTGGATTAGCCTCCTTCTTCAGGGACCTTTGAGACATTATTTAGGATACCAAAATATACCTAAAAATACACTGATACTTTAATATAGAATTATTTTCTATCCACTTAGACCATTTCATGCCATTCATGCAGGCATCCATCCATGAACTAGCACCCCGTTACAATAGATACAACTCTAATACGGGAAAAATAAATGCATTCATTCGAGATCTGAGAAGAGAAGGTTTTTGGGGGGGGTAGGAAACAATTGCAGTAACAACAAATATGAAAAACAGGACAATAATAGTACATCAAGAAGAAGGAGAGCATATAATCTTCCATCCTACTAACCAACAGGGAAGAGAGAACACACCACTATAGATAGTATATAGGAAGCACTGAAACGAAAGAAATCACTACGATAGCGCGATTATTGCACAAGAAAAACATGAAGCAGAACAACCAGAAGAAACATACGCTCGAACTGGGATATAACACCCCGCCCAGAATTAGAGGAAGCATCGCACATAAACATGTACCAAATATCACAAAGAACAGAGGAAGCCAACAGTCAAGAATAACAACACGATGACATCATTCTGGCGACATGGAATGTCAGAGGATGCATAACGAAAGAGAAAAGAGAAAAAATCGATGAGGTTCTTATGATGGAACACATACACGTTGCATGCATACAAGAGACACACACGATAGACGGAACTGCAGTTACTCAAAACCACAAATGGCATCTAAGTGGAGGGGACAAAGAAAAAACCAGCAGAGGAGTCGCATGGGCAATAAGACGGAACACCCCTATCCAGATAAAGACAAGAAAAGTAAACGAAAACATAACCATGGCAGACTTACAAATTGGAAAGGAAAACATATGCATACTAGGAGTACATGTGCCCACCGACAAACGGGCAGGACGAGTATTCAGACAGATTACCCAAGAGACTAGAAGAAATAGGAATAGAAAAATGAACACAATAATACTAGGAGACTTCAACGCGCATATAGGAAAGGACGACCAAACACACGAAGACAAGAATATCATAGGAAAAACCTTACTTCACACATGGACAAACGATAATGGAAGCTTGCTAAAAAACTTGGCACATCTGTTAGATCTAACAGTTAGAAACACATGGAGCAAGAACCTAACCTGCCTTAATACCTGGAGTAAAGGAAACATCAACTCTCAAATAGACCATATCCTAGTGGATAGAAAAATAAGGGACATGGTCAAAAATATTAAGGCAAAACAAGCAACAAACCTCAAAACAGATCACAAAATATTATATGGAACACTAGTAATAAAGAAACAAGAAGAAAAAAAGAAAAAAAAGATACAACAAAACAGCAAATGACACATGGAACATCTCACTGCTACAAAACAAAGGATTAAAAAAGAAATACCAGGAGGAGATAGAAAAACAGTTAACAGGAAAGGAACTAAATTGGTCAACAATGGGTTTAAAAATCAAAATAGCGGCGAGGAAAACGTTGAAAAGGAACAAATCCCCTATGAGCCCAACAAGAAAAGACACGAAAAGAAATTACGAAAAACTAAAGAAAATAAAGGCCACAGGAAAACAAACATAGACAAAAAGATAATAGAAGCGAGGAAAGAAAGAAGAGACACAGAGAGGAGGCACGAACAAAAAAAAAAAATGCAGGGAATTCTTCGAAAACATAGAATCCACTCCAGCAGGACAGAGATTAAACCAAACTTTTAGACACCCCAAAACATACAGGAGAAACAACAATACGCAGTCAAGAAAATACATACCACTGCAGCATTGGGTCAGGAAACTAGAAGAAGGAAACGCAGAGAGAAGTCAAATAGAACCAATACAAGAAATGGACCACTGGCCTCTGGGAAAGCCACCGTCAAAAGACGAACTACTAGAAATAATGGCCAGAGCTAAAAGAAACACGGCCCCGGGAATAGATAAAATAAATAACGAACTAGTATACTATGGACCGAACAACATAAAACAGCTAATCCTAGAAATCATCACCAACGCATGGACGGAAACCACACCCCTGCCTGAGGAATGGAATACAACCATACAGATACCGCTCCCTAAAATCAAATCACCACAAAACGTGGACGATTACAGAAGAATAACACTCTGCAGTGTAGGGTATAAATACTACGCACAATTCCTCCTCAGAGAAATGGAAAAATACATCGGCGAACTACCAGATTATCAAACGGCATTTATCAAGGGTAGATCGACAGACGACCACATGTACACCACCAGACGGATCCTGGAAGAAAAGTGGAAAGAAGGAACAAAACTATATATAGTCTCAATTGACCTCCAAAAGGCATTTGATACTATAAGGCATGAGGCTATAGTCAACACTTTGCTCAACAGAGGAGTACCGCACTACTTAATAAACAGAATAATAAAAGCATGCCTACACGAAAACACTGCAATACAATGGTTTGGACAGACGACGGAATCAAAAATGAATAATATAGGAGTCAAACAAGGATGTCCCCTATCCCCCCGACTATTCACCACAGTCCTGGACCAAGTCAAAACAGCCTACAGAGTCACAAGAGCTCTACTACCCTTCATTGAGGACAACAAACCACCATGGTGCCTAACCAAAAAGGTATACACGACCATCATAATGCCTACTACGATGATATATGGAGTCAAAAACGCAGCAACGATAAAGGCCAACCGAAGAAGCCTGAGAAGAGCTGAAAGGGACATTATCCAACTGCTAGCAAAAACAGGAAAACCACAAAAACGACAGAAAACGTCAACATTACTAGAGGGAAGAACAATAATCAAAAGAATAGAATCATACGCAATGAAATACTGGAGACATGTCCAAAGACGGGACACGACACACCTACTGAAGAAAGCGCTACGAATGAACAGCAACAAACTGAAAATAGGGAGGCCATGCTACACATGGATTACAACAATCGAGAGAATTATGAATAGGCTAGGAAAGAATTATACACACTGGGAAAAGTTGGCACAACAAAAAATGGAATACAATAAAGAAATATCAAGGATATACACACTGCCAGACTCAGAAACAGAAGAAACAGAAAACTCAGAAGTAGAATAGGAGAGAAGATGATCACAGACAGAAACTAAGAAGAAGCATATCACAAAAACCTGAAAGTAAAAAGAAGCACGAAAACCTAAAAGAAGCATCTCACAAACGCCTACACTTTCCATCCGATGAAGACAGAAGGAAAACAAGAAGAAACATCTCACAAACACCTACACGCTCCATCCTATACTCCTACCCCATGCGTCATGCGGCTCTCGCTGCTGACAACAAGCATGTCCAATGTCCAATCCAGCGTATGCAGCTGGTCCGGCGGTATATAAAAGCACTGGGGGTTTGTTCTGGCACACGGTGGGATGATCGGTGGGCGATCGGGCTGCGTGGTGGAACAAATCTCCCTGCACCGGAATTGGCAGCAATGCCCACCTTACGCTGGCAAATCAATCAATCAATCAAGACATTTTCTTTTAATAATTTCAGTGGGCTATGTAACTTTGGTAAAGCTTTCGAAATCATACTGCATGATAACATTTATGCACATGTTCAACTGAAAATATCTACGCAACAACACTGTTTTATGAAAGGTCGCTCCACCGTAACGAACTTAATCTGCGCTACTCAGTACATTGCTGAATCAATTGATTCTTAAATACAGGTAGACTCAGTCTATACTGACTTTTCTAAGGCGTTTGACAGACTGAACCATAGGAAATTTCTCTACTTGACAAATTCGGATTATCTTCAATTTCTTGAGAGTTACTTGACTGATAGAGTTCAATTCGTATCTTATAATGGATATAAATCTGTTGAATGCCGAGCCATGTCAGGAGTACCCCAGGTATCAATACTTGGACCCCTTTTCTTTAATATTTTTATTGACGACATCAGTGATCACTTAGACGTATATTTCTTAATATATGCCGATGACGTTAAGATGTTGCACAGGATTAATGATTTTAATGACTGCGAAAAACTTCAAAACAACTTAACTAAGTTATCGGCTTGGAGCGATGAAAATGATCTTCACCTAAATGTTGGCAAGTGCAATGTTATGAGTTATACAACCAAGGAGTCCCCATTTACATATAACTACAATGTTAATGGAGACATGCAGAACAGACCATCTACGTTCAAGGATCTAGGTGTAACTTTTGATAAAAAATTAATCTTCACTAACCATATTGATGCTGTAAATTGGCATGTATACAGAATGTTAGGCTTCATTTTGCGTAACAGCCATGATTTTAATGATGCGAAAACCTTAAAGATACTTTATTTTGCTTTCTCTCGATCTAAACTGGAGTATGCTTTACTTGTCTGGCAATCTGGGTATAATACTCATAATGATAAATTGGAAAATATTCAGCGCCGCTTCCTGAAATTTTTAAACTGGAAAACTGAAGGTAGATATCCACCAATTGGAGCTTCTCAAAATCAATTAATTGAAAAATTTGATATTACCAGTCTTTCCGAATGGCGTGAGTCCTTTGCTTTGCGTTTTCCAGATAAAATTATGCTTAATAAAATAGATTGTAGTGAAATATTAAACCAACTGAACTTTTGTGTCCCACGGATTAATTCTTGTCATTCTCATAGCTTTTATTTATCTACTCCTAGATCTAACGTATTAAATTTTTCTCCTCTGTTTAATATTTGGACTAGTTATGGAACTCATTGCAGTGAATTGGACATATTTGCCTAGCAGCCAGAAATTTCATCTACTGTCGTGCAGTCTAATCGCCTTCATAATTTCTATTTGTATTTTTTAGTTAGGTTAGGTTAAGTTCGTTTAGATTTCCATCTTATAAATTGTTTTGTACTGTTGGATGATGTATGATTAAATAAATAAATAAATATACGTGACAAATATGAATTTTCCCTTACAAATGGGGCCTACAATTTTAATTTGGCATGAGGCTGCTAAATTAGTTTTTTTTAAGAAAAGATACATATATTAGCCATTGAAATAAATATACAGTAGAATATGCACATTAATTCTCCCGGAGCCCGCCCGTTTTCCATTATCAGATTATACTTTCATGGCAATGCCTAATAAATCACAATGAAACGATCAACTTTGCACAAGCAGCTGTAATTAGCCAATTAAGTGGTGCTCCTACACTAATTAATGCTGTGTGAG